>OX422219.1:354560085-355228657 GCA_949130495.1 Sambucus nigra | reverse complement strand
GGGGCCAATTGCTATTTTGGACCGAAGCGAGAGGAAACTGCGGTCAAAGATAGTCCCGTTAGTGCGTGTTCAGTGGCGACATCACAATGTCGAGGAGTCCACATGGGAGCGCGAGGATGAGATGCGCGAACGTTATCCAGAGCTGTTTTTAGCAGGTACTTTCTAGTTTCGAATTTCGGGACGAAATTCAGTTATTAGGGGGGAAGTATGTAATACCCCGTATTTTTGACTATATTTATTTTGGGATTAATTAATTAAATTGCGTATTAATTGGAAATTAATCCGGGTTATAAATACTAATGTGATGCGAGTTGGTATTTGATTATGTGCATATATGATTATATATGGACTTGGTATTATAAAATTTGTCGTGGGATTTATATACGGCATTTTAGAAATTTTGTTGAGACGCGTGGGACCGCCGCGTCACGGTATATTATTTTGTTAATAAAAGTGAATTTAAAATCTATAATCCGTATGGTCGTTTTGAGTGCGCCAACGCGTCCGGAAGGGTTGAGATAGTTAGAAAACACTAGCCGGGGGTATAGTTTGGGTCCCGGGGTATTTTTAGGCCATGCCGGTAACTTAAAGGGTATTTTAGTAATTTGGTATTTTTGGGTAATTAAAAGTGACGAAAATGAAGAGTTGTAATCTGATAAGGATTGACCCAACCAACCTTTATTAACCCCATAAGCTACGTAGGTTATCATTTAGTCTTCCAACTCTCCCAAAGAAAACCCTAGCCACCATAGCCTTTTGGAGAAGAAAGCTTGGAGAAGGAGAGAGAGAGAGGAATTCTGCAGAGATTCTTCACCAAATCAACACCAAATCCGGAATCAAACCAAGGCAAGTGATTTATTCCATTTAAATTTTAGAGAATGCTTCTTCCATGTTAGATTATTCATAAATTTTGTATGTTCCTTGAAGATAATGAAAAACCCATAAGATTGGAGTTATTAGTTTAAATTTTGGGATATAGGTTGCATGTAGAATGTTACTGGAGGATTATATTAAGAGAATTATCGACTTTTGTTATACCAAAAACGGATTTAGATGAAGTTTATGACTGTTCTTGAGATAAAATCTGGAAACTAGGTTTTTGATAAAGATTGATCCATATGTAGCCTATAGTTGTTGAAATATTGATTTGCGGACGTTAGTAATATTGTAGGATTGTTATATGACATTACTATAACGTTATATTTGAGAATCACACGTTAGAAATAAGTTTTGAGACGTTTTTATAATCTGCAGAACGAAGCAGTCCGTAGCCATACCTGTTCGATCGATCGATCGACAGTCATCAGTCGATCGATCGACTAGATCGATCGATCGATATTCATAGGTCGATCGATCGACCTTCCCAGAATGAGTAAAATTTTCCTTAATATGATTTTAATGGCAGAAACCCTCGGAGAATATGTTTGGAGAACTTATGAATACCCTCACCCTTAAGGAAGACCAGTAGGTGTGATTATTATAGTGGACTTTAATTAGAATGCAATTCGGGGAATTATTCTAGGTTATTGAAATTCGTTAGAGAGGTAACGTTTGGGTTAATAGTGCAAAATTGTGTAATTCGATGAAATAAGGTTTAGAGCAGAAGTAAAGACCTTAGGAATAAAGATGTTATATTTGGGAATAATCGGAACCTAATAATCTATTATAGATAGGTTTTAAGGTTAAGGGACTACGACGTGAGACGTGTTGGTAATTTAACTTTATATTAACGGGAGACTTGAAATACATAAGTTTGGAATAACGGTATTATGATGTAGCTTATACCTTATTAAAATGGTAATATCTAAGATGTGTGAATGCTTAGTATATAGTTTATGTGTATAACATACCTACCATACTTGCTATCACGGGGGAGGTTTGCGTTCGCTTAGGACCCTCTAATCCTTGTGTGCCTACGAGGGGGATTTAGACTAGTACCTTGATGAACATAGATCATAGAAGGAATTATTGTGATATTAATAAGTCTGCATGACCATGGGAGCGTAGGTATGTGCGTGACCCATGTGATGGTGACTGTGTTCGCCTCCATTATTTGTGATGTTGTTATCAATAAACTATTCCTGAGAGATTCGGAATATGTAATCCTTATGTACGTGATGTACCGGGATGGATAGCAGCGTATGTGTGCACTACAGCTTAGATTGCGGGGTGCTTGTATCGTATATTTATGATGTGAATAATATACTTTAAATTAATGGAAATACTCATGTTAATGTTGTAAAAATATTACGGTATTGTTTCGAGATATATAATGAGTTAGCTGATAGTTATATCTATGGCATATTTAGTAACTGAGCTTACGTTAAACCTCTATTTAATTACGAGCGTTGTTATGATAAATGGAACCGAGTAATATGGGTAGAACCTTTGGCAGTTTAGCTAGTTATGTTGTCAGTTAGCTAGTAATATGGGTCGTTATAGATGGGTACTTACGTTAGGAGTGCACAGTTAGTCGAGAGGTGAGAATTTAATGTGAGTGCACGTCCTAACATGTACTTTGCATTTAATGTTTTAAATGTTTTTAAAGCACTTGCAGGTTTTTAAAATATAACACATTCGGGCTCTGACCCGTTTGCTTTTCAAATCTTTTTCTTGTAAAACCTTTTTAGGTGCCCAGCCACAAGGACACCAAGCATAGGATTCTCATTCAGAAGGCGAGCTGTAGCTGTTTGTGGAAGCTACAGGGACTTGCATTTAGACGCCTCTCTCATTTGGATCCCAGTCTCAGCATCTATCAGTTGTAGGGCATGTTGCCCAATTCTATTAGACATTTTTACATTTCAGTTTTCAGACTCTAGCATGTATTGCTCAGTATTCAGTTTTAGTAATTTATTTCAGTTTACTTATCAGTTGTGGGATTTGTATTGAGGAGTTTTTTCCTCCAGAGTTTATTTACATTTTGTGATGGTTATTCGTTTTACTTCAGTATGGTGAATGGTGTTATTTAGTTATTCATTACTCTTGTTGCATGTTAATCAGATTTAATAAAATTTGGCACTTACTTTTTAAATACTAGGTGGTTAGTAATAATAAAACGTTTTCGACAGTGATGCTATTAACTGAGCCAACTTGGCATTTTGAATTAATTTTATAAAGGAGTAGCTACCCGGTGTTTAATTAGTCGGGGTGTCACAGGTGGTATCAGAGCATCAGGTTCTAGTGTCCTTTAGGATCTGTACGGCTATTATGTTTCCGCTACGTTTTCTTTGATGTAGAGCCCTATATTTTAGGATTGTTGTACTCTTTGTGTGTACGCTTCGTTCTTCAGCTATTTTAAGTTTATAAACCGTGAACTTATAAACTTTGTTCTCATTTCAGAATGCCTCCACGACGTGCACGACGAGTTCCCAGGAATGCAGTGCCCAAACCCCAGCCCGCTCCAGTTCAGGGCATGTTGAACGCCACTGAGGTTGCATCTATAGTAGCTCAAGCGGTAAATGCCGCGATTACCGTTATTCAGCAGGCACTACCTCAGGCGCCGGTTACCGCGCCCGTCCAGGTTAATGCATTCCCGTCTGCTTGGGAACGTGTACGCGATGCTTTTCAGAAAGCGCATCCGCCAGAGTTTGCAGGTAGCTCAGACGTGGTAGTCTCGAGCCAATGGAGGAAGGACATACAGAGGCATTTGAGGATGCATGAGTGCTCTGATGTTCAGAAGCAGGTGCTAGCTACTTTCAAGCTAGTTGGATCTGCGCTGCAGTGGTGGGAGTCCATTACCACCGCGGAGGAGAGGGATACCCTCACCATTCAGGAGTTCTGGGTGTGGTTTGACCGCAAGTACTTTCCATCCGCAGTTCATACAGAGATGAGGAGGAAGCTGATGAGTTTGAAGCAGGAGGGTAAGACAGTGGCCGAGTATGAGGCCGAGTTCACTAACCTGTTGAATATCGTTCCAGACGAGATTCCAACAGAGAAGAAGAAGATATAGAAGTTCACTGTGAAATCTATACACTACTACTTACTGTCTTATGTACATATACTTAAGTCATTTCCCTTTTAATTTTATACAACGATATACGTGTGGTTTGTAATAATTAAGATGATTTATGCATAAAAGTTTGAATTAAGTTCTCTTCCTCCAGAAAATTTATATATTGTATACTGTCACAACCCGCTCAAAATAATAACGGGTGGCCAGCCCTATACTACATTAAATCAGGAGTTTCATGGTCCAGTCTCAACATCAACTGTCGGTACTATATAATATAGGACTAACTACCTGATATCATATAAGCAAGATGTTAAAATTAAATAAAATTTGCAACAAACAACAGACCAATACAATAACACTACTAATAAAGGAAAGAAAGATGCATAAAAGAACTATGATAAATAAAATGCTAGAAAAAAATGAAAAAAATAACTACAACGGAATATACCACAAGGAAGTAAACCCGAATAAGCTGTCGGGTCACAGCCAATTCAATCACTGAAATGAAATAAATGTACACATCTGTAAATATCCCTTGGGTATGAACCCGATATACAACATGAATCCTACCTAGATTTTTAAAGAAGTAGGAAGCGACTATAAGATACATCCCGCGACAGCCCGCACCTGTCACGGCTCCCAAGACTCTGGATAGAAGGTCATCCGGCATCCATGCGGTGGGACACCTGTAGTAATATATATATATATATATATATATATATATATATATATATATACAGGCAGGAGAGAAAAGTAAACGGGTCAGAGCCCGAGTGTGAAAATATTTAGAAAGTGTGCTAACCTTGCATAATATATATCGATGCACTTATTTCATAATTAAAGTGGAATCGCACTCTCGTGGAACCCTAATTCACATCTCATCTAACGGCGCGCACCTATTCGCGTCCTGAGATTTTAGTTAAATTACCCCCATCTATAAGGAAAACCTAACTTAACATAGGCCCAGCCTATACCCACGAGAATTTGCCTTCCTATCATAACCCAAGAATCCACTCTTTCTCAACACTTAATTATTTTTACAAATAAATATGCCATATTAGGCTTAATGGATTCCAGTTTATAATTATTAAATTTTAATTCTTAACACGTTACCCGTATATATTAGGGTTTAATCAAATGATTTAATTACTAAGAACATGCATACAAGTTATTATTGACAAAACTTCTCTCCAATCTCAGCATTGTACTACGTTTCGTCCGTGGGGTGTCTCGCAAAGCGAAATCCAAACAAGGAACCACCCCGTTACACTGCTCCTTGACAACATTGATCCTAGAGATCCATCATGCCACACATAAATATTTGATAGAACTTTTCTCCAATCTCAACACTGCACTACGTTTCGTGCGTGGGGTGTCTCGCAAAGTGAAATCCAAACAAGGAACCACCCCGTTACACTACTCCTATACATACATGGATATATTTCTCCCCAACTATTCCAAGGAGTTCCCAAAATCATAATATGTGAGAAAACCCTTATATATATGTATCCAAAAACATATCTCTTACATCATAAGAGAGGGCCCAAAACCAATAAACCCAACCAAAAAGGGTTTGAAATCACTATGGATAAAATTACACAAAAAGCCCTGTTTTCGAATCGATTCGTCCCTATTCTGAATCGATTCGGCCTCAGAGGCGAATCGATTAGGGGCCAAATACCTGGGATTCTGTCTCAGGCCGAATCGATTCGGCTTGGGTCCGAGTCTATTCGGTCAATGCAGACCTGCCAATTTTCCTTGGCCGAATCGATTCGCTTAGGAGGCGAATCGATTCGGGTCTGCAGTTTTTGAAGGTCATCAAAACCCATAAATTCTAAACCCTAAATTTTAATTTCTAACTCTTAAACCTTCATCAAATCATGATTCTAAGCCAATAAATCAACCCAAAGTTGATCCCAACCATTTCTACACCATTAAATCCATATTTAAACATTGATTTCAAGATTAAACTCAAAAATCTAGGTTTTGATATTAATACCCAAAAATCATTTCTTAACCCCATAAATTATGAAATGAAATACACAAATAACTATTTAGCAAGATTAAACACTTGCCTCAGATTTGTAGAGGTTGGATTGTCCTCGATGTCACGTTTGGGCCGGAATTTCCAAGCTTTTCTTCCTCTCCCACTTCCTTTCTTCTTCTTTCTTTCTTCCTTTCTCTTTCTCTCTTTCTCAAAATGAGAAGGCTTGATCCGTAAGTCTCTTAATCCTATAAAACATAAGTCCAAGTTTTAAATGTTAATACACACTTTAAATGACTCATTTACTCCAATTCGAGTCAAACTGACTTAAAACATTCCGGAGCCGAAATAAAACCTAATGACAGTCATTTTGACTATCTCGACCCTTCCGGGATCGATGGTACCCTCAAAATCATCATCCGGAATACTTTGAAATGTTCTCTATTTTTAGACCTCAATTCCCAAATTTTAGGATTCTCCAATTTAATTAAATTTTATTTTCCCAAAAATTTAATTTCTCAGTCTCAAAAATCATGGGGTGTTACAATCTTCCCCCCTTACAAAAATTTCGCCCGCGAAATTTAAGTTATGCCTAGGACCTCAATCTCATCAGGTCCTTACATCAATTCTTAGGATTACTATATCGATCCTTTCTAGTTCTCACGTCGAACCATATAGATTTTAA
Organism: Sambucus nigra; assembly: GCA_949130495.1. Taxonomy (NCBI): domain Eukaryota; kingdom Viridiplantae; phylum Streptophyta; class Magnoliopsida; order Dipsacales; family Adoxaceae; genus Sambucus; species Sambucus nigra. The sequence goes on along the minus strand of OX422219.1, from coordinate 355,222,036 downwards.
AACCAACTGACCACCAAGGGCGTACATACACCCCATACCCGAGCTCCACTCGTAGAATTATAATCAAGATCCAATAGCCTCAATCGTAATACAACTATCAGCAACATAATCTATAACAACATATTATATATATATATATAAGTTTAAAAATTCCCAATGGTTGAACTCTCCTCAATTCCTGATGCTAGCCACCTTCATGCGGGGGAGGTATCGCAAGAGAAATCCAAACAAGGAACCCTCCCAATACACTACTGTGTATCTAGGTCGAGGATTGAGATTAGTCGAACCAGGGTTAAGGTTTTATAAAAAGATTTTCATATTTTAGATACTGCCCGAAGGCCTATGCAATAATATATAATATAAATAAATCCCGCGTCTTTCAACACGCCAAACAAATACCTTATGTTTAGAACACAAGGCCTCAACAAATACAACACTTCTAACCAATACCTAATTCCCCAAAACTAGCACAGCTATGAGCTAAATTATCCGCTCAACATAAATCTACTAAACTCTGTACCTCTCAGTTATAAAATTCCTCTACATCACCTCAACACCTTTCCATAAACTAGGTTCTTCCCTCATTGGAGCACTACAATTTACACTCCCTAACCCATCCATGAGACTAATAACCTTATAATCACCACCCAACAAACCTCGACATTTCGTCCTTCCGGAATTCAATATTATAACTCTCGATTATCTCCTCACAAGACGATTTATTTTCTCAAAAGATGCCATACAAAGGCCATACTTACTCACTCCTTCTTCCAAGGAAATTTTTATACACCCTAACGATGTAGTGGCTACTACTCATCATACCTTACGCGCGACGTTCCCAATATCGTAAAAAGCGTGACTTAAACCAAAAGAAATGTATTCTACCTTATACTTCCATAATCCAATTTCTTTACTTCATCTTTGGATCCTTATTTAAAGTCCTCTACTTCTTCCAGGACAATCATTATTCTTAAAAATATTTCTCCACAAGAGGAACATCTTCCTCAAAATCCTTCCTAACCATCTTGAAGGACAAAACGTGATTGCAACTACCGAAAACTCCCTCAGTCCTACTTAACGAACCTCAGTCTCCAATTTCTTTCTCCCTCATCCCAGAAGGCAATACTCCTGATATTGGGATAACTCCACCTACCTCACCTCGGTAAGAGTCACCAACATCATGTTTCCTAACGAAGGTTGACGGGTTTCTCAATCTAACCCTCCCAAGGACTACACTACATGGATCTCCTCGGACTTACCTTACTAAGTCCAAGATTCGCCATTTTAGCAATTCTCCCTTTCTTACTCAACCACCGATAGGTCATCCTGAACCACTGCTAGAGTTCTCTCTTTTTTTTATTCCCGCCTGAACGGAGGAAAACAAATACCCCCAATCAAAGCGCACCCAAAATCAGTTATGGGTATTATCTCTCCAATCTGGTCCTGTCCTAGACGACATAATCTAGGTGACGTCTGAAACGAAAGCAACTGTTATCAGAACGTTGATCAAGTGAATACACTTCACAGAAGAAGATGAACACAGTGAACACAACAATCCTAATAGTAGGGCTTTATCTCAAGAACGTTAATGGAAGAACGCAGAAAACTCGCACAGATTTTAAGTGCTCTAGAACCTGATGCTCTGATACCATCTGTAACAACCCGCTCAGAATAATAATGGGTGGCCATCCCTATACTACATTAAATCAGGAGTTTCAGATGGTCCAGTCTCAACATCAACTGTCGATACTATATAATATAGGACTAACTACCCGATATCATATAAGCAAGATGTTAAAATTAAATAAAAATTGCAACAAACAACATAACAACACAATAACACTACTAATAAAGGAAAGAAAGATGCATAAAAGAACTATGATAAATGAAATTCTAGAATAAAATGAAATAAATAACTACAACTGAATATACCACAAGGAAGTAAACCCGAATAAGTTGTTGGGTCACAGCTAATACAATAACTGAAATGAAATAAATGTACACATCTATAAATATCCCTTGGGTATGAACCCGATATACAACATGAATCCTACCTAGATTTTTAAAGAAGTAGGAAGAGACTACAAGATACATCCCGCAACAGTTCGCACATGTCACGGCTCCCAAAACTCTGGATAGAAGGTCATCCGGCATCCATGCGGTAGGACACCTGTAGTAATATATATATACAGGCAGGAGAGAAAAGTAAACGGGTTAGAGCCCGATTGTGAAAAATATTTAGCAAGTGTGTTAACCGTGCATAATAAATATCGGTGCACTTATTTCATAATTAAAGTGGAATCGCACTCTCGTGGAACCTCAACTCACCTCTCATCTAACGGCGTGCACCTATTCGCGTCCTGAGATTTTAGTTAAATTACCCCCATCTATAAGGACAACCTAACTTAACATAGGCCCAGCCTATACCCACGATAATTTGCCTTCCTATCATAACCCAAGAATCCACTCTTTCTCAACACTTAATTATTTTTACAAATAAATATGCCATATTAGGCTTAATGGATTTCGGTTTATAATTATTTAATTTTAATTCTTAACACATTACCCGTATATATTAGGGTTTAATCATATGATTTAATTACTAAGAACATGCATACAAGTTATTATTGACAAAACTTCTCTTCAATCTCAACATTGTACTACATTTCGTGCGTGGGGTGTCTCGCAAAGCGAAATCCAAACAAGGAACCACCCCGTTTCACTACTCCTTGACAACGTTGATCATAAAGATCCATCATGCCACACATAAAGATCCATCATGCCACACATAAAAAATTTCTCCAATCTCGACACTACACTGCGTTTCGTGCGTGGGGTGTCTCGCAAAGCGAAATACAAACAAGGAACCACCCCCTTACACTACTCCTATACATACATGGATATATTTCTCCCCAACTATTCCAAGGAGTCCCCAAAATCATAATATGTGAAAAACCTCTTATATGTCTCCAAAAACATATCTCTTACATCATAAGAGAGGGCCCTAAACCAATAAACCCCACCAAAAAGGGTTTCAAATCACTATGGAGAAAATTACACAAAAAGCCCTGTTTCCGAATCGATTCGTCCCTATTTCGAATCGATTCGGCCCAGAGAATCGATTTGGCCTCAGAGGAGAATCAATTTGGGTCCAAATACCTGGGATTCTGTCTCAGGCCGAATCGATTCGGCTTGGGTCCGAATCGATTCGGTCAATGCAGACCTGCCAATTTGCCTAGGCCGAATCAATTCTCTTAGGAGGCGAATCGATTCGGGTCTGCAGATTTTGAAGGTCATCAAAACCCACGAATTCTAAACCCTAAATTTTCATTTCTAACTCTTAAACCTTCATCAAATCATGATTCTAATCCAATAAATCAACCCAAAGTTGATCCCAACCATTTCTACAACATTAAACCCATATTTAAACATTGATTTCAAGATTAAACCCAAAAATCTAGGTTTTGATATTAATACCCAAAAATCATTTCTTAACCCCACAAATTATGAAATGAAATACACAAATAACTATTTAGCAAGATTAAACACTTACCTCAGATTTGTAGAGGTTGGATTGTCCTCGATGTCACGTTTGGGCCGGAATCTCCAAGCTTTTCTTCCTCTCCCTCTTCCTTTCTTCTTCTTTCTTTCTTCCTTTCTCTTTCGCTCTTTCTCAAAATGAGAAGGCTTGATCCGTAAGTCTCTTAATCCTATAAAACATAAGTCCAAGTTTTAAATGTTAATACACACTTTAAATGACTCATTTACTCCAATTCTAGTCAAACTGACTTAAAACATTCTGGAGCCGAAATAAAACCTAATGACAGTCATTTTGACTATCTCGACCCTTCCGGGATCGATGGTACCCTCAAAATTATCATCCGGAATACTTTGAAATGTTCTCTATTTTTAGACCTCAATTCCCAAATTTTAGGATTCTCCAATTTAATTAAATTTTATTTTCCCAAATATTTAATTTCTCTGTCTCAAAAATCATGGGGTGTTACATATACATGTATTTATACCTTGGTTATCACATAATATACACAAAATATGGGATGTGAAAGGTTGGTATAAGAGGGAGATCCATGTTAAATACTCATGTGAAGGACTTAAGACAAATATATAGTTATTTTGATTTCGTAGCTTTTTTACTACCTTGCAAAACTGAAATTATGTCGTGCAGGCGTGAATGTATGGGATGTAATTTATCTAAATACAAACTGCATTACCCAATAAAAGTTTAGTCCTAACTATCAAGGATGAAGGCAACATCAATCTCTATAAAGCAATCGAAGATGTTGTTCAAGAGTGGTATGTAGCAACACTTGGAATCAAGCATAGTTTACTTTCAAATCGACTCATGGGTGAAGAAGAAGCCACTAGAAAAGCGCAAAGGTATTGAGAAGATCATAATTTTCTTCAACATGCAATCCACTTGTCTAGGAACTTAGAACCAGAGGAAGAACTTCACATTACTCCCCTATCCTTTGAAGATTATAGATCGACCCATTCTAGGATTTTCCTACCTCATAGTCAAATTCCAATAGTAGAAGATCTAAAATGTAAGTGTGTTAAGTCCAACCCTAAGTTTTCTAAAAACGAAAGGTGGGAGAAGAGAGAAGAGTATGTAAATAGATAAAGGAGCAAAAGATCAATGTTATGTTTTGTAGTGTGTTGTGTGATTTGTGTTGTATGGTTGTAATAGTAGAATAATAGTTGTCACATATAGGATAATTACTTAACATAAGGATAGAAACTATTAACTATTAACATAAGAATGTAACTTATTACATTATGAATTCATTAAACTGTTTGCCTTTACTTACTATTTATTTCTATTTTATCTTAGGAGGGTGAGAAGACGAACAACGAATGAACCAATGCAAAGAGCATAATAGAATGGACACATTCCACCAACCCTTCCAACTATTACTAAAATATAATTCAGTGTTTACCGTGTGCAACAAAATATTCCACCTTGATACTCGTTAGATACCGAAGTATCTAATGATGTACGAAGTATGAATGTATGAAAAAGTTTTTTCGACAAAGATCCCCATCATTTTATAGAAAATCAATGACACACGAGGCATAGAAATGGTTTAGGCAAACACTTAAAGTGTTAAATGGAGTAGGAATAATACCCGAAGTTAAGGTAAGTTTGCAACTTATCTTTTCAAAGGTGAAGAAGATCATTGATGCAAACCTGTGAGGCATATTCATAATATCATGGGTTATCATGGGAACAATTCTATGGTATATTTTTTAATAATTAATTTTCTAAATCAATGAGAGATCAATTGATGGTGGAATTTTTACAATTCCAACAACAAAAATGTCAATAGCCCAGTATAAGATTCCTAGTTCCAAGGGAAAAAGTTACTCATCAACAACTACAAGGATTCATGCATAAAAGGAAATGAGAACTAGGCAATAGGGAGGAGGGTCAAATTTTTGCAATCTTAACAAATTCGGACTTTAATAAACATGATATCGTCGAAGGTAATATCCATTTTCAAAATCTTCGCCACATATATTAATTGGTTTTAGATCCATGCACACATTCATTAGTACGTATTCGTAGATTACTAAAATTAATGCGTCGTCCTTTAGATTATCCTCCATTTATAGGATTGCTAAGTTGAAGCATCGTACTAGTAAATCAAGTTTGTATCGAATGCATGATAAAAATAGGAACCAAAATTATTACCATCGATTTAACAATATTAGATATCAAAGTATTTGTTCTTATTATTGGGATGGACGTTCTCTCTTCAAATTTTGGCCATATTAATAGCTATAAAAAGAGAGTAACATTTAGAAAGTACCGAACGAAAACATCTTATTTTCAAGAGCAACACTCAAGATTTGTGTGCAATATATCACCTCATTCTCTTTCAGTCTTAGACAAATATGATGACATTTTTCTAGAAAATTATACCCCATACAAGAGAAATAGAGTTTATAACCAACCTATTACAAAATACATTTCCCATTTCCTCCAAATCGAATAGCACCAATAGAGTTACCAGAACTTAGAGCGCAATTAAATGAGTTATTAGAAAAAAAAGTTTTTTTGTTTGAGTACATCCCCTTGGGGGCACCAGTATTATTTGTCAAAAGTAAAGATGGAACATTTCATTTATGTATTGATTACCGAAAGTTGAATAAAGTAAGAATTAAAAATAAATATCCATTAACTAGAATAGGTGATTTATTTGATCAATTATGAGGATCTAAAGTGTTTTTAAAAATAGATGTAAGATCTGGGTATCATCAACTACGGGTTAGAAAGAAGACATATCGAGAACTGTGTTTAGAACTCAATATGGACATTTTGAACTACAGGTTATTATAGACGTTTTGTGGAAGGATTCTAAAAAATTTCATTACCAGTAATGTAGTTAACTCACAAAGATGCACGACTCGAATGGATTAACGAATGTAAACAATAATTTCAAGCCTTAAAGGAAAAATTGACTGCCACCCCTTTACTTTCCATACCTTCTAGCGATGTTGGATACAAAGTATACACTAATGCCTATGTACAAGGATTAGGATGTGTACTTATGCAACTAGGAAAGGTAATACAATATGGATCTCGTCAATTAAAGAATCATGAATTTAACTATCCATTACAAGATTTAGAACTTGTAAAATTAGTTTTCGCACTAAATATATGGGGATGTTATCTGTACGGATAAAAGTTACAAGTATTCTCTGGCCACAAAAGTCTTAAGTATATATATACCCAGAAAGATTTAAATCCATTGAAAAGATGACGGGTATAGTTTTTAGAATACTATAAATTTTTATTATCGTACTATCCAGGGAAAGGCAATGTAGTAGTAGATGCATTGAGTTGAAAATCAAGATAGAAGTTAACATGAATGTTCTCATAAGAGGTTAAAACTATAATGGAAGAGTATAATATATATAGGACAAATGCAGAAGTTCTAATTGTTCTCTGAAATATTATAAAATACCCAACTCTTCAGAAGTAAATCATAGAACAATAAATAGATGATCGTTCCCTCAAAATCCAATAACAAAACTTTAAAAATGGGGAAGGGGGGGAATGATTGGACTTATAGCCAAGTAAGGGGATTGAGATTTAGGAATTGATTATGCATACCCTCATATCCGCTTCTAAAAGAAGAAGTTTTACAAGAAGATGCTCACTCAAACTTCATCACACATCCAAGAAACACAAACATATATCACGATCTCAAAAGACAATATTGGTGATAAGGAATGAAATAAGATGTTAATAAATTTGTAGCAAAATGCCTGACCTGCAGAAAAGTAAAACTTGAACATTGATTTCCTGGAGGATTATTACAACCACTTCCTATCCTAGAGTGTAAATGGGATCATATTACTATGAATTTTGTTAATGGCTTACCTATAACATCTCAGGGCTATAACTCAATTTGGGTAATCATAGATTTCCTAACCAAATCAGTACATTCTCTACGAGTTACAACTACCTACTCTTTCTAGTGACTTAATAAATCATTCATTTTGAGAGATCATTAGACTCAACAAAGTAACTTTATCCATAGTTTCTGACTATGATTCTTAGTTTGTGTGATGCTTTTGGCAATCATTACAACATGCTACTGGCACCAAACTAAATTGAATTACAAATTTTCATCCTCAAACCGATGGATAATCATAAAGACTAATTCAAACACTAGAATACATAGTGAGAGCTTTTACCTTAGATTTAGCAAGAAGTTGGAGTGATCACTTATCACTAATTGAATTCTCCTACATTCACAGTTATTGAGCCAACATATAGACAACCCCTTATGAAGCACTTTATGCGAGACCATATTATTCCCCATTATATTGGATTGAATTAGAAGAAAATGGTATCGTTGGACCTAAATCATTGAAGAAACAACAACAAAATATACAACTAATTAAATAAAGATTACAGGAAACTCAAAATTGACAGAAAAGTTACGCAGACAATATGATAAAACCCTTAGGATTTTAGGTAAGGGAAAAGCGTATTTTCAAATATATCTCCGGGGAAGGGAATCATACGATTTAGAAGGAAATGGAAATTAGCACCAGTATATATTAGAGATTTTAAGTCCTTGAACAAATAGGACCAGTAGTGTATCGTTTAAACCTACCCATAAAATTATCCAAAATACATAATGTGTTTCACGTACTATAACTAAGGAAATATACACTTGATCCTAAACATATCATCACATGGAAAGCAATATATATACAACAAAACCAAGATTTTGATGAAAACCCTATTAGGATTCTAGATTATCAAAACAAAAATTATCGCAACAAAACCATTCCATTAGTCCAGATTCTTTGGCACCATCATAGAGCAGAAGAAGTAATATGGAAAACTAAGGATTCAATGAAACAATGTTATCCTGAACTCTTTGAAGGTAATTTCAAGGACAATAGTTTTTTTGGTATCAAGATTTTAACAACCCATACATTTCGTATGCATTAATTTACCTCTACTCGTATATAGTCATATCGAAAGAAACATCTCTTCAAAAAATATTTACTAAATGGTATAAATATATAACCCTTATTAGTATACGACTTTATAGAATATAAGAATTAGATAAATATCCAACAAAATACTAAAGAAAAATACAAATTACCCTAATGAACCTTAAGTTTACAAAATTCCCAAAATAGCCCTTTAAAATTCAAAACTTCATTTAAACCTCATAACTAAACCCTAACCTTAAAACTTATTTGCACAAACAACCCATAATAGTTGCAATTACTATATTTATAAAGGCCTACCCTCACAAGTTTATAAAATTAAATATTAGCATGTAAAAAATTCAAAAATACATGGAAAAAAGCCTAAATGTGGAAACATACACCACCTAAGGACTTAAAACTCAAACTAATGTTTTTTATAAGAACCCTTGTTGATGTGTAGAGACCTAGGCAGCCTAGAGATCAACTTGAACACAAGTAATCACATGGCCACCTTATGCCTCCAAAATCTCTCCAACCGAAGCTCATTTCCAACAAGACTGAAGTCTACCTCCAACTCAACCAATGAAATCTTCTCAATCAAACTTATGAGAACCCTAACTTACAATAGTAAAAACTCAATACTCCACTTTTTAAATTCAAAGCTTCATTTTAGTGCATTTTGGTATCCTATTATTTTATGTATCAAACTCAATTCTTTTAATTTGGTTGATTTTATGAACTAACATAGGATCATTTTAACTAATTACACGTTATTCATTACGTGCATATAGCACTGCATTAGGTTGAATATCACCAAATAGCAAGGAAGCTTGATCTTCAATGGTCCATTCTATATTCCTGACTTTATACCAGTTTCAAAGTAGCAAAAATCAAACTTTGGTTCTTATGGACCAAAGTTCATTGATTAATTTATGTTTTAATAGCTTGTTACCCCAAACCACAACTTGAGTTTTTTGGCCGAGAAAATTTCAGAGATGAAATTCTCTTTGTAAGGTATAAATTTGAGCCTAAAACCAAAACAAATCCCTTCCCGTTGATGCAGAAACACCACCATAACCAAGATGTAGATCGAATTGACACACAAAATCATGAATATTCAGTTCAATATTTGCCCATTTTTGCAGAAACTGGGTACTAGTATACAGTCAATCTCAATTCATGAAAGTTGTACATTTGGATTACTTATGAAAAATCCAGAATAATGGCTTTTAAATCAACTATATTGGTATTTCAATAATGGATGGAACCAATGGTCAAAGTTTTAATACCCTAAAGTTAAAATTTCAAAGGTTGAAGATCAAGTGTAGTCCACGCATATGATTTTTTTAAATTTGTTTTCAATATTTTTTTAGTCAAAATAGTATATTGTAACCCCTATTTGGACAAATAAAATTCATTTCACCACAAATCTTAATAAATTAATTAAAACTTATAATTTTCTTTTTGCACATAAACCCTCGAACTTTTCCAACTCATTAATTTAGACCCCCATTTTCACATATAGGTTCATAGAAATGAAATAAATATAAAATCTCTTACACGAAATTCCAATTAGACTTAATAGCTTAGTTAATTTAAACAAAAAATATATTTCCAAATCATACCCTAAAGTTTGGTTTTTTTGTATTAAAAACATAACTATCATACATTACTATTTTTTTTTACAAAAGGATATCTTGCTTACTTGAACTCATTACCGACAACCCCGATTCAAAGCCTACACAAAAAAAAATAATTTAAACCAAGCCCAATACCAAAGTAGGTAAATTCGATTTTGATATTATTCCATGTAACTATCTTGATTTTTGTTATTATTTAAATCACTTTGTGATAGTCCCTGAACTCTTGTTCTCATTTATGAAGTCTTTTGTGCAGTTCACAATCCGTTAGACATAATTCATTATTTTAAAAAAAACTATCTTATTTTCGAACCTATGACTTCAATTTAAGTCTAATTTCATTAAATCCTTAAATAGCATACATTATAATCGGGGGAAAAAACTACCATTTTGCCCACAACAGTGTTATTTGTCCTGTAAGACTCAGGGTATTGCGTGCCTAGTTTTAGCTAACCATATGGATGTTGTTCTTTGGAGTTTGGGCTCAGCAATGTCATCATGGCTAATGTTACTTTATCTCAAATATCATAATTCCTGATTATTATCTTGTATTTCTATATACACTTTAAGCCTCAATAAACTGCATAATTATGGGTTATCCTATTTTCGAAATATCTGAAACTTTAATCTCTATGACCTGATATTTCTATATTTAGTTATACCACCATATTTCTTTATTTATAACTTATTCACTCACGTTATTATTCTTTCAAATATCAATTCATTTACAGTTATCTACAAGTATATTCAAATGATTATGCAAATTACTAAAAATCTTTAAAAAGTTGTTTTAGACTTAGATTTTTCTACTTGGTAAAGTTTCGTTCATTATTTTCCCTTTTAGATGGATGTGTTCTAGAGGAGGGCGAAATACTCCCCAACCTCATGTACTTTTTATCTCCATTACCCGAAAAGTTACTATTCATTACGTATGTTGGGCAGTTTTCAGTAAAGAAGGAAAAAAAATGTGGAATCTATACACTACTACTTACCGTCTTATGTAAATATAGTTATGTCATTTCCCTTTTAATTTTGTACTACCAGATACGTGTGGTTTGTAATAAATAATATGCGTTATGCCTCAAAGTTTGAATAAAGTTTTTTTCTTCTAGAAACTTTATATATTTTATAGTTGTCTTCCTACTTTTTTTATCACATAATATACACGAAATTCAGGGTGTGATAGTATTAGTGTCCTCAATTGTAGATTAGTCATGTTTTGGGAAGGTTTATGTTGTCTAACCTAGAAAACCTTAGGTTTTTCATGTAGTATGATTATGAATCTTTGTCTATTGTATCTTACTAACATATTTTTGTAGAGATTCTATGTTTATATTCTTTCCATCATGGTCCCATATGTGTTAATTTATGTGAATGGATCTTACAGTCGTTTATCCTATTATTTTTTGCTTCTTGATTTGATATGGTTGTAACAATTAGGTTTTTAAAATTATTTCTCTTTCAATGTATTTGGAGGCATTTATGAGGGGATGTAATTTTTATTTACTATTAAAATAATATATATATATATTGGTTTGAGTTGTGGATAAAGATTTGTTAAGTTTTATGAAGATCTGGATGAGTTATGATCATTTTTGCATACTATTTGCATGAAGAAGACGAACTTGTTATGATATAGGTCTGGGTCGATTTCAAGGCTTGTCAGATCAACCCGTAAGGGGGTCGAATCGATTTAATGCTAGATCGGACCAATCTGGTCCTGATTGTTGCTTGTGGTTCAGTTTGGTTCTTATTGTTTCATATTATTTTTCGAACCTGTTTTTCTTGCCAACTCTTCCCAGATCAAAGTGGATTGTTTCTAAAGAAATGTGATGAACTCCAGGAGACTTTGAAGTTTTCTTCAAGGATGATTGTAATGTCACAACAAGTCTACCTCAAGTGGGTTTTTTGTTCTTTAAAACTTCTACATCTAGAAGAACTATAGATCATGATGGGATGGGAATTCTATACCTTAGTGATTTGTGATTTCATGTTATTATGTTTTATTATATACATCAATATATTGCATGTCGATAATTTTTGTGTGTAAATTAATTGACTAATTTTAATTCCACGTTTGTGATGGATAACATGGAATTTTATTGTGACCGGCCTAGATCAAGATTTTTCGTTCTCGAAAATCTGTTTTCATTTATTCTTTTCTAAATTGAATTTAATCAAATAATTAATTTAAAGATCTAAATTAAATTATGATCCCCAATTTTTTTTTTTAAATTGTTTTAATTTTTTGGAAAATTAAAATAGTGAGATCGGATAGTACAATTTGTATAAGTAAATTGGTAAATTGCCAAGAATTTAATTTTGACATTTAGAACTAAATATATTATTTTTCAAAATACCCTCAAGTTCAAAATATTGAGTGGGTGAGGGATTTTCACGTAAACCACGCGGTCTCAATTGGTGTTTTAATAATGTGATGTGAGTACTTTCTCTCATCAACTTCAGTATGGCCCCCAATGGATGGAATTAATAAGGGCATCCGGCATTCTTAAAAATCTTAAGTTATAGTTTCGAGAATTTAATTTAGTGACTCCAGTCCCTCCAATGAGGAGTTCTTCACTAGATATTTCAGATTCGAGGAATGAACCGATGCAATACATTTTAGTATAATTAATGATATCCTCCCCAGTGGACTCACTATCATTAATTGTGGGACCAATATTTACAGATTATTCATTATGTTGGACCGAAGTTTCCTGGGCTATCTGGTACCATAATGACATATGAAAATTTTCCTAGTTCAAGGTTGGATGATTCGAGCTCCCAATGAGAAATCTCACTTTATAAGAGAACTAGGATGTTCGATGGAATTAATTTTTAATTGGCGATACATGGATACCACATTAAAATTTAATCGAACTAATTCTCGTGTTTAAATTAGAAATTAATATTATAATTGATAATTCTAGTATTTCAAAATGGAATTCAACTTTTACTCTTTTTTTGTTGTTAAAATAATTTTCAAGGACTAAAAAAGTAATTGGGCATTGTTCTAACTTAAACGGATTATAAGCTTATTTAGCCCACAATTTCTATGATTTTTTTAAAATTATGATGTGATTACCTCATCGTGTCAACTCGTCAAGCCCCCAATGGGATGGTAATAATCATAGAACTATGGAATTTGAAAATATATGGAAATTCCTTTAAATTAGGTATTACATACGTTCGGTCCCCCTACCAAGGAAGTTCTACATGTACGTGTTCAATTTTAAAGAATTGACAGGTGAAAATTTGTGAACACCTATATTGGTTGATGATACTTAAGTAAGAATCATGTTCTTGAAATCATTTTTATCATTGATTGAACTTAGAATAATTTGAATTACATATGGTGGGAAAACTCAGGACCCTTATGTAATTCCTTATTGAACATCGTCACTAGCAAAGGGATAGGGTTAGTTGGAGAGAAAAGAATAAATTATTTTCCAAAATGAAAATAGGAGGTTAAGGTTAAAAAAGTTCATATTCCTCAATAATATTGAAATAGACAAAAGGAAGGTATTCTCACTACAAGTAGTCTTGGATTTTATAGCAAGAGTCTCCAGTTTTTCCTTGCTATTTAGTCAAAAATAAAAGGTAATGGTATTTCTCTTGGTAAGTAAATTCATAATTTATGATCCAATCTTCAGCTACTCGATATGTAGACTTGGGAACCACAGATCAGGACTTCAACTTGTTATATTGGTTTTAGGTAACCGTAATTAGTTAAAAAGAGATGTTCTTAATTGTGAAAAATTATCATTAGGCATTGGTAATAGATGTAGAATATATTTTTGGATTATCGGGAAGACATAAAGTTAATGTAGGTAATTTTTTTAATATACCTTGGTTGAGAAAAGTGGTTCGATTTTAAATTGGTGTTGAAATGATATTCTTTAATTTCATATAATTATTTTATCAAAATTGAAATATCTTTTATATGTCATAGTACATTGGGAAATAATTTATATATTATAAGGTTGTCTCACCAATACTTCTTAATACTCACTAATATTACATAATACTGACATGAATAATGTTAATAAACAATCATTAAAGAGAAAATGTAATGCTCTGGCCCGATGTGTTACCCGTGGTCAACCCTGTCTAAGGTGTGAAGTGCGATGAGACAACCTAAATAGTGTTGTTAGTACATTATTATTTAATAATCTTTTCACTTCTTTAACATGCGATTCCAATCTAAATCAAGTTACATGGGGGACCTATAGAAGCATCTCGGGATCCAAGCCTATAGATCTCTCAGCATATGAAACCGCACACAACCTGTCGTACCAAAGAGGAGGCAATGAGTCTAATGCCCAATGGGATAATACAAAAATGCAATATAGAATCGAACAACAAAAACGAAACTCTAACACGTTTACCTAAGTGCACATGCAGTTATCTCGTATATATATATATATATATATATATATATTAATTCATTAGACTTCTTTATTCCAAAACATTACTTGTCGCGATTAATTCACCTTAATCTTATTAAAGAATTCCTTTTTTACTTGACTTTACATTTATTTCCTAATTTAACGCACCTGGTTAAATACTTTAAGCAAACACCCTTTGTTTAGGAAAAGACATTTCTTTTATCGAAATGTCCCATTTACTTACATCAAATTTTCCTTAGTATTTTTCTTGAAAATCACCTTTCAACACACGTGAGCACCGTGTTATAAAATACTTATTTTTCATTTAAAACCTTTCATAAACACATAAATGTGTAAATTTTGGGTTAACCCTCTTTAGGTTTATTAATTACGCATTTAATCACATCACTTTACCATTCCTTTATTTCATGGATATTATCCATTTTCTCACATTACTTGTCAACATTATCTTTCAATCGGAACATTTATCAATTTCATTCAAGTTAGGTTGTCTTTCCTTATATTCACCACACAACCCATCTCTTGATATGTTCCAATTTTCATTATCTTTTTCTTAGATCCTCTAAATAACTGCGTACTTTAACTGGCTCTACACCACCGTCTACGCTACGATATGCTCTAGCCAACATTTTGGGTCTTTCACCCTAGGGCTTCGGGCCCTTGTCAATTATCATCTGAGTCCATATTAATGTGTTTTAAGATTTTTCAAATGTCCACATTATTCCATTATTACCGGCCAAAGACAAACCCAGAGTTTTCACCCCACTTTGTGTTACACATTAAAAAATCACAATTTCTTGTCCTTTACACACTTGTATTGATTTTAAACCAAAAATCACTTTCATTTAGGACCATATGTGTAACACCTTTCTCAAAAAAATTATTTGATAAAAATGTTGCACATTATGTAAAATTACCACTTCACCCAATTTTTTTCAAACTTGCATTTTCCTACATTCCACATGTGTTATTTTCCCCAAAACATTACTACTTTACAAGAAAACACCATTTTTCCTTCAAGTTTTAAATCTCTTTATTTCATTACTTTATTTATTAGGAAAATACTTTAGCATTTTGGATACTTCTTTCTAAGAAAACACCATTTTTCTTTCATCTTCACATGTAGTCATAAAATATCCACTTATCTCATTTGCCACACTTAGTCACACACTTTAAGAGATGAGACTTATACTTTATTTATTTCAAGTTAAAACTCATTAAAACTTCCATTAAATTTGTTTATCTGCTCATCATCAAAATACTTTAAGTTTATATATACATGAGAAAATGGATTTTTTTAAGTATAAAAATCCATAAAAATGAGTTTTATGCATGATTATCACATCAAATCCCATAATATTTTTAAATCCATGACTTTCAAGGATAAAAAGTCATTTTTTATTCATAAACATGCTTAAATGTACATATTTATAAAATATTTAATTTTGCAAAAAAGCTTTAAGATTTATTCTAAAAATAGTTTATCAAGGAAAATGCTTCTTTTAAAATATTTTATTCCATAAAATTTTTAAACTCAAGTTTTTTCTTGAAATTTATTATCTTACTCAAAACTATTGAAACCCTTTTTTAACAAATCATAAAAATAGCATTCTTGAATCATATTTGAATTCTACTCTTACTAACTCTAACTACAAGACCAATACTATGAAAAATAGATTTGTTGAGCTAAAGAGTCGAGTTTTTCATCTCAAAGGAAGCTTCAAAGATAGTGGATTAATGTAGAAGAAGATGGCAACTTCCTACCTACTAAGGTGGCCTTAAAGAGGTTTCCTAGCTCCACTAAGCTTGTCTCCTTGAATGCTGCATGAAAAATCCCCTCCAAACTCTATAATTTCTTCTACCCTTCGTCTTCTTTAAAAACCTCGAAAATATATGCATGAATTTATATATTGCCTATATAATGGTGTAAATGGGTTTTATGGGCTTAAATATGATGGTAAATGGTTATATTTGTGTGCTTTAGGGTTTAGGGGTGGTGGTGCTAGGGTGGTAGAAGGTGGTTTGTGGTGGAAGAGCTCTCAAGAGATGGAGAAAGAGAAAATTGAATTTAAAATGAGCAAAAATGGGCCTTAATACCCCTTAAATACTCCAAAACCCTTAGAGGTAAAACCCTTATATTCCCAAGGCCCTAACCCCAAAATTATCAACTCCATTGAGAGATTTATAGATCAAACCATCCAATGGTCTAGATTCTGAAAACATTTTCCAAATTCGCAGAATCTTATTTTTACGGTCTCGTTAGAACGAGAATGGGTCTCGTTCGAATAAGAACTACTGTACCATTCAAACAAAACTAGATGTCTTTAGAATAAGAACTACTTCTCGTTCGATTATACTCCGAATGAAGTTCTAACGAGACTGGATTTTCTAAACATTGAAGTTTCGTTCGATGGTTGTTTGAAGAATCATTATAACAAGATTGGGATCTCTTTCAAACGACACTGGATTTCATTCGAACGACCCTGAATTTTCTCCAAAATGAATTTAATGCCATTATAAATCCAACCAATTGCACCAAGGCCACTGTATTACCTAATTTCAACCCATAATTCATCTCACATGGTCATTAGCTCAATAGGGTCACATAAAGTCAAAAATAAATTTATCACTTGTGCTCAAGTTATTTCATTCTAAAAGGAATTCGAAGACTTGTTTGAAAATTGACCATTGAGTTCATTATAACCGGATGCACTATTAGTCCTGAATCCCGTTTAGACGGTAAATGACCAAGGGCCTTTCCCGACCAATAGCTAGAGAGACAAAATTGTATTGGGAATTGTTCATTTCAATTTGTGTGTTCCTATAACTATGATTTAAAGAGGCCTCTTGAGTTGTTCACTGATTTCATTGATGATTACTCAAGGTATGGATGTGTTTATCTTATGTATCATATGTATAAAGAATTTGATTTTTTCGTAGTGTGCAAGGCTAAGGTGAAGTATAGGAAAGGTAAAGTAATCCAAACTCTATAGTAAAATTATGGGGTATGCCTATTTTGAGAGTTTAGGGGTTCGTTAATCGTAGGTGGGGATTTTATCCCAATTATATACACTAGAAATTCCATTACGAAATCGTGTAGAGGATAATGAATAATGCTCTTTTAGTTGTGATGGAGTCCATTGTTAGTTATTCAAGTCTGGGACATCCATAATGGGATTTTACATATGAGATTGTTATATAGTATCTTAATTTAATTTAATTTAAATTAGACCCTCCATATCCCTTATAACTATGCAGTGGGCACATGCTCATTCTAATAATTATTTGGATCTAGGGGCACCCAACACTAATTTTATGGAAGGAGCCAATGAAGCTGAAATTAACGGAAAAGTTATGTATCTTTGTTTGGTTGCCTCAAAGGTTATAAACATAGTTTATATCACAATACTAGGTACAATAAGTCCATTGACTACACCAATTTTGATTCTTGAAAGAGGATTATGAAATAAACAATGTGTCCAAGTGTAATCTAGTCTTCCAAGATAATATGAAACATCATATTACAACAGTTGCTAGACAATCCGTACTGGATAAATACAACCTAATTTTGATAATACACTACCTAATGGTAGTGGGAGTATTACTAATGATCAAGATACGTCACTTATATTGGATAACAAGCAGTACCACATCGTAGTGGGAGCATAATGAGAGATCCTGAAGGTTATTATTTTGGGTGATCATTTTGAGATCCTATAAATACACGAACTAGTTCCCAAGAACTACAATGAGGCATTCCAAGACAAGGAATGTTTAGCTTTGAGTCATGACTATAGATGACAAAATCATATTCGATGTGTTCAAATCAACTTTTAGGACTTGTAGACTTGGTGATGGGGTAAAACAGATCGGGTGCAACTGGATCTATAACAAGTTAAAAGATAGATAGATGGAAAGGGTCAAACCGTCAATTCACAATTCAAGTCATGCAAAAGGGTTTACCCAGAAGAAAGGTATTAATTATAATGAAACCTTATCACAAGCCATGATATAGTCTTCTGGGATTCTTCTAACATTAAGACTATGTTCTTTAATGATGGTCTTGACATAATAAAAATTTATAAAAAGAAATGTGATGTAATCTTATGATATCAATTTATGAATTTAAGCTAACACAAAATTACCGGAGGATTCAATTTGACCAGGTAATCATTTTCTTATTTTGATCAGATCCCGAATAATACTTGTTTGTATCATAATCATGAGAAAAACATGGTGTTATTTGTAGTAAAATTTGTAGATAATATTTGCCTAATAAAAAATGAAGTGCGATTATTATATTACATATGAGTGTCCTTATAGAGGTAGCTCAACATTAAGTTTTTAGGACAAACCAGTCATATCCTTATGATCAAGCTTTTGCTAGATCAGGTAAAAGGATGTTAGAATTATCATAAGTCACTTTATATTAATGGTGTAGTTACAATCTTATCATATTTATTCCATAAAAGGATCTTCCTTTCAGGTATGGAATCATTATCTTATGGATCGGTGTCCTAAAACGCTAGATTGGATTGAAGAAATGAGGAATATACTTAAGGCTTCAATGTTGGTGAGCCTCAAGTATACTATTTTTTGTTTATAGACCAAAATCCATTATGCATTGGTCATGGTCAGCAAATTTCAGTCTCATAATCTTATATTTTTATTGGACAAGTACTAGTTTTTGAATCAAATAAGGATTCCAAGTTTGCTACTCGTAATATTTACTTGTCGAGTGAGTTTTATCAATAATTTGGAGTAGTGTGAAATAATATTGGATTGCTTACTCTTGAGAAGGCCAATGTTGTTTCCACTTCGGAGTCAACTAAAGAGTCCAAATGGCTCGATTACTTCCTAAGTAACTTAGGCGAGGTTGCTTCAAGGGGAATTCTCTATTATAATTTTTAATGTTCATAGCAATACTATTGCAAGTTCGAAAGAACACCTACCACATAAAAGGGTTGCACACATTGAGCATAGGTTTTACCCATTTCAAATTATCGAAAAGGTAGGTGATAAGTTTATGACCATGATTGTATTATATAATATCCAATTAATCCTTCGTAATTATGGAGAAAACTACGGATTAGATGGGTTGGGAGTTAGATACATAGGTACACGGTTTACGACTAAGTGGGAGATTGCTGGGGTTTTATTCCTAAAACCATATATGACGTTTACTTTTCAGTGAAGGTGTATCTGTTCATTTTGAGAAAGAATCGTGGTTATGATAATTACTTATATTTATTCTTTAAATATATTCTATATAGTGTTAGTCAATTGAGCTTAGTATGAATTTGGGCGAGTTGGATTCATCTTGATAATGGGAGATTAGGATTCTTATTTTAGTACAATTGAATAGTTCACAACTAAGATACTGATTTGAAATCATATAGGCATGGTTGAATGCAGAATCCTAGAAATTTATCAAAAACTATGGAAACATGTCACATGGTTTGAGAACTTGCGGATAGTTCGACAGAGGTTTATGATCGCTGCATCTAAGAATGTATTGAATAGGACCACCCATGAGATTTAACTCTAAAGGCTCTCTTGATTAGACTTAGGTAATCCCACACCATTTTTAAAAGGTGCATAAATTATTGATTTTGAGAATTGTAAGGATTGGAATGCCTTCAAAATTGTAGCTTTGACTCTAGTGTGTGCGATTCAATTTTATATTGGATTAATAGATCCCCACAAATTGGGAAATTATTGTGTGAATAGGCCTGAGATTATAATTTGTAGGAATTTGTGTCCACGAGATATATTTGATTGTTATACCCCCTTTATAGACTTATATGTTTTTTTCCACCATTAAAACCTAACGGGTGGATTATTACATAATTAGTTGAGTAAAAAATAAGTTAACTCTAAGGATTAAGGAATTGATTAGACGTTGATTAAAATCAATTAGCAATAAATTGATTTGACCAATGAGTATTGAAAGCTTAACATGAGGAATCATATTATGTAACATAGTAAACTTTGCAAATGAGACCTCTTCATATCGGAATGATTTTGGAGATAATTATATTGGAGTGTTTGGTGTTCTCTAAATAAAGCTTATTGATGATTCTAAGATTTAGCTCCACCAGATAAGAGATGATGAGCTGAAACAGTAATAACAATGGCAGCAATAGAGTTATGTACGTGTGTAAGTATATAGAAGGGGATGAGGATTAGAGGAATTAAGACAATGATGTATAGTGGTTCAGCCAATCAAGCCTACATCCACTGTGAGTGTGTGATCCACTTAGTATGGCCACTAATGGCCTTAGATACAATGCTCATAAGCTCACTCTCTCTTTATTGTGTGTACAAGAAAAATGTTCACGAGGGTTTTTATGATCCATCATTTACAAGGTTTTAGATGATAAGAATATATAGGTCTTGGGGGGAGTAGTGACCCCCAAGCATAAATTGTGCATGTGAATGATGATCTAGACAATTCGCTATTGACACCTAGTTGTGCCACTTGTGGTTAATGATGACATAATATTCACTCACGTGAGGGGATGATATTGTTATAACGGTCTGGTCCATGTGATATATGAGTTCCACGCGCACTATCCCACGCTCTCTCAAATCACGCGCCATGATGATGTCACCCTCGGCTTATGATGGTAGGTCGAGGCTGAGGCTGATGCTGGCATACTAGGTCTTGACTGTTGAATGTAGGCTTCATGCTATATCCCCTCATAGGGTCGGTTTATCGCTTGGTCACCCCAAAGATGAGGCTTTTATCCCCACGAGCTTGGGCTCTGGTCAAATAAAATAGCGAGGTCGACCTCCTCATAGTCTTCCTATCATTCGATTGTACTATCGGCCTGTCGTCCGTAAGACCCCTGGGGTAGTAGAGTAAGGCCCTCATCCTAGACGAGGCTACCCTCGGCCTAGCCGAGGGTGTATTTTGGTATATCAATCACCCCTAGCCTTTAGTCATCAATAATATTGAGGTGGCTGAGGGGTAATATTGTCTTTGGATGTCAAATGAGTGGTCAAGTTGATGAGTGACATTTATCAAGTTGATTAAAGTCTTGTTAGGTGGTAATCATCATCTGTGTTCCCCAAAAAATGACGGTTGCACACTAGGGACTTTGTGGCCTAGCAATGATTCTCCTCGTGGGTTATGCATTGCTTTGGTTAGTGGGTCACTAATGACAAAGTATTTAAACCCTTTTTCAAAAAATTCTCTTTTTCTTCTTCTTTCATCTTCCCACATATGCTCTCTCTCTAGCCATGGCAATTAAACCTCCATTTCCTTTTTTTCGTGAAAGCTTCTAGTTCTCCTCCAACTCCAGTCTTCTCTTCCAAGTAACTCTTTCATCAATCTCTTCATTTTCTTTTTCTTTCTTGAAGTTTTCTTTTGATTTGTCTCAAATACTTTCTGCAAAATCCCTCTAGCCGGTTCTCCTTTTTTTTCCGACGTATTTCCACCCTTTTCTGGTGGTTATAGGGCTAGAACTTGAGAGATAGACTCCCTAGGTTCATCCCCCACCTTTTCATGGTGGTTTAGCATCAATTTGTAGCACTTTTTAAGTTTCTCGGTGACTCTCTGGCATTCTTCTACGGTAAGCTTTACTGGTTCTGTTCTTACGTGTTCTTTTTAAAAAATGCTTTGTTTCTCTAGGTTCAATCCAAAAGTCAATTTGGTCAAATTGTAAACTTGTTTGTAGGTAGTTTGGGCAAATTCCTTAAGTGTACGGTCTCCCTCTTAATTCTCAAAAGGCTTTATGATTTAGCCGAGGAGTTTCTAACTTTAAGAGAGAGGTTCTTTACAGATATTAGGCGAATAGAGGAAGAGAACGAGTGTAGACGTAGGGCCGACCCTATTTGGGTACGACCCATTTTCCCAATTCCATTAGCCACAGTTTTACCCTCTGAGCCCTTCGGGTCTTGCCATCGCCAAGACGAGTGTCATAGGTAAGAGGTAGGGATGGACGCCAGAGAATTATCTTCTATAGGTGTTGGAACTTCTGGGAGAAAATACTCACCAACATTTAGCCCAAGCCGACAGGCCGAGGGAACAGTTCATCCTGAAGCTGTCCCTGTAATAGCCATGTCCCCTTTTCTTTCTAGACCGCTTTTACAGATGGACCTCTAATAAATGATGAGGAAGAGAGTTCCGAGGATAAGGGAGACGAGGACGATAGTGAGGATTCTAATAATGATCAAGTTGATACTTCAGGGGCCTCATCTTTCGTCTCGTCTGTTAGGGATCGTGACCTCTTACTATGGAGGCACTTCTTTGGAGTAAAGCCTAATGTAAATATGAGGGTCCTGAATGAAGATGGGAGGGTATTACAAGGGGAAGAAGGAGAAGTATTATTTATGAGCGGATGCTTAGGGTCTGCATTAGGTTCCCTCTTCATTCTGCAATAGTTGACATACTTTCGGCCCTCGGGGTTGCTCCTTCTCAACTCCCTCCTAAATCCTGGAGGATTATCCTCAGATACATTTCCCTCTAGAAGAACACCTTTACTGATAAGTCCTCGACGGATTTGTTCCTATCCTATTACAACATAACCTCCTCGTCCAAGCAACCTCGATACTTCCATCTAGGGGCTAGGAGGTCAGACAAAAAACTTCTCCACATAGCACAAACTTCCAACCATGATTGGAAGAAGAGGTTCTTGTTCATTTATGGGGCTTGGGAGTTCCCCATCAGGGTTAAGCCTTCCGAAGATACCCCAAGGTTCCTTAGAGCCTGGTGCAATCCCTTCATGTAAACAAGGTCAGACCCTGATCTTAGCTTGGATGAAAGGGCTATAGCTGACTATCTGAGGGAGCAGGGGAAAGATGGTGAGATTCCTAAATTTGAAGATATAATGACCCCCTACTTCCTCAAATAAGATGGTCTGAGGGTCGGCCCATTGACAGAACTATGTGGGTTACTTTTTTGTTTCAATTTCTTTCCAAGTGTTTCCTCATTATTTTTTCTTGTATCTGACGTATCATCTCATTTTTTAGGTCGGCCTTCAAACATATATGATTAGTTTTGGGAAGCGACTTCCCTTAGCTTGATGTCTGATCTGGGAAAAAAGAAAGGCAAGGAGCCTAGTAGACCCAAAATAAGACAAAGACTGTGGGCCCGACCCAAGTAGAGCCGACAGTTGATACCCGTAAATGGAAGAAGCCAAAACTCCCTATTGGCCCTTGGCCTGACTCTCATGCAAGGGCAAGGGTGGAGGTCCCACAGACAAATACCGAGGGAACTAGTTTTTCCTTGTACATGGGCTCCTACTGGTCATCTAATCTGACATTCCTGAAGGCCGACCCTACCTCCTTAATTGCCAATCTGAGAGTTGCCAAGGCCTCTATGTTCTCAGCACCATCGATTATAGATTATGAATTTTTAGCCAAGATACCCCCCGGCCAAGGTTTATGACTATGGGATTCATACTCTGGATCAGTTATTTCATTCATCTCTTTAATTTTGACTCACTAATATTTTACAAACTGTTCCCACAGACATTTAATATGACCTTTCTCTCATCCTTTACAATCTGTCTGCGCCTTCACCTCAGCCACCAAGTGGATGGCTAAGAACCAACGAAAGTTTCATAAGGTCGAGAGAGCTATTAAACATGAGGCCAAATTAAAGACTAAGTTGGATACTGTAAAGGCTGAGCTTAAAAATGTGAAGGATGAGCACATGAGGTTTATGGGCGAGCTTATAAAGGAACATGCTGCTCAGCTGTAATTAAAGGATGACCCCATAGCAGCCAAGGATGAGGATTTGACCAACCAGGGGATTCAATTCAAAAATGGTCTTACTGAAATTATTCAAAGGGCCGAGTTCGATGCTGTGGAGGCCTACAAACTCTCCGATGAATTCCAAGGCTTCGGTCTTGAATACTTAGAGAGGGAAATCAAAATGGCCTATCGGTGGGTCATCTTGAAGTTTGCTGATACAGTATCATCTATCCGACCTTCTTTAGAAGCAGTGGAGCTAGACGACCCCTTGATCTCTAAAGTTCTATCTCACGTGGAGTCTCATGTATATGTTGAAGGTACCGATACGTCTGAGGATCAGCCATCTGCTATGGTAGTCGAGGGGACTCTGTCGAACGATGCTAGACCTCTACCTTCTGATGTTGCTCATTAGGGTGGTCGTTTGTGGCATATACTCTCTACTTGTAATGATTATCTTTCTTTTGGACATGTATTGTAACCCTTAATTTTTTGTAATGAAAGTTACCTCCTCTTTCTTTAGTCCATTATGGTGTCATTTTTATAATTTGTGCTGACGCGACTCGGCTAAGGTGAGAGTGAATGGAGGGTCATCTCTACCATTCACCCTCCTCTTAGACGAGGGGAGTTATTCACCAAACTAACGATGTTGTTAAATATAATTCCACCCTCGTCTTTCTTGAGAGTTAATGGAGGGTCGTCCCTACCATTTACCCTCATCTTAGACGAGGGTACTTTCCACCAAACTAATGATGTTCTTAAATATAAGTCCACCCTCGTCTTTCTTGAGAATGAATGGAGGGTCATACCTACCATTTACCCTCATCTTAGCCGAGGGTAGTTTCCATCAAACTGATGTCTTTAAATATAAGTCCACCCTCGTCTTTCTTGAGAGTGAATGGAAGGTCGTCCCTACCATTCACCCTCATCATAGCTGAGGATAGTTTCCACCAAACTAATGATGTTTTTTAAATATAAGTCCACCCTCATCTTTCTTGAGAGTGAATGGTGGGTTGTCCCTACCATTCACCCTTATCTTAGCCGAGGATAGTTTCCACCAAACTAATGATGTTTTTTAAATATAAGTCCACCCTCGTCTTTATTGAGAGTGAATGGAGGGTCGTCCCTACCATTTACCCTCATCTTAGCCGAGGGTAGTTTCCACCAAACTAATGATGTTATTAAATATAAGTCCAACCTCGTCTTTCTTGAGAGTGAATGGATGGCCGTCCCTACCATTTACCCTAATCTTAGACGAGGGTAGTTTCCACCAAACTAATGATGTTTTTAAATACAAGTACAACCTCGTCTTTCTTGAGAGTGAATGGGGCATCCCTACCATTCACCCTCATCTTAGCTGAGGGTATTTTCCATCAAACTAATGATGTTTTTTAAATAATAGTCCACCCTCGTCTTTATTGAGAGTGAATGGAGGGTCGTCTATACCCTTCACCCTCATCCTAGCCGAGGGTGGTTATCCACCAAATTAATGATGTTTTATATCTTAGCATGAATTATCCCAACAGGTCTAAATTGACAAACATAAGATGAGGGGCCAATAGAATATTCTCATTAACAAGTGTTCTATGAAGCAACACATTCATTACAACTGTGATCCGAGAGGACATTAACTACAACATTATTGATAGTATTTCTTCAAATGATATGCATTCCAAGGGTTCGAAAAGGGTTCTCCTTCCAGGTTCTCTGGTTCTCTAGTCTATAGGTTCTAGAGACAACTTCATCAATGACCCTATATGGTCCATACCAATTTTGGTGGAGCTTGTTAGGCTTATGCCATGTCTTTTTGAGGACTAGGTCCGCCACAGCGATTGGCATTTGATTTACCCTCTTATTGTAAAACATGGAAGTCCTCTGCTAGTAGGTTGCTTGACTTAACTCAGTGTCTTCTTTTCTCTCCTAGATCAAGCCTAGATCAAGTCTTTTTTATTCCATATTTCTCTAGGGGTCATACATTTAAACTCTGTGAGTAGGAAACCCAATTTCGGTGGGGATGACGGCTTCTGAGCCATATGCTAACATAAAGGGGTTTTCCCCGGTAGGGGTTTTTATTGTTGTCCTGTAGGCCTATATCACAGCGTGTACTTCCTCAACCCATATTCCTTTTGCCTCCTCAATTTTTTTCTTAACCCGTCTAGGACTGTTTTGTTTGTAACCTCAGTTTTCCCATTAGCCTGAGGTTGGCCTAGGGTAGAGAAGAATTGATTGACCCCCACTATTTCGCAGTATTTCTCCAGGGAGACATTTTTTAACTGAAGTCTTGTTATCTGAGATGAGGGTGTTGGGGAGACCATACCTGCATCTGATGTTCTTCCAGATGAACTGGAAGGTCTTCTTCTCGGTGATTGTGACCATTGGCTCCACCTCCACCCATTTTTAAAAATAATCAACTGCTACGATCAAGTATCGATAGTTATTGATTGCCCTAGGTAGGGGTCCTACCAAATCAATCCCCCATACTTCAAATAGCCATGGGGATGTGATGGAAGTAAGAGGCTGATGGGGCTGATGAGGGATGGTGGCAAACCTCTGATATTTATCAAACTTCTTCACGTATGCCATAGAATCCTTTGCCAAGGTCGGCCACCAATATTCCTGGGTGACTATCCTCTTTGCTAATGACCTACCCCCAATATGGCTTGAACAATACCCTTTGTGAACATCCTATAAGATATATGGGACCTCCGATGGGTGCACGCATCTGAGCAAAGGGAGAAAGAATCCCTTTTTCTACAAGGTGTCTCTAATGAAAGTGAATTTCGTAGCTTTGTACCTCAACTTTTTTCTTTCTTGTTTTGCTTCTGGCATCTCTCCCTCTTTAATGTAACTGACTAGAGGGTCCATCCATGAAGCTTCCCTGCTTATATTTAAGCAAGGGCTGAGTGTTCCGTGTCCATCTCCAATCGTTGGTCGAAGCAAATTTTTTACTGGAACTGTCCTCCTGATATCTGTCCTAGTTGCCGAGGCTAGCCTAAAAAGTGCATCGGGTCAACCATTATCCATCCTAGGTACCCTATTCAACTTTAATTATCTGAAGATCTTCAATAGTAACTTTACCTTTTCAAGATATTTGGCCATTCTCTCATCTTTAGCCTCGTATGCTCCTAGTATCTGATTCACCACTAGTCTTGAATCACTATGGACCAAGATCTGGCCAACAATTAGACACCTAGCCAAGGAGAGGTCTGATATCGTGGCCTCATATATAGACTCACTTTTGGAGTCTTTAAAGTTGAACCTCAAAGCGTACTCAATGTCCATGCCATCAGGTGCTGATACTATTAATCCATCTCCACTTTCGCTCTCGCAAGAGGACCCATTAACAAAAAGATTCCACACAGTGCGTTCCTCTGAGAAATTTCCCTCGATGAAGGATCCCTGTCTAAAGAGGTATCTTCCCTCCTCGTTCTCGATAACTTTTCCTCTAGCGGTGCTTATCTCAGCCTTATCTTTGGATGGGCCAGCAATTCTACCTTGTTGGATATCTGTCTTCTTGAGGTCCTCATTTTCAGCCTCATCCTCTTCCCAAGTAAATTCAGCCACAAAATCTGCCAATGCTTGATCCTTGATGTCCACCCTAGGTTGATACAAAATATCAAACTCTCCCAGCTCTATAGACCAGGCCATTAGTCTTCCTGATTTTTCTAGCTTGTGTATGACCTATCTAAGAGGGGAATCGGTGAGGATAACCATTATATGGGACTAGAAGTACGGCTTCATCTTCCTTGAGGCGTGAATCAAAGCATAGGCCAAATTCTCCATCCTGGGGTACCTTTTCTCTACCCCTTTGAGTGCCTTAATATTGAAATACACCAACTTCTGCACTCCTTATTCTTATCTGACGATAGTAGTGCTGATGGCTGACTCCGAGATGACTAAGTACACATACAATCTTTCACCTTGCACTGGACGTGATAAGAGTAAGGGGGACCCTAAATAGGACTTTATCTCTTGGAAAGCCTTGACACACTCTTCACTCCATTCAAAACCCTTTCTGAGAACTTTAAAGAATGATAGACACTTCTCTGTGGCTCTGGATAGGAACCTATTCAAAGCATCCACTCGTCCTGTGAGCCTCTGCACATCTTTAATGGTCTTAGGGGTCTTCATTTCTAACAGAGCCTTTATCTTCTCAGGATTGGCCTCGATGCCTCTTTGATTGATGATGAACCCCAAGAACTTTCTTGCTCCGACCACAAATACACACTTGGTTGGGTTGAGCTTCATCCGGTACCTGTCCATCGTGTCGAAGGACTTCTCAAGGTCGGACACATGATCATTGGCCTTGAAACACTTGGTCAACATGTCATCTCCATAGACTTCTCGATTTGGTCTTCGAATATTTTATTTATAAGGCGTTGATATGTTGCCCCCGCATTATTTAGGCCAAATGGCATGACCCTATAATAGAATGTCCCCTTATCGGTAATGAAACCCATTTTTTCTGAGTCCTCAGGGTTCATGAAGATATGGTTGTATCCCGAATATGCATGCATGAAGCTCATAGCCTGCTGTAGCGTCCACAATCTGATCAACTCGGGGAAGAGGGAAACTGTATTTGGGGAAATGTTTATTGAGGTTAGTGAAGTCTACGCACATCCTCCATTTCCCATTGGCTTTAGGGATTATGACTGCGTTAGACAGACATTTGGGATAGATGACATCCCTCATAAACTCAGCCTCTTCTATCTTCTTGACCTCATCTCTTATGACCTCATATTTTTCTCGAGAATAAATTCTCCTCTTCTTCTTTATTAGCTTCGCGTCCTCCACCACATTGAGCTTATGACACATGATCTCAGGGTCAATTCCAAGCATGTCTGCATGACTCCATGCAAAGACGTTATGTCTTCTCCTTAGCCGCTTGATGAGGTCTTTTTTTATATCTGTCTTCAGAGCTTTTCCAATTTGGATGGTTTTTTATGGCTCATCCTCATTGTGGATGATGGATTCTACCTCTTTCGCAACCTCCCCTTTCTTCAGCTTTGTTTCTTCCCTCGGGTTCAGGGTATCAATATTGTAAGTAGTAGTTTCCTTCTTCTGTGCCTCTCTTTCCTCGACAGAGTTGAAGTAACATTCCCTTGTCATCGTCTGGTCTCCCTGAACTTCCTCTACCCCATAAGGGGTCGGGAATTTATCATCTGGTGGACCGTGGAGGGACAACCTCAAATTCCTTGAGGGCAACTCATCCCAGTATGATATTATAGGCTGAGAAGACGTGTTCATCCATCATGAAAAATCTAACCCTCTTGGTAAGTCATCTTGGCCACTCGTCTCCCATTCTTACATCAGCCTCATACACTCTTAGGGGATGAACTCTTTCCCCACCGAACCCAATCAAGGGATGATGGTATGGGACCAGTCTAGCTCGACTCAGTCCCAAGGCTTTAAAACACGCAAAAAAAACATATTTACAAAATGGCCCCCATCTACCAAGATCCTTGGCATCTCACATCCGTATACCCTGGTGGTGATGACAAGAGGGTCATCATACGGGGCTAAGAGTCCCTTGAAGTCCATCCTTTAGAAACCCACAATCAGGGTGTCAATGTCAACCTTCTTCCTATTTTTTGGCTTTCTTCGATATATGTTGAGTGCACAGCTTTTGTTACTGCCTTGGCTACAGCTACATGGGCCTTCTTATCGGTGACTTCTGACCATCCTCCTTCCAGGCCCCTTCAGATCATTCCAACACAGAATGAGATCATATTGAGTCTTTTCACATGGTCGTGGTCATCTCTTGGTGGGAGGTCACTATCATCATCATCCTTCGAAGGGTCGTCACTTCTGTTGGACGGATCTTCTCTACATGCATCACTTCTATTCTTCCTAGGGTCGTCCCCTTGGCCCTCTTGAGGGCACCCTTGTCCACGTATTTTCTTAACTTCCCCTCTTTTAGCATTTTTTCAATTTCATCCTTTAAGGCAAAACACTTATCGGTCAAGTGGCCATGGTGTCGGTGAAACTCACACCATAGGTTTTTGTTCCTCTTATAACGAGGTGACGTCAACTTCTTAGGCCATTTTAAGGATCGATCGCTCTTTATCTCATTCAGAATGTGTTCGCAACTGACCGTTAGATGGGTGTAATCAGCGAATTGTCATCTGCTATCCTTTTCTTCCCCTCCTTATTCTTTTTCTGGTACTTACCCCCACTAGTGCCTCCATTTTCATCTTTGTATTTATCGACCATTACCTCTTCGCCATTCATCACCTTCCCCGATGTTTCTAGAAACTCAACCATCACCTTCGGGGGGTCTTCAACAAGCTTCCATAATAGCTTTCCCTTTTTGAGTCCTCCAATGAGGGTTGTCATGGCTATACTTTCCTCATAGTCTTTGATCACTAAATTTTCTTTGTTAAACCTGTCAATGTAGTCTCTTAAGCTCTCGTTATTCCCCTACTTAATATAGAGCATGTGTGTGGTCTTCTTCTGTGGCCTCACTCCGAAGCAAAAGTTATGAATGAACCGATCTGCTAGCTGCTAAAAGACTTCAATGGAGTTCTTTGGAAGAGAGGTATACCAAACATGTGCAGCCACGGTCAAAGTGCTGGAAAAAGCACGACACCTCATCTCGTCTGAGATGAAGTATATTTTTTCCACTGATTTCTACATCTCAATATGATGGATAGGGTTGGTACTCCTGTCATACCTTGGGGTGACCACTAGTGGCTTAAACTTGGATGGCGTTGGGAAGTTAACTATTTTTTCCACAAAGGGTGAACCTATGTAGATCGAATAGTTCTATAGCCTTGTAGGGTCGACTTGACCGATGTTATCCCCTGCCTGTTCTGTGGGGTGAACTGAGGGTTCTGCTGGGACCGGTCTGTGTCGGATGTTCACTACCCCATAGCCATCGCCCCGTGCATGGGGTCAGCCATCTACTGCCTCTCTTCCAGACCTTGAAAGACTTCTCGATCTGGAAAATCTTTCCCTCAAGTCATTTACTGGGCCTAGCCTCTCAAAGGCCGACCCTCTGCTCAGATGATCAAAAGCTAAGGCTCTCGGGTGATCGTCGGGGTTTTGCCTCCCAGACTTCCAACCGCTCTCCTAGATAGGTCGTATAGTATTATTGGAGACATCATACGGCTCCCATCATTCTATGGGAGCCTCTTCCACTTCCACATTGTCATATCTATCCTCCGAGCAAGGGTTTCCTTACCTCCCCAGGCGTAGACGTCGGGGGTCAGCAACATTCTTCCCTCATTGTGGAGGTGGCAAGTATTTACGTGGCGCCTGGGGTGGTCCCCTGGCGTCATGTTGTCCTCGCGCAGCTGCCAGAGTAATCATCTACTGTGAGACTTAGGGGGTCTTAGTATGTTTTGGCTAAGAGCTGCAAATTGCTCTTTCATAACTTGTTAGCTTCCGGCCAAAGATTTTAGGGTGGTAGAAACCTCAGCCATCACAGATTGGGGTGGTGCCTGGCTGGAACTAGGTCCTACTCCACTAGCTGGTGGAGGAGGAGGTAGTAACTCCGGCGCTATATGTTTGAGATGTGAAGAGATGAATGATGAGCTATAGAACCTTAATGGATCTCTTTTAATAGTGAAATAGCTCTACACGAAGGGGGAGAACTGGTTCACCACCAGAGCTTTCGGTGAGGTAAAGCTGTATAAAGGAAGAGATATCTTCTCGTTCCCACAGACAATGCCAAACTGATGATGCTAAGATTTAGCTCCACCAGATAAGAGATGATGAGCTCAAACAGTAATAACAATGGCATCAATAGAGTTATGTACGTGTGTAAGTATATAGAAGGGGATGAGGATTAGAGGAATGAAGATAATGATGTATAGTGGTTCAGCCAATCAGGCCTACATCCACTGTGAGTGTGTGATCCACTAAGTATGGCCACTAATGGCCTTAGATACAATTCTCATAAGCTCACTCTCTCTTTATTGTGTGTACAAGAAGAATGTTCACTAGGGTTTTTATGATCCATCCTTTAAAAGGCTTTAGATGACAGTTATATATAGGGCTTGGGGGGAGTAGTGTACCCTCAAGCATAAATTGTGCATATGAATGATGATCTAGCCAATTCCTTGTTGACACTTGGCTGTGCCACTTGTGGTTAATGATGACATAATATTCCCTCACGTGAGGGGATGATATTATTATAATGGTCTGGTCCACGTGATATATGAGTCCCACACGCACTATCCCATGCGTCTCCCAAATCACGCGCCATGATGATGTCACCCTCAACTTATAATGGTAGGCTGAGGATGAGGCTGATGCTGGAATACTAGGTCTTGACTGTTGGATGTAGGCTTCACGCTATCGTCCCCACATAGGGTCTGCTTATCTCTTGGTCACCCCAAACATAAGGCTTATAACCCCACGAGCTTGGGCTCTGGTTAAAGTAAATAGTGGGGTCAGCCTCCACATCGTCATCCGGTCGTACTATCGGCCTGTCGTCTGTAAGACCCCTGGGGTAGTAGAGTATGGCCCTCATACTAGACGAGGATACCCTCGGCCTAGCCAAGGGTGTATTTTGGTATATCACTTATGATTCAAGTGTAAATCTATCGTAACAAGTAATATCCGGTGAGTACGGAATCGTAAACCACAGGGATTGAAACACTCCTTAGAGAACAAGAATAGGTTAAAAAGGATTCTCTAAACGTCACAGAGGTGAAAGTGTAAAAGATAATTTAATTGTTTGGAAAAGTGATTGAGGGTAATCTTTAAACTAACATGCTATTGATGAACGATTAATTAGTTAATAATTATGACACTACGAAAGGAACTAAGATAAGCTTGACTTTAAGATTTTAAAGGGATTGAGGATCATTCTCCCACTTTGGATTCACTAAAAGGATAATAGGACTCGGTTGAAATTTCATTTAATCGAGCACAACTAATTAAGTCTTAACATCAACCATGTAGAGATTAACTCATCAATAGAGGACTAGGGATTAATTAGTTATTGCTAAATGGGTTTAGTTTGTAGTAAATCTTCAAAAACCATCCCTTACATGACAAGAGAAGTTAATAAGCTATGATACTTCAATACAAACAAATAAACTTCAATTAGGGAAATTCAAAACCAAACCCTAAATTTGAAGTACAAGCATCCTAGGTGGGATTATGATCCTCAACCTTAAATTTATCTACTCAAAATAGGAACTAAACTACACATGCTAAGAAACCACATATTGTAGCAACCCATAATGTGCAAACACACAACAATACTAGAGATGCTAATAAATGAAAATTAAAGCAAATAGAACAAGTAGAGATGAAGTAAATGAACCTTTGTTTCATTAATAACCACAAATCAACTAGTAATCCAAGCTTTACAAGTAGGTAAAAAAAATACTTTTGACATAGGAGAGAGAATATAGAGTTTTCTTGTATTAATAAAAATCCCAAGTAATCTGTATCTTCAAATGAAAGAGAGAATAAGGATAAATACCAAAAAAAATCTAACCAAAATGGAAAACTTGCAATACGAAGAAAGATGGAAATGCGGGCCAAATTTATTCGGTGCCAATCTGAATCGATTCGAAAATGTAGAGAAGTTGCATTGCTTGAAACCGAATCGATTCGCAACAATGTTGAATCGCTGCTGATAAAAATGAAGGTTGCATTGCTTTGGCTTTATATATCCCAAGTTTCACCAAAACTTCTGTCACTTCTTCATTCGAGATCGGATTCAAGCACTGTTAAAGGCCACGCGAAGATGATAAGAAGGTCTACAACTTCCGTGAAGAAATCGGGATCAAAACCCGAATGATGGAATTACTAAAATGCCCTCGACTGTGCAAGTGTCTATGGAATTTCTCCGGATCAAAACCAAACTTCCCAAAATGCATTCCCGAGACCTATAATAGCTCAATAAATACACACAGAATATAAATATGATGAATTCAGAGGTTAGTCAATAAATGGGTATAAGAATCGGGTATAGCATGCTCGGGAATGCTAGAATGAACAAATTAATGAGGTAAATAATACAATAAAAGTGACTAATCACACCCCCTAACTTATATATTGCTAGTCCCGAGCAATGAAGTATGAAGAAACAAGGGCCATCAATAAAATCGAAACAGAAGAAATATGTACATAAAAAGAAAATGCCTCTTTCGCGGGGAAACGATTGCATTTAGCATATGAAATAAGCCATTAAACCCCTATGTGGCCCTAGGGGATGAGTGTCATCTCGTGAGGGTTTCCAGGGATGACACCCACAAACATCAAATCAAATCATACTATGATATGGAAAAAACCAATGCATAGCTCAGCAACTATCTAAGAAGCACAATCTGTTAACAAAGTAAACAAGGCTCACACAAAAGACAACAATTGTCGACATTAAATAAATAGCTTTAATAGAAATTGAAACCATAGAAATGCGAAATAAGCGAACACATGTGGTAATTTAGATTTGGTAAAACTTTCAAAATCCATTTAAATGCTAAGACATGCATACTCAAGTTCTCTCTGGTTGTTACACTCAACAATGGAAGCACTCAGAAATGGGATGTAACACACACGGGACATGAGGGCATAAAGAGTAATTGTAAAGGGAAACTAGGCCATGCACATGTCCTCAATGAAGAACGCAATATAAAAGTGAAAAACACAATCTCATGAAAGTGATAAATCACATCACCCTAGGATCAAATAGGACTTTTAGGGTATAGAATTTAGGCAAGCCTAGTGTTAGGAAAAAAAGAATTGTGTATAAGATAAAAGGAGATTGGGGAATAACGTGTGGGATAATGGATTTAATGGGCAATTTAGGAATCAACATCAACATCCAAAAGCAAGATATTCATTAGAATAAGACTTTGATTTTAATGCATAAGGAGAAATGGGATTCTTCAACAATGAGCCATTTATTCTATTTTTCTTTCTTTTTCTCCTTCTTTTTGTCGTTAGACCACTCATAGCTTGATTGCAATCCATATAAATAACATCATTCAATCCCGGGAATAATCCCAAATCAAGGTATGGGAGGTGTAAATAAGGGTTTAGGACTCCAATGTGGAGTTGGACAAGGGATTTGGGGACGAAACAAAAGAGATAATAAGGCTCACGGGGTTGATCAGGGAAACCATTTAAGGGTAAGGTCAAGGTCGTATGGGTAAACAAGAAAGAGGGCCTATAATCCTTTCCTAAAGTTTCATGTGATTCGTGATACTCAACACCATTGAAAATCATGTTCAAGTGATAAATCAATTAATATGCGATCAACGAAAAGAAAATGAGATCGAAAGATCATTGACAAGAGAGAGATAAAGTATATGTATATGCTCACAAATGACGATAAGTCTCAATTTTCACTTTTGTAAGGGTATAGCATGCGCCTTAAGATAACGAATTTGAAATGCTTTAAGACAAATCATAAACAATTATTTGTGTATTGTGCATCAAGCTTTATAGTTCAATTTCATGAGGTTATTCACAATGCAAACAATATATAGGCTATCGCATAATAAATCAATAAATCAAAGCATGCTTCATAGCTATACAATAGGATAAGGCGATCATTAAGTAATCATAGAAGACATGGGAATATATATATATATATATATATATATATATAATTAAAATTATTTTTTTTAAGTAAATAAAACAATAATACTAATGTGATAAGCGGTATCGGAATTGTAATCCATACCCCCTAATTTGAACGAAACATTGTCCCCAATGTTAGTAGGGGAAAATTGGAAAAGGGGGTTAGAAAATAGTCGCCCCGAAAGGAGCAACACATAAACCGCGCAACGGTATACCTGTCAATATGTCAAAACCTAAAATTGTAATATATGCATAAGAGAGATTTATACAAGAGAGAGATATAAAAGAAACTGAGTATTTTCATTAATAATATGAAATTGCATACATAGGGCCCAAAAACCAAAAATGATAAAATACAATAAGTGCACTCTCTCTCCCCTCACAGATACACAACAACAAAAAAAATAACAAGAAAAAAAACAGAAATCAAATAAAGATAGTAGAGTTAGCATAATAGCATCAGCGAACTATGGGAACTCCTGGTCACTTGAGGACTAGGGTGAGGTAGGATCACGAGGTGCATAAGGATAAAAAAGATATGGGGGTATCGGCTCCTCGCCCCCATAAATATGAGCAAACAAATCCATCTGTGCCCGGGCAAGCATAGATGCATCTCGTTTATAGTTAACCCGGTACGATGCGAAGTCCACCATATAGGTGCCCCGAAAAGAAGAAAATCCAGCCTAGAGGGCGTCCATCATGACGTTTAAGTCTTTAATCGGATCCAATGTAGGCGGAACCGGTGACTACACCTCGGCACATCAGTCATAGGCATGTCAACCACCTCAAAGTCGCCTCCCTCCGTCAGGTGATCCAACATCCTCTTCTTTCTCTGTTCCCAATAATCCTGACCCAATCTCTTAGTGATAGTCTTGTCATTAAACAGCTTGGGCAGCCTAGGTATTTTGTTGCTGGCCACAACCTCACACCTGACATCCTTGCATATCGGGGAAATCAGGCATGCAAAAGGGAGAGTAGTGGTTCCCTTGTCATTATAGGCAGCGTTCACAATTTGTTGCAACATGAAGGTGGGTAAACTAATGACCATGTCATTCCCCAAAAGACTATACGATAAAAGCGTTTGTTTGTAACGGAGGACAACCTTTGTTTGGGTTGGAATGATGGTATTGACAGAGATGACATGGAGGATACGATGAATATCGGGCATGCCTAATGTGGGAAAAGTTTCCCCCATCCATACCTTGTCGGGAACTAGACGCACAATGAGAACCTCCTTCGAAAGTTGAGGCGAGTTCGCAGAGACTAGGTAATAAAAGATTTAGAGGTTAGAAACCCCGCTAAGGTGGGTAGCCAAAATGGTCTTGGAGATAGAAATCCACCTCCCTCGAACATAAGCCTCATGCGTGCCGCCGCGCAGAGATACAAGTGAAGCATAAAAATGGTGCACATGGTCCTCGTTAACCTCTCATCCTTCGGCTAGGTGGGCCTCGCAATTGAATTTTGTAAGAAAACATCTAACAAAGGCAGGCATATCTTCTAATATCACCTTCTTTTCTATTTCTATCGGTCGGATAGATTTGAACATTTCCTGATACTACTCCCTCTCCTCCTTCAAACAGAAAGTCTTGAAACCTGTGCTTGCCTATCCAGAAACGACATTGGAAGATGGCTTGGGCATAGAAGTAACCCACAAAACATTAATTTGATACACACAGCATTAGTGTAATGTACAAAATCAACATATGCATGAAAATTGGTGACACTAGGTTCGGAGGGTGTGCGTCGAGAGAAATTGGTCTATTCCACGTGATCGATGTGTACCACACTCAAACAAGGACAATTCAATAAGAACGCACGATAAAAGGTGCGAAAATATTGGTCATAGCTCACAAAATCCCCGCTGGGGCATTTTATCGAACACTTAGTGTGCAATGTATAGAAAGTTGGGTGAAAATGCCATTTTCAATGTGATCATTCCCCAACAAATACAACTTAATCATCAAAGCAACATAAACAACTTGTATTGTTGGATTCACAAGAAAAAAAAATGAGAAAATATGGACTTTTATGAAGAAAATGTGAATTTTTAACAAAAAACCATTTAACCCTACTTTACATACCAAGAACACTAAATAATTTATAAAATCAAGCAAAGAAGGTTGAATTATTACCTTTGATGAGGATGCCATGGTTGGAAGAGAATATTTTGGGAGAGAAAACGTTTGGGAGAGAAATGGTTTCACAAAGCACAAGAGGGAGTTGAAATAAGGGAAAAGGTGGGAAAATAAAGAGACCTGCCAAATTTTTAAGACCCATCCAAGGCGAATCGATTTGGTATTAATCGGAATCGATTCGAAAATGTAAAGTTGGCTATTGGAATGAGGCGAGTCGATTCGGCATAAACCCGAATCGATTCGCTAGTGGAGACCTGACACTTTGAATTTATCGAATCAATTCGGCATTAACTCGAACCAATTCCCAATCAAGAATTTGGCTACTGGAATGGGGCGAATTGATTCGTTTTTAACCCGAATCGATTCGCAAGTAGAGGCATAAACTTCTTGTCTTACTGTTCACACATCTCACTTGATTTACACCTATTGTGATGTTGCCTCATGTA
Organism: Sambucus nigra; assembly: GCA_949130495.1. Lineage (NCBI taxonomy): Eukaryota > Viridiplantae > Streptophyta > Magnoliopsida > Dipsacales > Adoxaceae > Sambucus > Sambucus nigra. Next base: position 355,183,679 of record OX422219.1, on the reverse strand, counting down.
TTTCTTGGACCTAAAGGGTACGACTACGATATTAAACTAGTCCGGGAAAAAAAATGCAACCCCACACATGTCGGGGGTTGCTCGACACAAAAATACATGATTTCGAAGTCCTATGCAGCCCCATAAATGGGGTCGGACAATGGAATTGTGTTTGAAGATGGGTCGAATGGTTCTAGCAAAGGCTTGATACGCTGACCATTGACCTTGAACAACTTCCCATCAGATGGGTTCTCAACCTCAATTGGGTCGTGAGGATAGACGGTCTTAACAACAAATGGACCCGTCCATCTAGACCTCAACTTCCCTAGAAACAAATGAAATCTAGAATTGTACAAGAGTACTTTTTGAAGAGGGTGGAATTTTTTACGGGATATGTTCTTATCATGACTCTCTTTCACTCGTTCCTAATATATTCTCGCGCTCTTATACGAATCATTTCGAATTTCTTCCAACTCATTGAGTTGGAGCATTCGCTTCTTACCGGCTTTGTCTAAATTAAAATTCAATTTTTTTTATCGCCCAGTAGGCCTTGTGTTCGATTTCAACGGGTAAATGACACGTTTTGCCATACAAAAGTCTAAAGGGTTACATACCCAAGGAAGTTTTTTAGGCCATGCAATAAGACCATAATGCGTCAGCAAGCCGAAGATACCAATCCTTGCGGTCGACACTGACCGTCTTCTTAATGATGTGCTTTATCTCACGATTGGCCAATTCAACTTTGCCACTTATTTGCGGGTGGTAGGTAGTTCTAACTTTATGAACTACCCCATACTTTCGCATAAGATTAGCAAATGTAGAATTACAAAAATGAGTTCCGTTAGCATTTATGATTGGTTTCGTAGTTTTGAAACGCGAAATTATGTATTCCTTAAGGAACTTCAACACCACCCTATGATCAATGGTTTTAGACGCAATGGCTTCTACCCACTTGGATACGTAATCGACGGCCACAAGGATGTAAAGATTACTAAAAGATGGCAGGAATAGGCCCATGAAATAAATTCCCCAATAGTCAAAGACTTCAATTTCTAAAATGGGGGACAGTGGCATCATGTTCTGACGGGTTATAGCGCCCAATTTCTGGCAATGGTCACACGAAACGCATAATTTATTTGCATCCTTAAAGAGTGTGGGCCAATAAAGTTTGCATTACAAAAAAATTAGAGGGGTTTTCTTGGAAGAGAAGTGGAACCCACATGCTTCCATGTGATAGAATAGAATTATGCTCTTTATCTCATCATCCAGGACATGTTTTCGGATGATCTGGTCGGGGCAATACTTAAACAGATACGGATCATCGAAAAAGAACCTACGCACCCAACTAAAGAACTTCCTCTTCTCTTGAGGGTTCCAATGATATGGAATTGAACCCATCATGAGGTAGTTCACAATATCAGCGAACCATCCTATAGAGGAAGTAGAGAACATCTCTTTATCTGGGAAGAATTCAATGATGGGGAGTTAGTCCTTGGGTGCCTCAAATGTTAAATGTGACAAGTGATTCACGATAACATTTTCTACTCTTTTTTTATCTTTAATAGTTAAATTAAACTCTTGGAGTAAGAGCACCCACCTAATTAAGTGTGGCTTGGTATCCTTCTTAGACAGAAGGTATTTGAGTGCCGCATGATCCGTAAAACAAATTATGGGAGATCCCACGAGGTATGCCCGAAATTTATCCAAAGCATAGACAACCACTAATATCTCTTTCTCGGTAGTTGAATAGTTCAACTGAGCACTGTTAAGAGTTTGACATGTGTAATAAATGACATGGGGATTCTTATCACTTCTCTGTCCTAAAACATCCCCAACCACAAACTCGCTAGCTTCACACATTAACTTGAAGCGTAAGGTCCAATCAGGAGCTTGAATTATAGGAGAGGTGGTAAGCATGCTTTTCAAAGTCTCAAAAGCTGCTTGATACCCATCGCTCCATTCGAACGGGGTTTCCTTGGAATGGAGATTGCACAAGGGTATAGCAATCAAGCTAAAGTCCTTTATGAATCGACGATAAAATTCCCCGTGCCCAAGGAAAGACCTTACATCTTTTAGTGATTTAAGGGCGAGTAGGTTTGCAGTGACCTCAACCTTTTCCTTCTCTACCTTAATGTTGTCTGAGGAGATGATGTGACCTAGGATTATCCCCTTAGTGACCATAAAATGGCACTTCTCCCAGTTTAACACGAGTTTTTTTTCAACACATCTAGACAACACCTTTTCAAGGATGGAAAGGAAATGGTCATATGAGTTGCCAAAGACGCTAAAATCGTCCATGAACACCTCTAGACCACATTCTACCATATCGCTAAATATGCTCAACATGAACCTTTCGAACTTAGACGGCGCATTATATAACCCGAAGGACATCTTTTTGTAGTAGATTGTCCCAAAAGGGCATGTGAAGATAGTTTTGTCCTGATCCTTGAGATCAAGCTTGATTTGGTTGTAACATGGGTACCCACCGAGAAAACAGTAGTAAGGGTGTCTGAACATGCGTTCCAACATTTGGTCAATAAATGAAAGGGGAAAATAATATTTCAACGTCATTGAATTAAGTTTTCTATAGTCGATGCACACATGCCACCCAGTGGTGGTGCGTTTAATGATTAACTCCCCTCTCGTGTTTTCTACAATGGTGACCCCAGATTTTTTTGGAACTACGTGAATTGGACTGACCCACTTGCTATGGGATATAGGCTATTTGATATCGTCATCTAAAAGATTAATCACTTCGGACCTTACAACTTCTTTCATCACCGGATTCAATATCCTTTGCATCTCACGAGAGGGTTTTGCATCCTCCTCAAGTTGGATTTGGTGAGAGAAAATTAAGGGACTAATTCCCTTCAAATTCGCTATTGTCCACCTGAAATCATCCTTGTATCTCATTAACAAATCCATCAGTTTTTGCTCTTGACCCCCATCGAGGCTAGATGAGACAACAACGGGATATGTCTTATTTTCACCTAAATAATAATATTTCAACTCGGAAGGCAATTGGTTTAATTCAAGTTTTGGAATCGCACCTCCGAGGGTACTTCATACAACTCATGAGGGGGTAAGTCCTTGAAAGCAGTGCACCAATTAACTTCATAAACGCTCTCGTCATTTTCTAACAACAAGCTCATGAACTTGACATCATCATCATAAGGAGAATATTTACTCTCCAAGTCACTCGAGTTTACAAGACATCCCTCTAAAGGATCCGTAAAATACGTAGAATCGAAATGCTCCTGAACCACCTCCTCTAAAAGGTCTACTTCATGGACCTCATCATCATCTCCCATTTGTTTCGAAACATTGAATATGTTAATTTCCAAAGTCATATTTCCAAATGTAAGATTCATTTGGAAATTCCTAGCATTTATTAATGCATTGATGTGTCTAGGAAAGGACGACAAAGGATAATAGGGGTAGTCTTACTACTAGGAGAAGTAGGATGACGGTCCAACACCACAAATTCCATGGGGAAATAGAATTTGTCAACCTGAATTATGACATCTTCTATAACACCCCTCGAAACCTTAACAAAGCGATCCGCTAATTGGAGGGTTATTTTCGTGGGCTTTAGGTCTCCTAGACCGAGTTGTTCATACACATGGTATGGTAATAAATTGACACTCGCGCCTAAATCTAGCAAATATTTCTCTATCTTAAAGTCTCATGTCACATACGATATGGTGGGACAATCGGGATCTTTATATTTGTGACGTAATTCGGACTGAATTACCGAGCTTATATTTTCGGCCAAAAAGGCTTTCTTCCTTACAAATAACTTCCGCTTAACAGTGATTAAGTCCTTTCAGAACATAGCATAAACAGGGACTTGTTTGATGGCATCCAAAAGAGGTATGTTAATCTTGACTTGTTTGAAAATTTATAATATGTCCGCATTATTAACATTCCCTTTTGCCGGAAGGAGCCTTTGAGGGTAAGGCACAAGAATAGGACACTTCGAATCCTCTTTCGGTTCTAAAGGATATTTCCCCTCTCTTTGTTTTAAGGAGGCATCTTCGACCATTAATGGGTTGGGTGAAACTTCCTTAATGACGGTGGGGACACGAGGAGTGAGTTTATCAATGACTATCCCACTCCTTATAACGGTCACAACTTTCGAACTATCAGGAGGGGGATTCAAAGTGTCAGTAACACTATTTTTCCCCACGGACCTTTGAGGTTGTGAAGGGAATTTTCCCTTTTCTTGGATACTTAATGTCGAAGTCAACTTGGAGATTTCTTTTTCAAGCCTATAATTTTTGGCTTGTTGAGAGGTCATAAAAGATTGAAGAGCCTTTTCGAGGCTACTCTTATTCGAATGAGCATATGGTGGCATAACCTGAGGAGGTGGTCCCTGAAGGGGACCTTGCATTTGAACTTGGGTTGGAAGAACTTGATTATATGGTTGCTAAAAATTTTGAGGTGGGGGATGATTTTGATAATGCAACGGAGGTGGATTTTGAGATTGTTGAGGTTACTCGTAGGAGAAACTCGGGTGGTTTCTCCAATGGATTATACCCTTCACCTAAAGGAGTCATAAACTATTTCTTGTAAGTGACAATCGCATTGGCTTGATCATAAATCATGACTTTATATGCTGGGATTGTAGGACAATCCAACGTTGAGTGATCTTCAACATCGCAAATGGCACAAGACTCATCTACATGCGAGGGGGTAGAATTGGAGGGTTCCCGAGCTTTGGCATCCATTGCCTTGATATGCTTAGAAAGTTGGGCTACTCTTAATGACATATCATCTCCTTCGGCAAGGTGATATATCCCATGGCTAGAGGAAGGCAAAATTGAATAAACGCGCATTGGTTTTGCTAAGGTTCGAAGTATCCCAAGCCTGCGTAGTTTCGGTGTAATATTTCAAGTGTACCCACGCATCATCAAGGTCAAGCCCAAAGAATTACCCTGAACACATAGTCTCCACCATTTCTTTAGCATTTACATAAATCCAATTATAAAATAAGGAGGTTCATCTCTATTTCTTAAAGCCATGGTGAGGACACTTGTGGAGTAGCTCGTTAAATCGTTCCCAACAACACCCGAAAGATTCACCTTCGATTTGAACGAAGGTTTAGATTTGCCCCTTTAGAGCATTGATGCGATGAGTTGGGAAGAATTTCTTCAAACATTGTGCTTGCATTTCGCGCCAACTCCCAATTTAATTAGGAACCAAAGACCAAAGAAAAGTTTTGGCTTTGTCCTTTAAAGAAAAAGGAAAAGTTTGAGTCGTGTGACATCCAGAGGACAGTTTTGGTCCTTAAAAGTAGCGAACACCTACTCAAACTCTCTAACATGAAGGTAAGGTTGTGAAATTTCCATGATGTGGAAAGTAGGCATTATTTGAATCATTCCATTTTTAAAATGGAACTGCGCAGCATTATATGGAAAGAGGATACAAGAACGAGAAGTGGTTCTCTCAGGTTGCAAGTAATCTCGCATCAGTCTATATACAGGCTTGGGTGCTACCCCTTGACTACCATGTTCACTCATATTATCGGCCATTGTTGTGGGTTCGGAGTGGGACCAGGTGTATGAAGAAGACAAGATTGAATTGGAACGAGAAATAAATGCTAAAGGTGTCCAATAATTCGAAGATTCACTAAACGATGAGGGTTCTCGAATAGGAATTAAATTGCAACTATTCCCGTCTTACATTTATGGAATTTTGGAGTTATTTCGAAAACCGTGTTGTCACAGTGACATTAGGGAATGATATAGTGTAAAGAGAATTTCTGAAACCTAAAACAGTTGCCAATCCCCGGCAACGGCGCCAAAAATTTGGTGTTCTCTAAACAAAGCTTATGATTCAAGTGTAAATCTATCGCACAAAGGAATATCCGGTGAGTACGGAATCGTAAACCACAATGATTGAAACACTCCTTAGAGAACAAGAATAGATTAAAAAGGATTCTCTAAATGTCACAAAGATAAAAGTGTAAAAGCTGATTTAATTGTTTGGAAAATTGATTGAGGTTAATCTCTAAACTAACATGCTATTGATGAATAGTTAATTAGTTAATAGTATGAAAGGAACTAAGATAAGCTTGAGTTCAAGATTTTAAAGGTATTGAGGATCATTTTTCCACCTTGGATTCACTAAAAGGATAATAGGACTTGGTTGAAATTTCATTTAATCGAGCACAACTAATTAATTCTGAACATCAACCATGTAGAGATTAATTCATCAATGGAGGACTAGGGATTAATTAGTTATTGCTAAATGGGTTTGGTTTGTAATAATGCTTCAAAAACCTTCCCTTGCATGACAAGAGAAGTTAAGAAGCTAAGATACTTAAATACAAACACATAAAGTTCAATTAGGGAAATTCAAAACCAAACCCTAAATTTGAAGTAAAAGCATCATAGGTGGGATTATGATCCTCGACCTTAAATTTAGCTACTCATAATAGCAACTAAACTACACATGCTAAGAAACCAGATATTGTAGCAACCCATAATGTGCAAACACACAACTATACTAGAGATGGTAATAAATGCAAATTAAAGCTAATAGAATAAGTATAGATGAAGTAATTGAACCTTTATTGCATTAATATTCACAAATCAACTTGTAATACAAGCTTTACAAGTAGGCAAAAATAATAAATACTTTTGACCTAGGAGAGAGAAGATAGAGTTTTCCTATATCAACAAAAATCCCAAGTAATCTATATCTTCAAATGACAGAGAAAACAAGGATAAATACCAAAAAAAATCTATCCAAAATGGCAAACTAGTAATACGAAGAAAGCTGGAAATGCAGGGCCGAATCGATTCAGAAATGTAGAGATGCTCCACTACCTGAAACCGAATCGATTTTCAACAATGTTGAATTGATTCGCGGCAGATAAAAAATGAAGGTTACATTGCTTTGGCTTTATATATCGCAAGTTTCACCAAAACTTCCGTAACTTCTTCGTTCGAGATCGGATTCAATCACCGTTGGAGTCCATGCGAAGATGAGAAGAAGGTCTACAATTTCCGTGAAGAAATCGGGATCAAAACTTGAATGTTGGAATTACTAAAATTCCCTCGACTGTGCAAGTGTCTACGAAACTTCTTCACACCAAAACCAAACTTCCAAATATACATTCTGGAGACCTATAAAAGCTCAATAAAGATACAAACAATATATATATATATATATATATATATATATATATATGATGAATTCAAGGGTTACTCAATAAATGGGTATTAGAACCGGGAATAGCATGCTCGAGAATGCTAGAATGAACAAATTCACGGGGTAAATAATACAATAAAAGTGACTAATCAGTGTTGTTGTGATTATTTGGTGTAGTTAATCGAGATTATAAACAAGTACTAGATTGAAAACTCTCTAGAATCCCAGTTAAGTCTAAGTCCATGACTCATGCCTATTTATATTTGTGTTATATAGGGTTTTAAGTTAAGATTCATAATGGAGGATTAGATAGGGAGAGGAAAAATAGTATTCACATTTTTGTGAAGGGGTTAGGAGAGATGAAGTGATTTATCTTATTTTTCACAATAGTGTCATCTCCAAGAGTGCCCACACATAAGGCTTACTTTCGTTGGATAACTTCCTAGGATATTCGAGATGGTCGAAGAATTATAAAAAGGTTTTTGGAGACGTTTGATGGGCAAAAAGATCTTCATCTTGTTCAACATTTTTCTCCTCATACAAATCACAAAATATTTACTATGGTATTATTTCTTGAAACCCTAGGTTTAATATTTAAATATAGTTCTTATTTTCTTTTAGATGCATGTTAATTAATAGATCCGAGGGATGACATTTTTGTCCATTTTAAATGTCAATCCCAATATGTTTTCCCTAAAAATCCACTATTCAAAAACTTGTTGTAAAGCTGGTGTACCTGTAGCATATACAAAATTGTCCTCAAATGGCCTTCATTATCATCAAAAATTTGTAAGTGGAGTACGATGTCATGAATAAAGACCATGACGGATTTGTCTAGATATAGTGTAAACACCCAATCCATGTGATCTATGAATACTGTTGGGGTATGGTTTAGTTTAAAAAAAATAACCTTGAACTCATAAGACCCATGATTAGTAAAAAAAAGAAGGCATATTCTGGATGTCCTCATACTTGATACACAACTGGTGATACCCCAACATGGAATCAATCAACTGGTGATCATATAGGTCATCGACATGAGTAATATATAATTGTTCTTAGTCGTGATTATATTAAATTCCACATAATCTACACACAATTTGAGCGATTCATTCCCGTGAAGAAGTTCTCTTACAAATGAAAATCTCAATAAGGAGCTACTAAATCTATTTGATTGGCTCTCTCATGTCAAATGGTGACATATGATATGATGCTCATGCTATTAGAGGGTCATATGAGATTAATCCATGATTAAGTATACCTTTTCTCTAGGTGGTTTCAAAGTGTCTCTTAAAATACGTCCATGAATTAACTCCAATAATACTGTTGTTTCCTCTAAGGTACAATCTTATCCTTTATTTAATAGAAATGGGTGCTAGACCCTCCCATCCAGTCATGTCATACTAATAAGATACATCTCCTATTATGGGATGCTAAAAACTATTTCCTTTTTTGTACAATCTACCTACATATGGTACTAAAATAACCAATCCATCCATACAATAACATCATCTAGGAACATATTGTAACACTCCGTAATTTTGAGGATTTAATATTTAATTATCTTGGGAGATATAAAAATATTTAAATTGGAGAAACTTAGATTTATAATTTGGAGAATTTATTAGAGTGGGAAGAATTATTTATATTTGGCGACTTTAAGTTTAATTGTTCGAAATTTCGTGTGTCGCATTTTGAGGTCAAAATTGGAGAATGTTATAAAGTATTTTGGACGACAATTTTGAGTGCGCGGTCGAGTCCGGATGGGCCGAGATAGTCAAAAAAGAGTACCCGGGGGTAGTGATCGGGTCTCGGGGCATTTTTGGGCTTAGTCGGGCCCACACGGGCTGATTTGGGCAATTTTAATTAGGCCCATGTGGCCAAAAACGGGATTTGGAGTTTTAAACCTAATTGAGGGACTAGTTGAACGACAGTTAGCAAATTCTAACCCTACGATTTGAGAGAGAACGAGAGGAAGCTAATCAAGAGACAATTGGAAATTGTTTGGGGACAAATTAAGGGACTAATTAGGGTGTTCTTCATCAACACTTTCTCTACACCAACGGATCAGACTCTACGAACGATTCCAGGCAAGTGGTTAGCTGTTGTGATTCATAAAATAGGTTATAACCAATTCATATTATAGTATGTGTATATGAAAGTTCATTTTGGGTTTGTAACGGGGTTTTTCTGAATTTAGAGTAATGGATAGATTTAATTACTCAATGGATGTTAAGTTATGATTTGGGATTATTAAGATTGAATTGTAGGGTGAACTAAAATAGATGTTAGTGATTAAATTGACTGAGAATGATGATATCAAATTTGGTAAAAACGAGACCTGGGTGAAAAACCCAAATCGGATATACCCACGGTTATATATAAATTTGATGATAAATTAAGGTCTTTAGAATGTTTAGACCCTTTTCTTATGTGGAGGAAATATTGTTTGTCATAGGGTAAAGATTTGGAATGAAAATAAAATCTTAAAGGTTCATTAATGGTGAAACAGAAGGTCAGAGAAGAAGCAGACATGTTCGATCGATCGATCGATGGAAGGGATCGATCGATCGATGGTCCCAGATTTTTGGCAGTTCGGCTTGTTTAATATATAAAGGGAAATTAATTTACATTTCCCCCTACTTCTTATTTAGTAATAAATGCATATGTAGCACATATTCCTTAGCAATTATAAGGGGATATAATTGGGTTCAGAAGGGTGATAATTGCATGCCGTGAGATTAATAAATTTTGGGAAATAATTTGTAAGTATTAATTTTGGACTAAGGAAAATATTCGGGTATTGTAGTGGAGTGGTACTATATTATTAAAAGAACTGAGGTGTCATCAATAAATTATGGGGAGGAATATAGAATTGGGTATTAACGATGGTATGGGCCAAGTGAGCGAGTCTGGGTATATTGGTTGCATGACACCAAGTATTGAATTAATTGATGTGTTAATTAATTAAATTAGAGTCGGATCGTAAACTCGGGAAGGTAATAAAATTAGTTAAGCGAACTACGTTATGTGAGCACACCTAATGAGATATCACTTTAGAGAGAATCATCCGAAGATGATATACTCGGTGGTGTGGATATACATATGATATATGTTTGGATGTTGTAGTGAAAGTACGTATATAATGTTAGTAAATATTATATGCAGGTAATAATACAGTGGGTGATGTATTTACTTTATATAACTTGTGTCACGGTTATATGATATTATTTAAAAAGAATTAATTAAGTTAATTGGTGAGATAACTTATAACCCATGGATAATGAATACTCGGTTTATAGTATAAAGGTAAGGGAGGATTACAAGGACTAGTTAGACGGGATAGTACAACTAGGTGGGGTTAAGGTAATCGTTAGGTGTTCACATTAGTGGATGGGTGAGTATGTCCTCAAGAGAGTGCGACACTACCTTAAATATGAAGCGCATTCATATATTTTTTAATTAAGGCAGTTAATTCACTTGATAAATATTTTCAAAATGTTTTGGGTTCTAACCCTTGCTATAAAATTATTTCAAAACATTTTAGGTGTCTATCCAAAGGGACGCCGGGATTGATATTCTATTCCAGGGACACGGAGCTGCGACACAAGTGGATGCTAGGAGGAGTTTGGATTAGACTCATCGTTCATTCCTTCCTAGAGTAGGAATCATTTACCAGTTTCTTTTTTAGGGTAAATTTTGTTTTAAATATCGACTGAATAGAGATTGATTTGAACTATTGTGAATAGTGAGCGTAAGTTTGGTGTTCGCGACACCAGGGTTGAATGATTTTTACTAGGTATCACGTGAGAGGGCGTCTAGCCTATATATATATATATATGTGTGTGTGTATATATGTTGGATTGTGTGGTGCGATATCCCGGTAAGTAAGGGAGTCTACTGAAGTTAATCAGAGTGGTTAAATTTATTTTTGAGCAGAGAGAGATAGCTTGGGGTTTATTTTGCATAAGAGCTAGTGATTGTAAGCGCGCGGTATTTTATGTTGTCTTTTGTAGCATAAGAGTAGGCGTGTATACTTTTGTGTTAAGAGACAAGTATTTGGGGGTACGTACTATGGATTGAAGGTCTAATAGATCTCAACGACCGACAATGTTAGGTAGTAGTGTATCGGAGGGGTTCCTTGTTTGGATTTCTCTTGCGAGACGTCCCACGCATGAAACTTAGCGCAACATTGGAAGTGGGGAGATGTTTGGTTGTTAGTTTATGGGTTGGGTACCTTGATTATTATTCATATATGTGATATTACTATGGGTTGGATGTTATATTATGAGTTACGATAAGCATAGTCGGGTAACTTTCGTGTGGTTCAGCACGGGGACATGGTGTATGGGCACCCTTATTAATAAGGGTAACTTTCGTGCGGTTAAGCACGGGTACAGGGTGTATGGGTGCCCTGGTTAATTAAAATACATAATTGTGTAACTCATAGTTAGAATCATGAGAGATAGATGTAGCGAGCTTAGAGGTACAGGAATAGGGAGTGATATTCGAGACTTGGAGTACTAAGCTTATCTTAATTTCGAGGACGAAATTCCTTTGTAAGGGGGGAAGTATGTAACACCCCGTAATTTTGAGGATTTAATATTTAATTATCTTGGGAGATCTAAAAATATTTAAATTAGTGAAACTTAGATTTATAATTTGGAGAATTTATTTAAGCGGGAAGAATTATTTATATTTGACCACTTTAAGTTTAATTGTTCGAAATTTTGTGTGTCGCATTTTGAGGTCAAAATTGGAGAATGTTATAAAGTATTTCGGATGACAATTCTGAGTATGCGGTTAAGTCGGGATGGGTCGAGATAGCCAGAAAAGAGTACCCGAGGGTAGTGATCGGGTCTCGGGGCATTTTTGGGCATAGCCGAGCCCACACAGAGTGATTTGAGCTATTTTAATCAGTCCCATGTGGACAAAAACGGTATTGGGAGTTTTAAACCTAATTGAGGGACTAGTGGACCGGTAGTTAGCAAATTCTAAACCTACGGTTTGAGAGAGAAACAGAGGAAGCTAATCAAAAGCCAATTGGCGATTGTTTGGGGACAAATTAAGGGACTAATTGGGGTGTTCTTCATCAACACTTTCTCTACACCAACGAATCAGACTCTACGAACGATTTAAGGCAAGTGGTTAACTGTTGTGATTCATAAAATAAGTGATAACCAATTCATATTATAGTATGTGTGTATGAAAATTCTTTTTGGGTGTGTAACCACAATTAAAATGGGGTTTTTATGAATTTAGAGTAATGGATAGATTTAATTACTAAATGGATGTTAAGTTATGATTTGGGACAGTTAAGATTGAATTGTAGGATTAATTACAATAGGTGTTAGTGATTAAATTGACTAAGAATGATGAGGTCGAATTTGGTTAAGACGAGACTCGGGTGAAAAACCCAAATCGGATATACCCACGGTTATATATAAATTTGATGATAAATTAAGGTCTTTAGAATGTTTAGACCCTTTTCTTATGTGGAGGAAATATTGTTTGTCATAGGGTAAAGATTTGGAATGAAAATAAAATCTTAAAGGTTCATTAATGGTGAAACAGAAGGTCAGAGAAGAAGCAGACATGTTCGATCGATCGATCGATGGAAGGGATCGATTGATCGATGGTCCCAAATTTTTGGGAGTTCAGCTTGTTTAATATATAAAGTGAAATTAATTTAGATTTTTCCCCTACTTCTTATTTAGTAATAAATGCATATGTAGCACAAATTCCTTAGCAATTATAAGGGGATATAATTGGGTTCAGGAGGGTGATAATTGTATGCCATGAGATGAATAAATTTTGGGAAATAATTCGTATGTATTGATTTTGGATGAAGGAAAATATCCGGTATTGTCGTTGAGTGGTACTACATTCTTAAAATAATTGAGGTGTAATCAATAAATTATGGGGTGGAATATAGAATTGGGTATTAACGATGGTACGGGCCAAGTGAGCGAGTCCGGGTATATTGGTTGTGCGACACCAAGTATTTAATTAATTGGTGTGTTATTTAATTAAATTAGAGTCGGATCGTAGACTCGGGAAGGTAATAAAATTAGTTAAGGAGTGAATTAATTAAATTTGAGTCGGACCATAGACTCGGGAATACACAAGCTAGTGTTACGGGTTTTAGTACACGATAAAGCCGGGATTTTTATTATATATATATACGGTGTGGTGATAGAATATATGTATGTGTGCTATTAAATATCAGGGACTAGATATTTATTTAAGTTATATAATCTAGTGCTATCAAGGGAGGTTGCGCGATGTGGGTGAATCCACTAGCTTGAGGAGTAGGGTGAGTATATCCCCATTTCATAGCGTCTGGTATATGGGTGAGGGGTGTATCTCACTTTCAATGAAGGAATATGACCGCCTCCAGTACGTTGTATTTTTTGGGCCAGGTTGGTGAGCGATTCCAACTTGGGTAACTAGTTTATGTGAGCACACCTAATGAGATAGCACTTTAGAGGGAATCATCCGGAGAGGATATACTCAGAGGGATGGATATACATATGATATATGTGTGGATGATGTAGTAAAAGTACGTCTATAATGGTAGTAAATATTATATATGGGTAATAATATAGTGGGTGATGTATTTAGTTTATATAACTTGTGTCACGATTATATGATATTATTTAAAAGGAATTAATTAAGTTAATTGGTGAGATAACTTATAACCCATGGATAATCAATACTCGATTTAGAGTATAAAGGCAAAAGAGGATTAAAAGGACTAGTTGGACAGGTAGTACAACTAGGTGGGGTTAAGGTAATCGTTAGGTGTGCACATTAGTGGAGGGGTAAGTATGTCCTCAAGAGAGTGTGACACTACCTTAAATATGAAGCGCATTCATATATTTTTTTTAATTACTGCAATTAATTCAATTGATTAATATTTTCAAAATGTTTTGGGTTCTAACCCTTGCTATAAAATTATTTTCAAAACCTTTTAGGTGTCCAGCCATAGGGATGTCGGGATTGATATTCTATTCCAGGGACACGGAGCTGTGGCACATGTGGATGCTATCAGGAGTTTGGATTAGACGCATCATTTATTCAAACCTAGAGTAGGAATCATTTATCAGTTTCAGTTTTACTTAGGGCTTGTCGCCCAAACATTTCAGTACACTGTTCAGATTTATTTATTCAGGTGTTGGATGTTTGTATTGGACTATCTTCTTTGGTGACTGATGGTTTATTCGGCATGTATTTTATTATTTATTGAGTCGGTTTAATTCAGTCGTGGTGTGTGACTCATATTATATTTTCGCATGTTGTTGGTTGTTTAATTAAAAAGATAAAATTTGGCACCAGCTTTTTGGAATACTAGGTGGTTAGTAAGTTTTAAAAATGTTTTCGATAGTGATGCTAAGGATGAACCAACTGGGATTCCTGTTTTAATTTGGTATAGGACTGATCACCCGGTATTTTATTAGGTGGGGTGTTATAGATATCAAGTACTAGCATATTTTTCACGAATAGAAACTGACCAATATCTATATCACCATAATTAAATATGTGGGGTGATGAAATATCAGTCCCAAATGGTGTATTAATATGAAGCAAATCTCTTACAACTATATCCATTAACCTAGATGGTTATGCAAATATCAAACTCTCAAAAGAATGATATGCTCAATTATAAAACACTCGATCGATAATTCATGAATAGGAAATGTATCCTAACAAACTTACGATCGAGCCTAATCATATTTAGGCATGATATTGTACACACATGTTAATGCAATAACAACATATATCCTGGTAGCTAGTCTAGAGGAGTGGGTGTTGATAATGTTGGAGTCGTGGATGGTGATGCCAACTATTGACATTATCGTTACTATTTGTGGGCAGTATGATTACCCTTATCAGGGAACCTTATGGAAATGTGTTCCATATTTTTAGCAATAAAACAAACCCCTTAAACAAACTGTAATGCTTATTTCCATATTGGAAGCCCTTCTAACCACAAAGCTATTAGCCCAACCCATGTTGACCTTAATGCATCTATTCATCATATTCCTTTCATCTATTAGGAGATTTTTCCCATGTGGTTTCCTATGGTCCCCTCTTGTCCTAAGTGTAAGATAACTCACCACTACCACATATCCTGGGCCTCTGATCCATCCCATTTTTCTCCTTCTTCTCAGCCTTTCCGTTTTATATGTCACAATGATCCTAGAAATCCATTAATGCAAATTTCAAAACCTGACTATACATGGTTGAAATAGCGTTGCCAAAGCCGTTTATGAAAATAAACTATTTAAGCAACTCCGAAAGTTTGTTGAAGAAACTCTTTACTTAAATCAAAACGATTTTGAACACAAGATGTGTTAACAAAAGTATGTACGAGATTAGGACAAGATTTGATAACAAGTTTTAGTAAACAGTTTAAAATGTTTTAAACTCAGCACACAATCAGAATGAGATGAGAAGATGTAGAAATATTGATACTCAGGATTTTTTACGTGGTAAAACCTCAACCTTGAGGAAACATCCACGACTCCCTCTACGGAGTAAAACAAAAACAATCACTAAAACAAATATATGAGTTACAACCTATTTAACTAACATGCACACAAAAACAAATCTATACAAGTTCAGGATTGTACCCTCTGGCGTCCTTAACTTTTCTGCAGATCTTGTTTGTTGATGTAGTTGTCTCAGTTTGTCAACTCTTCTTTGTTTCAGCACTTTACGTCGACTTATTGTTCACCAAATCTTATAGCCAACACTTTCAGTGTTTGTAGTGTGAAGATGTTTGTGAATGGTGTTCTAAAACACATGCATGCACACACACACACTTATTAGTTACAGACGATCCTAACAAATCACATATAAAGTCTATATGCAGTGTATTTGTTATTTTTCTTTCTTACAAAACCAAGAACCTTTTTGACCTTTCAAAATAACCCAGATTCCACGGAGATCTTGCTTAAGAAATCGGTCAAGACCTTTCTCAATCACTTTTGAAAATATTATGGGGATTGAGAACCCTCCAAGTGCGAATCCCACTAGGTCAGGTTAGGTTTTGTAAAAACAGAAATAGAAAAACATCTATTGTTGATTCTGAAGTAAGAAAATGTTTTATCAGAAAACAATCAACAACGAAATTCTCAAGATGAGAAATAAATGCAACTAAGTGTGTTATGACATGAAAAACTTCAGATCTATGATTTCTATTGAAAGAGAAACAAGATCTGAGTCTATGTCTAAGTTGGAAATAAGATTTATGAACACAAGGATTTCAGCAACCCAGAAATCACTCAACTCGAACTCTCATAATCTCAGGAAAACACTAAGGATGGTGTTTATCTGGTTATGGTGTTTATGGAGAGGTTAGTGGTTTGGGCTTGAGAAGAATTTGGACGAAGTTAGGGTTTCTAACTAGGGTTTGGTTTCTCTCTCTAACTTCTCTCTTCTCTCTTCTCTCTTCTCTCTTCTCTCTCCTCTCTCTATTCTCTGAGACTTTTCAGAATGGCAAAAGCTTTCGAAGGCTGAGATGAGAGGCCTTTAAATAGGAAGAGAAGAAGATTCCAGAGCTTCGTTCAAAATCAAGGGCTCTGATTGAGTCAAGCTCCTTTGACTACAATCTAAGGGTTCACAGCAGGCGGTGGATTAAACATACTGTGATTGGTTAAAGGGTTTACACTGGGATTCACTCAAAAGACATGCAGGCCATCGATAAGGGTTGATCTAAGGGCTGAAAGCACGCGATGGTTTGTCTCAGTAAAGAAACACAGTTCAGGCCAATCAGAGGACAGCAGGTGTAGGCCTGAGGATGAATGTAAACGCGCGTCCCAAAATAATTACAAAGACAACCCTAAAGTCTTTAGCGCTTTCAGTTTCTACCCAGAGTAACTTTAGGCCAATAATCACAACAATCCATATTTATACATTAACCCCAAGACCTTTTAAATCAAGTTTTAATTAAATAAAACCTTGTTTAAAATATGTTTTAAATTCCCAAAAAATTATTAAAATCAAATTGAGGGATTAAAACACACTCACAATCATTAATACACATAGTGGTGCAATATGAAATGGAAGAATGAAATTCTAAGTGTGTGAGTGATGGCTATAGTCTCAGGATCATCACAAGATGAATAGAAGAAGAAGCAACCCAATCTCTGAAGCTCTTTGGTTTCTAGGATGGACTCTATTTTGTCACTATTTCCAAACTAGATGAGCTCTTATACAGTCTAGACTCAAGTGAGTCAAAAGTATAAGGGCTTCAATCTCCCCCTTTGGAAATATGAGACAAAATCTCCTTTGAGTCATCTCAACTCGTAGGGCTACAACAAATAAGAAAATCCTATTCCTATAAAAGATCTATTTACCCAAATCCTAGAAAGCAAAAATTACATAACTCAACTATATACAGTTTAACATCCTATTATTACAATAAAGAATGACTGTACAAGAAGAATACCTGCAAAGAATTACTAAGATTAAGCTTTTTAGTATATGCAGTAGACTCAAATTTCTCCCCCATTTTGTCTCAAATGGACAAAGGGAAAGAACTTGGCAAATATAACAGGTATTTACTCAACACAAATCATACCAATAGATTTACGTAAAGAAATGAATCTATTATAATCAAGAGGTTTGGTAAATAAATCTGCAAGTTGTAGATCAGTAGAAAGATAATTGATTTCTAATTCCTTGGTTTCAACTAATTCACGAATAAAATGATGTCTTATTTTAATGTGCTTAGTTCGCGAGTGTTGAACTGGGTTCTTAGAAATGTTAATCGCACTTTGATTATCACAATAGAGATGAAGTGTGGGTTCTAAAATACCATAATCACTTAGCATTTGTTTAAGCCACAACAATTGGGCACAACAGCTACCGGCGGCTATGTATTCAGATTCAGCAGTCGAGAGAGATGTGCAGTTCTTCTTTTTACTACTCCATCCTACCAAGTTATTACCAATATAACAACATGCGCCTGAAGTGCTTTTACTATCATCAGTACACCCAGCCCAATCAGCATCAGTGTACCCAATAATAGTGCTAGGTGTGTCATTCGTGTACCAAATTCCTAAATTTAGAGTGCCTTTAACATATTTAATTATGCGTTTAACAGCGTTTAAATGGCTCTCCTTGGGGTTGTTTTGATAACGCGCACAAACACAAACAGCATACATGATATCGGGACGCGAGGCAGTCAGATAGAGTAATGTGCCAATCATACTACGATATAAGGTAGAGTCTACAGATTTTCCATTTTCATCTTTAGATAATTTCTCTGTAGTACTCATAGGCGTTTTAGCACTTTTAGCACTCTCGAGGCCAAATTTTTTAACTATCTCTAATGCGTACTTAGTCTGCGAAAGAAACAAGCCATCTGGTTGTTGTTTGACTTGGAGACCTAGGAAGAACTGTAACTCCCCCATAAGGGACATCTGAAATTCCTTACTCATAATTTCAGCAAAAGATTTCACTTCTGAGGTAGAAGTGGATCCAAATATGATATCGTCTACATAGAATTGAGCGATAGTAATGTATTTGCCAAAATGTTTGACAAATAAGGTTTGGTCATTTCCACCTCTTTTGAAACCTTTGTCCAGCAGAAAACTGGACAGGCGCTCATACCAAGCTCTAGGAGCTTGCTTAAGACCATATAAAGCCTTTTTCAACCGAAATACATGATTAGGATAATTAGGGTCAATGGACCCTTTAGGTTGTTCTACATAGGTTTCCTCGGCAAGTATTCCATTAAGGAACGCAGATTTAACATCCATTTGATATAATGTAAAATGCATGTGACAAGCTATAGCAAGAAGCAGACGAACTGATTCTAAACGAGTAACAGGAGCAAACGTCTCATTAAAATCAAGTCCTTCTATTTGGGAGTAACCTTGAGCAACTAGTCTAGCTTTATTTCTAATTATCATCCCATTTTCATCAGTTTTATTTTTGAAAATCCAACGAGTACCAATAACCTTTTTGTGATCAGGACGTGGAACAAGAAACCAAACATCATGAATGACAAATTGTAAAAGTTCATCCTGCATAGCAGAAATCCAGTGAGTGTCATTCAATGCCTCATTTACATTCTTTGGTTCCACAAGAGAAACAAAGCATGCATAGAGAGCATAATTTCTAAGTTGGGATCTTGTACGTACTGGTTCACTAGGGTTACCAACCATGTTGTTTATGGGATGATCTTTAGAGACCCAGTTAGGTACTTCAGGTGACTCAATAGGTAATGAATTATCTATTTCAGAAGAGTCATTTTCTAAAATATTTGACGATTCTTCTTCTATAGTTAATTCACTAGTCTTGCTTTCTACAGTAGTGTCACTAACAATTACATTTATGGATTCCATTAAGGTCTTAGTGCGAAGATTATACACTCGATAAGCTCTACTGTTAGGTGAATAACCTAAGAATATGTCTTTATCTCCTCTACTCTCAAATTAAGATAAGTGTTCCCTATCTTTGCAAACATAGCAGGTACTACCAAAGGTTCTAAGGTACTTAAGATTAGGCTTTTTATTGTACCAAAGTTCATAAGAGGTTTGTTTCGAATTCTTTCTAAGATAGACCCTATTAATAAGATGGCAAGCTGTACGAATAGATTCTACCCAAAAATACTTAGGTAAGTTCTTGGCATGGAGCATGACACGTGCCATCTCTTGAAGAGTTCGATTCTTTCTCTCAGCTATTCCATTTTGTTGAGGGGTCTTAGGAGCACTGAACTCATGTTTGTAACCATTATAGTCACAATATTCTACAATACCAGTGTCTTTGAATTCACCACCTCTATCACTTCTGATTCTATTCACTTGAGTGTCTTTTTCATTCTCAATCCGTAAAAGAATCTTTGAAAAGTATCGGATTTTTGTTTTAAGAAAGCTACCCAAGTGAATCTGGTGAAGTCATCAACCATAACTAGAATATAACTGTGTCCACAAAGACTAACAGTTTGAGAAGGACCCATTAGGTCCATATGGATGAGTTCTAAGGGATTAGAGGTAAGGATATCTTTAACCCTTTTATGAGGTGCTTTAACAATTTTTCCTTCTTGACAGGGACCACAGACAATGTTATGAATAGGTTTAATTTTTGGTATTCCTCTAACTATTTGTTGAGAAGACAATTTACTCAAATTTTCGTAATTAATGTGACCCATTCTGTTATGCCATATCTCGTTGTCATCCATTCTGGCAACATTACAGATTTCAGAACTAGACATGACAGTATAACAATTGTCAGGGGTCCTGAATCCTGTAATTAAGCATTCTCCCTTTTCATTTAAAATCTTGCAATTGTTCTTTAAAAAGGTAACAGTGTAGTTTGAGTCACAGAATTGCGAAATGCTAAGTAAATTAGCCTTAAGACCTTTAACTAAGAGAACATTTTCAAGAACAGGAAGACCTTTTTCTTTAAGGGTTCCTTTGCCTATGATCTGGGATGATATACCATCACCAAAAACAACTTTTCCATCATCAAAGTGGGATTTATTTAAAAGTTTTGTATCATCACCTGTCATATGTTTGGAACAACCAGAATCCAGATACCAACCAGAAGATGTAAGTTCAGCTTTTAAGGCAGAAATAACAATATTACACTTCATCTGGGGTACTAGATCATCTTTTCTAACCCAAATTGCTCTGGTTTTCTGTTTGCGCTGATTTGCTCTTATTTGATAAAATTTGCGAGCAGTAGATTTTTGTTGAAAAACATTTTGCGCATGATTTTGGGTAAAATTAAATACCTGAGCATTTGATTTAGAAACGTTTCTGGGAATCCTTCTAGTAAATGTCCTTTTAGGTTTAGTCTTTCTATTCCTATAGTTAGAGTTTTTGTCTGGTGGCCTGGGAAGGACATAATTGTTACGACTCCTCCTAGAATAGTTAAAGTTATGATACATAGGAGTGTTGTAGATAGGCTTAATCAGTCTCCTAGCATAGCAATTATCGAAAGAGTGACCATATATATCACAATAGGAGCAATAAAGATTGCTCAGAATAGGGTTTTCCTTAGGAAAGTCTCTAAACAAAGGTTTTGAGAAATTTTGAGGCTGAATTTTATTCCTAGGTAGCACAGGTTTGAAAGCAGGTTCACTTTTCCTAATTGGGGGGCAGACATATTTTCCCTTTGGTAAACTTTCATGCTTAGAGCAACTTGTGTCTTCAGTGTTAGTGTTTTGATGATCAAACTCAGTTTTTAGAGAATGAAAGTCTGGACATGTTTCA
This sequence comes from Sambucus nigra, assembly GCA_949130495.1. NCBI lineage: Eukaryota > Viridiplantae > Streptophyta > Magnoliopsida > Dipsacales > Adoxaceae > Sambucus > Sambucus nigra. Next base: position 355,162,311 of record OX422219.1, on the reverse strand, counting down.
ATAGGTCTTTTGCCTCCTGACACAAATTTGATAGGTTCAACATGTTTAGTTTGTGTGTTCAAATTGGGGCAAAACCCTATTCCAGTTCTATCATCAGAATTGGTTTTAGATTCAGCAACGAATTCCTCAAAACATTTAGAATTGTTTTCAAATTTGGTAAATTTTTTGAAAACAGTTGCTGTCTTTTCTTTTGTTTGTTCCAATTCTAATAATGTCCCTTTGTATTTTTTCTCCAGAATTTCATTAGCTTCAGTTAAAGTTTTCAGTTTTTCATCAAACACTTTAACTTCACTTTCATGAGACATGCATTGAGTAGTATACTCTTCAGCATTCAGTTTTACCATTAGGCTTAGATCCTCTAGCTTTTTGGTAAGATCTTTCACAATCTTTTCTAGTCTAGTGCTTTTCTTAAGAGTCTTAGCATATAGAGTGTGAATGTCTGGGAGATCATCATTGTCTGAGTCACTAAGTGAAGTGTGTGAAGTGACCCCTAAGGTTTCATTTCTTATACTCACGCACCCATTGACATCAGCAGTATCGATTCCCCTTTGACTCACACACCCTGAAGAAGAAGTATTAATGTTCTCAGTAAGTAAAGCATCTAAACCAGTTAAAGTATGATTCACAGCAACAGAACTAGTATTACTAGACTCATCCTCACTATCAAGCATAGGCATATCATCATTATATATGATTTTGGCAAAGAAGGATAAACAAGGATCAAAACCATCAGATGTCTCAGGTTCCTCATTTTCAGAATCACTTGAGTCATCCCAAGTTTTGCAGATATTGGCTCTAGAGTGTTTGTTTTGGGTATTTAAGTTAACTCTACAGTCTTGAGCAATGTGTCCTAGTTTACCACATCTATAGCATTCAGTCTTCTTGAGGTCTTTGTGAGGTCTTGTGTTGTCCTTGTTCTGTTTGTCATGAGGTTTCTCATGAGGCTTGTGATTTGAAGGAGTAGAATAATTAGACTTGCCATGTCTATTTGCAACACTGTTTCTAAATTTAACAATTTTCTTAAATTGTTTTGTCATTAGGGCAATCTGATTATCTAGACTTTCTAAGTCACAGTCATCATCAGAATCATTACCAGGGGTGTTTAACTCAGGCTTAATCATCTTAGAGGTAAAGCTAAGGTTGGAATTGGTATGTTTCCTATGAGTGTGGGTTAATTGTTTCTTAAATTCTAATTCCATTTCCACAGTTCTTAATTTGCTACTGAGTAATTCAGGAGTTAGATTTATATCACACATCTCCTCAATAGCACATCTTTTATTGTCAAATTTCTGTGGTAATGATCTCAGAATTTTAGAGACAATTTCTTGTCTATCATAAGTTATACCATTAGCATGAAGTTTAGTGACAATATCAGTAAGATTCATATAAAAATCATCGAAAGACTCAGATTCAGACATGATTAAGGTATTATACTGTTGGATTAACATCTGAGTCTTAGCAGCTTTTACCCTAGAGTCTCATTCATGGGCAGTTATCAAGGTATCCCATGCTTCCTTGGAAGTGGTACAGGATGAGATTCTCTTGAACTCATGTTCGTTAATAGACATAAATATAGCGTTCTTGCCTTTGTTATTATTTCGAGAAACCTGTTTCTCTTCTTGAGTAAACTCACTCAATATTTTCTTAATCCTTTCATTGCTTCCATCAGTGGCTGGTTTAGTTGGATAAGAGTATCCATTTTCAATAATATCCCAGACATCATCTCCCACAGTGCCTTGAATGAAAGCAATCATTCTTACTTTCCAGTAAGAAAAATTGGTTCCATCAAAGACTGGAGGTCTGGTCAAGTTACCATATCTTTCGTTTTTCTCGTCCATAATTGATTTTGAGAAAACAGTTTCAGAAACTCAGGATCTTTTGGAAATAAGTTCACCAAAAGCTCTGATACCAATTGAAATAGCGTTGCCAAAGACGTTTATGAAAATGAACTATTTAAGCAACTCCGAAAGTTTGTTGAAGAAACTCTTTACTTAAATCAAAACGATTTTGAACACAAGATGTGTTAACAAAAGTATGTACGAGATTAGGACAAGATTTGATAACAAGTTTTAGTAAACAGTTTAAAATGTTTTAAACTCAGCACACAATCAGAATGAGATGAGAAGATGTAGAAATATTGATACTCAGGATTTTTTACGTGGTAAAACCTCAACCTTGAGGAAACATCCACGACTCCCTCTACGGAGTAAAACAAAAACAATCACTAAAACAAATATATGAGTTACAACCTATTTAACTAACATGCACACAAAAACAAATCTATACAAGTTCAGGATTGTACCCTCTGGCGTCCTTAACTTTTCTGCAGATCTTGTTTGTTGATGTAGTTGTCTCAGTTTGTCAACTCTTCTTTGTTTCAGCACTTTACGTCGACTTATTGTTCACCAAATCTTATAGCCAACACTTTCAGTGTTTGTAGTGTGAAGATGTTTGTGAATGGTGTTCTAAAACACATGCATGCACACACACACACTTATTAGTTACAGACGATCCTAACAAATCACATATAAAGTCTATATGCAGTGTATTTGTTATTTTTCTTTCTTACAAAACCAAGAACCTTTTTGACCTTTCAAAATAACCCAGATTCCACGGAGATCTTGCTTAAGAAATCGGTCAAGACCTTTCTCAATCACTTTTGAAAATATTATGGGGATTGAGAACCCTCCAAGTGCGAATCCCACTAGGTCAGGTTAGGTTTTGTAAAAACAGAAATAGAAAAACATCTATTGTTGATTCTGAAGTAAGAAAATGTTTTATCAGAAAACAATCAACAACGAAATTCTCAAGATGAGAAATAAATGCAACTAAGTGTGTTATGACATGAAAAACTTCAGATCTATGATTTCTATTGAAAGAGAAACAAGATCTGAGTCTATGTCTAAGTTGGAAATAAGATTTATGAACACAAGGATTTCAGCAACCCAGAAATCACTCAACTCGAACTCTCATAATCTCAGGAAAACACTAAGGATGGTGTTTATCTGGTTATGGTGTTTATGGAGAGGTTAGTGGTTTGGGCTTGAGAAGAATTTGGACGAAGTTAGGGTTCCTAACTAGGGTTTGGTTTCTCTCTCTAACTTCTCTCTTCTCTCTTCTCTCTTCTCTCTTCTCTCTCCTCTCTCTATTCTCTGAGACTTTTCAAAATGGCAAAAGCTTTCGAAGGCTGAGATGAGAGGCCTTTAAATAGGAAGAGAAGAAGATTCCAGAGCTTCGTTCAAAATCAAGGGCTCTGATTGAGTCAAGCTCCTTTGACTACAATCTAAGGGTTCACAGCAGGCGGTGGATTAAACATACTGTGATTGGTTAAAGGGTTTACACTGGGATTCACTCAAAAGACATGCAGGCCATCGATAAGGGTTGATCTAAGGGCTGAAAGCACGCGATGGTTTGTCTCAGTAAAGAAACACAGTTCAGGCCAATCAGAGGACAGCAGGTGTAGGCCTGAGGATGAATGTAAACGCGCGTCCCAAAATAATTACAAAGCCAACCCTAAAGTCTTTAGCGCTTTCGGTTTCTACCCAGAGTAACTTTAGGCCAATAATCACAACAATCCATATTTATACATAAACCCCAAGACCTTTTAAATCAAGTTTTAATTAAATAAAACCTTGTTTAAAATATGTTTTAAATTCCCAAAAAATTATTAAAATCAAATTGAGGGATTAAAACACACTCACAATCATTAATACACATAGTGGTGCAATATGAAATGCAAGAATGAAATTCTAAGTGTGTGAGTGATGGCTATAGTCTCAGGATCATCACAAGATGAATAGAAGAAGAAGCAACCCAATCTCTGAAGCTCTTTGGTTTCTAGGATGGACTCTATTTTGTCACTATTTCCAAACTAGATGAGCTCTTATACAGTCTAGACTCAAGTGAGTCAAAAGTATAAGGGCTTCAAGTGTAAGTTGGGTTACCCATAAGAACTCTCTTTGTCATCCATGTCAACCCATGAATGAAATTCTTCATCTTTCTCGCACGTATGCTTACTGTCTCAGGTGAGAATGAGAGGTTGGTAAAATCTCACACATATTGTACCATTATATGATTTCCCTACTCCAAACGCAATAATTCCATCTTCTCAACTAATATATCGCTATGTATGTTGGTGCACTTAACCATCCCCAAATGCCTCTGTATATCTATATTCATTTAATTAATTTATTTTTTTTATCATTAAACATAGAAAAATCAAGAGGAATGCCCTTATTGAATGCATTGTGAGATCTCTCGTATGATGATTTTGGGGTTGCTAGAGGTGAACAAAGTGTAGTCGTGGTTTCTAATTCTACAAAACAAGAGCCATAGTACTGATTAGGAAATGATAACAAGAAAAACACGTTGGTGATGAGCGTACCCCCGAGATTATTTCTACTAATGTCGCTCATTGGAAAAATTATGCCTATCGGGTTGGCTGCCCTTTGAGCATTTGACATTTGAAAATTTAGTAGAATATCATCAAAAGTACAACGATATATAGAGTAAAAAATCCTAAAATAATACGACAATACAAATCCAAAAAAATGCGTTGTTTAAATAGGGAAATAATCATAAGAATCCTAGGACACTAGATACTTGAATACTCTGATACCAATAATGAAACTCCTCATATTTCACATGAAAAGTGAATTTAACTAATAAAAAATATTAATCTAACACATTATAATTTAAATGCTTGATATCATTGATCTAAAATGCATTGTTAGTTTTTTATTCACACGTTATAATAAAATAATATTGATCTAACTTGCATTCTCAATTTTTTAATCACACCCTCATAAAAACCCTTTATGTAAGTGGTTTAATGTTAGGAAACCATAGAATTCAGTGAGATAATGACCTAGAGGGGTGTGGTTAAATAAGACATACTCAGAAGTAATACCCAGATAAAATTTTGCTTCTTTACACTATGCCAAAAAATTGTCACAGCATCTTGGTCATGGTAAAAAATCGTGACCACAAACAAGATATCGTGACAAGGACCGTGACCCATTCCATGAGTGCCATTTGCCAAATAGTTGTTATGGTTGTCGATTGTAACCCTGCTACTCATGGTTAAGTAACAAGACTATTTAAGGGAGGGAAATGGCGCTAACGTGGTCAAGATGTTAGTGATGGTCTATAAGTCTGTTGCTATGACCGTGACTATATTGCATGAAAGTGAGTCATGGTCCTTAATCTTGACAACCATCCATGATAAAACTTGAATTCAAAATGGTCACGCAAATTTGGTCATAGTTTCTAACCATGAACACTATCCATGACAATATAGTGGGTCATAGTCCTTGACCGTGACCATATTATTTAATTTAATATGGTTACAAACAATATCACTATCTGTGACCGTGACCCAGTTTTTGGTTTAAATAAACCTTTAGGTTTTATTTTTCCTCATTTCTCTCGTTCTCCCTATCTCTTCAAAACTACACTATGAAATCTCTCTCGCTCTTACCCCAGCCACACCACACTTACGGCCACCACACCACACCTCATTTTAAGTCGCCTCCCTCTCTCTCTCTCTCTTTATGTATGTACATTTGCACATTTGTGTATATATATATAAAATAAGTTACAAAACTTATGTATGTCATAAGATTGAACTATGATGTCATGAGCTATATTTTTCCTGCATTCCCTATTATACCCCTAAATTTTTTTATTTCCCCTCTTTTGACACACTCCAATTTATTTCCCCATCTACTTCAAAATTCAAATTAAGGGGTATCTTTTTAAACACGCCTACAATACACATTTTGACCACTAACCCTCACACTCACATCACTACGCGATCTCTCTCTTTCCTTCCCTTTTCACCCATCCCACGAAATCGTCTCTCTCCATCTTTCCATCCCCCCATGGTAATATCTCTCTCTCTCTCTCTCTCTCTCTCTCTCTCTCTCTCTCTCTCTCTCTCTCTCACGCACACTTTTATGGTGCAATTTTGAAATTTTCTTATGTAGATCTACTTTCTTTGGATATTATGTATATGAATTTGAGGTTTTTGTTGTTTTTGTGTATATTTTCATAGATTTGCTTTCTTAGGGATTTTGGAATGGAGTTTTCTTGTGGTTAATGGTTTTTTAGTTCTTAGAGGTTTATGGTTTATGCTTATAGGTATATGAACTAATGTTCTATAGGCTATAACATACTTTACGTGCTTAGTTAGTGTCTCTTAGTCAAGTACGCACCCTTCCTTTCAAATATTTGCATTAATATAACTCTGACCTATCTTATTGTTGGGTTTTTCCCCTAATCTTTATTGTATAAAATCTACTCTATTACTCTATTGGTGGTTTTAAAATTGTGTTGTTATCGTAAAATATTGAGGGGTTTTAATGTTTGAAGTCTTTTCTAATGTGTATCATTTTATTTATAATAAAGTCAATAACTTACTTTTAATCCATGGTTTTTGTTATTCTGTCAATTGATGTGTCCTTAATTTGGCTTGCTATAGTGAATGTTGAGGGGATGTGATAAGTAAAGTTGGATTGAAGGAATGGTAGGCCTATATTATGCAAGGTAAGTATCATTTTTTTTCTTTATTAGTTTTGGTCATATTGTTACTGAAATTACATTACCACTATATTTGTTTTGTTAGTTACTTATATTCAATGGTCTGAAAATTTTAACGAACTTGGAATAGAACTTATTTTTACTCTACAGTTTTTTAACAAGTAGGTTTGAATACAATAACCTGTGTATTATACAGACGATCATGACTTCTACATGTCTCCTAAACTTTTCCGTGATTACTGGATTTAGTATTTCATATAGGAAATGTGGAGCATTCGTTTCAAGATCCTCGCCTGGATTTTTTAGAATCAAAGATGTGCAAGAGAATATCGGGCCAAGACGTTTGGTTGATATCATTAGAATCATTCTAGAAATATCAAGGAACTACTTTAGAAGTCCTTCTCGGAGGGCACTTTTTGGTGGTATATCCTTGTTGGGTGGGTTATATGTGGCACAAACGATATCTCTTTCCTTTGGCACTTTAGGAGTAAATGATGTAATTGCTGTAGTGTTATGTGTGCTTCTTACAGAGTATGTGACGAAGTTCTACTATCGCCGGCCGAATGTGACTTTTCCCATTTCTCTCCTGAATAATTTCAAAATGGGTTTCACTTATGGTCTCTTTATTGATGCTTTTAAGCTTGCCAGTGGAATTGCAACTTCATGAGATACTCAGTTTAAAATTTCTTATATCTTGCCAATTGAAATGCAACATATCTTCTGACTGAACTTTTGAGACTCAATAATATGTTACATTGGAACTTGCTAACATAACATTTTCTTTTTCAAAATTTTTGTTTGATCTGGTAAAGAGATTAGAGAATTTATTGAACTACTAAAGAGATTAGAGAATTTATGGAACTTGATAACATAACATTAATTTTTTATACTTTTTGAATTGAAAACAAGACGTTTGTATTTTAAATAAAACTATACAGACTTTCGCAGCTGAAAAAAAAAAAGAAAAAAAGAAACATGATATTTAGGTTAGGCATGTTTTTGTTTTTATAGTTAACTATTTATCCCTTGCTAAAAAGTTGGGCACACCCATTTAACTTTTTTATTATATATTCTCTATTCTGCACTAATTAATTCAGTCGATTAAGGATGTGAATCTTAAATACTACTCAATCAACAATGAGGAGAGCATAGAACAACCATGGAATTTTCATATTTGAGCATTTGTTTGCCTAAAAAACATCTTTTTTCAGATTTGGTTCTTTATTATTCTCAATTTGTGCAGATGGAGCATGTGTATATTATCGCAAGCATGTTGCGTGCCTTAGGCATCGAACTGGACATGAAGCAGATACGTGGGGCATGCTTTAGGACCAACATTGGACATGCTGCAGAAATATTAACCGATATGTATGTTTCTATCTATCAATAGTTTTCTTGAATGACTCGTTTGTTCTTTCCACTGTGTAAGGACACAAATTTCCAATTAAGTCCATATATAGTTTTGGCTCAATTCCGTACAAAAACATTTATTCATAGGATAGTATTGAAATGTAATATTCTCAAGCCTATGAAGTGTTTGTTGAAGACGTAGCGGCAAAGAGTATAAAGCTTCATCAAATGTGCCGGTTTGCGTGCCTCGTTTCTACGTCATCAACTATGGTTCCATGCTCCCAAGGTATGAATACAAGTTTATATATATAGGAGCTTGGAACGAAGTTTATTGGGTGTTATGTTTTAATAAAAACTGTGTTTTACTTTCAGAACAATTTAAAATAAAGTATATAAAGTTTCTGGGCCAAAATCGAATTTTATAAAAAAATTCTGGAAGTCGTTCGAAATGTCGTTCGAACGAGTTTTTCGTTCGAACCAGGTTTCGTTCGAACGAGTTTGCCAACGAGTCTAAACTGGTCCGTCGTTCGAAATGTCGTTCGAACGAGATTGTTCGTTCTAACGAGGTTTCTAACGAGATTCTAACGAAATCCATACTGGTGCGTCGTTAGAAGTCTCGTTCGAACGAGAGTTCGTTCGAACGAAATGTCCTTCAAACGAACTGCTAGGCGGGAATAGTTTTTACCAGTTTTTGGCTGTTTTTAACCCACTTTCCCACTTGTTTCTTAACTGGTTTTTTCAGACTTTATGAAGGACGGGAATCACATTTTCCAACTTAACTTTTCCATCCTAGTTTATCTCTTAGAGAGAGTTTGAGAGCAAAAATTGTTTAGGAAAATGTTCATGTTTTGAGTGAGATTTTTTTTAGAGAAAATATTTGATCACTCTAGTGTTGTACACCCATATTGTTTATCCAAGTTCTTATATACATATCAAATTGCTTGGAGTTTTGGCACCGGTTTATCTCTACCGAATTCAATAAGAGAAGTTTTGGTTTGCTTCTACATCCATTAAAGAAGAAGACTCTTTGTTGCGATTCTACCCACTTGGAGAAAGGCTCCTTGCTCGGGTGATGGTGACCATAGAAAGTCCCATCGGTGGATTACGAGATCGCGGTGGAGCTCCGTGGTTTTCCGCTAGGAAGAGGTGTCTACAAGAAGAAGCGTCAAGGCTTGAGAGGGTTCGAGTTGAGGAAGTAAGTCTTTTGTCTTGGATTTGTAAAATCCATATCTAGTGGACTTGTGGCTAGGGCCGTCCGAGGTTGTTTCCCGTCTTGGGTTTTTCCTTGTACATCGCGGCATAGTGTGATATTGTTTATTTTATCTTGCATCATAATTTAGAACGCATGCTTAGGATAATTCAAGATAAAATTCGGTTTAAATTATCACACTCATTTAATTTGGGACTAAATTAAATATTGGGTATAGTTTATTTAATTCAAGTCATTTGCTAAAATTGGTTTCGCCTAACTTTGAAATATTGTTAATTATGACTTATGCAAATTCTAGGACTTGCATTGATTTAATCGGTTTAAGTGAATATTATTTGCTCAATTTTATTGAACCATCTTTCAACGCTTCCGCATAATCTCAAGTTTTTACATAAAAAGGATATTATTAACTTTGATTTTAATTGAGAAAATCTAGCCTCCGGGGATTCAACGCTTTCAAATTGGTATCAGAGCCAAAAACGATAAATTATTTCGTTAAAGATCCTTAAATAATTTTTGGCTAAAATGGATTTTTTCCTATTTTTGATGGTTCAAACTACGCGTATTGGAAAGCGCGTATGAGATCAACACTAAAATCTATCGATGAGAGAGTTTGGATGTCTGTTGTTAACGGGTGGTCCCCACCAACTTATTTAGTTGAAAATGAACGTGTTATCAAACCCGCCGATAGAAGGACTGAAAATGAGTTTAAACTTGCTAATTTCAATTCTCGTGGTTTAAATGCCTTATTTAGCGCTGTCACACCGGATGAATTCCGTCGTATTATGACGTGTGAAACCGCTAAAGAAGCTTGGGATATTTTACAATTAACTCATGAAGGAACTAGTGTCGTTAAAGCTTCGAAACTCCAAAACCTCACCACTCAATTTGAAACTATTAAAATGAATGAAAAAGAGACTTTTGATGAATTTTATGCTAGACTTTCCGATATTGTTAATTCATCGTTTAACTTGGGAGAGAAAATACCTGACGACCGTGTTGTAAAGAAAATTTTAAGGTCCTTACCTGATAGATTTATTCCAAAAGTGACCGTTTTAAATTCTTTACCCACTTTAGCCTCTACGAAATTAGAAGAGCTTGTAGGTGATTTACAAACCTATGAACTGGATATGTTTTCCTCTAAAATTGAAAAGAAAATCGAAAAGGGCGTTGCTTTAAAAGCCCGAAAAGAGGTCAAACAAGTAGTAGAGTGCGAGAGTGATAGTGACTCGGAAGACATGGCCTTGTTTGCTCGTAAATTTAGAAAATTTCTTAAAATTAACAAAGATAAATTTAAAAATGATTTTAAGAAATTTGATACTTCTAAACATGATAAAAGCGAGAAGATTTCTAAAGCCGAGAAGATCCCTAAACCTTGTAATGACAATTTAGATAGGGACGAGTCGAATAAGTGTTTTGGTTGTGAAGGTTATGTCCATATGGCTTATGAGTGCCCCACTGCACTAAGGAAAGAGGGTAAACGACCCACTGCTTATAATGAGACCCTTGGTAAACGACCCACTGCTTATAATGCGACCCTTAGTGATAGTGATACGGAAGAGAAGCCCGATTCCCCCACTAAGAAAAATTTTGTGGCTTTTATGGCTAGTCATGTGAGTGATAGTGAGAACTCAACGATTGATGAAACCCTAACACATGACACTTCCAAGGTCATTGTTTAGGATTCTCTTGGTGATGATGATAGTGAGAGTGATAATGAAGAAGAGGTTAATGTGAGTGAACTTCAAAATGCTTTTCAAGAACTTTATAAAGAATCTATTAAATTGAAAAAGGCTAATTTGAAGTTAGAAGCTAGTTTAAGAGAAAGTGTCAAGGTCATTGATGAAAGTGCTTTAATAGAAAACCTTAGGACACGTGAGAAAACTCTTCAAGAGAAGCTAGAATATGTAGAAGGCGAAAAAGATAGCCTTAGGGGTTTAATGGAATCCTTGAAAAAGGAGCTTCTTGCTTTTGAAGAGCGAAATGTTTTACTAGAATCTAACATTTTAGAATTTGAAAATAAAATAAAAGATTCTAGTAATGTCAAATTTGATTTGGAGTGTCGTTCGGAAAAACTAGATAAAATGTTAGGAACGGTCCAAATTAAAAATGACACTTGTGGTTTTGGCTTCAATACTTGTAATGAATCTTCTCATAAAGCCAAGACCAATGTTTTAGGAGAATCTACTAGGAATGCATTTAAATATCACTCCTTAAGTAAATCTTTTCGACATGTTTTAGCTTGTACACATTGTGGTCGAAAAGGTCACCTTAGGAAATTTTGTTTTGATCTTAAACGAATTCCTAGAAAATCCCATAGTAATGTAACCACGGTAGTTAACGTTCCAACACCCCAAGATAGTCATTCTTCATTAATTTGGGTTAGGAAATCCGACTTGGCTGCCTTGCAAAATAGGGTTTTTGATTCTCATTTACTTTCACATGCTTCCTCCCTTGCTAAATCTAAAGGATGATTGTGTTAGTCTTTTGCATACTTTAGCCTTTGTACTTCATGCTATATTAACATGTTAAATGTATGCTTGTTTAATCATGTTCTAGTCTATGCTCCATATTTATCACATGCTAGATTTATGATTTTCGTTTATCTTTTGTATTATATTTCCTTCATTTTGTGTGCATTAAATGAAAAATACAAAAAGATTTTTGTTTATCATTTGGATTTTATTTCTTGGTAATTTAAGCTTCATGAAAAATTCAAATGATTTTTGTTTGTCTTTTGAGTAAATATTTATTTTTGTGAAAAATGTTAAAAACTCAAAAAGATTTTTTATGTGTGTATTTTAGTTTGACACACTTTATGTGGCATATATTTGTGTTTGATTCCCATCTTTTACGCTCCCACGTGGCTAGAACTTTTGGTTTAGATTTTCAATCCTTAAAATGTTCTTTACCATATTTTATGGAGTAGTTGGATTTTGTATTGTTTAAATGGATTCTATTTTTATATGCCTCTTTTCACACATGCACGCGCTCTTTTGAAATCTTAATGTCACATGTTATATTTGAGCTTTTTGAGGTGTTCTCCTACCAATCTAGTCATCTACATATCTATGACCTAGGAGGACTAGTGCATGTCAAAATCCGTTGCATGTGAGAATTGTGTGAAAATGAAAACATGATAAATAAATATGCACGGGGAAGGGCTCCGAAAGGACTAAGTGATCCTTTGCGATTGTAAGCCACATTTTTGATTGGATCTAAAAGAAATACGTGATCCAAAGGCCTAAAAACAGAATATTTGGCATTAAAAAGAAAACAATTGCCAAGGCCTATGTTTGTTTGATATATTCATTCAAAAGCAAAAGAATATATATGTTTATTGAGGGAGAATTGGATGGTATATCAACGGTTTGCACAATGTCCGTTTATCCTAGATGTCTTTAATATCATGACTCTATTTGGTTTGTAGAATCATCATCATGCTAGGCTTGTATGCATTGTGTATGTTTGTTCATTGAGTTCAATCTTCATATAGTCCCATGAGGTTATATTTAAATGTGATAAAGTTTGCAATCAAATGAGAACTCCGTGAACGTTTCTTAAGTGTTTGGGTCTAAATTTAATTGTTGCTAGTTCACACCCCTACAATTCCGTTTCCATATGACACATTTTTTCCATACGAGTGTGCAAACTTATTGTCGTTTGTGTCACGTGTGTGTTTATATCTATATATATATATGCAAGTGCTTCATTGGTATATTTCTACTTTATATATATATATGATATTTGTTTTGTCTTTGCCTATGCTTTTATTTCCCATATGCTTTAAAGCCTTAACACTTTAAGCTTCAACATGTTTATTAGTTCTTTATCCTTTGCCTATTCCTGAACAAAAAGGGGGAGAATGATGATAGGGGGAGTAATTAATTAATTGCATTTAATACTTTGACATTCCCTATGCATTTGATGAGTTTGCTTAAGTGTGCAGGATTTCTTCTAAAGCGGCATTGTTTAAACGGCAAAGCGTTTGATCCTTAGGTTGAGTCAAGTTTGGGTGGGGTATGTTATGTTTTTGAGTCTAGTGAGCTTGACGGCCCTTTAGGATTTTTTGTTTTGGTTTTTGTCCCGGAATAGCCAAAGGGGGAGATTTGTAAGGACACAAATTTCCAATTAAGTCCATATATAGTTTTGGCTCAATTCCGGACAAAAATATTTATTCATAGGATAGTATTTAAATGTAATATTCTCAAGCCTATGAAGTGTTTGTTGAAGACGTAGCGGCAAAGAGTATAAAGCTTCATCAAATGTGCCGGTTTACGTGCCTCGTTTCTACGTCATCAACTATGGTTCCATGCTCCCAAGGTATGAATGCAAGTTTATATATATAGGAGCTTGGAACGAAGTTTATTGGGTGTTAGGTTTTAATAAAAACTGTGTTTTACTTTCAGAACAATTTAAAATAAAGTATATAAAGTTTCTGGGCCAAAATCGAATTTTATAAAAAATTTCTGGAAGTCGTTCGAAATGTCGTTCGAACGAGTTTTTCGTTCGAACCAGGTTTCGTTCGAACGAGTTTGCCAACGAGTCTAAACTGGTCCGTCGTTCGAATTGTCGTTCGAACGAGATTGTTCGTTCTAACGAGGTTTCTAACGAGATTCTAACGAAATCCATACTGGTGCGTCGTTAGAAGTCTCGTTCGAATGAGAGTTCGTTCGAACGAAATGTCGTTCGGACGAACTGCTAGGCGGGAATAGTTTTTAGCAGTTTTTGGCAGTTTTTAACCCACTTTCCCACTTGTTTCTTAACTGATTTTTTCAGACTTTATGAAGGACGGGAATCACATTTTCCAGCTTAACTTTTCCATCCTAGTTTATCTCTTAGAGAGAGTTTGAGAGCAAAAATTGTTTAGGAAAATGTTCATGTTTTGAGTGAGATTTTTTTTAGAGAAAATATTTGATCACTCTAGTGTTGTACACCCATATTGTTTATCCAAGTTCTTATATACATATCAAATTGCTTGGAGTTTTGACACCGGTTTATCTCTACCGAATTCAATAAGAGAAGTTTTGGTTTGCTTCTACATCCATTAAAGAAGAAGACTCTTTGTTGCGATTCTACCCACTTGGAGAAAGGCTCCTTGCTCGGGTGACGGTGACCATAGAAAGTCCCATCGGTGGATTCCGAGATCGCGGTGGAGCTCTGTGGTTGTTCGCTAGGAAGAGGTGTCTACAAGAAGAAGCATCAAGGCTTGAGAGGGTTCGAGTTGAGGAAGTAAGTCTTTTGTCTTGTATTTGTAAAATCCATATCTAGTGGACTTGTGGCTAGGGCCGTACGAGGTTGTTTCCCGTCTTGGGTTTTTCCTTGTACATCGCGGCATAGTGTGATATTGTTTATTTTATCTTGCATCATAATTTAGAACGCATGCTTAGGATAATTCAAGATAAAATTCGGTTTAAATTATCACACTCATTTAATTTGGGACTAAATTAAATATTGGGTATAGTTTATTTAATTCAAGTCATTTGCTAAAATTGGTTTCACCTAACTTTGAAATATTGTTAGTTATGACTTAGGCAAATTCTAGGACTTGCATTGATTTAATCGGTTTAAGTGAATATTATTTGCTCAATTTTATTGAACCATCTTTCAACGCTTCCGCATAATCTCAAGTTTTTACATAAAAAGGATATTATTAACTTTGATTTTAATTGAGAAAATCTAGCCTCTGGGGATTCAACGCTTTCAAACTGTGTGTTCACAGGTTTGTGCTTGTCATCGTTGGTTGAAAATTAGGGTGTAGGAGGCAACAATAGGCTTTGTCCATGAATGAGGTGAGGGTGTGTGTGCCGAGGTTAAGCAGTGGGATGGTTTTGCGAATGGCACCCATAAAAGATATCTCAAAACTCATGCTCCAATTTCACTGTGTTCGAAGCTATGTAATCTATTAGGTTTTAGTTTTGATTTATAATCTACTTGTTCCCGGTTAGCATTTTTTTTCTTAATTTCATCTTCATTTATGTTCCCCAAAAATATATTCTTCAGACTTTTGTTTCATTTATGTATTTGTAGATTCTTTTTCATTTATATTGTTATACTAATAAAACATTTTCCTTCATAATCCTACAAACTAATTATAGTCATCACTTATCCGCCATCTTTATTCGCCATGAAATTATTGACAAAATGCTATGTATAATCAAATCATACTCGACCCTTTATTGTAAATTTTAATCGATTTAACATCACGCATCACGACAACAAATACAACTTTTAAGAAATCAATGTAGTGCTCTCTTTTTTACCACTGAAATAATTATTAGATACTCCTTAAAAATGTCTAGGGTAAGGTTGTTTAAACTGAGTGGCAGCCTTTAAGAGCTAATAAACAGAGAAGTTTCATATGTCCAGAAACTTCAGATTCGAATTTATTGTTAGACAGTAACAAAGATGCAGGACAATGTGCGAGATTGTTCTCTATCTATTTTACGTATAACTGGTCGTGTGTTTGAATAAAAGGAGTGGACAATAGAAACTATAGATTAATTCAAACATTATCGTTACACTTCAATTTCCTAGAAGACAAAAAATGGAGGAGTTAACTATTGCGCTAAACTTCCCACATCTCAACCTTCTCCATCTTCCAAACTCATCTTATTTCCATATATTAAATTTCCCAAAAGCATTTTTTGAAGACATGAAGGAACTCATGGTTTTAGAAATGATTAATTTATCTATTATGTCAGTTAAAGTATAAATGTCGATAAAGGTTCAGGGGTCTTAAATCCAAAATTGCAAATATATTTTACTCTGCTAATGAGTGCGTAGAAGTACACTCTGTTAAAGTATGTCTATCGAGAGAGTTTATGTATTTGAGATCTTTCTTTTGATATTATGTTTAACGTCAATGAGTGTGTAACGTTTTTTGGTGCTCTTTTAGATTATTCGGTATTGTAACAATGGCTTAAAAATTTAACACTTAAGTTGAATACACAATAGTGTACTAAACTTACTTCAACTAATTTCAGTTCTTCAGTGGTGAATATGTACTGATATGTTGTAACACCCTCATTATCATTGCTCAATTCTGGAAGCTACAAATAAGCTACAGACAATGTCCTTTTTAATATTGAGTTATCAAACATACAAAACATGGTGCAAAACCATTGCCAAATCTTCTTAAAGAGGTTCTTGCATTTGCTCTTTGTAGGTCTGCACATTATGTTTACTCTATAAAAATATCCATTGTTAAGTTGAGTTGTGTGCACTGAAGTTAATTTTTGCATAGTTATCTGGACAGTTGTGAAAGTTGAATTCGATATATGCATAAACAAGTATTCTTCAACAAGTGTATATCCCCCAAAGCCACTTTTGATAACCACGCCATCAGAAGCTGGAGAGTCCCAATAAAGATGTTTCTTTATGTATTTCTTCTTAAAAATTCATTTACTCTCATCTCACTCTACACATCGCTTCCTGTAGCTTCATTATCATTTCTCCAAGTTATATTCAGTGGCAGAGCCAGATACAACAGAAGAAATCAAATATGCAGCTGCAATAACCAATGTTTGCTACCCTATTAACTCTCAGCTCACTCTTCACGATTAATTTTTTTATATGCAACTGCAATAACCAATGCTTGTTGCTCACTTGGCTCATCACCCTTAAACAAATATGTGAAACTGAGTGTCTATACTGCTCGCTCACACAAAAACAATAGTTACACATATTCGTGAACATTTTGGGCTTGGTTTTAAAGATTTTCTTTTGAGATTTTAGTTTTAATTTTTATTTCTATTTGTATTGCAAAGCACCTGTGTTGATATTGGTTGTGTTTGCTTGGATGTGCAATCAAGGCAGGCATTTGAATAGCTATGTTAATATGGTAGTTTTTTGGTGATTGGGTTGTATAACCACAAGGCATCATTGTAAATATATGGATTATGATTTAGACAGCCTTTATTACTTATGGAAATGACAAAGGCCGGGATTTCAAAATGTTTGTTGATGTGAACACTCTGAGGGTTGAAGAGGAAGATCTGAAATGAGACGAACCACCAGGTTTCAATTTAATGCCTTTTGACACTCAAAATCATCACGATACCGCACCTCACCATCAATATTATTGGAGAGACATTTTGTACTGATCAGTTCATCAGGAAGGTCTGTTAGTATTAGTCGAACAGCTGAGTGATGTGTTGAGCAATTACAGCTTTGAGGCCAAAATCAGGCCTCTTTCCACGGGTCAATTGTGTCTTTACTTTCGATGTATAGGAATTTTTTTTCAAGAAAAAGCAACGGCAAGAAGCCCACAAGGACATATTTGTGACACCCCGCCTAATTAAATACCGGGCGATCACTCCTTTATTAAATTAAAATCAAGGTGAACAGTTGGTTCATTCTCAGCATCACTGTCATTAATAAAAATCTTTTCCAATTAAACACCTTAAATAATTAAGCTAAGTGTCAAAACCAATTTTAAACATTATTTCCATTCTATTAAATCCAATTATAAACCTTTAACCATTTATATCTTTAAAAGTCACACATTAAGAATAAAAATATAATTGAACAACACGAATTTAATCATCAATAATAAATCCCAACATTTACAACACCAAAGGAAAACATCCTGACAGTAATAAATCCCGAAATAAAGGTACTGAAAGTAAAAATTACAATCTCTGACAATACCAACTAATTAATAGAAAGAGGGAGACACATGCCCCTGCTGGATAAAACTGAACTAGGAGTAGAATCAAATGGATGAAGTCGTCTAAACAACAGGCCTGCAACTCCCACCTAAGTTATAGCTCGTTCCTGCCAAAGGACCCTATGCAAGACGCCCCTGTGGCTCGGCACCTGTAATATATACATATATATATATATATACAAGAGAGAAAGAGAAATGGAAACGGGTCAGAGCCCGATAGTGTATATGATTTAAAAATTCGTTTAGCAAGTATTTAAATTGATTACAGGCTAATGCAACAACATATTAGTGCGACACTCTCTTGAGAAATTGTCACCTCTCTTCTAATGTGCACACCTATCGCACTAACCTTCCCAATGGTCTATCTCGTCATATACCACACTATCTTTCCCCAATGATTTAACTTATCTTAGGTTATTCGCAGGATTTACAACTGAACAACATAAGTATTTAAAATGTAAGATTTCAATTTGTAACCAAAGCTCTCCTTTTAACTTTATTAATCAATAAAGTTTTCTAGTGTCATTTTATACTTTCTCAAAACAAGTATTTATAATTTGAGTCATCAACCATGTCCTACATATCAAATCACAGTAGGCAGTTCCAGATTTCAGAATTTCATATATATATTAACTACTCATATAATATATATATCATAACAGTACCCCACATAAAAACTATGGTGCGGGCATACTCTGCTATCCAATCCCCATATCAATCGTACTAAAGGGAATACAAGTTTGGAATCACTCTCGAACTGTATCAATACATACACAAACAATATTGAGGCGAAGCATAGTTTCCAAGTCCAAGAGGTCAGTACATACCCTCACGTCTCTTAGGACCGTGACTACCGATTCGATATCCTGTACCAAGGATTTCTATCTTCTAGGGTACGAGTCAATATCCCCCATAAGGCACACGAGATAAGATCGTCCCAGCGCGGAAACCTTAGGGATAGCAAGTAGCGCGGGCATGATTTTCACAAGGATATAATATATGCATACACAATCATATAAATATACCACTTTTATTATATCAATTTAGGTTTATCCCATAACCCACATTCACAACATTTATCCTTATTTTCCCATTATTATTTATCAAGTATAATGATTCGTCTCTAACTTTAATTCGAAGGGTTTTTCCAACTTACTACGTAACACTCATGGAATCTATTCTCCCAAGTATAAATTCAGTAGGTATCCATTTATGTTCTAACGTAACTCTCTCTTACGTGTCTCTCCCCTTTAATATATACTTACATTGTCCCTTATGTAAAATATCCCAAAAATATAGATTTTGCCTTACATTAAAGGTCTTTTATTCATTAATGAACCTTACTGGTCATCATTATCTCCCAAATTATTTTAACAAGGATGTCTAAGGAGTTTTCTTCATTTCGAATCAATCCAACAATTTTAAAAGGGGAACTTAAGTCTGCCAGGATGGGTCGATCGATCGAGGTTAGGGGCTCGATCGATCGAACCTTCGATCGATCGAAGGTCTGGGCTCGATCGATCGATCAAGCAGGTCTGCGGAAATCTACATATTTGCAGTTAATGGTTTCATCTTCTAACCTTCACCAAATCCATATTTTTCAATCCCAGTTGTCCCAAAATTTATACTACTAACATTATATCATCATACCAAATATTTCCAACGTAAAGCATGAAGATTTCTATCACTAAACATGGATTGACAGCCCAAAAATTATTATAATTATCAAGAACCCTAAAAATCTCTTAAACATGGTTCTAACAAAAATTTTCCAGAAATTCATTCTTGTAAACATCATAATTTCATTGTTTACTCCTCTACATGACAAAGGGTTTCCAGAATATCATTTAAGTGATCACTACATGCAATTTCCTATCTCAAATTGGGTTTTTCTTCCATACAATTCGTCCTAATCATTCCTAAACCAATATGAAAGATGCATCAATGAAATAAGAAAGATAAACACTTGCCTGAGATTTTCGGTGTTCTGGTTTGGTGCCGAATTTGGTGTGGTTATGTTCCCCGTATCGCGATCTACGCGTTGGCGGTTGCGGCGGCGCAAACGGTTGAGTTTTGAGCCTTGGAATGCCTTGAGAGCTCTCTCCTCTCCTCTCCAATGGACGTTCTAGAGTTTTGAGTTTTCTAACCCTAGATGACTAACCTAAATGGCTGATATAGATTACTAATTTTCGTGGGTTTAATTACCCAAAAATACAAAATGACTAAAATGTCCTCCCGGGGTATTAATTAAGTCTAAAAACGCCTCGAGACCCAAACTAAACCCCCGGGTACACTTTCCTGACTATCTCAAACCTTCCGGACACATTGGCGCACTCAAAACGACCATACGAACAACCTATAAAATATTCACTTTTATTAATCAACATTTAGTCCCGACACGACACAGGCGCATCCCGACTTAAATTTTCATAATTGTCATTTTATTCACACGTGACAATATTATAAAAATAAATCTTATATATTACTATACTCATCCAGTAACATTCAACAAATAACAAATTTCCAATAATTACTAACTCTCGCCACGCTAGTAAATATTTAAAATAAAATTCCGGATTAAAATTAAATTAATTTATCTCAATTAAATTTAATAAATCCCATAATTTAAAAGCTATAAAAATACGGGGTATTACATACTCCCCCCCTAATAACGGAATTTTGTCCCGAAATTCGGAAAATAAGGCCTATCAGGTAGCACAATTCTGGATATCCTTTTTTCGTACACAAACTAACTACACATTACGGCGCTCAATCACTATAGCCCTTTCTTCACAACAACATTGACTTACATTCTCATTGGAGACACTTCACATTGTGCTCCCAACCGACAACATTCGCATAGGTCACGCCTATACATTATAATTTCCTTATCTCACTATCATTAGGAGGCCGCACCTCACTACATGACAAATACTCGGATTTATTCATATACAAAACTCCCATTCTGAGAAAATTATACGAACATTTGATCACTCTTGCTCGCCAAAAACAGTCGTGGAATTTTACCACAGTTATCGAATGTTCTCTCGACCGATCCAAAAACTCTGATTATCTACTCTCCCCTGAACATACGGGAGGAGAATAGTTGAGGTTCTTCCATAAAAAAAACTTAATAAGCACCTTGCATGAGACAAACGGGTACGAGTGCTTCTACCGAGCATTCCTGAAATCATCGTACCAATATTCCAAAATCTCCTTCACGTGGTTCCACAAATCTTTAATCACCGTGCGCCCATTCCCTAACTACGAGTGATACATCCTACTCGAAATGAAACCTTATCTCCGCTGGTTTCTGAAATCCCATATCAAAGGTGGGATTCACCAATCTCATCCTGATTTAGAAATTTATACTGCACCGGATCATGCACTGGCGTGATCCTTCCTTTCAAAGGAAGTCTGGGGCATACTAGTTAATATTGTAAGTCAGCTTAAAGGAGTATCAATCACCTCCTTCTCGGAGACTTTATTCACATGTTTGGGATGAACCTTTGATCTTGTTTTGAGGATGGCAACCCATCCAAGAACTGTACCGACTTTACCGACCTCTTCCAAATTCAGGAATTGTAGCTAAACACAGAATTCTTTGGTTGATTCTCCTCTTTCAACCCAACCTTACCAGTGGGCGGTGCATGTAGATACTACTCACTACGTCCCGCTAAACATTGATTCTTCCTTGAAATGTCTCACATTAAGTGACACGTAATACTCCCCTTCCTTCCTTGTAGTATGCCGAAAGTTCCACCCGTTCTCTTCTCTCCACGAAGCGCACTTTTGGATCTCTTATATCATACCAACATCATCACCCTTTGTATGTGCAAGTCGCTCTCATACTTGCCTACTAACAACTCCGCTCCGAGTGTTCTTCATATTCATTTAATTCTGCTCCATTTAAGGAACACTCTTCTTAAATGACTTCCCATAGTCTTCCAATTCAAATTTGGGTGTGTTATTCTAATTACACGCCTATGTATGGATTATCGCCCCTCATGTGACGTTTAATCCACTCTATCACTTCCACTTCGTTTAACTAGTCCCACAAACATATATGACACACGTCCATGACCACGTCCCTTCGACTCGGACGATTTTTAACTGCAATTAACCGAGATGTCCACATTCTTGCAACACCCCGACCTCCCTAGAAGAGCGAACGACGTGCTACTCATCCGTAGAACGAACTAAATTCAACGAAATAGATTGAATAGGGCATTCAAATCCCATGACGATAAAAGAGGAATAATAATTCTCAACCTTCTTCAGATAAGTATAACAATTTTCCCAAATAGGTACAACAACCAAAATAAATCAGTAACGCTCTAATCATCAAAATAATTTCAAGTCATCTCTTTTGTATAATAAAGTTCTTTCCAGATAATCCATGCTAAAAATCATTCTAACTCTTTATTCTCCTCGTTTCGAACGCGGTTATGACATTTGGGTACTCTCAATCACCCTAGAAATCAAAATTCTTAAATTCTCCTTATCATCGTTCCACCCCTCAACTCGTGGGGTAACTTTCAATGCTTTCTTACCACAAGATCCGACTTCCAATAGCTTTTAGACAAAATTAAACTTCCAACTTACATACATAATTACTTGATCCCATTTCGACCAGGGTACCGAACTCATGGAATAGTGACCAAACGTCTCCCTATTTCCAACCTTACGCTAAGTTTCATGCGTGGGATGTCTCGCAAAGCGAAATCCAAACGAGGAACCCCCCCGATACACTACTACCTAGCATTGTCGGTTATCGAAATCCGTTAGGTCCTCCGTCCATAGTATATACCCCTTTATTCCGTCACTTGACAGAAAAGTTATAATTTCTCCCGTAATTATGCTTAACAAAAAACGTTTCACTAATTGCACTATTGTTCAGTATAGGTTGGTGGTAATAGCATTCCATAAACCTCGAATACATACAATCGGAATTCTCGAAATTCCTTTCCCTAATAATAGGGGTATAAATATTAACTCCCACATCTCTAAAGGATAAATATAACAATGCACTCTTCCTATCACTAAGTCCGGAGTGCTAAACATAGTACCGAGTCAAATCTTTTCGCCCAACGGTAAATCCCGATACATACGGAATTATACTGACAAAGTCTATACATACTTTGGCATCGAATATCTCGAGCCCACTATCTCCTCCGAAGTCTCTTGGATAGATAATATAAGTGCAAGTCCAACCTTCTTACAGGTAAAGCCTAGCCAAAACAAACATAAAACATGTTGCACAAATGCAACTACTCCGATAGCCCTGCAATAACTGCCCACTATCATACTACCCATTTCTATAACATTTTAACAAAGATAATATCATACTCGTGTATCGCATCACTACAATGAGTAGCCTCAATAAAGTATAAAACGTTGTTAATATACTCATTCATCCTCCGCGGATAGCACTAAAGAAAAATCCCGCTACACTAGGGAAAAATATTCACATAATAATAATAACGTTTAAAATGATGTGCATTAAGCTCGTCTCACATGCTAATCTAGCAAGGAACAAAATATGGTGACTCGCTCGTGTCACATAAACACGTCGCATCCTTTGAGGATACAACTTACACTTCTACCTTGTCAATCGTCTTGACTGTGCAAATGGTTTCCGGACGTAACACGTCTACTTAAACCAAACAAAATTTCTTTAATCGTTGCCTTTTACTTGGCACCGTATTCTTGTCCTTTTTCTCACTTTGGAACATATTATCGTGAGCGATCTCACTCCGCACAAAATACCTTAACACATAATCCACTTACCACATGTCCTACTAACCAGGTTAGGATTGTCCTTCTCTAGGACTTTAGTAAACTTGATTCCTGTTAACCATCCCGGTTGTTCCCTTAGTTTTTAGGTCATAAAGATCCTGTTACTATCTATAATAGTACTTACTGAACTTACCATCACTTGGTAAGAATTTAATTATCCGAATCATTTAAATGGGTCCTCTGATGTGTATCCACATCCCTTTGTGGTGCTATACCACCACCGTTGCATTCAGTCTTATTCTCGACTAAATTCTTCGATTCCTTTAACTTCCCCCACAAAGAAGCGTTATCATCTATTTTGACAAAATATGACAATGTAAACCTCTGAATCGATTGTCCATCAGAATTACCTCCTCGAGTATTATCAACTATTATTACGAGTTAGTCTCCCACTTGGAGTCGTTTCCTTCACTCGTATCTCCATCTTCCGATGCAAAATTCGCTAGCGGTTAGGATTCATATTCACAAATGGACCCCTGTCATGCCCTCCCGCGATGAGTTCAGAACCACGTTTGCTTCTAATCCTGAACAGTTGAGGAAGGAACATACGGTCAACACTGTACCTAAGGTTCTCCTATAGGCATAGCATTCCATTTCTATAATTTCCCATTGACAGTCTCGACATGTTTTTGTAATACGTTGGGTAAGTTTACCCCCGCACCTCATTTGACTATAATAGCATTTGTAAATCACTGCTGCGCCTTAGTCGCCTTTCTAGTCTTGGCTTCTTGTGCCATAATGGAGGTGTTCTCAACTACGGTCATCATCCTCGAATATATTTTATAATCTCAACTGAGCCCTGCCTCCTGATGTACGCTTAACGGTCCTCTTCTGACATCCGTCATCACTCGGCACACGCACACATCCGAACGAAATTAGATTTCACTAATGTATACACATTATAGCAGGAGAACGAAATCTCGTCAAATGAATCGACAATCCTAAACATCGGGCTCTATAACAAACAAAGCAGCGCTGAAAGCATAATAAGTCGTACAGATCCTAAGGACACTAGAACCTGATGCTCTCATACCACCTGTGACACCTCGCCTAATTAAATACCGGGTGATCACTCCTTTATTAAATTAAAATCAAGGTGAACAGTTGGTTCATTCTCAGCATCACTGTCGTTAATAAAAATCTTTTCCAATTAAACACCCTAAATAATTAAGCTAAGTGTCAAAACCAATTTTAAACATTATTTCCATTCTATTAAATCCAATTATAAAACCTTTAACCATTTACATCTTTAAGAGTCACACATTAAGAATAAAAATAGAATTGAACAACACAAATTTAATCATCAATAATAAATCCCAACATTTACAACACCAAAGGAAAACATCCTGACAGTAATAAATCCCGAAATAAAGGTACTGAAAGTAAAAATTACAATCTCTGACAATACCAACTAATTAATAGAAAGAGGGCGACACATGCCCTTGCTGGATAAAACTGAACTAGGAGTAGAATCAAATGGATGAAGTCGCTTAAACAACAGGCCTGCAACTCCCACCTAAGCTGCAGCTCGTTCCTGCCAAAGGACCCTATGCAAGATGCCCCTGTGGCTGGGAACCTATAATTTATACATATATATATATATATATATATATATATATATATATATATATATATATATATATATACAAGAGAGAAAGAGAAATGGAAACGGGTCAGAGCCCGATAGTGTATATGATTTAAAAATTCTTATAGCAAGTATTTAAATTGATTACAGGCTAATGCAACAACATATTAGTGCGACACTCTCTTGAGAAATTCTCACATCTCTTATAATGTGCACACCTATCGCACTAACCTTCCCAATGGTCTATCTCGTCATATACCACACTATCTTTCCCCAATGATTTAACTTATCTTAGGTTATTCGCAGGATTTACAACTGAACAACACAAGTATTTAAAACGTAAGATTTCAATTTGTAACCAAAGTTCTCCTTTTAACTTTATTAATCAATAAAGTTTTCCAGTGTCATTTTATACTTTCTCAAAATAAGTATTTATAATTTGAGTCATCAACCATGTCCTACATATCAAATCACAGTAGTCAGTTCCAGATTTCAGAATTTCATATATATATTAACTACTCGTATAATATATATATCATAACAGCACCCCACACAAAAACTATGGTGCGGGCATACTCTGCTATCCAATCCCCGTATCAATCGTACTAAAGGGAATACAAGTTCGGAATCACTCTCGAACTGTATCAATACATACACAAACAATATTGAGGCGAAGCATAGTTTCCAAGTCCAAGAGGTCAGTACATACCATCACGTCTCTTAGGACCGTGACTACCGATTTGATAGCCTGTACCTAGGATTTCTATCTTCTAGGGTACAAGTCAATATCCCCTATAAGGCACACGAGATAAGATCGTCCCAGGGATAGCAAGTAGCGCGGGTATGATTTTCACAAGGATATAATATATGCATACACAATCATATAAATATACCACTTTTATTATATCAATTTAGGTTTATCCCATAACCCACATTTACAACATTTATCCTTATTTTCCCATTATTATTTATCAAGTATAATGGTTCGTCTCTAACTTTAATTCGAAGGGTTTTTCCAACTTACTAGGTAACACTCATGGAATCTATTCTCCCAAGTATAAATTCAGTAGGTATCCATTTATGTTTTAACGTAACTCTCTCTTACGTGTCTCTCCCCTTTAATATATACTTACATTGTCCCTTATGCAAAATATCCCAAAAATATAGATTTCTCCTTACATCAAAGGTCTCTTATATTAAATGTCTCTTATTCATTAAAGGTTAGGGGCTCGATCGATCGAAGGTCTGGGCTCGATCGATCGATCAAGCAGGTCTGCGGAAATCTGCAGATTTTCAGTTACGGGTTTCATTTTCTAACGTTCACCAAATCCATATTTTTCAATCCCAATCGTCCCAAAATTTATACTACTAACATTATATCATCATACCAGATATTTCCAACGTAAAGCATGTAGATTTCTATCATTAAACATGGATTAACAGCCCAAAAATTATTATAATTATCAAGAACCCTAGAAATCTCTTAAACATGGTTCTAACAAGAATTTTCCAGAATTTCCTTCTTGTAAACATCATAATTTCGTGGTTTACTCCTCTACATGACAAAGGGTTTCCAGAATATCATTTAAGTCATCACTACATGCAATTTCCTATCTCAAATTGGGTTTTTCTTCCATACAATTCGTCCTAATTGAAAACACGATTTGTTGATCCGCTTGGCCCACCCCAATATAAATCCATGAAAAATTATCCAATTTTTAAAAATTTTGTACAATTATGTGTTGTAAAAAAATATTTTTACTTAATTATACCAGATTAAAAAATTGCCCAATTTTTCTAAACTAATTGGTTTGTACCATAGGTTATTTGAAAAATGTTTATCTATTGCACACTAAATACGACATATGGTCCTATCAACGACGTACAATTTTTAAAATTAGCGTCGTGCCTTCAAGCACGGGCATACCCTAGTATATATAATAAGTTACAAAACTTATGTATGTCATAAGCTTAGTTTATGATGTCACAGGTTGCATTTTTTCTTGCAATACTTATTTTGCCCTTGAAAATTTTGGTTTCCCCCTCTTTTAACCCACTTAAATTTGTTTCCTCCTTTTTCAAAATTCAATAACAAGGGTACAGTATTATTATACCATTTTTCTCTCATTCTCCTCTCACTCTTGCATCTCACTATTTCGTCCGATATTCTATCTTCTCACTCTTCAGCTTCTCTCCCAACATGCTTCTCTATGTGAAGTCTCTCCTTCTCTCTCTTTCAATGTATGACCTAATTTGTTCTTTGTTGGAGTTTTACAAATAACGTCTCTCTCTCTCTCTCTCACTCACTATTCTTTTGAATTCGCCATTTTTTCATGTAGTCTTTGTTATATGTAACTTTATGATTTTGTATTATGTCTAAAAGCCCGATTTGGTGGGTATGTTATTTTATAATGTTCAAGTACCAGTTCTGTTAGGTAATTTTTTTTAAGTGAAAATTTTAGGGTTTCCGAATTTTGTGTAACTGTAAGGTTTCTTTTGATATTTGATATGTTCAAAGTATGTTTAGCATAAGCTAGGAACCCCCCCCCCCCCCCCCCCCAAATGTTTTACTGCTACTATGTTTGAGATTGATTTTGTATGCTGGTAGAATTTTTTTAGGTGTTTCCCTTCTATATTCTTTCATCTTTGCAACTCATAGTGTATATTTTATCCGAGTAGTCCCGTCATTTATGATGTTACTATGGTTGAGATTGGCTTTGTATGTTGCTACTGATGAAGTTCTTCTGATTGTATGTTGTTATTGATTGTTTGCTACTGACTTTACGCTGCTACTATGGTCAAGATTGACTGTAACACCCCTCCTAATTAAATACCGGGTGGCCAGTCCCATACCAAATTAAAACAGAATATACAGTTGGCTCATTCTTAGCATCACTGTCGAAAACATTTACAACTCACCCAATACTCAAATAAGCTGGTGTTAAAAACTTTCCAATTTAAATTTCAACAAAACCTTTTTCCATTTTTAAGAATAACACAACACATTTATTTTACAACACTGATAACACAATAAGTATCACAAAAATAATTTAAATGCAACTGGAATAAACATTCCCAAGTAATATAAATCCTTTACAATAATCCCAACAATGTTAAATGTATTAAAAATCAGAATACAACAATATTTTTCTCCAACAGAAAATGATAACTGAATCCTTTTGGGCGACATGCCCTAACTAAGAATACTGTGAATCAAAAAGATGATAAGTGTCTAAGCAAAACTTCCATAGCTCCATAGCTCATCAAAATAAACTATGGTTGGCGTCCCTATTGCTGGACACCTGATATAGAGATACAATAGAAGAGAAAATATGCAAGGAAACGGGTCAGAGCCCGAATGTGTAGAGTATTTTTAAAACAGCAAGTATTTAACAAGTGCAATAAAGCATTTATTATGTACATGTTAGATCCAACTCTCACTTGCAATACTCACCTCTCAACTAGAGTGCACACTTAACGTTTCCTATTAACCTCCTAGTTAATGGTTCCTCTTTTCTAATCTCCATATTATAATTCCATTCCCATAACATAATCCCCGTATGTCCCATACCATACGTCACATTATTATCCATTTACATTTCTCCTTTATGATTTAGTTTCTCATTAACATGAATCATTATTCATTAATCTGAATCATTTCTCATTAACATGAGTTAAGCTTTTCAATTCTAAAAGCATAAACATTTATTAACTAAATTCCATTAACATATTTTATTCACCGTTATCTACAATTATCACCGTAGATAGATCTAACCACAATATATCCATTTAATCCTTTAATTCATTATATATATATTCATATATAATACGGCATCCCGAGTCACAGTTGTGGTGCAATGCATTACTCTGCTATCATGTCCCATCATCGCAGGTCGCCGAATAGGGAACTAAAGGTTCGGTAAGATTCCAAGAACCACAAACAACAACAAACAAATTGGAGGCGAACATAGTTCTCGTATCCATGGGTCACGCACATACCTACGCACCCACAGTCAGCGGACTTATCAACTCCCCGATAAGTCTTTCATAGACCTATGTTCTCGAGCGACAAATCAAAGATCCCATGGATTCATCAATATGACTGCCCTCACGCGCAAACCTCCCACCGATAGCAAGTAAGCTAGGTATGTCATACACATAAATCATTAATCAATCAAATAGGTATTATCAGACCTATTATATAATATCAATAAGGTAATTAACACTTCCCTAAGATATTTCCCATGCGTAGTATTGTATCTCTTTTAAATTCCACGTATTAATATAACATATTTAATTATCCTCGCATCCTATGACATCTCTCCACTCCCGACGTTGTTAAGGTTCATGCGCGGAGCGTCTCGCAAAGCAAAATCCAAACAAGGAACCCCTCCAATACACAACTACTTAACTTTGCCGATCGAGGAGGTCCGAAAACTTCAACTATGCGATCGGGATAACCTCATACCCTCTTTCAACCAAATGAGTTCTAAACTCCCATCTCACAAGATTCAAATACTATTTCCCTCATCTTATATTCAGTAATAAGTCATTAATTTCCTACTGGTCCATAACCTTTATTTCTCCCGAACTACTACGAATTTAGTTCTCCTTTTAATTAAGGTTAAAACCGATAGTTTCAAGTCCCTTATAAATACCTATTCTTTCACTTTGGATTTAACCCTCTTGTAAACTTAAGGATACCCAGGTATTATATAAAATCACCCCTACTTGTCCTATCTTAAATCCTCATACATCACCATTCGGAAATTAACAAACGAATCTAGAAACCGAAATTCCATTCGATATCATTTTCATCATTTGAATCTAAATCCAATTAATTCAAATCTTAACAAGGGTTTACTGATATTTTCTAAGTCCCAAAATATTCAAATAATAATCACCAAAGATCCATAAAAGTTTCAGGATAAGAATCAACATTTAAAAAGAAACAACTTTACTTAATCAGGGGAGGTCGATCGATCGAAGGTAGGGGTCGATCGATCGATCCCTCAGGTCCAGGCCTGATTTTCTGCATTTTCTACAACTACGGGTTTAACAACTTTTGATCATTTAAACCTTCATCTAAACATCCAAAATGACTTATAAACTTTACTACATGATATAACAACATATATGAACGATTTCCAATACTCTAAACAGCCTAGAATCATCAAAGGATTGGATTAAAAAGCATGTTTATCTCCTTATTCCCAGAAATTTATTAACATAACCTCTTCAAGAACACATCAATGGTTTCCATCATTTCTTCAACAGATTCATGACTAATTCGTGGATTATTAATATCCTAACACATGAGTTAAATTCCTATATCATTTCAGTTTTCCAGAAATCCATTTAATGATCCATTATCTCTTCCAAACATGAATAATCTTCTCTTTTCATACTATTCTAACATGGACAATCTACAAACTTAAATTGCTATTATTAATCACTTTCCTTTAGTGTAGGTCTGATCCTTTGGTGTAGTTTATCTCAGTTGGTTGTCCCTTCTCCGGTCAAACTCCGGTGGTGGTTGGTGGTGGTGAACCTTGGTTCTAGTTCTTCTCCTTCCCAAGTGAATTTTCCCTTCCCAAGCACTCTTACTCTCACTCTAAGAAGATGGCTGCTCTTATTTGTGAAGAGGAGATGAATAACTCCCATTCACTTAATCTACCTATTCTTATAATGATCCCAAATCCGAAATCACTATTCATCCCCCCTAGAAAAATGACCAAAATGCCCTTTCGGGTTGTCTATTCATTTCCAAATGACCCGAGACTCAAAATTAACATCCAAATAGACTTTTTTGACTATTTCGAACCTTCCGGACGCAACTACGCAGTCAAAATGACTATTAGGTCGATAGAAAATAAATTTCCCTTTTTAATTTACTAAACTAGTCCCGACACGTCCCATACCGCGTCTGACTAAAAAATATAAATTACCGAATTTATATCATACTGTCATCTCAATGACATAACATTCATATATTACCTAAATATCTTTAAGTAATATTCAGAATCATCCATATCCATATCCACAGTCCGGATAAAACTCGAATGAATTAATTAATAATAAAATCTAATTAATCCATTAATTTAAAATATAACCCATTTTAAAAGTCATTTAAAATTACGGGGTATTACATACTTCCCCCTTATAACAGAATTTCGTCCTGAAATTCAGGAATATAAGTCATACAGGTAAGGTCAACTCCGAGTATAAATCTCACATCGCAAGAAATCCAAGATGTACCGCCCATACAGTACATTAACAAAATCCCTATCGATGTTATACGCCAAGCCTCACCATATAGTCCCAACAAAATCAAATTTAGACTTTACCTAATCTTCCCTATACCGTCCTCATGACAAACTTTGGGAAAAAAAAAACTGAGCCTCACACATTTAACAAATAATTCCTGAAGTTCCAACTACTTACCTTTTACAATTATGAAAATTACTGCCATACACTCATCCAGGGCGCCCATACATCCTGTCGTACCACTTTCAATATTAAAAGTTTCGCGAAGGTTATAAACTCATATACTAAAGACCTAACTTATTTCGACTCCCAACGGTTATTAGTTTCGTGCGTGGGGTGTCTCGCAAGCGAAATCCAAACAAGGAACCACCCCGATACACTACTTCCTAAAGTAGTCGGTCATCGAAACTCCTAAGGTCCTTAGTCAATAATGTAAAAAAAAATTGTTTATAAAAATATCAGGTTTATTGATTTAAATAAAAATTTGGTTTTCTTTCGATTTCAAATAGAGTCTACGCATCTACTCTCTTATAAAAGACAAGATGCAGACATATGCTCTCATATACCACAAGTCAATGCACGCCGATAGTCAAATCACACTCGGACATGCTCAAGGTAAGTAATCCCATGATAAAAATCAAACCCCAGTGATAACATGTAATATAAAGGTGTCCCACACCCCTCAGTGAGTCTACGTAAATAACAGTGCTATTGGATAAGTTTAGCAACCCTATTGCCCACACAACATTCATCGTAACAAAATCAATATACGCTTCATAATCCTTAAATAGGAAACATACCCTCATTCGCGGGTGGTGGTTGTTGATTTACTGCCTGATGGACGTTATATACACGCCCGTACTGACCCTGATGCGCGGGTGCTGCTGGAATGGGAGGTAGTGCTAGCACCTGAGCTGGACCTGGAACTGGAAGAGCAGCTGGTGGAAACACTGGTACCTGTGGCTCCTGTTGAGCATGTTATTATTGAGGGAATTTGTCTTTCTCAGGACAATCTTGACGTTTATGGCCATACTTGCCACACACGAAACATTTTCCCGCAAACTTTCCACCACCTTGCCCCTGTTGACCCCGAACCTACTGGCCATTACCTCCCTTCCCTTGGCCCAGATGAGCCTGTCTCTGGCCCTGATGGCCCTGTTGTCCTTGCCCAATACCTTTATCCTCAAATCGAGAATCTCCATATCGCAAACGCTTAGCATAGTCCCCTTTCTGGGAACCCTGCTCAATCTGACGCTGATGACTCTGCCCTGACTGAGTCCCACTAGAACTGCCCCCAAAAGTCTTGCCCTGCAGGCCTGACCCAAACCCCCGCTTGACACCTTGATTATGGAAGCGGTTATCTTGGCAGTGAAGCATTGCAGCATTAAGAACATCTGCATACGTACGTAGTGAAAGATTACCCAATAAATGTTGGCGAATTTTATATTTCAACCCATTAGTGAACATTAGGACTCTCCTCTCCTCAGTAGGTACTTCAGTTGGTACCAAATTAGTTAATCGCGTAAACTCTTCCTCATATTCCGCCACAGTTTTCTCACCCTGCCTCAAATCAAGTAGCTTCCGCCTCATCTCTGTCTGGATGGCGGAAGGAAAATACTTCCCATCAAACCGTATCCAAAAGTCTTGGATAGTCATTGTGTCCCTCTCCTCCATAGTGGTCGTAGCTTCCCACCATTGTAAAGCTGCTCCTACTAGCTTGAATGTGGCTAGTATCTGACGTTGAACCTCAGTGCATTCGATCATTCTCAAGTGCCGTTGGATATCTTTCTTCCATTGGCTAGCAGTCACAACATCAGATCCTCCCTGAAACTCAGGTGGGTGTGCTTTCTGAAAGGCATCCCTCGCTCGTTCCCATGCAGTAGGAAACACTTTCCCTTGCACGGGTGGCACAACCGGTGCTGGTGCGGGAGCTTGTTGAACAGCAGCTACGGCAGCATTGACTACCTGAGCGATAATTGCAGCAACTTCGGCTGCAGTCATTGTTCCCTGAGCTGGGGCGGGCTGAGGTGCACATCGAGGAGACATCTGAAACGAGAAAACACTATCAGTATTTGATATCTCAAAATAGCTGAAGATCGTAAGCGTAAATAGAAAAGCAATAATCCTACTCATAGGGCTCTACATCAAAGAACGCTAAGCTGAAGACACAATAAGTCGTACAGATCCTAAAGGACACTAGAATCTGATGCTCAGATACCACCTGTAACACCCCGCCTAATTAAATACCGGGTGGCCAGTCCCATACCAAATTAAAACAGAATATACAGTTGGCTCATTCTTAGCATCACTGTCGAAAACATTTACAACTCACCCAATACTCAAATAAGCTGGTGTTAAAAACTTTCCAATTTAAATTTCGACAAAACCTTTTTCCATTTTTAAGAATAACACAACACATTTATTTTACAACACTGATAACACAATAAGTATCACAAAAATAATTTAAATGCAACTGGAATAAACATTCCCAAGTAATATAAATCCTTTACAATAATCCCAACAATGTTAAATGTATTAAAAATCAGAATACAACAATATTTTTCTCCAACAGAAAATGATAACTGAATCCTTTTGGGCGACATGCCCTAACTAAGAATACTGTGAATAAAAAAGATGATAAGCGTCTAAGCAAAACTTCCATAGCTCCATAGCTCGTCAAAATATGGTTGGTGTCCCTGTTGCTGGACACCTGATATAGAGATACAATAGAAGAGAAAATACAAGGAAACGGGTCAGAGCCCGAATGTGTAGAGTATTTTTAAA
This sequence comes from Sambucus nigra, assembly GCA_949130495.1. Taxonomy (NCBI): domain Eukaryota; kingdom Viridiplantae; phylum Streptophyta; class Magnoliopsida; order Dipsacales; family Adoxaceae; genus Sambucus; species Sambucus nigra. Next base: position 355,128,105 of record OX422219.1, on the reverse strand, counting down.
ACAACAAGTATTTAACAAGTGCAATAAAGCATTTATTATGTACATGTTAGATCCAACTCTCACTTGCAATACTCACCTCTCAACTAGAGTGCACACTTAACATTTCCTATTAACCTCCTAGTTAATGGTTCCTCTTTTCTAATCTCCATATTATAATTCCATTCCCATAACATAATCCCTGTATGTCCCATACCATACGTCACATTATTATCCATTTACCTTTCTCCTTAATGATTTAGTTTCTCATTAACATGAATCATTATTCATTAATCTGAATCATTTCTCATTAACATGAGTTAAGCTTTTCAATTCTAAAAGCATAAACATTTATTAACTAAATTCCATTAACATATTTTATTCACCGTTATCTACAATTATCACCGTAGATAGATCTAACCACAATATATCCATTAATCCTTTAATTCATTATATATATATTCATATATAATACGGCACCCCAAGTCACAGCTGTGGTGCAATGCATTACTCTGCTATCATGTCCCATCATCGCAGGTCGCCGAATAGGGATCTAAAGGTTCGGTAAGATTCCACGAACCACAAACAACAACAAATAAATTGGAGGCGAACATAGTTCTCGTATCCATGGGTCACGCACATACCTACGCACCCACAGTCAGCGGACTTATCAACTCCTCGATAAGTCTTTCATAGACCTATGTTCTCGAGCGACAAATCAAAGATCCCATGGATTCATCAATATGACTGCCCTCACGCGCAAACCTCCCACCGATAGCAAGTAAGCTAGGTATGTCATACACATAAATCATTAATCAATCAAATAGGTATTATCATACCTATAATATAATATCAATAAGGTAATTAACACTTCCCTGAGATATTTCCCATGCGTAGTATTGTATCTCCTTTAAATTCCACGTATTAATATAACATATTTAATTATCCTCGCATCCTATGACATCTCTCCACTCCCGACGTTGTTAAGGTTCATGAGCGGAGCGTCTCGCAAAGCGAAATCCAAACAAGGAACCCCTCCAATACACTACTACTTAACTTTGTCGATCGAGGAGGTCCGAAAACTTCAACTATGCGATCGGGATAACCTCATACCCTCTTTCAACCAAATGAGTTCTAAACTCCCATCTCACAAGATTCAAATATTATTTCCCTCATCTTATATTCAGTAAGAAGTCATTAATTTCCTACTGGTCCATAACCTTTATTTCTCCCGAACTACTACGAATTTAGTTCTCCTTTTAATTAAGGTTAAAACCGATAGTTTCAAGTCCCTTATAAATACCTATTCTTTCACTTTGGATTTAACCCTCTTGTAAACTTAAGGATACCCAGGTATTATATAAAATCACCCCTACTTGTCCTATCTTAAATCCTCATACATCACCATTCGGAAATTAACAAACGAATCTAGAAACCGAAATTCCATTCGATATCATTTTCATCATTTGAATCTAAATCCAATTAATTCAAATCTTAACAAGGGTTTACTGATATTTTCTAAGTCCCAAAATATTCAAATAATAATCACCAAAGATCCATAAAAGTTTCGGGATAAGAATCAACATTTAAAAAGAAACAACTTTACTTAATCAGGGGAGGTCGATCGATCGAAGGTAGGGGTCGATCGATCGATCCCTCAGGTCCAGGCCTGATTTTCTGCATTTTCTACAACTACGGGTTTAACAACTTTTGATCATTTAAACCTTCATCTAAACATCCCAAATGACTTATAAACTTTACTACATGATTTAACAACATATATGAACGATTTCCAATACTCTAAACAGCCAAGAATCATCAAAGGATTGGATTAAAAAGCATGTTTATCTCCTTATTCCCAGAAATTTATTAACATAACCTCTTCAAGAACACATCAATGGTTCCCATCATTTCTTCAACAGATTCATGACTAATTCGTGGATTATTAATATCCTAACACATGTGATAAATTCCTATATCATTTCAGTTTTCCAGAAATCCATTTAATGATCCATTATCTCTTCCAAACATGAATAATCTTCTCTTTTCATACTATTCTAACATGGAAAATATACAAACTTAAATTGCTATTATTAAACACTTTCCTTTAGTGTAGGTCTGATCCTTTGGTGTAGTTTATCTCAGTTGGTTGTCCCTTCTCCGGTCAAACTCCGGTGGTGGTGAACCTTGGTTCTAGTTCTTCTCCTTCCCAAGTGAATTTTCCCTTCCCAAGCACTCTTACTCTCACTCTAAGAAGATGGTTGGTCTTATTTGTGAAGAGGAGATGAATAACTCCCATTCACTTAATCTACCTATTCTTATAATGATCCCTAATCCGAAATCACTATTCATCCCCCCTAGAAAAATGACCAAAATGCCCTTTCGGGTTGTCTATTCATTTCCAAATGACCCGAAACTCAAAATTAACATCCAAATAGACTTTTCTGACTATTTCAAACCTTCCAGACGCAACTACGCAGTTGAAATGACTATTAGGTCAATAGAAAATAAATTTCCCTTTTTAATTTACTAAACTAGTCCCGACACGTCCCATACCGCGGCTGACTAAAAAATATAAATTACCGAATTTATATCATACGCTCATCTCAATGACATCACATTCATATATTACCTAAATATCTTTAAGTAATATTCAGAATCATCCATATCCATATCCACAGTCCGGATAAAACTCGAATGAATTAATTAATAATAAAATCTAATTAATCCATTAATTTAAAATATAACCCATTTTAAAAGTCATTTAAAATTACGGGGTATTACATACTTCCCCCTTATAACAGAATTTCATCCCGAAATTCAGGAATATAAGTCATACAGGTAAGGTCAACTCCGAGTATAAATCTCACATCGCAAGAAATCCAAGATGTACCCCCCATACAGTACATTAACAAAATCCCTATCGATGTTATACGCCAAGCCTCACCATATAGTCCCAACTAAATCAAATTTAGACTTTACCTAATCTTCCCTATACCATCCTCATGACAAACTTTGGGAAAAAAAACTGAGCCTCACACATTTAACAAATAATTCCTGAAGTTCCAACTACTTAGCTTTTACAATTATGAAAATTACTGCCATACACTCATCCAGGGCGCCCATACACCCTGTCGTACCACTTTCAATGTTAAAAGTTTCGCGAAGGTTATAAACTCATATACTAAAGACCTAACTTATTTTGACTCCCAACGGTTATTAGTTTCGTGTGTGGGGTGTCTCTCAAGCGAAATCCAAACAAGGAACAACCCCGATACACTACTTCCTAAAGTAGTCGGTCATCGAAACTCCTAAGGTCCTTAGTCAATAATGTAAAAAAAAAATTTGTTTACAAAAATATCAGGTTTATTGATTTAAACAAAAATTTGGTTTTCTTTCGATTTCAAATAGAGTCTACGCATCTACTCTCTTATAGAAGACAAGATGCAGACATATGCTCTCATATACCACAAGTCAATGCACGCCGATAGTCAATACACACTCGGACATGCTCAAGGTAAGTAATCCCATGATAAAAATCAAACCCCAGTGATAACATGTAATATAAAGGTGTCCCACACCCCTCAGTGAGTCTACGTAAATAACAGTGCTATTGGCTAAGTTTAGCAACCCTATTGCCCACACAACATTCATCGTAACAAAATCAATATACGCTTCATAATCTTTAGATAGGAAACATACCCTCATTCGCGGGTGGTGGTTGTTGATTTACTTCCTGAAGGACGTTATATACACGCCCGTACTGACCCTGATGCGCGGGTGCTGCTGGAATGGGAGGTAGTGCTAGCACCTGAGCTGGAGCTGGAGCTGGAAGAGCAGCTGGTGGAAACACCGGTACCTGTGGCTCCTGTTGAGCTTGTTGTTGTTGAGGGAATTTGTCTTTCTCAGGACAATCTTGACGTTTATGGCCATACTTGCCACACACGAAACATTTTCCCGCAAACTTTCCACCAACTTGCCCCTGTTGACCCCGAACCTACTGGCCATTACCTCCCTTCCCTTGGCCCAGATGAGCCTGTCTCTGGCCCTGATGGCCCTGTTGTCCTTGCCCAATACCTTTATCCTCAAATCGAGAATCTCCATATCGCAAACGCTTAGCATAGTCCCCTGTCTGGGAACCCTGCTCAATCTGACGCTGATGACTCTGCCCTGACTGAGTCCCACTAGAACTGCCCCCAAAAGTCTTGCCCTGCAGGCCTGACCCAAACCCCCGCTTGACACCTTGATTATGGAAGTGGTTATCTTGGCAGTGAAGCATTGCAGCATTAAGAACATCTGCATACGTACGTAGTGAAAGATTACCCAATAAATGTTGGCGAATTTTATAGTTCAACCCATCAGTGAACATTAGGACTCTCCTCTCCTCAGTAGGTACTTCAGTTGGTACCAAATTAGTTAATCGCGTAAACTCTTCCTCATATTCCGCCACAGTTTTCTCACCCTGCCTCAAATCAAGTAGCTTCCGCCTCATCTCTGTCTGGATGGCGGAAGGAAAATACTTCCCATCAAACCGTATCCAAAAGTCTTCGATAGTCATTGTGTTCCTCTCCTCCATAGTGGTCGTAGCTTCCCACCATTGTAAAGCTGCTCCTACTAGCTTGAATGTGGCTAGTATCCGACGTTGAACCTCAGTGCATTCGATCATTCTCAAGTGCCGTTGGATATCTTTCTTCCATTGGCTAGCAGTCACAACATCAGATCCTCCCTGAAACTCAGGTGGGTGTTCTTTCTGAAAGGCATCCCTCGCTCGTTCCCATGCAGTAGGAAACACTTGCCCTTGCACGGGTGGCACAACCGGTGCCGGTGCGGGAGCCTGTTGAACAGCAGCTACGGCAGCATTGACTGCCTGAGCGATAATTGAAGCAACTTCGGCTGCAGTCATTGTTCCCTGAGCTGGGGCAGGCTGAGGTGCACGTCGAGGAGGCATCTGAAACGAGAGAACACTATCAGTATTTGATATCTCAAAATAGCTGAAGATCGTAAGCGTAAATAGAAAAGCAATAATCCTACTCATAGGTCTCTACATCAAAGAACCATAAGCTGAAGACACAATAAGTCGTACAGATCCTAAAGGACACTAGAACCTGATGCTCTGATACCACCTGTAACACTCCGCCTAATTAAATACCGGGTGGCCAGTCCCATACCAAATTAAAACAGAATATACAGTTGGCTCATTCTTAGCATCATTGTCGAAAACATTTACAACTCACCCAATACTCAAATAAGCTGGTGTTAAAAACTTTCCAATTTAAATTTCAACAAAACCTTTTTCCATTTTTAAGAATAACACAACACATTTATTTTACAACACTGATAACACAATAAGTATCACAAAATAATTTAAATGCAACTGGAATAAACATTCCCAAGTAATATAAATCCGTTACAGTAATCCCAACAATGTTAAATGTATTAAAAATCAGAATACAACAATATTTTTCTCCAACAGAAAATGATAACTGAATCCTTTTGGGCGACATGCCCTAACTAAGAATACTGTGAATCAAAAAGATGATAAGCGTCTAAGTAAAACTTCCATAGCTCCATAGCTCGTCAAAATCAACTATGGTTGGCGTCCCTGTTGCTGGACACCTGATATAGAGATACAATAGAAGAGAAAATATGCAAGGAAACGGGTCAGAGCCCGAATGTGTAGAGTATTTTTAAAACAGCAAGTATTTAACAAGTGCAATTAAGCATTTATTATGTACATGTTAGATCCAACTCTCACTTGCAATACTCACCTCTCAACTAGAGTGCACACTTAACGTTTCCTATTAACATCCTAGTTAATGGTTCCTCTTTTCTAATCTCCATATTATAATTCCATTCCCATAACATAATCCCCGTATGTCCCATACCATACGTCACATTATTATCCATTTACATTTCTCCTTTATGATTTAGTTTCTCATTAACATGAATCATTATTCATTAATCTGAATCATTTCTCATTAACATGAGTTAAGCTTTTCAATTCTAAAAGCATAAACATTTATTAACTAAATTCCATTAACATATTTTATTCACCGTTATCTACAATTATCACCGTAGATAGATCTAACCACAATATATCCATTAAATCCTTTAATTCATTATATATATATATATTCATATATAATACGGCACCCTGAGTCACAGCTGTGGTGCAATGCATTACTCTGCTATCATGTCCCATCATCGCAGGTCGCCGAATAGGGAACTAAAGGTTCGGTAAGATTCCACGAACCACAAAAAACAACAAACAAATTGGAGGCGAACATAGTTCTCGTATCCATAGGTCACGCACATACCTACGCACCCACAGTCAGCGGACTTATCAACTCCCCGATAAGTCTTTCATAGACCTATGTTCTCGAGCGACAAATAAAAGATCCCATGGATTCATCAATATGACTGCCCTCACGCGCAAACCTCCCACCGATAGCAAGTAAGCTAGGTATGTCATACACATAAATCATTAATCAATAAAATAGGTATTATCATACCTATAATATAATATCAATAAGGTAATTAACACTTCCCTAAAATATTTCCCATGCGTAGTATTGTATCTCTTTTAAATTCCACGTATTAATATAACATATTTAATTATCCTCGCATCCTATGACATCTCTCCACTCCCGACGTTGTTAAGGTTCATGCGCGGAGCGTCTCGCAAAGCGAAATCCAAACAAGGAACCCCTCCAATACACTACTACTTAACTTTGTCGATCGAGGAGGTTCGAAAACTTCAACTATGCGATCGGGATAACCTCATACCCTCTTTCAACCAAATGAGTTCTAAACTCCCATCTCACAAGATTCAAATAGTATTTCCCTCATCTTATATTCAGTAAGAAGTCACTAATTTCCTACTAGTCCATAACCTTTATTTCTCCCGAACTACTACGAATTTAGTTCTCCTTTTAATTAAGGTTAAAACCGATAGTTTCAAGTCCCTTATAAATACCTATTCTTTCACTTTGGATTTAACCCTCTTGTAAACTTAAGGATACCCAGGTATTATATAAAATCACCCCTACTGGTCCTATCTTAAATCCTCATACATGACCATTCGGAAATTAACAAAAGAATCTAGAAACCGAAATTCCATTCGATATCATTTTCATCATTTGAAGCTAAATCCAATTAATTCAAATCTTAACAAGGGTTTACTGATATTTTCTAAGTCCCAAAATATTCAAATAAAAATCACCAAATATCCATAAAAGTTTCAGGATAAGAATCAACATTTAAAAAGAAACAACTTTACTTAATCAGGGGAGGTCGATCGATCGAAGGTAGGGGTCGATCGATCGATCCCTCAGGTCCAGGCCTGATTTTCTGCATTTTCTACAACTACGGGTTTAACAACTTTTGATCATTTAAACCTTCATCTAAACATCCCAAATGACTTATAAACTTTACTACATGATATAACAACATATATGAACGATTTCCAATACTCTAAATATCCTAAAATCATCAAAGGATTGGATTAAAAAGCATGTTTATCTCCTTATTCCCAGAAATTTATTAACATAACCTCTTCAAGAACACATCAATGGTTTCCATCATTTCTTCAACAGATTCATGACTAATTCGTGGATTATTAATATCCTAACACATGAGTTAAATTCCTATATCATTTCAGTTTTCCAGAAATCCATTTAATGATCCATTATCTCTTCCAAACATGAATAATCTTCTATTTTCATACTATTCTAACATGGACAATATACAAACTTAAATTGCTATTATTAAACACTTTCCTTTAGTGTAGGTCTGATCCTTTGGTGTAGTTTATCTCAGTTGGTTGTCCCTTCTCCGGTCAAACTCCGGTGGTGGTTGGTGGTGGTGAACCTTGGTTCTAGTTCTTCTCCTTCCCAAGTGAATTTTCCCTTCCCAAGCACTCTTACTCTCACTCTAAGAAGATGGCTGCTCTTATTTGTGAAGAGGAGATGAATAACTCCCATTCACTTAATCTACCTATTCTTATAATGATCCCAAATCCGAAATCACTATTCATCCCCCTAGAAAAATGACCAAAATGCCCTTTCGGGTTGTTTATTCATTTCCAAATGACCCGAGACTCAAAATTAACATCCTAATAGACTTTTCTGACTATTTCGAACCTTTCGGACGCAACTACGCAGTCAAAATGACTATTAGGTCGATAGAAAATAAATTTCCCTTTTTAATTTACTAAACTAGTCCCGACACGTCCCACACCGCGTCTGACTAAAAAATATAAATTACCGAATTTATATCATACGATCATATCAATGACATCACATTCATATATTACCTAAATATCTTTAAGTAATATTCAGAATCATCCATATCCATATCCACAGTCCGGATAAAACTCGAATGAATTAATTAATAATAAAATCTAATTAATCCATTAATTTAAAATATAACCCATTTTAAAAGTCATTTAAAATTACGGGGTATTACATTGACTTTCTATGCAGCTACTGATGAAGTTTTTTTATGTTTTTGCATCCCTCTCTCTCTCTCTCTCTCTTGATGATACAGAGTACCCTTCAGGTAAATTTTTCCACATGTTGAATTCCAAGTGGTTGATAAAATGACCAACTGATTTTTTTGGAAACCTTTTAATAAATTTTGGATTCGATACCATGTTATCGTTGAATGTTTACAGGTATTAAACTATGCACAATGATTTCCACGCACTTAAACACAATGAATCTTTATTATATAGATAAAATGAAATTTTTTATTCTTGATATTTCTTTTGTTTTATAGAAAATAATCCCATGATAGATGTTTTGGTGGATAATTATTCCAAAAAGAACCGCCTCCCGAACCTAATGACATGGTATAATTTTTTGAGTGATTTGAATATTTTAGTATGATCTTGGGGATCTTTTATCATCAAAGGTTGGTAAGTATATAATCAATTTGGTTAGTATATATAATCAAGTATGGATTTTTATACCTATTTGCGGACAATTTTTATTGTATTTCTTTGGTGTATCTCTCAAAACACCTATTTGGTTAGGAGATATTTGCTGCATCTCAAAATACATGTTTTGTTTCGTAGTTGTGAGTTTGACATAGTATATAAATGCATAGAGTACAACACATGCCTAATTACACGGAGCTTAGACTTTAAGGACATAAATTTGGCTTTTCATACTACTAATTTACTTTTAATCTTTAGAATAAGATTCTCAAACATAATACTTTTCTTCCTATATATGGAAACTAAACATCCCAGATATATAAAATGAGTTTTTTTTATAGAAATGTTGAGAGTAATAAATTCTTCTCATCGACTTGTCAGGAGGGTAAGAGACATTCGAACTCAATGTTAAATATTGTTTTGGCATGAACTTTGAAATCAGCCCAGGAAACGTAGACCATTTACAATGTGCTACAGAATACCTAGAAATGACAAGAAGACTATTGCAAAGAAAACCTCATCGCAGAACCAAAAACCTATCTGAATGAGGTGGTGGCACACAGTCTTGAAAATTTGGTGGAAGTTTTATATTCCTGCGAGACTTTACTTCCTATGGCATAGGAGGTAGATATCCCAAGAAGATGTGTTGATGTTATTGCCAGTGTATCTTCAGCTCATGTGGGCACTGTTATTGAAAGCAGTGTGTCTTCATATGTCGGTATTATGTTGCAATGTTATATATATTAGGACTTGAAGTTTGAATAGTTCAAATGAATTTATCTAATGTTGGCTCAGTTTTTGAATCAGGTGTACATTTTTGTTGTTTTTGTGTTGATTTTGATTGTGTTTCAGATGGACAACAAACTTCGGAATTGTGGAGGTTAACTCAAATATTGGGTCAAATCAAGTATACACTTTCATACTCGCTTTAAATTTTATTTGGTACCAATTTTATATCCGTTTGGGATATCCACCTACATAACAAAATCCCACCTAAATATATAATACTTGATGCTATGAATAAATAATAGACTAAAAACTAATTTCTTATTTCTTAGTTATGAACGAACTTCTTTAGTTTCTTCAACTATCGCAGGTACTCGGAAAAAAAGTTAGTTATGATGAGTTTGAGCCCCCGAATCTCAAGCTAATGTTCAGACATTTCTTTCTCCTTAATCGACAATTTCATAATTCAAAATGATAATCCGGTCTCTTCATCCTCAAGCTCATGATAAGTAGTGTTTCAAATGGGAATCATGAATCACTTTCTTATAAGCTTTTTCATTTTTATGATATCATTAATGTCATTCAACCCAAGTTTTTTTTTATGTCTTCAATGTTAATTATATGTGGTTGTGAGGAAGGAGAAGACATGTAACAAAATTGATGGAAGAGGATTTTCTTCAGCATTCAAATCACCTTCGAAATGTTAAAATTTTTATTTTTTATTCAATATACCCTTTCACTGAGGTTTAATAAATGGATTTAAGCCCATTACCTAGGTTTATAAAATGCCAGTGGCTGTATATTAAAAAGTCGGGTTTATATAGACACCCTAAATTAAGGGTGCATAAGCCATATAGTCTCCCATATAAACCATATCTCTCTATGTCTACCTTTTTTGTTGCTGTTTCATATCACAGTACTTATTGAGACTAAATAGGAGTAGAAATCCATGTGATTGTAAAAAGCAATGTAACCTTATAATTTTAGTGTCTAATATGGTCGTTGAGGCTTTTAAATACCATCTTAGACCTCTAGAAATACATTTATTCTCGAAATCCCAACTCTCAAATACATAATTTATGGATCGCTAATTTTCTCGGTATTCTTGAACTTATTTGGAGGGATAGAAATTTCATTTTATTCAAGAATAGAAGACCATCTCCTCAAAAACATCTTATCTTCTTTAAATAAAAAAATGACCCCACCAATCACCAACCTCCCCCAATTATTACTCCAGTGTATTGTTTCCCCACCATAGTGGTTTAAGTTGAATACATATGGTATGGCCGAAAGATCCCCAACCCATGCTTCTATTGGGGGTGTTTTATTGCGACTTTTTGTCTTGCTATTGGCATTCATAATTTCTTTTATGATGATATTTGTTGTATCGTGGTTACATAAATATATTTAAAAAGTTTTATGTCCTAGTTACATAAATATATTTTAAAAAATTTATTTTATGCATATATACCTTTTTTATTTTAGAATTTTCTACCAGTCTGTTTTCTCTCTTCTCTTATTTCTTTCATAATGAGATGAAGCTCAATTATTATACGAGAGAATCATTAAATTTCAATTCTTCAATCACATGAGATGCGAAATGTTTAACTCCACTTGGAGCAATATGGTCTGATATTGCGTCCATATTCAATATCAGCGTTGATAATTTACCTTGGCCGATGTGAATTTTTCTCCAATTTGCATGTTCAATATACATTGTATTTTCTTTACTATTTTTCACTTAAATATATAATTTGTTATTTGCACAGGTAAAGTATTTGAAGAGTGAAAGAAAGAACAGTGGGCCTCAAAATGGTAACCATGGTATCTCATTCTTACCACTCATTCTTAACACACATTATTTAGGGCTTACAATTAATCTTTATGGAGTCGTGGGTAGACCCATGCCTTAAAATCTGCGCCTTTACAGTAGTGGCCTAACAATTCGGCTACATATTGTGTTATATTATGTGTCGAGGGTGTCTAATAAGAACTAGGCATGACCTTCTCAACACATCGCGTGGGCATGTCATGTGAAAAACAATGAACCTGCCATCTTTTTCTCATGTTGGAACTCTTATAACATCAACAACACCCTTGATCATCATGAGAGGTAATATTTACACACCTCTCCCTAAGGTTTTTATGGGTTCACAGTTTATGAAACAAAACACTTCTTGCATTCTTACATAGTAGTTATATTATTGTATTCTTTCTCCTCTTTGTAAAACTTATAATAAGTGCTGGAGAAAATGCAGAATACAAACAATACTAATGGGTTGATATGAGTTCAGTCCAATTTACCAAGACAATACGCAAATGTGACTCGAATGTGTGCGTATTAGTGTATCGTGTTACTGTATGCGTATCTTGTTTTGTTTTCTTTTTTATAGATATGGCATTGAAGACATAAAATGAATTTATTTACTACCCAATATGGTGTCTCTCTAGCTGTCAAAATGTGTGTTCGTGGCTCAAAGTTGTACACGAAATGAACTTTAAATGTTAGAATCGTTGTTCCCTAGTTTTATGAAATAGAACACTGCTTGCATTCTTACATAGTAGTTATAATATTGTATTCTTGCTTCTCTTGGTAGAACTTATAACAAGTACTAGAGAGAATGCAAAATGCAAATAATACTAATGGGTGAGTAAAAGTCGATTCCATTTTAACAGGACAGTACACAAATGAGAGTCTAATGTGTGCGTGTTACTGTATCGTGTTAGTGTATGCATATTGTGCTTTGTTTTCCTTTTGCAGATATGGAATTCAAGACATAAAATGAATGGCTTTACTACCCAATACGATCTCTCTAGCTGTCAAAATGTGTGTTCATGGCTGAAAGTTGCACATGAACTTTAAATGTTAGAATCATTGCTCCTCCTATTTTTCCTAAAATTTATTGCATTTTTCCTTCTTTATATTCTGCAAATGCTTTCCTTAACTCCAGATTATGGCATTTTCATATATGGCCTGTGTGCAACAACACCCTGAATCCAACACCATATACACTCTCACATGACCCCGACCTAACTGTAGTAGTGATTGTTAGAGCTAATGGGCAAACTAGACAAGAATGTGAAATTGGTGTTTGCATATAGTTTATGTAAATTTATTAATTGTTAAGTGATTAATATCAATTATTGTTTGAGTATATTATTAATTTGGTTAATTAATTGATTCATATTGTATTAAAACACAGGAGCAAGTTACAAAAGAGGAAAATAAAGAAGTAAAAGCTAAGGAAAGTAAATAAAAGCCTAAGCCACTATCTCCTTTGGTGTTGTTTATGTATGTTGCATTGGCAGATGGTGTTGAAGATTGAAAAGAAGCTCTTGATCAGTTCTGGAAGTAATATTTATTGATGTATTGGTGTTTAATTATTTGTTGATGTATTTTTTTTTTCACGAATTGAGTTAAAATGATTATGGATAGTCCTATAAACAAATGGAACTTTGCCTAAATTTTATTTATTTAATTATGTATTGGTTTTATTTTGACACGCTGAGTTCTATTGATGATGTTTATATGAGGTCCAAGATGGACTATTACTATTGTTGTTATTGGAGTATTTTTATTTGTTAAATAGGGTGGATAGTCCTAAAAACAGAAGAAACTTTTCTCCTCAAATTTTTTAAAATTGTTTACACATTTGTGTTGTAAAAGAAAATTTATGACTTAAATTTATACGATTCAATATTTTGAAAATTTACACTTATAATATATAAAACATTTATTATTTACCTTATACACACCTTTATACTTTTCAAAATTATCTGCGTGATTACATGGTGTTGTGTTGTATGATTGTAAGGACATCAATTTTCAATTGAGTCCCTGCATTGTTTTTACTTAATTTCGTGAACAAAACTGTGTTTGTAATATGTTATAGGGAGATTTTATTTTGTAACGATCCCACTTGGTCTGTGACGTATTGAAGAAATTAAAGACGTTGCGGCAAAGCTTCAAAGAATTAATCATGTCGAAGTTTAAATTAGTGCAAGTTTAATCGTCTTCAAAGTTAATTGTATTCCGAGATCACACTGGTATGAATGTGTAAAATTAATGGAGCTCGGAATTATTTTTATAAAAGATAAGGATGTAATTTTTAAAAGAAAAATGTTTTAAAATGTTTTTAAAAGTGTTTTAAATGTTTACACTACGTTTTATTCTGATAAGCTCGAAAAAGAGTTTGACTTATTTGGATCTCTTTTGGAAGAGACGTTTTATGCAAAAAGTCAAACTGACATCGACATCGTTCAAACAACATAAGATCTCATTCAAACGAGATGCTCATGTCGCCCGAATGACGTGGCTATGTCGTTCAAGCGACACTATTTTCGAGGCAGCGCTTAATTCCTATTTAAAGCGTGTTTTCGTCAGAATTAATTATGTGTGAATTTTAGAAAAGCATTTTACGTTCCAGTACAAGTTTTGCACATATTTTCTAAGGTTTAAAAAGCTTAAACACATCCTTAGAGTTTGCAAAGATCCGAGTTATCATTCTTATATGTTTACGTGATCTTACTGTACTAAGAAGGTTTGTTCTACCATTGAACTTCAGAGTTTTGCGGTGAAGAAAAGAGAATGACTTCTTGTTTGACATCGTAGACGAATCAAAGCCATTCGGTGGACACCGAGACATACGTGGATGCATGTGTTGTGGATAGGTATCGTGGAAGATGGAATTTCTACGTGGGCACTATTAAAGAACGGTATAAGATCAGAAGGAGCGTCAAGACCCGTGGGGATCAAGTCATTGAGTAAAGCTAATCTGTCTTTATAAAACCTTTGTTCATAGTGATTGTTTGTCTTGGGCCGTCCGAGGTTGTTTTCCCATTTTCGGTTGTTTCCTCGTACATCTGTCATTATGAGTATTCTTTACTTTACTTTACTTTACTTTCTTTAATCACTAGATGCATGTTTATCATTAATCAAGATAAAAATGGTTTGAAGTAAAAATTGGCTTTTCACAACTTTGTTTGGTTCTAATTAAAAGTTGGATAATTTTTGGTGAAAATTGGTTTGATTTGAAACACACATAGGGACCACCCCATTTCTTCAAATTGGTCAGTGCGAGAAAACATATATTTTTTTTTTTGTGATCCCGTGTGTTTTCAAAGATGAATTTTGGATATAATGAATTTTCTCGAACTCCTATTTTTTATGGCACTAACTACACTTATTGGAAGATGAGAATGAGATATGCATTAAGATCTATTGATAAGCGTGTGTGGCTGGCTGTTGATAAAGGTTGGACATCCCCTTTCACTATTATAGGTGAGGTCACTAGTTTAAAGCCTGTTGAGTCATGGACCGAAACTGAACAAAGACTTTCATAATATAATTCTAAGGGTTTGCACGTTATTTCTTCACATGTCACATAGGAAGAATATAATACAATTGTGACTTGTGAAACATCAAAAGAGGCTTGGGATATTTTGTCACTCACTCACTCACAAGGGAACTAGCACGGTTAGGGCGTCAAAACTTCAAAATCTCACTACATAGTTTGAGACCATTAGGATGTTAGAGAGTGAGACCTTTGATGAGTTTTATGCTAGGTTGTCCAATATTGTCAACTCATTGTTTAACCTAGGTGAGAAAATTCCCGACAACCGTGTCATTAAGAAAATCCTTAGGTCGTTGCCAAGTAGGTTTGATGCGAAAGTGACTATTTTAAACTCCTTGGGTAAGTTAGATTCGACGAAACTAGAAGAGAATGTAGGTGACTTACAAACCTATGAAATCGACATGATTACCTCCAAGCAAGTGCCTAAGAAAGAAAAGGGTATTGCTTTGAAAACCCCAAAGGAGGAAATCAAAGTTTCGGATTCCGATTCCTATTTCGATTTTGAGGATGTTACTTTGTTGGCAAAGAAATTTAAAAAATTTATTAAGTTTCAAAAGCAATCGAAAGATGCCAAGAAATTTGAAAAATTCAATAACAACAAAGTACATCCCACCTCTAAGGATAAGTTTGAGAAGCCTAAGAGAGATGAGTCGGATAAGTGTTTTGAGTGTGAGGGGTACGATCACAAAGTTAAGGAGTGTCCCACTAGACTTAATAAAGAGGGCAAGCAGCCCATTGTTTAAAGTGACACCTTAAGTGATAGTGATCCGAAAGAGGGAGAGAGTTCCCCCATTGATCGTAACTTTGTTGCATTTATGGCATGTCATGTGAGAGACGACGATTCTTATGTGAATGACACTTCTGAGTAGGTTTTGAGTGAATCCCATGTTAGTGAGGGTGAAAAGAGTGACGAGGAGGAGGTAGATGTGAAAGAGTTGCAAAATGCATTTAATGAGTTGTATGCCGAAACAGTGAAGGTGAAAAAGGCTAACTCAAAATTACAAAATAAGTTGAATGAGCGTGCCATAGAAAATAATGATAGCTTGATTGAGGATCATAGGGAACGAGAGAAGAAGTTTAGGGAAATACTAGAGTTTGTGGAGAAAGAGAGAGATAATATCCGTGGTTTGATGGAGTCTTTGAATAAGGATATTTTAGTGTTTGTGGAGTCTAGGCGTTTGCTCGAGTCTAGGATTCATGAGTTGGAGGAGAGATTGAGAGACTCGTCTAGAGTTAAGTTTGATTTGGTGGCTAGGTCGGAGAAGTTAGATAAGATCCAACGCATTGTCAAAATTAAAGGAGATAGGGGAGGTATAGGTTTTGACGATAGAGTTGTTCCCATTCCCCCCGCACGTGTGAGAAACACTAGGAAGATTAGAATAGGTCCACTTATAGGTAATCATTTCCACCATCGCTACACTTGCACGTTTTTTGGTAGGAAAGGTCACCTTAGGCGTTATTGTTACGACCTTAGGCAAGCTCCTAGGAAGTTTAGGAATAAATTTTCCCCGGTTCCCCAAACCCCCATTGGTCATTTTACACCTACTTGGGTTAGAAAATCGGATTTAGTGGATTTAGGAATAAAACTTCACGATTCTCGTTTGGGTGCACTTGATTCTTCCCATGCTAAATTTAAAGGATGATAGTGTTGCCATGTTTATCATATGCTAGTTTGTTTCATGATATACTCATTGCTAGTATTCGGACATGTGTATCATTTTGTATTATAGTTTTTCTTTTGTTTGAGTCCTATTGGAAAATACAAAAAGATTTTGTTTTTTGAGAATTTTTTTTGAAAATCCAAAAAGATTTTGTTTTTTGAGAAAACTTTCGGAAAAAAAAGAACAAAATGATTTTTCTTTTATTTTAATCAAAATATGAAAAGCCAAAAAGATTTTTGATTTTTTTTTGTTTTTGAGTTTACATGTTTGATGTGGCATATTGGTGTGCTTGGACCCCACCCCCATCGTTTTCATTATCCATGTGGCAAGGACATTTGGTCATTATTATCGATGCTTATAATGATCGTAACCATTGTTTATATGGGGTTGTTTCGAAGTTGATATGCATTTTGATTCGACTTTGTATATATGCCAACATTGCACACATGCACGAGTTTCTATGGATGTGTGACTTCTCTTGCATATTTGAATTTGGTGAGGCGTTCTTATCTCAATCTTGTCATTTATGCGTAAGTAGACTTAAGGAGAAATGTTCATGTAACAACCGTTTACCGTGAGGATTTAAAAAAATGATGAGTGATTCACGAAAAAGGGCTGCGAGAGTTCAAAATTAACTCGTCGTGAAAGCCACCATTTAAAAAAGTCCAAAAGAAAATGCAATATGCTAAGAAAAGGTCAAAAAAAAAATGCAATATGAAAAGTTTATTCCAAAGAAAATATGATATTATTGAGGGAGTTTGGATGGATTGAAAATTTAAACGTGTTTGCATAACTAATCCTAATGTTGAAACATTGCAATTTGACGCTATTGTTTGTAGAATTGTCAAAATTTTGGATTTGTGTGCATGTAGTATGTTTAGTTCATTAATCTCACACTTTAATTGTCATATGGCTATGATAAAGTTTGATGATTTATCACTATTAATTATAGCTTCTTGATCGTTTCGATGTGTTGAAATTGTGACTCATTTGTTGTAGTTTCACGACCATACATTCCATATGCATGTTTGAGCACATCGGTACTATATTTGCATGTAACTCACATTGTTAGTTTTTATGCGTTTTTGAGTTTTGTGTTAAAATCTTACTATTTTTCTACTGTCAGACCCTTCCACTGATTTTTACTGGAAATTTTTTCACTAGGCAAAAATATAAGATATTTCTGGGAAACTGGGAAAGTTCGACATGTCGCGCGATCTGGTTCGAACGAAATTACCATGTCGTGCGATGTCTCGTTCGAGCGACATCATCATCTCGTTTGAGTGACGTCCCTGGCTCGTTCGAACGACAGCCTGAATTCTTGCTTCTGATTGGTTTCCAGTCTACTGGTTTATTTTGGTGATTTTTTTGTTACTGGTGGAAGCTTTTTGGACTGAATATTTTATACGCAGGTTATATTTTCTCATATTGATATTTGCATATAGTCCGTTTATCACACCTGATTAGATTGTTATATTCTTTGTGTGATTCATTTGGTTTACTAGCTACTGATTTGTCATTACTTGATCATATTTAGTTGGTTCTTTCATGATTATCTAGCGATTTCAAATCTCAAATTGGTATATCTTCATGCTAGATACTTTGATTGGTTTATCTTTTCACCGGATTGTCTATTCGAGGCAGAAAGGTGGAGAGATGTATGTGATGTAGGGGGAGATTTTGAGCATATTTTTCATTGCATATTTTACCACATTGGTATTACAGATTGGTAGTACAAATTGGTATCATTTTATTGCTCAATTGTTTAAATAATGATTTTTCAGAGTTTATTCATATTGGTATCTATTGTTGTTTGGTATCATTTGGATATATATTGGTTTCATTTGTTCCTCCATACTTCACTTGGTATTTGTTTGTCTGTTTCATGTGTGTGGGTATTCTTCAACGATTCGAGATTTCAAGTTTTCATCACATTTAGACAGTTCAGGCTTGTCGGTGCTTCATATACTAGTCTATATCCTGTATTTTTTATTTTGGGTTTATGGGATGGGATTTAGGCATCATACGGCTTGACGGCCCGACTTAGGCATTTCACTAGTTTAGTTTTGTCCCGGAATAGTCAAAGGGGGAGATTTGTAAGGACATAAATTTCCAATTGAGTCCCCGTACTGTTTTGACTTAATTTTGTGAACCAAACTGTGTTTGTAATATGTCATAGGGAGATTTTATTTTGTCACAATCCCATTTGGTCTATGACATATTGAAGAAATTGAAGAAAATTCGGCAAAGCTTCAAACAATTAATCATACTGAAGTTTAAATTGGTGCAAGTTTAGTCGTCTTCAAAGTTAATTGCATTTCGAGATCACACAGATATGAATGCGTATAATTAATGGTGCTCGGAATTGTTTCTATAAAAGATAAGAATGTAATTTTTAAAAGAAAAATGTTTTAAAATGTTTTTAAAAGTGTTTTAAATGTTTACACTACGTTTTATTCTGATAATCTCGAAAAACAGTTTGACTTATTTGGATCTGTTTTGGAAGAGACGTTTTAAACAAAAAGTCAAACTGACACGTGACATCGTTCAAGCGACATAAGATCTCGTTCAAATGAGATGCTCATATCACGAGAACGACGTGGCTATGTCGTTCGAGCGACACTGTTTTCGAGGCGGTGCTTAATTTCGATTTAAAGCGTGTTTTAGTCAGAATAAAATATGTGTGCATTCTGGAAAAACATTTTACGTTCTAGTACGAGTTTTGCAAATATTATTTAAGGTTTAAAAAGCTAAAACACATCCTTAAAGTTTGCAAAGATCCGAGTTATCATTCTTTTATGTTTACGTGATCTTACTACACCAAGACGGTTTGTTCTACCATTGAACATCAGGGTTTTGTGGTGAAGAAAAGAGAAGGACTTCTTGTTTGACATCGTAGACGAATCAAAGCCATTCATTGGACACCGAGACATACGTGGACGCGTGTGTTGTGGACAGGTATCGTGGAAGACGGAATTTCTGCATGGGCACTATTGAAGAATGGTAGAAGATCAGAAGGAGCGTCAAGACCCGTGGGGATCAATTCATTGAGTAAGGCTAATTTGTCTTTGTAAAACCTTTGTTCATAGTGATTGTCTGGCTTGGGCCGTCCGAGGTTGTTTTCTCATTTTGGGTTTTTTCCTCATACATCCGACGTTGTGAGTAATCTTTACTTTACTTTACTTGCTTTAATCACTAGATGCATGTTTAGGATTAATCAAGATAAAAATGGTTTAAAGTAAAAATTAGTTTTTCACAACTTGGTTTAGTGCTAATTAAAAGTTGGATATTTTTTGGTGAAAATTGGTTTGATTGGAAACACACATAGGGACCACCCCATTTCTTCAATGATATTTTTGTTATATTATAGTTAAAAATTATTACGAGATATGTAATGGATTAAACACGATGATTAATCATATAAACATATGAAAATTTGACCAATTTTTTAAATTTGTTTACAATTATGTGTTGTAAAAAAAACTTTTTAACTTAATAAGTTCGTACCACGATGTATGTATATAAACATGGTGTATGTGTGTGTGTGTATAAACTTACAAAAAATTTCCATTTTTTTCAAACTAATAGGCTTGTACCATAGGTTATTTCGAAAATAGTTTATTTGTTGCGAATAAATAAGATGTATAGTCCTATCAATGATATACATTTTTGAAATTATCATTGAGATTCAAAGCCTTCCATTAGATGTTTCTTTTACTCATTTCTTTATATAGGAAAATTCAGTTGCAGATAGACTATCAAATCAAGGGATTTCATCTCAATCTTCTTCTTTGTTCATTGATGTAAAGGACCCGCTTCATTTAGCTAGAGGACATTACAATTTGGATAAACAATGCCTTCCTTATATTAGAACAATCTATCTTTATGTTTCCAATTATTTTTGAGTTTTCTTGAGTATTGATCCTCTCATTCAATGGAAATGCCACTTGGGTAGGACTATTCTACCATAATCTAATAAAATCATAGGGTATATCCCTATTATTTAAAACAAATATACACTTTCGAAAATTAGCATCGATTAAATAATTTTGATAAAAATATTCGTCCTTCAGAAAATCTGAACATGAATGATATTTTGAAAAATTATACTATAATAAAAAACGTTTACGACTTAACCACATGATTCATACCCAGGAGAATTTTCGTCGTGCCTTCAGGCACGCGCACGAATTCGTAAATTATGACCAATTTTTTTTAAAACTATACTTTGTTTTCTTGGGGAAACGAAATTGTTTTGCATTTCGCGATTACATAATTTGGAGATTTTCTTCATTTTGTGATTACATACTTTTGGGAAATTTGCGTTGTGCCTTCAGGCACGGGCATATCCTAGAGTGTGTGTGTGTGTGTGTGTGTATTGAAAGATGGGTTTGTACATTTGAATATATCTAATTAAGGTTACCTACTTATTTGTAAAACATTGAAAGTTATATGGGGTTCAGTAGTTTAGCCTTTATTTTATGAGTAATGATACACTCATAAATAAATTGTACAAACTATTCGTAGAAACTTATAGAAAACCAACCAATGATTATGTGAAAAAACAATTCCACTATTATCATTTTCTCCACCATCATTGGTACCACATTGTTTTTTAAAAAAAATTGTACACTTTACTTTGAAGTTTAACAATTTATTTTGAATATTGTATGGGTTTGATTAATAATAAGAGTAATTATATTTTTTCTAACATAATATTTGATTATTTTATGTAATTATAAGGATTTCAAATATTGATATTTCTTTGTTGCACCATAACTGGATCCAATAAACCCCACAGTTTTGCTTATGAAATTATGAAATTTTATTGTTATATCATAATAAAAAATAAAAAGAACAAGGTTGGTTGAAATTTTACTTTTCTTAACATTCTTTCTTTTTTTCCATATGTTCATGTAATTGGAAATCATTCATTGAAGCTCGACTATTTCTAGTTTCTTTTTTTATTCAGGTAATTTTACTTGCCTTTTATTTCATATAAAATAGTCTTATATATATTTATAATTTTTTGATCCGATGTTGTCACCATGTCCAACCCTTCCTTAAGTGAGTTATGTTTGTGTGAACACAAATTGGTGGAAGATCTTTGTCATTTGGTGGACACATAGCAATTCTAGGATTAATTGAATTAAAATTGGACTTGTTTTTCTTGATTGATAAATTGAAAAATTCATTACTTGTGTTTGTTTAGATTGGTCAGTTCGACATCCTTCTTATTAAATAATTAAAATGATGTTGATATTCAATGGATGAAGGATATCTTCACTCGGACGATGATCCTTCATTTTATTGGGAGTTCATGTATTGTTTATTTTTTTATAGTAGGCATATCTTTTTTATTGACTATTTTGGTCGTGTTCACCCCTTCCTTAAGTGGTTGATATTTGGGAGAACACAAATCGATATGAGGTCTTTGTCATATGATGAACACATAGTAATTCTAGAATTAATTGAAATAAAATTGAACTTATTGTATTTGATTAGGCAATTCAAAAACATTAATTACTTGTTGGAGTCATAGTAATTTTAGGATTATGTAAAATTATCAGTATGGGATTAGGAAAACTGATCAGTGTAATTACCTTATAAATTATGGAGTTCATGTTGTTCCAGCATACTTGTTCGATCGCATACTCTTTTTCTTGCCAGAATTCTGGGATGAGTCACTGGTGCATATATTTCGATATCATAATCTCAACAATGAATTTCGTTAGAGACACTATTAAAGAAGGAAGAAAAAATAATTATTCTTTGGGGATAAAATTAAGCAAATGAATAATTCACCGAGTTTATGATGTGTCATGACATATGCAAAAAGAATTGAATAAGAAAGAATTTCAAGTTCCTCAATCATATATACGCTTCCGCGTAGATGGCCAATTTAAGATTTCCATCAATTTTAGTAAATAATCCCATGTGGACCAGACACATCATGCTTATATTAAAAGCTCTTTCAATGGTATATATATATATATATATATATATATTAAACATGATCATACTAAATTCGTTTACTAAATTTATATGTATGAAGTTTCGAAGACGAACAAAAAGACTCAAACAAATAATGACACTCATATTCCATCTCTACGCACTCCTACACCACCATCTCAATTCTTTACTCATATAAGTTGTCAATAAACCCCAACTTCTCACATTATCCTACACCAAATTAGGTGACTTATACTCCATCTACACAGTCTCCTTATATTAATCCAACTCTCGTTACTAAGTATCCTAATTCCAAGGTAAGAAGCACATTAGGTTCACCATTAACGAGATTCCTATCAATGTCAAATAGACCATCCAAAATTTTAAAGTGCATTGTTTGAAGTTGGGAAGTATTAGCGTGTGTATTTGGAAACAAGGCCATTATAACATTTTTTATCATACCAGTGGCATTGCGGGCCTCGAGGAGTGCTGGTACGCACTCAGGGTGGGATCTTTGTGCATTAACGATGGATTCCTGGGAGTGCTTGCCTCTCAGTTCATCACTTCCCCCCAAAGACTGGTTGTCGGCACTCCGCTGGTCGAGCGACTGAGAACTTTCCCCTAGAAGTTGTTTGACACCATATCTAGTTTTAGACGCACACCCCTACTTTTAGGCTTAGGCTTAAGTGTGTTCCGTGAGATAAGGGGTTTGGTTCGTTTATTTAGAGTCATTAGTTTGTTTTACACAAAAGCAAAAAAAATCTGAATGTCGGTTTAAGTCTGCGATTAAACCATAAATTCTTCTTGTGCGCATTCGAAAACTAGGTTACAAGTGGAAAAGGTAGTAGGTAACCCACTTGTTCTTTATGATTCATTAATTATATGTCTATTATTTATCTTTACATTATTTGATTACTTTTTACTTATTTTTAGAACCAGTTTAGAGACTTTATGTTGAGAGGTGTAGGAACGTCACTTCAACCAGTATAGGTTCACAAGAGCACTTGGGCATGACTCTGAGCTTAAGTAATGGATGGATGTTAATATGTATGTAAGTGTGAGAGGGTGCTCAGCTTTGAGATAGATTAATATCTCTTTTGAGGCCTGAGGAAAGATATAAAGGTAATATGAGAGATGAGCGCATCTCTGTTGTGATAACATATCCGGAGATATCTTATCAAGGCTTGTTCTCACGATAAGGTCTCCGTATTGAGCCTAAGTACTCAAGAAGGGTTGGCATCAAAACCTACGTAGTTCGGTGGTGTTTAGTATGTATACATGTTTTCATGTATGTATGGGGGTGCGCAAGAGATCGCAATCTTGAGATAGTTTGATATCTCATTTGTAGTATGTTTCAGAGAGGGTACAAGAGAGCTGAGAGGTAATTGCATCTATGTGGGGAAAATACATCATGAGACATATTGTTGAGGCTTGTACTCATGAGAAGAACTCGGTATTCCACCTACATACTCATGTAGCCAGTAGATCAAAGCATATGTACATCGGTTGTTCACGTGTTCCAACGTGATATGTGTGCAAATGTAAGACGTACCCTGGGAGGGAGGAAATCTATCTATAGGACAAAGGGTATCTTCAGTGGATGTTCAGAATGTGATTTGACCTCAAGTTACCAACAAAGACATCCATCACCTACTAGGCGATCACTATCTCAAAGGTGTTGTTCTAAACACACTATATGGTTGACTTATTAGGAGTCTGTGCCATATAGGAGTTTCAACTAGTTTGGATATCAAGACAAAAAAATTTTAGATAGAAATGATCCTCCATTCTTCAATGTAGAACAAGTTTAGCATCAAAGTACAATTCCAGCAATCCCAATCATGGTTTTAAAGGCGAAAGCTAGTAAACAACACACTATAGGAACACATTGCACTTGTATTGCATTAGGTGTGTTTGAATTTATTTTTAATAATTTTTAGGAATTTTTTAAACTTTTTAAATTCATTTTTAAACATTTAAAATTAATTTTTAAAGATTGTGGGCTTAATTGGAACTTCCCAAAAACCTATTGTGCCTTATATAAATCCGCTACATAATTTTGGTGAGCAAATTATGATTTTTTAATTCTTCAAAAACACGCGTTTTATCGAAGGTTCTTGAGTGATAAGTATTTAACACCTGCTTGAATATGATTGGTCCATTGTGTGTTTCTTCATACTCACATACCTGATGTTTGATTACAGCCATGTATTTAATCTTATCAACATCTTAAATTGAAATTGGCTTAATCCTTGTAACATCCAATCCATCCAATCATATGGCTGAACCTAAGACCGGTTATACAGTTGAATCTCTTTTAACCAGTGCATTATCAGCCTTATAATTTACATCAAAATGGTAGACTCAGTCCAGACCATTGATTTTTTTCCCTTGTTCCATAACATTCTCAGCTCTCCATATAAGGAGACTTCATCTGCTCATTTTGAGACTTTAGTCACTCTAAAGAGAGAGAATAGAGAAAAAAAGTATAGAGAAGAGAGAGAGAGAGAGAGAGAGAGAGAGAGAGATTAAAATATTTTCTTGAGGAACCTTTCAAATTCGTTTAAAAATCTTTTTAGTTTAAAAAAAGAAGTGTTTAGGTTTTTAAAGAAAGTGAAGGATCTCCCTTCCTGTTTTCAAAAACACTAGGAAACCCCATTTTCGTTGAGTTTCAACATTTAGGGTTTCTGTGAGTTTATTCAGAGTGAGATTTGCGAGTGAAAAAACTAGTTCCTACCCTCTGATAACTCATCTTTCACCCAATAGACTCACAGTGTTGAGAATCTTGATTTCTTTTTAGAAATTTGAGTTTTTGACAACGTGATAGATTTCTTGCACCATCCAGGTCATCTGGTTTATTTTCTACTTTATTTAGTAAGTATAAATTATCTCTCTAAGGATATTTGCAAAAATACTTTCAAAATTTTCATATTCATGTTCTTGAGTTTTGAGAAGTTGAAAAACAGACTCAAAACATTTTGCATGTCTTAGATCTGCCTTGAAAACTTAATTTTATGTTTTGTAAAATTTTTGTTATATAAATAAGACTTTATATCATTATTATTCTAAATCTAAAATAGTCAGATCTAAAACATCCTTGAGTATTAAAGTCTTATTTTTAGCGATTTTAAAAAAAGATCATATAGTCACTCTGTATAATTTGTAAGACTAGTTATATTATTTAAATGTGAGTGTCTTCATATTTGCAGATCTTTAGACACAAACACATTACACTTCACACTACACGTAGGAAAAGTGTTTTGTTGAGAGTGACATTTTTTTCACTCAGATGTCATAAAGCTAAAAGGAGAAGGAGGAGTTTAACTGTCAGGAGAGGTCAGAATAAAATAAATACCTTGGAGGCATGGTTCAGTAATAAGTACGTTTCTTATTTTTATTGATCTCGTGTCATAGTTGTAACGTTGTAACCTCACTCACTTTTTAGTGGATTTCTAGTTTGTGGCGTAGAGCTCACCGTGGATGTTTCACCTAATTTGGGGTTTTACCACGTAAAAGATATCGTATGTACTTTACAGTTGTCATTTCTTAATTCATACGAAACTGGTTAGGATAAAAAGGCATAAGAAGGATATTTTTAAAAGTTGGTTTTACCAAGAATCTTAAATTGATCACTAGTTGATAAAAGTTACACATCTTGTGTTCTTAAATCAAAAGGAGTTTCATCAAAGAGTTTATTCGAAACTTAACCTAATAATAACTTTGGTTAATACTTGGTTGAGTAATTTCAAAAGGGACCAAAGTGGGTTTTCAAAAAAAATTATGTGCCTAAAACTCCTGAAATTGCTTTTAAAAACTATTTTTCAATATGGATGAAAAATATGAGAAGCTTGTAAACTTTCCAGCCCAACCAATTTTGATGGACACAATTTTCCTTACTAGAAAGTGAGGATGATTGTATTCATACAAGGGACCCTGGGTGATTAAGTTTGGGAGATAATTAAAAATGGTTATACTCACCCTACTAAGACTTTGACTAAAGATAGTACCATAAGAATTAAGAAAAATCTTAGTGATTTCATGAAATAAGAAAAACAAATGCCTCTCAGTAATAATAAGGTTAAAAACAGCATCTTTATGTCTGTGTTTAAATGTGTATTCAAGAGAATATCTATTTGTACCACTTCTAAAGAAGCTTGGAGCACCCTTGTCACTGCCTATGAAGGTGATGACCGTATTAAGGATGAAAATACCCAATTGTTAGTCCCACAGTACAATTATCTTATGATGGATAACTCTGAGTCATTTGATGACTTTTATATAAATTTGACTGATATTATCACTAAACTGCAAGTTAATGGGATAGTTTATGATAGGGAAGAAATTGTGTTTAAAATTCAAAGATCCCTGCCTTCTAAGTTTAATAATAAGAAATATGTTATTAAGGAAATAATTAACCTTAATCTGACCCCTGAATTATAAAGTAGTAAGCATAAAACTATTGAAATAGAGTTAGAATATAAGAAACATTGGACTACAAATAGTAAAAGATTGTTGTAATACCCCGTAATTCTGCTAAATTTTAAATTACGTGAGTAGAGTAATTTAATGCTTTAATTAAATACGTTTTATTTAAATTACGTGAGTAGAGTAATTTAAAGTGATTAAATATGTTTTATTTAAATTACGTGACTAGAGTAATTTAAATAGATATTATGTTAATAAAGATGAATATGTGTTATAGAAAATTTACTAAAGGTGAGTAGAAATTTTCAATGTTGATATGTACGGTCTAGTGACTATATGGACGTACCGGAAGTATCTCGACAAAATTAAGGATGAGAGTAGAAAAATATTTACGAGACTCAAATGATAATTTAGAGTCCACGGTTGATTCTGAAAGGGTCAAATTAGTCAAAATAATGTACCCGGGGGTACTAGTTGAGTGTCGGGTCATTTTCGGGCTAAACCGGGACCATTCGGGGGCATTTTGGTCTCTTTACAATTATGGGAAAGAAGACCTACGAATTTTGAAGCCCTAAATCTGATTATAAGAGTGGTGGCTATGGTTAGGCAATTAGAGTTACACCATAGCCATTAGAGAAGAGAGAGAGAGAGGCAAATTCCTAAAGCAAAAGAAGGAAGGAGGGATCATCTTAAGAAGATTTCATCACAAAGATTGTTGGGAGGGAGGATTGAAGTATCAATATCATCAATCATCAGCAACAACCACGAAATCAGACCCTACAGATCATAAGGCAAGAGGTTATTTGCAAAATAATTGAGTTATAATACCCATGATTAAGTCTTAGGAAGAACATGATTTTTATGATATTCTTGGGAACAAACAATTGTTAATAATCCATGATTGATAAGGATTTGCATGTAGGACGTTTTTAAATTACCAAGTATGTTTATATCATAGAAAGCTTGATGAGAAATTCGTAAGAAAATCTGGAATTTGGATGAAAACTATAAAGAATGCATTTTTAGGGTTCTTGAATATTAGAGAGATTTTTAGTGAATTTGGCCAAGTTTTGTAATGATTTTGTTGTTTTAAATCGTTAGTAATCATCCCAGAACATGTAGGAATGATTAGAAATTGTTGGTTGTGAGTATGATGGCTTATCATGAAAGTTAGAGATGTAAAAATGGTGAAACCCGTAGGAAGAAGATGAACTGGGTCTGTCACTGCTTGATCGATCGATCGACCCTTGAATGTCGATCGATCGAGCAGTCGATCGATCGACCATTTCCCTTCGATCGATCGACCCTGTCTGAACTATAGGGAATTTGTGTATAAATTTCTTTAATTGCCGTTGCTTAATGGGAACTTTAGAGATGATATTTTTCCTATGAGGGGACTTTGAAATTACCAGTAGGTGTACCATTAGGTTCCTCCACTAATGTTTGAGTAGGAATGTTGGAGAAATAGAATGACGAAAGAACGATTGACTTAGCCGTGGGTTGAGATGGTTAATTTAATTACGGATAGAGTGAGACTTAATTCCGGAAAGAAAATACCAGTAGGTTAAAATTAACTTAACTACTGAATTAAGGGAAGGGTAACTAGGGCCCTTAGAGTTACGTGAATACTCGAATAAATACAATAATGCGAGAAATTGTAATTAATAAGTACGGAGAATATAAGTGAAATATATTACGTACGGGTATGATTTATTAGGTCGAGTGTGTACCTACTATATCTATATAAATAGGTTTGGGTTCATAGAGTATTACCTAAACTAATTATGTTAGGGTCAATGTGACATTCCGAACTAACATATAGTTATTATATGTTTGGGGTCGATGTAAATGTCAAACCAAACTTTGAACTGGTGTCGCGATGAAAGAGTCCCGAACCAGAATATGTGTATATATTTATATTTGTAGATAGTTGGGGTCGATGGATCATGCCGAACCAACTTTCACTTGGAGTCGATGAATTATTCCGAGCCAATGGTCCTTTGTGTGTAATAAAAAGGATATATTAGAGGTAACTAATATTAATTACATTGTTGTGGGATAAAATGTTTCTATGTACATAATCTACAAATTGAGAATAGTAGTCAATGAAATGATATGTGAATGTCTTAGTAATAATTTATAGCATGATGAAATTATTACAAGAATAAGGACAACGAACAGAAAATGAGTTAACTAAGGTTACGGGAAGTATAACTAGGTAGACTAAGTATCCTCGATAGTTACATATTACGTTAGAGAGGTGAGGAAGTTCAAGGGAGTGTGCGAAACCTTAATATGTGTAATCAATAACTTAATTGTGATAACTGCTTGCAAAATATTTTCAAATGTTTTGAGTACTAACTCTTGCTATGTAAAATTTTAAAAACCTTTTAGGTGCCCAGCCACAGGGACACCCAGCTTGATTTCATGTCAGAGATTTGGGAGCTGCAGCCAGTGTGGAGGTTGCAGGGATCGTTTAGACGCTTCCTCTTTTTCAGTTCTAGCACAGGATCTCAGTTTTATTATTCCTAGTTAGAACATGTCGTTCCACCTTTACTATTACAGTTTATTCTAGTTATGGATTTTTAGTTGTCTTTTTGGGCCGTGGTTTACGACAAGACTTTAACTGCTTTCAGATTTCTTTTGCATACTGCGTATTCATATCTAGTTTTGGTAATGTGTGGTTTGGAATATTTGTTGTTTAAGAAAGATAAAATTTGGCACCCGTTTTAATATCGCTTAGGTGGTTAGAAAATTTTTAAAAAGGCGTTCGACAGTGATGCTAAGAATGAACCATTAAAGAAACCTGTTTATATTAAAATAAGGCTTGATCACCCAAGGTTTAATTAGGCGGGGTGTCACAGATGGTATTAGAGCATCAGGTTCTAGTGTCCATAGGATCTGTATGGCTTACTATGATTCAGCGTTACGTTTGGTTGTATTAGAGCCCTACTATTAGGATTGTTGTTTGAAAATTTCCTCTGTTGCGTTATCGTACTTTTGCTCTTAAATTTTGTATAAACTGTGTACTTATACAAATTGAATCTTATTTCAGATGCCGCTAAGGAGACTGAGAGCAGAGAGGGCTGAAGCCAGAGAGGAGGTGAGGGAGGCTCATCAGGAGCCATAGGTACCGATACCACCACCCCCACCCGAGCTAATTTCCACTACTCAGGTTGCAGTGATAGTGGTTCAGGCAGTTGAGACAGCGATGAGAGCAATGGAAGCCCACTTTCCTCAGCCCCAAGTACCTCCCCCTGTGGCACTGGTAGTGCAAGTTCCGGTAGGACCATCTACTTGGCAACGAGTCAGGGAGACATTTCAGAAGGGGCACCCACCTGAGTTTCAGGGCAGTACTGATATAGTGGAAGCGTGCAACTGGAAGAAGAATATCCAGCGCCACTTACGTATGCTAGAGTGCACCGCAGTACAGGAACAGATGCTAGCCACTTTCCGTCTGTCAGGAGCGGCCTTACAGTGGTGGGAGTCAGTTACCACCACCGAGGAGAGAGATACTTTGACTATTTTCGAGTTTTGGGTGCGGTTTGACCGCAAGTATTTCCCTCCAGCAGTAGAGTCTGAGATGAGAAAGAAGTTCAGCGAAGTGGTTCAGGGTGATCGCTCAGTTGCTGACTACGAGGAAGAGTTTACCCGCTTGGCCAATTTTGTGCCAAACGAGGTGAGCAATGAGGAGAGGAAGAAGTCCAAATTTATGGAGGGCCTAACCTGGAGAATCAGACAACATTTAATTGGTAATCCGGCATTGGTAACCTATACAGATGTCGTCAATGCCGATCTACTACACTGTCAGGATCACCGTTTTCATACTAAGGGAAGTAAGAGGGGTGAACCTAGCCAACTGGGCAAGGTGGATGGAGGTAGTGGCAGCAGCGCAACACAGCAGCAGGCAGCGGGTCAGATGGGGCAGGATTCCCGACAGGGGAACCCTGCCAAGAAGTTTAAGCACGGGAAGTATCGCTTCGACCGACAGGGCCAGCAGGGTCCTCAACAACCAGTCCCTCAGGGTCGACAGGGCCAGGGTAATCAAAATGGGGGACAACAAGGCCAAGGGCGACAGGGCCAACGTCAGGGCCAACAGGGCCAAGGACAAAGACATTTTTAGGGTCAGTGCTTCACTTGTGGTCAGCAGGGTCACAAGAGTAGAAATTGTCCACAACAAGACCGGGCACAACAGCAAGGTGCCCAACAGGGTCAACAGGCACCATTAGCCCCAGCAGCAGTACAGGCCCCACAGCCAGGGCAGATGCAGTACGGGCGTGTGTTCAACATCCGTGACATTCCATTTCAGCCGTCACCGCCAGCACCGCCGGCAGTTGCGGGTATGTTTCCTATTCATGGGCTTGAGGGGAATATTTTCTTTGACACAGGGGCGACACATTCGTTTATTTCCTCTAGATTTGCACGGGCAGCCGGCCTATTAGCAATAGCAGACACTCATCTTATGTGTGTGGAGTCACCGATGGGTAGTGGGTCCCTTATACACTCGATTTGTAAGGGTGTGGACATTATGGTCGGGAGATTGAGTCTAGCGGCGGACCTTCTAGTGCTGGATATGGAGGGATATGACGTCATCCTAGGCATGGATTGGTTGGCACATAATAGGGCAATGGTATATTGTTACGAGAGGACCATCGTGTTCTCCATCCCGGGGCAGGAGATGTTCCTTGTGGCAATGCCACTTCCCGAGGGAGGATCGCGAACTCATTTATATTATATTGAGGAGGAGACCTCACATGGGGTTGTCGTTTCTCTGGACTCAATCCCTGTGGTGAGGGATTTTGAGGATGTCTTTCAGGAGATACCAGGGTTACCACCTAGCAGGGAGATAGAGTTCGTGATTGATCTAACACCGGAGACGAGACCGATTGCCAGAGCACCATATCGCATGGCTCCTTCGGAGATGCGGGAACTGAGAGAGCAAATTCAGCAACTATTAGGACAGGGTTTTATTCGGAGGAGTACATCGCCATGGGGTGCGCCAGTACTGTTTGTGAAGAAAAGGGATGGTTCACTTCGTCTGTGTGTAGATTACAGAGAGCTGAACAAAGTAACGATACGTAATAAGTATCCATTACCGAGGATTGACGACTTGTTTGATCAATTGAGAGGGGCTGCATACTTCTCGAAGATCGATTTGAGATCGGGTTACCACCAATTGCGCATTCGTGAAGAGGATGTACCTAAGACCGCTTTCCTGTCACGGTACGGGTCATATGAGTTCAGAGTGATGCCTTTTGGGCTAACTAATGCTCCGGCAGTATTCATGGATCTTATGAATAGGGTATTCAGGGAGTTTTTGGATCAGTTTGTGATTGTATTCATAGACGACATTCTGATTTACTCCCGTACGGAGGAGGAGCACGCAGAACACTTACGATTGGTCCTACAGACATTGTGGAACCATCAGTTATACGCCAAATTTGAGAAGTGTGGATTTTGGCTTCGGGAGGTTCAGTTCCTAGGCCACGTCGTATCTAGCAGGGGTATTGCTGTTGACCCGAGTAAGGTATCGGCGGTGAGGGAGTGAGGACAGCCCACGACACCGACAGAAATTCGCAGTTTCTTCGGATTGGCTGGTTATTATCGTCGCTTCATCAAGGGATTCTCAAAAATTTCTGGACCATTGACAAATCTGACTCGGAAGGGGATTCCCTTCGTATGGAGTGATAGTTGCCAGTTAGCATTTGATGAATTGAAAGACAAGTTGACATCAACCCCCGTTCTTACCTTGCCTAAGAGCGGAGTGGAATACCGAGTCTATACTGATGCGTCCTTACAAGGACTTGGGGGTGTGTTACAGCAGGAGGAGAAGGCTATAGCTTATGCGTCATGAAAGCTAAAGCCACATGAGAAGAACTACCCCACCCATGAACTCGAGTTGGCAGCGGTTGTTTTTTCTTTGAGGATTTGGAGACACTATCTTCTGGGCAAGCAGTTCACGCTATTCACGGATCATAAGTCATTGCAATATCTGTTCACTCAGAAGGACCTGAACATGAGGCAGAGAAGGTGTCTTGAATTCATGAAGGACTACCAATTTGATATACAGTATCATCCCGGTAAGGCTAACGTGGTGGCAGATGCGTTAAGCAGAAGACCTACCAGAGAGTTAGCAGAAGTTTGGAAAGCAAAGTGGAGTGAGCTCCGACACGAGGATGATATGGAAAGAGCATGTATGGCAGTTCTAGCTATCACTTCCAAGAAGGTTACGCGGATAGTGAGGGCACAGGAAGAAGACCCATTTTGTCAGGATAAAGTACGGCAGTTACTGGCCAAGGGGGGCAGAGTTCTACTCCATCAGTTCAGAGGGTGGACTACGTTTCAACGGCAGACTGATAGTACCCGAAGATGATGATTTGAGGCATGCCGTTATGACAGAGTCACACGGGTCAAAATTCTCGGTACACCCAGGTGGGGACAAAATGTACCAGGATATGCGACGAGTATATTGGTGGTCAGGTATGAAATGAGATATTGCAGATTTTGTCTCAAAGTCTGTTACATGCCAACTCATAAAAGTCAACCATCAGAGACCTTCAGGGATGCTACAAACACTAGAGATTCCCGTGTGGAAGTGGGAGAGTATCTCAATGGATTTTATTACCGGGTTACCAACCTCGCAGAAGGGCCACGATTCCATATGGGTGATAGTGGATCGTTTGACTAAGGTCGCACATTTCTTACCGGTTCGTACGGATTATGATACGATGCGATATGAGCAGCTTTTTATTTCAGAGATTGATAAGCTGCACGGAGTTCCTATTAATATCGTGTCGGACCGAGATAAGATATTTGTGTCGCACTTTTGGCAGAGTTTTCAGGAGGCCATGGGCACCGACTTACGATTGAGTACGGCATATCACCCACAGACGGATGGACAAACGGAAAGAGTAAACCAGATGTTAGAGGACATGCTGAGAATGTGTATTCTAGATTTTGGGGGAAATTGGGAACCATACCTTCCTTTGGTAGAGTTTGCGTATAATAACTCTTACCAATTCACTATTGGCATGGCTCCATTCGAGGCGCTTTACGGGAGGCCTTATCATTCACCCACTTGTTGGTTAGAGGTGGGGGATAACAGGCTTTTAGGGCCAGAGATGATACAGGAGACTTCCTCCAAAATAGAGTTGATTCGAGGACGTATTCGAATAGCCCAGGATAGGCAGAAGAGTTATGCTGACGCCGGCAGGAAACATGTGGAATTAGATGTGGGAGACTAGGTGTTAATTCGAGTATCTCCTATGAAAGGGGTTACGAGGTTTGGCAAAAAGGGGAAGTTAGCACCGAGATATGTGGGGCCATTTCCTATCATTGAGAGAGTGGGACCGGTAGCTTACAGATTGGGACTCCCTGAGCATCTTCAGCGAATACACGATGTGTTCCATGTGGCGTCGCTGAAGAAATACAAGAGGAGCGAGAGAGCCTTCCGGCACATTCCACTGGAGGAGATCGATTTGCAGCCAGATATCTCGTATGAAGAAAGACCCGTGGCTATCCTGGATTATAGTGAGCGCAAACTAAGATCCAAGGTAGTACCCTTAGTGCGAGTACAGTGGGGACATCACAATATGGATGAGTCCACTTGGGAACGGGAAGAGGATATGCGAGAACAATATCCAAAATTATTTATAACATGTATTTTTCTAATTTCGAGGACGAAATTCCTTTTGTAAGGGGGGAAGTATGTAATACCCCGTAATTCTGCTAAATTTTAAATTACGTGAGTAGAGTAATTTAATGCTTTAATTAAATACGTTTTATTTAAATTACGTGAGTAGAGTAATTTAATGTGATTAAATACGTTTTATTTAAATTACGTGAGTAGAGTAATTTAAATAGATATTATGTTAATAAAGATGAATATGTGTTATAATAAAATTACTAAAGGTGAGTAGAAATTTTCAATGTTGATATGTACGGTCTAGTGACTATATGGACGTACCGGAAGTATCTCGACAAAATTAAGGATGAGAGTAGAAAAATATTTACGAGACTCAAATGATAATTTAGAGTCCACGGTTGATTCCGAAAGGGTCAAATTAGTCAAAATAATGTACCCGGGGGTACTAGTTGAGTGTCGGGTCATTTTCGGGCTAAACCGGGACCATTCGGGGGCATTTTGGTCTCTTTACAATTATGGGAAAGAAGACCTACGAATTTTGAAGCCCTAAATCTGATTATAAGAGTGGTGGCTAGGGTTAGGCAATTAGATTTACACCATAGCCATTAGAGAAGAGAGAGAGAGAGGCAAATTCCTAAAGCAAAAGAAGGAAGGAGGGATCATCTTAGGAAGATTTCATCACAAAGATTGTTGGGAGGGAGGATTGAAGTATCAATATCATCAATCATGAGCAACAACCACGAAATCAGACCCTACAGATCATAAGGCAAGAGGTTATTTGCAAAATAATTGAGTTATAATACCCATGATTAAGTCTTAGGAAGAACATGATTTTTATGATATTCTTGGGAACAAACAATTGTTAATAATCCATGATTGATAAGGATTTTCATGTAGGACGTTTTTAAATTACCAAGTATGTTTATATCATAGAAAGCTTGATGAGAAATTCGTAAGAAAATTTGGAATTTGGATGAAAACTATAAAGAATGCATTTTTAGGGTTCTTGAATATTAGAGAGATTTTCAGTGAATTTGGCCAAGTTTTGTAATGATTTTGTTGTTTTAAATCGTTAGTAATCATCCCAGAACATGTAGGAATGATTAAAAATTGTTGGTTGTGAGTATGATGGCTTATCATGAAAGTTAGAGATGTAAAAATGGTGAAACCCGTAGGAAGAAGATGAACTGGGTCTGTCACTGCTTGATCGATCGATCGACCCTTCAATGTCGATCGATCGAGAAGTCGATCGATCGACCATTTCCCTTCGATCGATCGACCCTGTCTGAACTATAGAGAATTTGTGTATAAATTTCTTTAATTGCCGTTGCTTAATGGGAACCTTAGAGATGATATTTTTCCTATGAGGGGATTTTGAAATTACCAGTAGGTGTACCATTAGGTTCCTCCACTAATTTTTAAGTAGGAATGTTGGAGAAATAGAATGACGAAAGAACGATTGACTTAGCCGTGGGTTGAGATGGTTAATTTAATTACGGATAGAGTGAGACTTAATTCCGGAAAGAAAATACCAGTAGGTTAAAATTAACTTAACTACTGAATTAAGGGAGGGGTAACTAGGGCCCTTAGAGTTACGCGAATACTCGAATAAATACAATAATGCAAGAAATTGTAATTAATAAGTACGGAGAATATAAGTGAAATATATTATGTACGGGTATGATTTATTAGGTCAAGTGTGTACCTACTATATCTATATAAATAGGTTTGGGTTCATAGAGTATTACCTAAACTAATTATATTAGGGTCGATGTGACATTCCGAACTAACATAAAGTTATTATATGTTTGGGGTCGATGTAAATGACGAACCAAACTTTGAACTGGTGCCGCGATGAAAGAGTCCCGAACCAGAATATGTGTATATATTTATATTTGTAGATAGTTGGGGTCGATGGATCATGCCGAACCAACTTTCACTTGGAGTCGATGAATTATTCCGAGCCAAGGGTCCTTTGTGTGTAATAAAAAGGATATATTAGAGGTAACTAATATTAGTTACATTGTTGTGGGATAAAATGTTTCTATGTACATAATCTACAAATTGAGAATAGTAGTCAATGAAATGATATGTGAATGTCTTAGTAATAATTTATAGCATGATGAAATTATTACAAGAATAAGGACAACGAATAGAAAATGAGTTAACTACGGTTACGGGAAGTATAACTAGGTAGACTAAGTATCCTCGATAGTTACATATTACGTTAAAGAGGTGAGTAAGTTCAAGGGAGTGTGCGAAACCTTAATATGTGTAATCAATAACTTAATTGTGATAACTGCTTGCAAAATATTTTCAAATGTTTTGAGTACTAACTCTTGCTATGTAAAATTTTAAAAACGTTTTAGGTGCCCAGCCACAGGGACACCCAGCTTGATTTCATGTCAGAGATTTGGGAGCTGCAGCCAGTGTGGAGGTTGCAGGGATCGTTTAGACGCTTCCTCTTTTTCGGTTCTAGCACAGGATCTCAGTTTTATTATTCCTAGTTGGAACATGTCGTTCCACCTTTACTATTACAGTTTATTCTAGTTATGGATTTGTAGTTGTCTTTTTGGGCCGTGGTTTACGGCAAGACTTTAACTGCTTTCAGATTTCTTTTGCATACTGCGTATTCATATCTAGTTTTGGTAATGTGTGGTTTGGAATATTTGTTGTTTAAGAAAGATAAAATTTGGCACCCGTTTTAATATCGCTTAGGTGGTTAGAAATTTTTTAAAAAGGCGTTCGACAGTGATGCTAAGAATGAACCATTAAAGAAACCTGTTTATATTAAAATAAGGCTTGATCACCCAAGGTTTAATTAGGCGGGGTGTCACAATTGTCTGGATTTAATGTAGTCTATTCATCTCAGTTGATTGTCCCTAAAAACAAATTTCCTGATAATGACCTAGAGTTAGACGTTGATTGTGACTTAAAAAGCATTGACAACAAGATTTCCCTAATTAGTAAACATTTTAAGAAAATTGTTAGGTTTAGGAATGCTATGGCTTCGAAACAATGGAAACTTGTTATCAAAGTTTTCAATATCCTAGACTTCATGATATGACAAATGATAGATAGAAATCTAACAACACACCCATACCTAAGAAGGATCTAAGCAATATGCAATGTCATATGTATGGTAATATGGGAGACTTTTCTAAAAATGTAAGACTAAGTTCAAGAATATTGTCAACGCCCATATGCATCATCCATCACCATGAATCATGCATTTCTTTCTTTGCTAAAATTATGTATACTGATGATAAAGCATGTTTGCCTGTTGATAGTACTGCTAATGCAATGCCCCTAC
The DNA here is from genome assembly GCA_949130495.1 of Sambucus nigra. Classification (NCBI taxonomy): domain Eukaryota; kingdom Viridiplantae; phylum Streptophyta; class Magnoliopsida; order Dipsacales; family Adoxaceae; genus Sambucus; species Sambucus nigra. The sequence goes on along the minus strand of OX422219.1, from coordinate 355,090,115 downwards.
TTTTATTAATCAATTGACTAATGTTATAATGAAAAATGATTCTGATACTTGTAGCAGAAGTTTGAGTCAAAGTGACAAGTTTAGTGACCAATTGATTGGTTGTGTGAGTTCCACTACAAAAATTGAGCGTTAGGGAACATATCACACGCATCGCTTTGTGAGTCCGATGATGAATTACTTAATATACAAGAATTGTATTCAAAGACTCTTAAGAGAAGTGCCAAAGTTGAAAAAATGGTGCAACAAATAACTGAACATGTTGAGAACTTGAGTAATACTATTAGGAAGAATGCTGAGGAATACACTAATCAGTTTGTCGCCCGCGAGACAAAAACAAAAAAAATTGTTTCCAAATTAAAAGAACTTTCTGTGAAAACTTTTTTTTAGAAAAAAGATATAAAGCTACGTTAATAGAACTAGAAGAATCTAAATAAAAAGTCTCAACTATTTTTAAAAAATGTCTTCACTTTGAGAGTAATGCAAATATTATGATAAAATTATTATCTCGAGTAAAATTAATTTTGATGCTACAATTAGCCTTGGATTTGATAAAAATTTCAAAAGTACACAGACAAATATTCAAGATTCAAAAACAATCTTTGTTTCTTCTTAGAAGTTTCCTCTTAAACCAGGCCAAGATTTTGACAAATCTCATAAAGGAATTTTGAAAATTTATGTCTCGCAAGCTTCACACAGTGAGAGTAGTCCAAAGTCGAACTCTAACAGTAGATCTAAGTTTGTTTTCCCCCTCATAAGAGATTTTTAGAAAAGAACTAAAACTATTGAAGTTGAACCTCATGTCCCAAACATGTCAAAGCCTATTTTTAAGGACTTAGAAGACGAAGTCAAGCCTACATCGCACCAATATGTAATACCCCGTACTTTTACGGACATTTAAATTACAATAAGTGGGTGTAATTTAATAACTTGAGAATTTTAAGTGAAAGATAAATTAAAGTGTAAGTTTTGGATTATTATAGATGTGTGCATTGTTTACTTACGAGAATAAGTAAATGAAGTCGGACTATTTTATATTATTTCGCAGCTGGGCAAAGCGACAAGTAATAATATTTTATTTGAAAAATACGTGTGGAAATGTTTTGGATTTAAAAGCTGTATTTTTTATAAAAAACTGAGCACGGCTGGTCTCTAAATGGACGAAACAGTCAAGATATAGTACTCGGGGGTAGGTTTTGGGTTCCGGGGACTTTTTGGATCAATAGGGACTCGCATTTGTGTATACAAGTCAATTTTGTGTTTAATAAGGGGATAACCCTTATTTTTCCCATATAAGGCCACGAGAGAAAGAGAAAGAAAAGAAAGAAGTAAAGAAAGGAATAATAAGAAGATATTTTCGGCCAAGTCCGGTGGATTCCTGCAAGAGGTCGTCAACATTATCCAACGAGGCAAGTGTTTAACTTGCTTTAACTATTTATATGCGCTTATTATTCATATTATAGTTGGTGAAAACTATATGATTTTGGGTTGGGATTCTTGAATCAAAATGGGGTTTGTGGAAATGATTTCAAATAAATTGATGTGATAATTACTCAATATGAAATCTAAGCTTGAATCCAAGTTAATGGCGTAATTTTTGGTGAGAAATTGGAGGAGTTTAATGAAATTCAGGGTTTAACTAAGTTAGGGTTTAAACCTTAGTTAAGTTGAGCAATACCATGAATAAATTAATGTGTTGGGTAAAAATCAATGTGTATGTGTTTATAGTGATGGTTGGTGATGTTAAAAACCACCAATTTTGGAGTTGAAGAAGATGATACTCAAAAACTGTACATGTCGAACCGATGGAATGCGGTTCGGTTTGGATAATCGGACCGATTCATTTTGGGGGCCATCGGTACGGTTCATTTATTATCACCGGAGTGGTTCATTTTTTGGACATCAGTTCGATTCGTTTTTGTCAGTTCACTACACCAAATATGCCGAATTGTCACGGTTATTAACCTTGACAAGTTGGACTTGTCAAGGTCAATGACCGTGACAATTATGGGGGTGATAACTTTTTTGTCATGAACTTGTCACGGTTATTGACCGTGACAAGTTCGTAAGAATTGTCACGGTCATGTCATGGTCCTTGATCTTGACAAGCTTTGTCACGGTTAAGAACCATGACAAACCCATGACATTTAATAAAAAATTGTCACGGTCAATGACAGTGACAATTCTAGGCAGAATTGAAAAAAAATCTATTGGGTAGTATGGCCATAGCCACTGCCCAATAGTATATATGTACCTGTTATAGCAACGTTGTACCTATTCAAACATTATATATCCAAATAAAATAGAGATAGTGCAAATATACATTCAAAATAGAGACAATATGCATCACGATATTATCTAAATATAATTCAAATGTACCAACTTAAAAACAATTCAAATGTACCAACTTAAAAACAATACAATTCAATTCAAATAATGTCATTACATGTCTTGGGTAAGGTTAAATACGAGGAGGTGAGTAGGCCACACGATATACGAATTGAAACACCCACTGATATACATCGTGTCGCATTGTTCGCGCAACCACAATGGGGAGTTCTCCTTCCTGGGTATCACACGTGTGACGAGCACCTTGGAATCGATGTCTTGAAGCTCACGTCCACGAACTAGTCCACTCTGGACGATATTCGAGTCCCTCAACCCTCGCCCTATTCGCTGGCCATCAAATATGTCCACTATAAACATGCTCGGCCAACCAAGTGTCGACATCGGTCGATCGAAGGGAGCCAAATAGGGAAGTGGATCATCAAAGTTTGCACGTGTCGACGATGAAGCAGCGAGGTCCACATCCTCATCATCCTACACCTCATCCTCCCGCACCTCCTCCCCCACCACCTTCTCATTCCCTTTCCCCTTGTGTTTTTCTCCGCCCAACGAACACTTCATGAATGAGAACATATCTTGGACCGTCGCCTCCAAACTGGCAGCTTCGCGTCATGCGAGTCCACCGTTCGAGCCAATCCAATGTCGCTCATCTCCAATTCCATGATCCTACATTTGGCCACCCGCGAGCTCACCCCCTTGTACTCCGCTTGCTATCAGAGCCAAGTACTTGGCTGAGTGCGTCTGTGGACAAAGATGCCTTGTCGGCATCAGACTGTGACTTATACACTTCCTTAAGCTTTGCCTGAAATGACAAAAAGCACATGATTAGTAAAATAAGTAAATTAAAAAATTATAATGTTATTAATAAAAAGTAAACTGTCGAATTACTTACAATCGTGGTTGCGACACTCTGGGACACCTCCTTGTCCTTCCCCTTCTTCGTCCGAAGAGCCACATAAGTATCGAGCCTATGTGGCCTACCCCCAGGGCCACTCCCTGTCCCCTGAAATAAAATAAAGTAAAATTATAATCGGCCCCGCAAAGTAAAATAATGCAGAACAATATAATTATGTAGTTATAGAAAAGTTAAATATTACCATCATCCTATGCTCCACCTCGACGTAAGACGTTCGGTCGGAGTAGTGCATGTCCGTATTTTTTGCCCCGTTTTCCTTCCCAGATTGGCGAGATGCCAATTGTCACTCCATGATCTCATTGTCAAAGAACTTTTGCCATTGTGCCAGTGCGATCGGCTCCTTCGGGGGGACGGATTCACGCCTTTGAATAATGGACTCTCGTGTCTTCCCAAAGTACTGGGTTCGCATATTTTCCTTCCACGTCTTATGTTACCCCCTCAACTGCTCCAAGACGGAATCGCGTAGCTTTGGATCTAGGCTGAATTGTTCCTGTCCAACAAATACAATGTTAGTTGCAAATAAATATAAAATGAAATTGAAATCGAAATTGAAATATTCATATGAATATAAACATAAATATAAATATAAATACATTACATGTAGTGCCACCCAAATAGCTAACTTGAGATCATATCGCATGACGCGACTCATAAAGTGTCTCTAATGTGCGTTCACTCTAGGCCTAAGTGCAAGACTGTCGCGTTAGTAATAAACCCCGATAAGTCGGGATCGTATCCACAGGGAACTAAGACAACGAAGTTGTGACGACGGGAAAAGACGAAGGAATCCTAACTCTGGCTCTAAAAAGAAAGGAAAAATGTTTTAGTTTCGGAATTGATTAAACTAGATGCGATTGTGAAATTATGAAAAGATGAAATTATACTAAATTACCTAAACAGCTAATGAAAATTGATTTAAAACTTTAAACTATGTATGATAAAAACAGGACGGGAATACAATCCCCCAACCCTAGTGTATTGCAGTTATAATACTTATCGTAAATTTAACTGATTAATTTGACCCAGAATTTAGTACTCCCAAGCATTACGTATACGAGGTTCAAACTCGCGTCATACTTAATCTGAGGATGAGTAAATCGGTATCGCGATAGCAACACTCGAATTGCATTCTAAATCATCCCGGTTACCCAGAGGTAAACGAGATATAAAGATCTACAATTGTTATCTTCCTACGCAATACGGTCGTAATCAATCACTAAATTCAGAGGATTAATGTTACACACATGCAATTAACACATCAGGCTGGGTTCATGTATCCCGGCCTTAGAAAATCTAGCCTATCGTGCTGAAAGTGATGAAAAGAGTATTTGATTTACAGAAAAACATGATTAAACTATGGAAAATTGGGAGAATGATGTAAAACAGAATTAAACAGATGAAATTAATTACTAATCTTACCAAATCACTCAAAGTATTAGCTAGAATTACTGAAATCTGACCAAAGCTTCAATCTTGGAATTAAAAGAACAAACTGTATCTAAACTAGGGTTTTTGAAAAATAATGGAAAATTAACTAAAATTCTCTGTGAAATAATAATAAAAAAATGGGTTTTTATACCCTACAAGAATTTCGGAGTTTCAGCTGCACTAGGAGTCTCTTTAGGAGAGGATAATATTTCAGTATCTCAATGGCCGGACCGGTCCAGGCCTTAGGCGGACCGGTCTGCCTCCAATGCGGATCGGTTCCTTTTATTTTCTGGCGGAACGATTTGAGGCGGATCGGTCTGGGGCGGACAGGTTCTTTTATTTTTCACCCTTCTTCGTTTTGCTTTCGATCCGGGGTCTTCTGGAGGTTTGCACAGCGGACCGGTCCGGGGTAGGGCGGACGAGTCTGCCTGTTTGACTTTTTTTTCTCATCTTTGACTGCTCATATCTTTTATTTCGGGACTCCTATTGAGGTGTCGTTTCTTCCTATGTACTCGTGAATGAGATATCTTCAACTTCTCTTTAGGTACCTCATCTGAATTTTGGGTAAAAATTACGCTTTGGCCCTTTTGACTTTACTTCTTGTCTTTCTTTATTCTTTCGCTTTCCTTCTTCCGTTTCTTGACATCAAATGCTGTAAAAGCAATATGAAATACCAAAAACTCGGTGTACTCATTAGGAAAAGTCATTAGCAAGATTATGGGATAAAGTCAAATCGATTACGTTATTCGAGGTGCTAAAAGTAACCAAATTAATGGATAAATTATGGAGAATTTATGCCTAATCAAATCCCCCTAACTTAGAACTTTGCGCATCCCGAGCAATGCAAAAGAATCCTAGCACGGCTTAACTCTTGAAAATCATTTTATTAGGATAGAATACCTTTTTGCGGGCATGCAATTGTATTTATCATATGCAACAAGCCTTTAAAACCCTAGGTTACCCTAGTAGGACGAGTTGTGTCTCGTGAGGGTTTGCAGAGAATATACCCACAAAATTCGACTCAAGGAAAAATCAAAATACCTAAAAATTGTATATATCAACCTTTCCCAGAAAATGGTCATCATCAAGTCATGTTCAATAGTCTCAAATCATAGTGCGTGTGTTCGAAGCCGGAAATATAACCGCCAATTTCCACCGATTGATCATTACGTTACTTACCCGAAAATTCATTTTGATTTTAAATTCTCAAGGAATACTCTCACAAACGAATCTCTCGGATTATGGTTATTCTCTCGGTATGCGTGATATAAAGATTAAATATAATGGACGCAAAGTCACGCATACAAGTAGAAAGATGGAAATTTTATAGTGATACGATCTCATCAACGGATTACGATTTTTCAAAACAGGAACATTGCCTCTTATTAGCGCATTCAATCTATTTTATTATCTTTTGGTGTATTAGCTCTCAACACGGTAACCAATTTCGCAATTTAGACTCGGTTAGGACTTTTTCGGAGTTTAAGGTATATTGGGTAAAATGAAAGAGGTAGAGAAGGTTGGAATTGGAAAAGTCATTTATGATGTCCATTTGTGCTTTTTCCGAGCTATTGCTCATTTTTTTCTTCTTTTTCTCTATTTTTTCTGTTTTCACTTCTTTTCTTGCTATTTTTGTTGAGCATATCTATTTTTCTCTTGCCCCTTTATATGCACTTTTCGGACTTAATTCTGAATTTTTTTCATTTTTTGCAATTCTAAGCTATTTGGGTTTTTCGGGTTGTCAAACGAAAGGGAAAATCTATTTGGCTCAATTTGGGTAGCAAAAGGGGTGATTTTTCGCATCTTTTTCTGGCCAATATTTTTGGGTGACAAACGAGAGCCTACTTCATTGTCCAAAATGCCAATTGCGTTACCATATGCGTTTCGAGATGAATTTATGTTTAGAGATCACTTTTGGCACATTTTTCAAAGCAATATCACACACGTTTTGCATAACCGATCAAAATAAAAGGGTTGAGATCCTAGACGACTTTTTAGGCGCTGAAAAGAACTTTGAGTTAACAATTAACTCGGATTGATTTAAAAACTCGCAAAAAGTGATAGGCTCGAATCTCATCGGGTTTGTTAATCTCCACACCTATTCGTTAAGTCGTCAATTTTCGCTCAATTTCCATCTTTGGTCAATTTCGGCTTTGTGTATGTTGAATTTTACAACTCGATACTTTAAACCGACTTTTAATGATATTTTTGAAAATTTTGAATTCCAATTGTTTTTTATTTTGAACAAAAATATTTTTGGGCTTTTCAAAATTTTATGATTTTTGTGGAAATTTCTGGGCATTTTTGAAAATTCGTGAAGATTTAGAAATACGCACTAGTGACCCCCCCTAACTTAGACTTTTGCATTGTCCTCGTGCAAAAAGGACTAAAATCTAAACAAGGCAAAATAATAAGTGCGATAAATAAAACAAACAAATGGAGAAAAATGCATATTTTATAGCAACAAGATTGTGGTACAATTACAAGGAAAAGCATTCAAAATGTGAACAGGGAAAAACAACAAATGTGTAAAAACTGCAGAACCACATCAAGCTTCATTGGGGCGGGGGATGGGAAGAACTGGGAGTGTCGGGGCCATAGGGATCATAGTAATAGGAGGGAATTGGTTCATTAGGATCCCCTTGGCGTCGATAAATGTCCTCTTAGAAATGGAGTATTAAGCTCGTGTCGCGACAGTAATCGGTCAAAAATTTGCCGAAGTTCGTCTCGAGTGCCTCCATTCGGTTGGTGAGGTTGCTACCCTCCCACTCAAAATCTGGGTTGTCCTCCTCGTCCGCCGACTCTTCATCCAGACCAACATCCCCCATTTCGACATCTGCACCGGCTGCCTCTTTTTCCTCGTCGCTCTCGCTAGAGGCAACCTCTTCTTTACTATCACCTCCTCGCCGTGCCCGTAGGACAGCTAGCTATTTGTCGCTCTTAGTGAGGGTCCCTTGTCTAAAAGGGCCAGGAATGTGAGTATGATCGAGCGGCGCCGCTATGCCAGCATCCTTGAGGATAGAAGTGATCAAACGTGCATAGGTCAATGAGGTAACACCCTCTCATCAAAGAACGCGTGGATGATATCGGCGTATAAAGTGCGCACCAAGTGGATGGAAGTTTGGGGGTCAAAGAGGTGATAAGTTAAAGTGGCTTTTCGAGGCCACATGGCGGAATCGTTGGACGTTTTCAATATGTTGGCGCACACAATCTGAAAAGTGAGGCGTGCCTTCTCGTTAAGGCGTCCAACGGCGACGATTTTCCCCGTCCAAGCCACATCCGGTGTAATGCGGGCCATGATAACTTCTTTGGAGACCGGAGGGACGTTCCGTGGATAGGTGAATCCTTGAACTTCCGGAACATCATACTCGGACAACTTGGCCGTGAGAAGAGCCAATGAAAATGGGATGACATTCCCATCCACGTAAGCTTGGGCCTCAAATTGGCCCGTCCGAACAAGGGTGCAATAAAATGATCGGACTTTGGTTTCCCAAACTGCTTTATAGGGTTCGTTGAGGAATCGGCACCAGCCCCGAGCCATGAATAGGGTGGTGACAGAGTTGGTCAGCCCGGTCCATTGGACAGCGCGCTCTATATGGAGTTTGCGTTCCAAACCGAAGAACCGATGGCACCATATCTCCTCTTAGCGGGAGCGGAATCCTCCATGGCCGGAGGGGTGGATGTCGGTGGAGTCATACTTGGTGGGGATAGCACGTTGGGCCATGATAACAAGAGGGATTTTTTCTTGGAAAACTATGGAGAGAGAAGAGAGGATTTTGGTTGAAGGTGTGAAGAGAAAGGGAGGGTATGGGTGTGTATTTATAGGTGAGGGGTGAGTGTAGGGGTTGGAATTGGAGGGAAAAGGTTTGGAGGGAAAAGGGGATGAATTTGGGAGGTAAAGGGTAGGGTTAGGAGTTGGGAAGACGAATTGGAGGGAATTAATAGGATTGGGGAGAAGGGGGTGAATCTTGGGAAGGGTTAAAAATAGATCTGCAGAATGCGGACCCGTCCGGGGTAGGGGCGGACCGGTCCGGTCCTTTTAAATTCAGGCAAATTGGACTAGCAGACCGGTCCGCCTTACAATTAAATGAACCGGTCCGGGGCGGACCGGTCCGCCCTTAAAATAAAGGAACCGATCTGGCCTAGGGTTTTTGGAATGGATTTTCCCCCTAACTTCGTTTCGGACGCTCTTCTCCAAAAATTTTCACTTTCACAACATACTCCCGATCAATTTTGGATAAAAACCTCTCGATACTAATGGTCAACGCGATTTGACTCAATTTCCCAAAAATGTGAATGCTCTTTCCCGAATGTACCCTAAACCTAGCGACGCTCACTACACACACGACTCTCACTACACACACGACTCCCACCCCATACGCACCGGGGGTGCGATGACCTCGCTGTAACAACTCACTCTACCCCGTAAATGGGGTCCGACAACCAGATGGTGTCGACTTCTTCCACACACACCTCTAGATATGGCTTTAGGCGTTGTCCATTCACTTTTAATGTATTTCTCCCTTTTAAATCGTCTAATTCAACAGCTCCATGAGGGAAAACATTCTTCACAACGAACGGGCCAGACCATCGTGACCGCAACTTGCCCAGAAAGAGATGAAGCCGAGAGTTATAGAGAAGAACTTTTTTTCCCTGGAAGAAACTCTTTGCGTCGAATGATGTTATCGTGTGCGAGTTTCATCCTTTCTTTGGAAATCTTAGCATTCTCATACGCATGATTGCGTAGTTCTTCTAACTCATTCAATTGAAGCTTGCGAACTTCACCGGCTTTGTACATGGCATAATTCAATTGCTTAATCGCCCAATACTCCTTGTTCTCTAATTCAACGGGAATATGGCAAGGTTTTCCATACACAAAGAGGAAAGGGGACATGCCAAGTTGATTCTTATGTGCGGTACGATAGGCCCATAGCGAATCGTTCAATCTAAGTGACCAATCTTTCCGGGTAGGATCAACGGTCTTTTCAAGAATGTTCTTAATCTCCCGATTTGCTAGTTCGGCATGCCCATTCGTTTGTGGGTGATAAGTCGTTCCAACCAAGTTAACGACACCATACTTTCTGATGATCTTCGCGAATGGCCTATTGCAAAAGTGCTTGCCATTATCACTGATTATCACTTTCGGAGCACCGAAGCGGGAAAGTATGTGTTCCTGCAGGAACTTAATCACCACTTTGTTGTCATTCATCTTGGTAGCTATGGCTTCCACCCATTTCGAAACGTAATCTACCGCGACAACGATGTATAGGAAACCAAAGGACGGGGGGAAGGGACCCATGAAGTCAATACCCCAACAGTCAAAGATCTCAATGATGAGTATGGGGGTAAGAGGCATCATATCTCGTCGAGTAATGACTCCCATCCTTTGGCACCTATTGTAATATTTGCAAGCATCGTTTACATCCCAAAATATTGTGGGCCAATAAAGATCGCATTGCAGAATTTTAGCGACCGTCTTTTTCGTTGAAAAGTGGCCTCCACAAGCTTCCGAATGACAAAACTGGATGACTTTTGGGATCTCGTCATCCGGTACACATCGTCGAATGATTTGGTCGGCGCAATATTTAAAAAGGAACGGATCGTCATAAAAGAACATGCACGACCAAGTAATAAACCTCTTCTTATCTTGCGGTGTCCAGTCGGGAGGGACGGCTCACGTGACAAGGTAGTCCACTATATCTACAAACCAGGGTAAAGGAGAGGTGGCAAAGAGTTGGTCATCCGGAAAGTATTCGTCTATAGGTATGGGATCACTAGGTACGTCGGACGAAAGCCATGATAAGTGGTCGGCAAAGACCTTTTTTACTCCTTTATTATCTTTAATGGAGAGGTTGAACTCTTGTAGGAGTAGGATCCACCTTATGAGGCGCGGCTTTGCATCTTTCTTTGCAAGTCAGTACTTCAATGAGGCGTGGTCGGTGAAGCAAGTAATGGGAGAACCGATGAGATACGACCGAAATTTGTCAAGGGCAAAGACTATCGCTAGCAACTCTTTCTCCGTGGTAGAGTAATTGAGTTGTGGTTCGATAAGAGTCCGGCTAGCGTAGTAGATGACATGAGCCTGCTTATCGTTTCTTTGGCCCAAAACAGCCCCTATCGCATAATCACTATCATCACACATAAGTTCGAATGGCAAAGACCAATCCGGAACTTTCATGATGGGAGCGGACACAAGCATGGTTTTTAGTTTTTCAAAAGAACTTTGGAATGATTCCATCCACTCGAATGGGGTGTCCTTCATGAGTAGGTTGCTTAAGGGTCTAGCGATGGCGCTAAAGTCCTTAATGAATCTTCGATAAAACCCCGCGTGTCCCAAGAAAGAGTGCACATCCTTAAGCGATTTTGGTGGGGGAAGATCAGCTATGACATCGATTTTTTCCCTATCAACTTCTATCCCCTTGGATGATACTATGTGGCCAAGAACTATTCCCTCGGTGACCATGAAATGGCATTTCTCCCAATTCAGCACTAAGTTCTTTTCCACACACCGGGTAAGTACTTTTTCCAGTTTTTCTAGACAACGATTGAAAGAGGTGCCAAAAACGCTGAAATCGTCCATGAAAACTTCGAGTCCTCTCTCGACCATGTCGCTAAATGAGCTTAACATGCACCTTTGGAAGGTCGCGAGCGCATTACATAAGCCGAATGGCATACGTTTGTAGGCAAACGTTCCGAAAGGGCAAGTGAAGGTTGTTTTTTCCTGGTCAAGTACATCAACCTCAATCTGGTTATATACGGAATAACCATCAAGGAAGGAATAGTAAGGGTGGCCCGCTACTCTCTCAAGCATTTGATCAATAAATGGTAAGGGGAAATGGTCTTTCCTAGTTCCCGCATTGAGTTGTCGGTAATCAATGCAAACGCGCCACCCGGTGGTGGTACATTGGGGAACTAGCTCTCCCTTAGCATTCTCAATCACTGTCATGCCCGATTTCTTCAGGAGGACTTGAATGGGGCTCACCCACTTGCTATCCGAGATTGGGTAGATAATCCCAGCATCCAATAACTTTATAATCTCGGTTTTCACTACTTCTTTCATGTTGGGATTTAGCCTTCTTTGCATTTCTCTTAAGGGCTTGACATCCTCTTCGAGATGGATCTTGTGAGTAAAAATCAAAGAACTTATCCCCTTCAAATCGGCAATGCACCAACCAAAAGCACCTTGGTGCTTCCTCGGAATTTTCAACAGTTTACCCTCCTGCTCTTCGTCTAGGCTAGAGGAGATAACAACAGGAAATGTCTCATCCTCTCCTAGGTATGCTTATTTAATATGGGAGGGGACTTTCTTCAACTCGAGGGTTGGAAATTTTTCGCTGGAGGGAACCATGTGTGTATCCCTTGGTGGTAACTCCTCGAATGTCGAAACCCAATTAACGTCTATCGCGTCCTCGTCTGACGCTCTCTCATGGAGTAACTCTCTCAACTCCCTAACCTCCCTCTTGAAGTCGGTGTACATCCCCTCACTCTCGTAGCTCGACACTAGACAGGACCCTAAGGTGTCTCTGCAATAATACTCCTCAAAGTAATCCTCTACTATCTCTTCTATGAAGCTCACCACGTGAAGATCATCTTCTTCCCCCGTATGTTGGGCTATGTGGAAGATGTTGGTTTCCAAGTTCATGTTCCCAAAGGTGAGTTGCATTCGCCCATTCCGAGTATTGATGATTGCGTTAGCCATAGATAAGAAAGGGCGCCCAAGGATGATGGGAACATGATTGCTCGAGTTGAAGGAGGGCTGCGTGTCCCAAATGACAAAATCTACCGGGAAGTAGAAAGTGTCCACTTGGATGATCACGTCCTCGACTATGCCTCTTGGGATCTTCACTGTTCGATCCGCTAATTGGAGAGTGACCTTTGTGGGCTTGAGATCGCCCAAGTCAAGGTGCCTATAGATGGAGTAAGGGAGGATATTGACACTTACTCCTAAGTCAAGTAGGGCCTTCTCGATTTTATTTTATCCAATGATGCAGGAAATGATGGGTGCACCGGGATCTTTGAATTTAGGCGGGAGATCATTTCATAGAATGGAGCTCACGTTCTGGGCTAGAAAGACATTCTTCTTTACCTTCATCTTTCTCTTTACCGTCAACAAGTCTTTAATGACTTTTCCATAAGCTGGAATTTGCTTAATGGCATTGAGGAAAGGTAAATTCAGTTTAACTTGTTTTAGCACTTCTAGCACGTCTTCACGTGGGTTTCCTTTATGGGAAGGAATCAACCTTTGAGGAAACGGTGCCGCGGAGGGTGGTTTCACTACTACCTCGGGCTCACTAGCGTCTTCTTTGTCACTCTCAGTTAAGGGGACATCTTCGACTTCTTTCATGCAGGGAAAAATCTCCTTATCTTTCGTTGTGTCGTGTGGGGGAGGTGATAAATCAACGACTCTCCCACTACGAAGAGTGGTCACAGCTTCACAGTGCTCATGATATTCAATAGGAGTGGATCTAACACTAGTTTGACCTTGGGGAGGTCTTTGGCCTTGGACAGGAAACTTTCCCTTCTCTTGGACACTCAGCTAGGATTGTATCTTTAACAGACTTTCATTTATGTCGCCAATCAGACGATCATATTTAGCATTGGTTGCAGTCTGGCTAGTGATAAATTAATTCATGGTATCCTCGAGAGTTCTCCGCGGTGGCGGGATATAAGATCCTTGAGGTGGTGGTGCTTGCACATGTCCTTCCATGTGTGGGGCTTGTTGAAAGTATTGTGGTGGTGGACAGGCAACATGTAAAGTAGGGTTCATTGCAGCATGTTGTTGCCCATAGCTAAAACCAGGGTGGTTTCTCCAAGAAGGGTTGTAAGAATTTCCATGCGGTGCACCGAAATTACCCTTAAATCCTCCTATACCACTAACTTGCTCCTAAAGCATCACTTTGTAGGCGGGTATAGTCGGGCATTCCTCAGTTGAATGACCCGCCTCATAAATTGCACACACCTTTTCAATGGGGTTTGGTATGGATCGAGTTGGTCCTCTTCCACATATCCCACGTAGGTCTCGCACTTCTTTCTCAGGTATGTCTATCCGACTGTCCACTATAGAACTCTTTTCTACATGAAATAGGTCGGACGCTGTCGGAGTGGTGGTCATTTAACGATTTTGATTTTGAGCATTAGGGTCATATGTATCCCAGGATTGGGTAGTCTCGACGACATACCTTAGGTGAAGCTCAGCATCGTGGTCGTCTAAGTCGACAAAGGGACCACTTCCCATGGTTTCAACAAGTTGCTTGGAGTTAAGATTCAGCCCATTATAGAGAAAAGAGATGATTTACGCTGTATCAAATCCATAATGGGGGCATGAAGTAACTAACTCATTGAAACGCTCGTAACATCAATGAAATGGATCATCTTTAGGTTGTCTGAACGCTTGAATTTGAGCCTTTATGTATATTCTTCGATGTGGTGGGAAGAATTTCTTGAGAAATCTAGATTGCAACTCGTTCCAAGATGGGATCGATCTTAGAGGTAAAGACCATAGCCAGGTCTTAGCTTTATCTTTTAGCGAGAAGGGGAAGAGTTTGAGGCGGATCACCTCTTGTGTGCAAGTTTGATCATTTAGGGTATCACACACATCCTCAAATTCCCTGATATGGAGATATGGATTTTTAGAATCTATACCATGGTAATGTGGTAACATCTGGATCATCCCATTTTTAAAGCGAAATTGTCCGGCATTATACGGGAGTATAATGCATCCTGGAGTGACAGTGCTCTCGGGATATAAAAATTCTCTCAGCGGGCGGTACGGGGCCTCTTCCTCATCGGTAGGTGCATTACTGTGTTGTGACATCTCTCTCTCACTTAATGACTCGGTGCTCTCACTTGGTGTGCTCTAAGTGCACTCGGAGGTGTGTCCTAAGAAGGAAAATGGAGTGTTATTGGAGATTGAGTGTGACAGTGTGGGAGGTGGGATCCAGAACTCTGGGGCGTTTGGAGTGTGAGGGCTATCGGGGTTGTACTCAACTATTAGATTATCTTGAATGCTGGTTGGAGTATTGTGGGGTGTGGGAGTGATTTCAAAATTTTTCATTAAAAGCTTATGAGAGATGGTGGTGAATCTTTTTATGCTTTTTGAATTTTTTTTTTTTATGTTTTTGGATTTTTTTGAAATTTTTGGTCAAAGCTTTGGATTGACTTGATCTAATCCTAAGTCTACCAAGTTCCCCGGCAACGGTGCCAAAATCTTGGCGCGACTCAGAAAGTGTCTATAATGTGCGTTCACTCTAGGCTCAAGTGCAAGCCTTTCGCGTTAGTAATAAACCCGGTAAGTCGGGATCGTATCCACAGGGAACTAAGACAATGAAGTTGTGACGACGGGAAAAGACGAAGGAATCCTAACTCTGCCTCTAAAAAGAAAGGAAAAATGTTTTGGTTTCGGAATTGATTAAACTAGATGCGATTGTGAAATTATGAAAAGATGAAATTATACTAAATTACCTAAACTAATAATGAAAATTGATTTAAAACTTTAAACTATGTATGATAAAAACAGGATAGGAATACAATCCCCCAACCCTAGTGTATTGCAGTTATAATACTAATCGTAAATTTAACTGACTAATTTGACCCAAAATTTAGTACTCCTAAGCATTACGTATACGAGGTTCAAGCCTGCGTCATACTTAATCTGACGATGAGTAAATCGGTATCGGATAGCAACACTCGAATTGCATTCTAAATCATCCCAGTTACCCAGAGGCAAACGAGATATAAAGATCTACAATTTTTATGTTCCTACGCAATACGGTCATAATCAATCACTAAATTCAGAGGATTGATGTTATACACATGTAATTAACACATCACGCTAGGTTCATGTATCCCGGCCTTAGAAAATCTAGCCTATCATGCTAAAAATTATGAAAATAGTATTTGATTTGCAGAAAAACAAGAATAAACTATGGAAAATTGGGAGAATGATGTAAAATATAATTAAACAAATGAAATTACTTACTAATCTTATGAAATCACTGAAAGTATTAGCTAGAATTACTGAAATCTGATCAAAGTTTCAATCTTCGAATTAAAAGAACAAACTGTATCTAAACTAGGGTTTTTGAAAAAGAATGGAAAATTAACTAAAATTCTCCATGAAATAATAATAATAAAATGGGTTTTTATACCCTACAAGAATTTTGGAGTTTCAACTGCACTAGGAGTCTCTTTAGGAGAGGATAAGATTTCAGCATCTCGATGGCCGGACCGGTCCGGGCCTTAGGTGGGCTGGTCTGCCTCCAATGCAGATCGGTTCCTTTTATTTTCTGGAGGACCGATCCGGGGCGGACCGATTCTTTTATTTTTCACCCTTCTTCGGTTTGCTTTCGATCTGGGGTCTTCTGGAGGTTTGCACAGCGGACCGGTCCATAGTAGGGGTGGACTGGTCTTCCTGTTTGACTTTTTTTTCTCATCTTTGAATGCTCATATCTTTTGTTTTGGGACTCCGATTGAGGTGTCGTTTCTTCCTATGTGCTCATGAATGAGATATCTTCAACTTCTCTTAGGTACCTCATCTGAATTCCTGGTAAAAATTAAGCTTTGGCCCTTTTGACTTTCCTTCTTGTCTTTCTTTATTCTTCCATTTCTTGACATCAAATGCCTGTAAAAGCAATACGAAATACCAAAAACTCAGTGTACTCGTTAGGAAAAGTCAGTAGCAAGATTATTGGATAAAGTCAAATCGATTATGTTGTTCGAGGTGCTAAAAGTAACCAAATTAAGTAATAAATTAGGAAGAATTTATGCCTAATCATGGCACCTCCCTCCAACTAATGTACACCGGGCCGATGAACGTCTTTACTAGCTTGAGGGATCTCGCTAATAGCCCCGACTTGTTCTCAATGGCCATCCCTAATTTGCCATATTTGGGGAGCCTAGGGGTTGAGGATCCCTCGTCGCCTCCCCTACCACCGAGCCCAGACGACATCATCATAACAAGCATCATCATCCTTTCCTTAATACCTGAAGGAGACATTTGCTGTAAAAAAATGTTATTAGTACATATCAAAATGAATTAAAAGAAGACATGTAAATATGTACAATTACTACAAATAAAAATTAATTATTACTATCAAACACCTCAATTCTGAATTCCAAAACAACAACATCTAGCTCTTAATATGTACAATTACTAAAAATCCAAAACATCCCCACCCCCACCCTTACTGCCCACACACACGCACACTACACAAGAGTGAAAATGATAAAGTGCAAATCAAATAAAAGATTAAAAATGGATGTTTCGGTACAAATTGGAATATTTATTACAAATTGAAAAATGGCTTAAAATTCGGGTTATCATAAAAAATGGATTGATATTCGGTAGCCGCAGCCAAGTCATCCACACTACTATTTAGACGGTGATGTATTGGAGTATATATTTATGACTCCACGGTGATGTATTCCTCTGGAATGTATCGCGTATTCCTGACGTATTCTTTAAAAACTTTCATCAATCTTTCAAACGGATACATCCACTGATATCTAACTGGACCACAAAGAAGTGTCTCGTCGCATAGGTGTACCAACAAGTGAGCACTTATATCAAAGAATGCTGGGGGAAAGTACTTCTCCAACACAAAAATCGCTTCGGTAATCGCCAATTTTGCCTCCGCTATCCATGGTACTGTGAAAAATCGCTTTAATCTAGGTCTAACCATGGCATGTATTCTCCTTGGGTAATAAGCCCTTCACCAATTTTAGAATTCATGTCACGCTATTGCCAGAAAAATCGTATTGTGTCTTCAAACTGTTCAAACCAACAATGGCATGTAAATTTGTTTGATTTATAGTATGTTTCATTTAATTATATCTTATTTATATTCAAATTCAATTTATAATAGAAATTTCTATTTCCTCCATCTCCTCTAAAGGGTCAGTGGTCCTATCCCATTCAAGACCGCATTTTTCTGTAATATACTTAACATCTCATGCACATTGTTACGATTTGAAAAAAAATCGGTAGCATATCCCCGTAGTTCTCCAAGTACACGACGTAGATTGGTAAGTGTGAGTGTTATTTCAATTGATCAATTGAAATAATAGTCACACTTGTCAATCTAGTATGTACCCAGAGAACATTAGGATACGACTGCAAAAGTTCCTCTAAAGTAACAACTTTAAGCCACTAAGAATATTATACAAAAATTATGCCATCCTAAATTGTCCAAGCAGGACAATTCGAGAGATCTCATTACAGGGGTAATGACTCTCGAATGGGTCTAAGGGCTATTGAATGCGTACGCATAAGAACTAGAAGGCTAGTATCTATGCGCACTATATGTAATTTCAAGTATGTTTCATTTAATTATCATACTATATATATATTGTTCGATATACAAAGTAATTTTCAAAAAAAGTTCAAAAATCCCACCCCCATATGGTCATGCCACTTTTAAAACTAACCAACCCAACATCGATCCACTATAATCCAACAGCAATGTCAACAACAAATGTGTATCCCGTACTCCTTCTAATTCATCTACCCAATTAATTATTTTCATCAATTAAACAAATAATTAAAGTATAGAATTATTAATTTACTAATTTACAATGAGGGGCAATCCTACTTTCATAATTAATCATATATTAATTTACTAATTTACAATGAGGGGCAATCATATATTAATTTACTAAAAAAATTAATAACCAATCAATTCATTTTCAAAGGACATTACGCACAAACACGTACATACACGCACACTACACACACATATACACACACGCGCACATACACACACACACACACACGTGCACATTCACACACACACACACACACGCAGCCCCCCACCCCTACGCCACCACCCACCCATCCCTTCCCCCTTCCCCCACCACACACACATACAAAAACAACCCACCCATCCCTGCCCCCACACTGCCCCACTCCCTCCCCACCCCCACCCACCACACACGCACACACGCACACACACATGCACATATATATACACACACACACATATATATATATATATATATATATATATATATATATATATATATATATATATATATATATATATATATATATATATATATATATATATATATATATATATATATATAAATGGAAGAGAGAGAGAGAGAGAGAGAGAGAGAGAGAGAGAGATAAAGTAACCTAAAAATATTGAGAGAGAGGGAGAGCAGCGTAGAGAGAGAGAGAAAAGGAGGGAAGAATCGGTGGCGGAAAAAAATAAGGGGAAAGGGTTTTTTACTGGGACATTTGTCACGGATGTGTCACGGTCCTTGACCATGACAATATTATAAGGATTGTCACGGTCATTGACCATGACAAAAAATGCGTGTTTTTTTATCACGGTCAATGACCGTGATAAGGCTAGCCGTTGGAAGGGTGCCAATTTACCCATTGTACCACTTCTAAAGAAGCTTGGAGCACCCTTGTCACTGCCCATGAAGGTGATGAGCGCATTAAGGATGAAAATACCCAATTGTCAGTCCAACAGTACAATTATCTTATGATGGATGACTCTGAGTCATTTGATGACTTTTACATAAATTTGACTGATATTATCACTAAACTGCATGTTAATGGGATAGTTTATGATAGGAAATAAATTGTGTTTAAAATTCTAAGATCCCTTCCTTCTAAGTTTAATAATAAGAAATATGTTATTAAGGAAATGGATGACCATAATCTGACCCCTGAATTATTAAGTAGTAAGCATATAACAATTGAAATAGAGTTAGAATATAAGAAACATATGGCTGCAAATAGTAAAAGATTGTATGGATCTAATGTAGTCTTTTCATCTCATTTGATTGTCAAATTTCCTGATAATAACCTAGAGTTAGATGCTGATTGTGACTTAAAAAGCATTGACAATAAGATTTCCCTAATGAGTAAACATTTTAAGAAAACTGTTAGGTTTAGGAATGTTGTGGCTTCCAAACAATGGAAACTTGTTATCAAAGTTTTCAATATCCTAGACTTCATGATATGACAAATGATAGACACAAATCTGACGACACACCCATACCTAAGAAGGATCTAAGCAATATACAATGTCATATGTGAGGTAATATGGGAGATTTTGCTAAAAAATGTAAGACTAAGTTCAAGAATACTGTCAAGGACCATATGCATCATCCATCACCATGAATCATGCATTTCTTTCTTTGCTAAAATTATGTATACTGATGATAAAACATGTTTACCTGTTGATAGTACTGCTAATGCAATGCCCCTACTTTTGTTAATGAATTCTCTAATGTTATAGTGATAAATGATTCTCATACTTATAGCAGAAGTTTGAGTCAAAGTGACAAATTTGGTGACAAATTGAATGGTTGTGTGAGTTCCACTACAAAAATTGTGCGTTAGGGAACATATCACACACATCGCTTTGTGAGTCCGATGATGAATTACTTAATATACAATAATTGTATTCAAAGACTCTTAAAAGAAGTGCCAAACTTGAAAAAATGGTGAAACAGATAACTGAACGTGTTGAGAACTTGAGTAATACTACTAGGAAGAATGCTGAGGAATACACTAATCAGTTTATCGACCGCTAGAGAAAAACAAAAAAAATTGTTTCCAAATTAAAAGAACTTTCTGTGAAAACGTTTTCTTTAGAAGAAAGATATAAAGCTACGTTAGTAGAACTAAAAGAATCTGAATAAAAAGTCTCAACTATTTTTAAAAAATGTACTCACTTTGAGAGTAATGCAAATATTATGATAAAATTATAATCTCGAGTAAAATTAATTTTGATGCTACAACTAGCCTTGGATTTGATAAAAATTCCAAAAGTACACAGACAAATCTTCAAGATTCAAAAATAATATTTGTTTATTCTAGGAAGTTGCCTCTTAAACCAGGCCAAGATTTTGACAAATCTCATAAAGAAATTTTGAAAATTTATGTCCCGCAAGCTTCACACAGTGAGAGTAGTCCAAAGTCGAACTCTAACCGTAGATCTACGTTTGTTCGCCCCCTCATAAGAGATTTTTAGAAAAGAACTAAAACTATTGAAGTTGAACCTAATGTCCCAAACATGTCAAAGCCTATTTTTAAGGACTTAGAAGGTGAAGTCAAGCCTACATCGCACCAATATGTAATACCCCGTATTTTTACGGACATTTAAATTATAATAAGTGGGTGTAATTTAATAATTTGATAATTTTAAGTGAAAGAGAAATTAAAGTGTGAGTTTTTGATTATTATAGATGTGTGTTATATTCACTTACGAGAATAAGTAAATGAAGTTGAATTACTTTATATTATTTCGCAGTAGGGCAAAGCGACAAGTAATAATATTTTATTTGAAAAATACGTGTGGAGTTATCTTGGATTTAAAAAGGTGTATTTTTTATAAGAGACTCGAATGGCAATTTTGAGAGCACGGTTGGTCTCTAAATGACCGAAATAGTCAAAATACAGTACCCGGGGGTAATTTTTGGGTTCCGGGGACTTTTTGGATCAATAGGGACTCGCATTTGTGTATACGAGTCAATTTTGGATTTAATAAGGGGATAACCCTTATTTTTCCCTTATAAGGCCACGAGAGAAAGAGAAAGAAAAGAAAGAAGGAAAGAAAGAAAGAAAGAAAGAAAGGAAGAATAATAAGATATTTCCTACCAAGTCCGGTGGATTCTGGCACGAGGTCGTCAAAATTATCCAACGAGGCAAGTGTTTAACTTACTTTAACTATTTATATGCGCTTATTATTCATATTATAGTTGGTGAAAACTATATGATTTTTGGGCTGGGATTCTTGAATCAAAATGGGGTTTGTGGAATTGATTTCATATAAATTGATGTGATAATTACTCCATATGAATCTAAGCTTGAGCCGAAGTTAACGGCGTAATTTTTGTTGAGAAATTAGAGGAGTTGAATGAAATTCAGTGTTTAACTAAGTTCGGGTTTAAACCTTACTTAAATTGAGTAATCCCATGAATAAATTAATGTGTTGGGTAAAAATCAATGTGTATGTGTTTTTAGTGATGGTTGGTGATGTTAAAAACCACCAATTTTGGAGTTGAAGAAGATGATACTCAAAAATTGTACACGTTGAACCGATGGAATGCGGTTCGGTTTGGATAATCGGACCGGTTCATTTTGGGGGCCATCGGTTCGGTTCGTTTATTTTCATCGGACTGGTTCATTTTTTGGACATCAGTTCGATTCGATTTTGTCAGTAAATTTTGGGAAATTTTTCTTGGACTAAAACGATTGGAGTGCAATCCCTTTTGGAGATAAGTAGTAGGGGATCTTAAATATAGTATTAAGGCCCCTAAAAGATTAACTGGGTGATACATAAATCTCAGGTTAGTGAGAATAAGATCCGGGTTGTAAATTTTAGGAGTGTTTGGGACGAACGACAGTCAGGAAAATCTTTTTGACGGGTATATATACATTTATGCGTGTAGAATTTGTGTGTCGATAGTATATGAGAGAAATTCGAATGTGCGAGTGGGATGAAATTAGAATACTAGCTAGACGTGATGAGCTAATATTCAGAAGTAATTAATGTGATAAAATTATAATAAGTGAGTGAATACTTATGAGATTATGATAAGTTGTGTGTATACGTATGAATTAATACGAATTGGTATATTCGAGATTATAGGCTAATGCCAGTGAGATAGGCAGGATTAGCCAGATTTAATAATATATATATATACACACACACACACGGGTATAGAGACATTATATATATGATATGATTATAAATATATTTGTGTGTGAATGGTGTATTAATGTGAAACATGCCCCTCTAGTGCTATCATGGGTAGTTGCACGATGTGGGTGAATCCCTTGGCTAGTGAATGTAGGGAGAGTATAGTCCCCAGGTCACAGCATCCAGTTATTTATGTAGTGTGGCTTTTATCATGGGTGAGAGGTCTTGGGTATGATTCGTCTAACTATCAGGTGAGGAACTATGACTGCTTCCCCTACGTTTGTGTTATGTTTATCAGGTTGGTGTGACACCCCGCCTAATTAAATACCGAGTGACCAGTCCTTTATTAATTAAATTATAATATTCGGTTGGTTCAGATTAGGCCTCATTGTTGAAAACTTGTTTTAAATTACTAACCACCTAATATTTAAAAAAGTTTGATGTCAAAATTTTATCTTATCAATTAATATAAAGCAATTATACTAAATAACCAAATCATTCACCATTCAATTCAATCTCATACAAACTGAAATAACTGACATAAAATAAAGAAGCTGGAGTAAACATATCCAGTCAAAATCCAATACATTAATCCAATAAAATAAATCCAATAACTGGGAATAAAAATGAATTAAATCTCAAATCTCTGAATGTATAAATAAAAAGGGACGACATGTTCAACCGATGCAAATAACTCAAAAGTGCGGAATGATAGACTCAGAGACGTCTATAACCAAAGTCATGTTGCCTCCACAGCAGATATAGCTCATCGAATGAATGGAACTCCTAAGTCTGGTGTCCCTGTGGCTGAGCACCTAAAATAATTTGACAAGAAAAGAGATTTGCAGAAAACGGATCAGAGCCAGAGCTGAAAACAGTTTAAAAATCAGCAAGTGCTTAGAATGATTTTATTAGCACGTATATTCCTCATGGTAAATTATCGAACTGACTTGGAATACTCATCTCTCATCTAATGCGTACGCCTAGCGAATATTCAAACCCCACTAGTTGTACTCATATACTAACTAGCCCTTCTTACCTATTAACTAGTCATAATCGACGTCATTACCATGAATTTCCAATGCAAATAGAATATAAATATAACCCATTCCTCTTAAGCATCAATAGACCCTTTCAGTCTTAATATAGTAATTACATGTTCGCTACTTAATTCATTTCAGGTTTTATCGTTAATTCTACCTACTAATTTCACACAGTAGATATCATCACAAGTGTATATATATATATATATATATATATATATATATATATATATATATATATATATATATATATATATATATATATATACTGTATTGCACTTCGAGACACAACTGCGGTGCCTGCATACTCTGTTAGCATGTCCTACCGCATCGCTGATGTGACGACCCGGATATGATTATGATAAACCATGTTTAAATCATGATTACCTTATGGGATGGGGATAATGTGTTATTATAATATATAATTTTAAGTTGTTTTGTTTAGTCTAAGCCTACCTTCATAACTTATAAAATATTGAATTAGTCCCAAACACAAATTTGTGACATCTTCGCTAGGAATGTTCGAGTTCGGGACTAGTTTTGTCCACTATAATATAATAATTGACTTGAGGTGAAAACTATATGGTTGTATATATATGAGTTAAGTTTGTAACACAACAAACGGTGTGTAAAACAGAGGACCGAGCAAGAAGTTATGTTGGAATTACGAAGTAGGGGCAAATCTGTCCATTAGTTAAGTGGTATTTTGTCTTGTATGTATAACAAATGGATGGATTTCATTGGTTGGAAGGGGGGAAGCTTGGCCGACTTAATCCCATTGAAATGAAATCCTTCTTCATCCAAACTCAGCCATTAGAGAGTTTGACCTGAAGAGAGAGAAACGGGAAGTTTAAGAAGAGAAATGTGAGGAAAAATGGGAGAAAAATCCATTAGAAATTACGAAAACATCCCTAAGGTAATTCTACATGTAAATATTGTATATTATTGGAATTATTGATTTAAAATGATATAAATAATCATTTATTTACTAATTTCTGTGTTTTGAGGTATAAGTATGGATAGATGCGTGTTTAAGCAAGGTTGAACGTGTAAATCATGTATATTGATTCGATTGAAAACCATGTGTATTAAAACTCAGATAAATTTTTGTATATTTATTGGAACTAAATCATTCCAGTTGGATATGAAAATACACTCATATATTTATAACATATCCGAATATTATGTTAAAATACCAAGAAATGAATCTTTGGCGATAGTTTGAAGTTCATATATCAAATCTTCCCCAAAGGTGTAAGTATGCACACCAGGAGTTCGATGTTTTGCTTGACATAGCAAATGAACCTTAAAATTTATGAAACTTTAATTTTGTATTTTTACATATGTTTATGGATGTTGGGTGAAATATCAAAGGAAGTTATGATGCAGGAAAATTATGAAAATTCTTCGAAGTTGACTGAACGATAAAAGAGTTTATAGGGAAGATTTGATTTGTAATAAAGAAATGTACACATCTTGCTTTAGGAAACTTGAAATAATGTGTTATCTTTTATACTGGGAACCTAATATGATAAGAATAGGATTACCAAGAATAAATTAAAGTATGTTTGGGATATGGATTGGATAGGTTAAGTATTTTAACATGAAATTGGATGAGACTTCATTTATGATAAATGATTAGAATGGGATGATGTGATGCTTATGCGTATGGTCAAGGTTAAGTTATTCTTTGGATTTTTAATATCCTTATGATGATACTAATATTTTAAGACTTTATATGTTAAAGGAAAGAAGAACCGGTTGAACAAGTGCCAGACAAAGGCAAGAGAAAAACACACGAAGTGGCCAAGGTGAGTGTACTCACTGGAAAAAGATGTATCATACATGGCTATGGAGATGATTTGAATATCACTCACGGGTAAGATGTATTACACATGGTTATGGATATGATATGAATATCACTCACTGGTAAGATGTATTATACATGGTTATGGATATGATCAGAATAATATTGAATATGAATTTGTTCATTTCGGTTTATCGAAATGAGGGGTTACTCCTCGACCAGAAATGGGGGAGATTTATCTATTAAAGACAAGGGGTTACTCCTCGACCAGTAATGGGGGAGAATTGTCTATTGTAACAGGATATGTAAATCATGATTCGGATAAGTTGGTCATTCTTTATGAATGAGCTGGATAAGTATATAATTGGTCATTCTTTATGAATGAGCCGGATAAGTGTATAATTGGTAATTCTTTATGAATGAGCTGGATAAGTATATAATTGGTAATTCTTTATGAATGGGTCGGATAAGTATGCATATATCATCACGGAGATATGATTTATTGCATTTAATTTTATGCAATAGTGTAGTAGTGATGCATTTGTTGAGCTATTTTGCTCATGGTTCCTATGTTTATGTTTTTCAGGTATTGTGATATCACTGCCAAATCTAGGAGTTCGTTGGGGTTAGAAAGGGATGCATAAAACCAAAATTTGGTCAAATGTAAATGGGGTAATTTAAGCCTACTTATCTTTTCTGTAAGTTTGAATAAGCATAATTACCTTAAAATTTTGAAAGGCTTTTAGTTTTATTGATTCATGTAAATAATTGAATAAAGATACTTGTGTTTATGGTTTGGTTAAGGTAATTATGATTTGACTCACTTTGACTTTCAAACTTAATTATAAGTAACTGGTTTAGGGTGTGTCAACTGATTTTCATGAAGGACTAAAGGTTCAATCTCTCACGAACCATCAAAACAAAACACATATATTAGAGGCGAACGTAGTCCTAAGTCGATGGGCTACACACATACCTACGCACCCATACGACCGTCATCTCTACCGATCTCACAGATAGTCTGTACCTAGGTTCTATTCTCTAGTGGTACCAATTAATACCCCAACCGAAGGATCCTCAAGGCATGATTGCCCATAAAGCGCAACCTTCGCTCGATAGTAAGCAGTGTAGATATGTTATACACATAATATTTTATTCAAATAAGCACACACTTGTAATACCCCGTACTTTTGGCTATATTTATTTTTGGGATTAATTAATTAAATGTGTATTAATTGGAAATTAATCCGGGTTAAAAATACTAACGAGATGCGAGTTTGTATTTGATTATGTGCATACATGTTTTTTTTATGAATATCGAATTATGAAAAATTTGTCGTGAGATTGATATACGGCATTTTGGAAATTTTGTTGAGACGCGTGTGACCGCCGCGTCACAGTGTAATATTTTGATTATAAAAGTGAATTTAAATTCTTTAAACCGTATGGTCGTTTTGAGTGCGCCAACGCGTCCGGAAGGGTCGAGATAGTCAGAAAACACTAGCCGGGGGTGTAGTTTGGGTCCCGGGGTATTTTTAGGCCATACCGGCATTATAAAGGGTATTTTGGTAATTTCGTATTTTTAGGAATTAAAAATGACGAAAATTAGAGAAGTAAATCTGATTGGGAATAGACCCACTAAACCCACTAACCAACCCTTAATGACCCAATAAGCTACGGAGGTTATCATTTAGGTTTCCAACTTTCCCAAAGAAAACCCTAGCCACCATAGCCACCTTTGGAGAAGAAAGCTTAGAGAGGGAGAGAAGGAGAAGGAATTCTGCAGAAAACCTTTACAAAATCAACACCAAATTCAGAGACAATCGAGGCAAGTGATTTAATCTCTTTTAATTCATAGAATGTTTCCTCCATGTTAGATAATTTGAAGATTTACTATTGTTCTTGAAAGATAAATGAAAACCCATGTTGTTTAGACATAGAACTTGAATATTGAGGACAAATTGCATGTAGAATCATATAGAGATGATTATTCTGGTATTAATATATGTTGGATGTAAGAAAAACGGATTTAGAATGGACTAATTGAGAACTTAAAAGTTTAGGGTTCATGTTCTTGAGAAATTGGGGAAAAATGTAGAAACTTGTGATTTAATGTTGTTTAGGATGTATTATTTCCTTAAAAGATGTTAGTATATGACCTTAGCATGTTTTAGGATGATTAGAGAACTTAAAACATTGTTGGAACGAATTTTAGAGGAGATTTGAGGAGTAAGAATTGGTGAAAATCGTAACTAAGAAATTCTGGGCCGAAACTGGTCCCTTGTTAGAAGACCTTCCCAGGTCGTTCGAACGAGCTCGTTCGAACGAGCTTCTAACGAGTTGACCAGTCGCTTCTAACGAGGGGAGACTTCGTTCGATACCTTCGTTCGAACGAACTGTAATTCGTTCGATACATTCGTTCGAACGAGATGTCGTTAGAAGGTACAGTTCGTTCGAACGAACTAGAATCTCGTTCGAACAGCCTCGTTTGAACGAGACTTCTAACGAGCTGGCAGTTTAGGCCTTTTTGGCCTGTTTTGATTTTGGGAGTCCCGTGATCTTGTTCGAGGATATAGATAACCTTCCTTTGATGATGTATTGATAGGTTTGGGACGTTTGTGTTATTTTGAGGAGTAAATTATATATAAGCGATTTAAATTAAAGGGATAGTTGGGTTGAGACGTGAGTGTCTACTACGACGTGAGAATAGATTATGGCACGTATGATTATAAACCAGAATCGTATAAAGTGTGTAAAGTATATATTGGTACTAGAGTGAGAATAGTACTACAATTAAACTACGGGATTACTAAGACGTGTGTTTACTTAGTATTGGTATATGAATTGTGTGTATGACATACCTACCATACTTGCTATCACGGGAGGTTTGCGTTCGCTTAGGGCCTTCTAATCCTTGTGTTGCCCGGATTTAGACTGGTTACCTTGATGAACATAGGTCATAGAAAGACTTATTGGGATATTAATAAGTCCGCTGATCGTGGGAGCGTAGGTATGTGCGTGACCCATGTGATGTGATTGTGTTCGCCTCCATTATTTATGATGTTGTTATTTGTGAACTATTCCTGAGAGATTCGGAATATGTAATCCTTATGTACGTGATGTACCGGGATAGATAGCAGAGTATGTGTGCACCGCAGCTTAGTTCTCGGGGTGCTTGTATTGTATATTTATGTTGGGAATAATATACACTTAATTAATGGGAACCTTCATGTTAATGTTGTGAAAATAATTACGGTATTGTTTCGAGAAACATAACGGGTTAGCTGATAGTGAAATATATTGCATATTGAGCATCTGAGTTTACGTTAAACCCCTATTTAATTACGAGCGTTATAATGTTAATGGAACCGAGTAATAAGGGTAGGACCTATGACAGTCTATCTAGATATGATGACACTTAGCTAGTGGTTTGTGTCATGGTAGATGGGTACTTACGTTAGGAGTGCACAGTTAGACGAGAGGTGAGAATATCATGTGAGTGCACGTCCTAACATGTACTTTGCATTTAATGTTTTAAATGTTTTTAAAGCACTTGCAGGTTTTTAAAATATCTCCACATTCGGGCTCTGACCCGTTTTCTTTCAAATCTATTTTCCTTGTAAAACCATTTTAGGTGCCCAGCCACAAGGACACCATGCATAGGATACTCATTCTGGTGACGAGCTGTAGCTGTTTGTGGAAGCTACAGGGATTTGCTTGTAGACGCTTCTATGACTTGGATTCCAGATTCATTATCTATCAGTTGTAGGGCATGTTGCCCATTTCTATTAGAGTTACATTTCCATTACAGTTTTCAGACTTTGGCATGTATTGATTTAGTATTCAGTTACTTATATCAGTTGTGGGATTTGTTGTGAGGAGTTTTCCTCCAGACTTTATTTACATTATGTGATGGTTATTCTATTTACTTCATTATGGTGAATGGTGTTATTATTCTTTATTTCACTTGTTGCATGTTAATCAGACTTTAAATAAAATTTGGCACTTACTTTTTAAATACTAGGTGGTTAGTAATAATAAAAATATTTTCGACAGTGATGGTTTTAACTGAGCCAACTTGGCATTTTGAATTAATTTAATAAATGAGTAGCTACCCGGTATTTAATTAGTCGGGGTGTCACAGGTGGTATCAGAGCATCAGGTTCTAGTGTCCTTTAGAATCTGACGGCTTATTATGTTTCCGCTAAGTTTCTTTGATATAGAGCCCTATATTTTAGGACTGTTGTACTCTTTTTGTGTATGCTTCGTTCTTCAGCTATTTTAAGCTTATAAAAGCGAACTTATAAACTTTGTTCTTATTTCAGATGCCTCCACGACGTGCACGACGAGTTCCCAGGGATGCAACGCCCGAACCCCAGCCCGCTCCAGTTCAGGGCATGATGAACGCCGCTGAGGTTGCAGCTATAGTAGCCCAAGCGGGTAAATGCCGCAATTGCCGTTGTTCAGCAGGCACCACCTCAGGCGCCGGTTGCCGCGCCAGTACAGGCAAATGCATTCCTGTCTGCTTAGGAACGTGTACGTGACGCTTTTCAGAAAGCGCATCCGCCAGAGTTTGCAGGTAGCTCAGATGTGGTAGTCTCGAGCCAGTGGAGGAAGGATATGCAGAGGCACTTAAGGATGTATGAGTGCACGGACGTTAAGAAGAAGGTGCTAGCTACTTTCAAGCTAGTTGGATCTGCATTGCAGTGGTGGGAGTCTATTACCACCGTGGAGTAGAGGGATACTCTCACTATTCAGGACTTCTGGGTGCGGTTTGACCGCAAGTACTTTCCGTCGGCTGTTCACACGGAAATGAGGAGGAAATTGATGAGTCTGAGGCAAGAGGGTAAGACTGTGGCCGAGTATGAGGCCGAGTTCACAAATCTGTTGAATATCGTTCCAGATGAGATACCAACAGAGAAGAAGAAGATTGAGAAATTCACCGACGGGTTGACTTGGAGGATCCGTCAGCATCTGTTAGGGAACCTTTCATTGGCCACGTATTCTGATGTGGTTAACGCTGCTTTGTTACACTGCCAGGACCACCGCTTTCATATGGCTGAGGGTAAGAGGTCGGGAGAGTCTAGCCATCAGGGCAGGACTGGAGGACATGGTGCCGGTGGGGCACAATCTGTTCAGGGGCAGAGACAGGGCGAGCAGGGTTCGTAGCAGGGGGATCAGAAGAGGTTCCGATCAGGGAACTACAGACAGGGACAGGGAGGTTTCCGTCAGGGCCATCAGGGTCCAAACGGCCATCAGGGCCAACAGGGGCAGAATGGGAAGCAGTTTCACCAGGGCCAGCAAGGCCAAGGGAGGAACGGTAACGGCCACCAGGGCCGGGGACCGCAGGGGCAGAGAGGAGGGAACTTCCCAGGGAAGTGTTTTGTTTGTGGCAAGACTGGCCATAAGCGACAGGATTGTCCTGATAGGGGCAGGGCCCCACAGCAGCAGCAACAGGGTGCTCGCCAAGAGCCACAGAGGCCTATGTTTCCCGCCGCTCTCCCCGCACCGCCACAGATGGCAGCATTGCCACCCATTCCAGCAGTCCAAGCTCAGCAGGGGCAGCTACAGTATGGACGTGTCTATAACGTCCACCAGGCTGCAGTTCCACAGGCACCGCCCGCGATTGAGGGTACGTTTCCTATCCATGGCACTATGGGTCGGGTATTATTTGATACGGGGGATACACACTGTTTTATAGCTACACACTTCGCGAAAGCTTTAGGATTGTTAGCTACGGCAGAGAGCACAGTGACGTGTGTCGACTCACCATTGGGGAGTGGGTCACTTATTTTCTTTATATGCCGGGGAGTGGGGGTAGAGATTGGTGGTTTGGTATTACCTGCAGCCATGTTGGTATTAGATATGCATGTTCACGATGTGATTATCGATATGGATTGGCTCGTAGCTTATAGGGCCATGATTGATTGCTTCAGCGAGAGCATTGTTTTTGCCATTCCGGGGCAAGAGATGTTTATAGTGGCGATGCCTCGCCCAGAGGGAGGATCGACCGCTCATCTGTATTACATTGAGGAGGATACCTCTAAGGAGGTAGTGATTCCTTTAGATTCTATCCCAGTAGTCAGGGAGTATTCGGATGTGTTTCAGGAGATACCAGGCCTACCCCCCAGTCGAGAGATAGACTTTGTTATAGACCTATTGCCAGATACGAGGCCTATAGCACGCGCACCGTATCGTATGGCTCCCGTAGAGATGCGAGAGCTACGAGATCAGATAGAGCAGCTGTTAGGTCAGGGCTTTATTCGCAGGAGTACCTCACCTTGGGGCGCTCCAGTTTTGTTTGTGAAGAAGAGGGACGGTTCACTGAGATTGTGTGTGGACTACCGAGAGTTGAATAAGGTCACGATACGGAATAAATATCCGTTACCTCGAATCGATGACTTATTAGACCAGTTGAGAGGAGCTTCTTTCTTCTCGAAGATTGATTTGAGATCAAAATACCATCAGTTGCGTATCAGGGAGGAGGATGTCTCGAAGACTGCGTTTTTGTCGAGATATGGTTCTTACGAGTTTCGGGTTATGCCTTTCGGTTTGACCAACGCTCCAGCAGTGTTTATGGACTTGATGAACAGAGTGTTCAGGGATTTCCTAGATCAGTTTATCATTGTCTTCATTGATGATATACTGGTTTACTCCTAGACAGAGGAGGAGCACGCCGAGCATTTGAGGCAGGTTTTGCAGACACTTCGTCAGAACGAGTTGTATGCAAAATATGAGAAATGCGGGTTTTGGTTGAAAGAGGTCCAGTTTTTGGGACATATCATTTCCGACCGGGGAATATCTGTTGATCCGGGGAAAGTATCAGTGGTGAGGGAGTGGGGACAGCCCACAACACCGATTGAGATTCGTAGTTTCTTGGGTCTAGCAGGATACTATAGGAGGTTCATTCGGGGTTTCTCAGAGATAGCAGGTCCTTTGACACATCTGACTCGTAAGGGTGTGCCATACATCTGGAGTGATGCCTGTCAGCTGGCATTCGATGAATTGAAGGACAAATTGACCTCAGCACCTGTGTTAGCATTGCCGAGACCGGGAGTTGAGTATTTGGTTTACACCGATGCGTCTTTGCAAGGGCTTGGAGGTGTATTACAGTAGGAGAGACAGGCCATAGCTTATGCTTCCCGTAAGCTTAAGCCTCATGAGAAGAATTACCCCACGCATGATTTGGAGTTGGCGGCAGTGGTATTTGCCCTACGGATTTGGAGGCACTATCTTTTGGGGGAGAAGTTCCAACTGTTCACGGATCATAAGTCCCTACAATACCTGTTCACGCAGAAAGAGTTAAATATGCGGCAGCGTAGGTGGCTCGAGTTTGTGAAAGACTACCAGTTTGATATCCAGTATCACCCAGGTAAGGCTAACGTGGTAGCAGACGCGTTGAGCCGTAGGCCAGCAGATAACGTGGCAGAGGTGTGGAAGGCTAAGTGGAAGGAGTTGGGACACCAGGATGCAGTGGCCCGATCTTTCATGTCTGTGATGACCGTTACACCGCAGATTATCACGATGGTAGTACGGGCACAAGCTAATGACTCGTTCTGTCAGGAGCAGATAGTTCGATTACTAGCTGAGGGAGCCGATTCCTTTATCGTTAGCTCAGACGGGGGATTACGCTTCAATGGGAGATTGGTAGTTCCGGAAGGGGAGGAATTACGACACGAGGTGATGGCAGAGTCGCACGGCTCACGGTTCGCGGTACATCCCGGAGGGGACAAAATGTACCAAGACATGAGACGACAGTATTGGTGGAGCGATATGGAGAGAGATATTGCTGAATTTGTTTCGAAATGCGCCACTTATCAGCTTGTAAAAGTGGATCATCAGAGACCGGCAGGACTGCTACAGCCGTTGGAGGTCCCAGTGTGGATGTGGGAGAGCATATCCATGGACTTTATCACGGGGTTGCCTACGTCGCAGAGGGGTCACGACTCCGTTTGGGTAATTGTGGACAGGTTGTCCAAGGTCGCTCACTTTTTACCCGTAAGGACTGACTACACTACGGGACAGTATGCCCAGCTCTTCATTTCGGAGGTGGTGAGACTTCACGGTGTCCCCCTAAATATCGTGTCTGACAGAGACAAGATATTTGTTTCGCGGTTTTGGGAAAGTTTCCAGGAGGCCATGGGCACAGAATTGCGGTTGAGTACGGCTTATCATCCGCAGACCGATGGGCAGACCGAGCGCACAAATCAGATGTTGGAAGACATGCTACGCATGTGCATTATTGACTTTGGGGGTGGATGGGAGCAGTACCTTCCACTGGTAGAGTTTGCTTACAACAACTCTTATCAGTTCACTATTGGCATGGCTCCGTTTGAGGCATTGTAGGGTAGGCCTTGTCGTTCCCCAGCATGTTGGTTAGAGGTGGGGGACAACAAACTACTTGGGCCGGAAGTGATTCAGGATACTTCGGCAAGGATTGAGTTGATTCGGAGTCGCATTCGGGTAGCTCAAGACAGGCAGAAGAGTTATGCTGATGCGAAGAGATTTTTCAGGGAGTTCCAAGTGGGGGACAAGGTTTTTCTCAGAGTATCTCCTATGAAGGGGATTATGCGTTTCGGGAAGAAGGGGAAGTTGGCACCAAGGTATGTGAGGCCGTTTCCTATTATTGAGCGGATCGGACCGGTTGCATATAGACTTGGGTTACCGGAGCATTTGCATCGGATTCACGATGTGTTCCATATTTCCTCACTGAGGAAATACCTTAGAGATAATTTGGCTCATTCTCACATTGCTGTGGAGGACATCGATCTCCAGCCGGATAGCTTCTACGAGGAGGGGCCGATTGCTATTTTGGACCGAAGCGAGAGGAAACTGCGGTCAAAGATAGTTCCGTTAGTGCGTGTTCAGTGGCGACATCACAATGTCGAGGAGTCCACATGGGAGCGCAAGGATGAGATGCGCGAACGTTATCCAGAGTTTTTTTTAGCAGGTACTTTCTAGTTTCGAATTTCGGGACGAAATTCAGTTATTAGGGGGGAAGTATGTAATACCCCGTACTTTTGGCTATATTTATTTTTGGGATTAATTAATTAAATGCGTATTAATTGGAAATTAATCCGGGTTAAAAATACTAACGAGATGCGAGTTGGTATTTGATTATGTGCATACATGTTTTTTTTATGAATATCGAATTATGAAAAATTTGTCGTGAGATTGATATACGGCATTTTGGAAATTTTGTTGAGACGCGTGTGACCGTCGCGTCACGGTGTAATATTTTGATTATAAAAGTGAATTTAAATTCTTTAAACCGTATGGTCGTTTTGAGCGCGCCAACGCGTCCGGAAGGGTCGAGATAGTCAGAAAACACTAGCCGGGGGTGTAGTTTGGGTCCCGGGGTATTTTTAGGCCATACCGGCATTATAAAGGGTATTTTGGTAATTTCGTATTTTAGGAATTAAAAATGACGAAAATTAGAGAAGTAAATCTGATTGGGAATAGACCCACTAAACCCACTAACCAACCCTTAATGACCCAATAAGCTACGGAGGTTATCATTTAGGTTTCCAACTTTCCCAAAGAAAACCCTAGCCACCATAGCCACCTTTGGAGAAGAAAGCTTAGAGAGGGAGAGAAGGAGAAGGAATTCTGCAGAAAACCTTTACAAAATCAACACCAAATTCAGAGACAATCGAGGCAAGTGATTTAATCTCTTTTAATTCAGAGAATGTTTCCTCCATGTTAGATAATTTGAAGATTTACTATTGTTCTTGAAAGATAAATGAAAACCCATGTTGTTTAGACATAGAACTTGAATATTGAGGACAAATTGCATGTAGAATCATATAGAGATGATTATTCTGGTATTAATATATGTTGGATGTAAGAAAAACGGATTTAGAATGGACTAATTGAGAACTTAAAAGTTTAGGGTTCATGTTCTTGAGAAATTGGGGAAAAATGTAGAAACTTGTGATTTAATGTTGTTTAGGATGTATTATTTCCTTAAAAGATGTTAGTATATGACCTTAGCATGTTTTAGGATGATTAGAGAACTTAAAACATTGTTGGAGAGAATTTTAGAAGAGATTTGAGGAGTAAGAATTGGTGAAAATCGTAACTAAGAAATTCTGGGCCGAAACTGGTCCCTCGTTAGAAGACCTTCCCAGGTCGTTCGAACGAGCTCGTTCGAACGAGCTTCTAACGAGTTGACCAGTCGCTTCTAACGAGGGGAGACTTCGTTCGATACCTTCGTTCGAACGAACTGTAATTCGTTCGATACATTCGTTCGAACGAGATGTCGTTAGAAGGTACAGTTCGTTCGAACGAACTGGAATCTCGTTCGAACAGCCTCGTTCGAACGAGACTTCTAACGAGCTGGCAGTTTAGGCCTTTTTGGCCTGTTTTGATTTTGGGAGTCCCGTGATCTTGTTCGAGGATATAGATAACCTTCCTTTGATGATGTATTGATAGGTTTGGGACGTTTGTGTTATTTTGAGGAGTAAATTATATATAAGCGATTTAAATTAAAGGGATAGTTGGGTTGAGACGTGAGTGTCTACTACGACGTGAGAATAGATTATGGCGCGTATGATTATAAACCGGAATCATATAAAGTGTGTAAAGTATATATTGGTACTAGAATGAGAATAGTACAACAATTAAACTACGGGATTACTAAGACGTGTGTTTACTTAGTATTGGTATATGAATTGTGTGTATGACATACCTACCATACTTGCTATCACGGGAGGTTTGCGTTCTCTTAGGGCCCTCTAATCCTTGTGTTGCCCGGATTTAGACTTGTTACCTTGATGAACATAGGTCATAGAAAGACTTATTGGGATATTAATAAGTCCGTTGATCGTGGGAGCGTAGGTATGTGCGTGACCCATGTGATGTGACTGTGTTCGCCTCCATTATTTGTGATGTTGTTATTTGTGAACTATTCCTGAGAGATTCGGAATATGTAATCCTTATGTACGTGATGTACCGGGATAGATAGCAGAGTATGTGTGCACCGCAGCTTAGTTCTCGGGGTGCTTGTATTGTATATTTATGTTGGGAATAATATACACTTAATTAATGGGAACCTTCATGTTAATGTTGTGAAAATAATTACGGTATTGTTTCGAGAAACATAACGGGTTAGCTGATAGTGAAATATATTGCATATTGAGCATCTGAGTTTACGTTAAACCCCTATTTAATTACGAGCGTTATAATGTTAATGGAACCGAGTAATAAGGGTAGGACCTATGACAGTCTAGCTAGATATGATGTCACTTAGCTAGTGGTTTGTGTCATGGTAGATGGGTACTTACGTTAGGAGTGCACAGTTAGACGAGAGGTGAGAATATCATATGAGTGCACGTCCTAACATGTACTTTGCATTTAATGTTTTAAATGTTTTTAAAGCACTTGCATGTTTTTAAAATATCTCCACATTCGGGCTCTGACCCGTTTGCTTTCAAATCTATTTTCCTTGTAAAACCATTTTAGGTGCCCAGCCACAAGGACACCATGCATAGGATATTCATTCTGGTGACGAGCTGTAGCTGTTTGTGGAAGCTACAGGGATTTGCTTGTAGACGCTTCTATCACTTGGATTCCAGATTCATTATCTATCAGTTGTAGGGCATGTTGCCCATTTCTATTAGAGTTACATTTCCATTACAGTTTTCAGACTTTGGCATGTATTGATTTAGTATTCAGTTACTTATATCAGTTGTGGGATTTGTAGTGAGGAGTTTTCCACCAGACTTTATTTACATTATGTGATGGTTATTCTATTTACTTCATTATGGTGAATGGTGTTATTATTCTTTATTTCACTTGTTGCATGTTAATCAGACTTTAAATAAAATTTGGCACTTACTTTTTAAATACTAGGTGGTTAGTAATAATAAAAATGTTTTCGACAGTGATGCTTTTAACTGAGCCAACTTGGCATTTTGAATTAATTTAATAAAGGAGTAACTACCCGGTATTTAATTAGTCGGGGTGTCACAACACTCAACTTAATGTATATATATATACAATAGTCATTCTCACAACTCAAGTCCTCGAAATTATAGATAATATCCTCGTCTCTACTATTCACATTATTGTAACATTTTGACTTATCTCCCTAACGTATACCTTTTCTCTAAGGCTCTATTACCCCGCTACATCCCCTTGAGTTATAGCTCTCTCAACTCATTACTAACTAGGAATATAAGTCATTTAATAATAGCGTAGATTAGTTTCTCTCACTTGGACCAACCTAGAAGGTTTTCTAACTTATATGGGCCAAAATAAGCACTCTGGAGTCTCGTTAGAAGTCCAAGATTCTCGTTCGAACGAGGATGTTTGAACGAACCTCTCACTTAGAATGAACTCAAAAATCTTGTTAGAACTCTCATTGGAATTCTCGTTCAAACGACCTCGTTCGAACAACCTGGGCAGGTCTTCGAAAGAAAATTCCGAGGGTTCCCCTATTCAGCCAAAGTTCATTTTTCCAATCTTTTCCTCATCCAATTTCGTCTAAAATTCATCCCAACACCCAATCAATGATTCTAAACTATTCCTGATCATAATAGGGTACTTCTAACATAATTTATCTGACAATTCCTTACTTAATCATGGGAAATCTAACTATTGTCTCTAATATCTAAAAGTCCATTAATTATAAACCCACCATGAACAATCATTCAAAATCCCCAATTATTTTTGTGATTGTAACATAAAATTTCTAGATATATCATTACTAGCATAGGGTTATTCATCTACATGCAAACCTATCTTCAAATTTTACAATTAATGGAGATTCAGTCTCAAATTCATAGTATCAATGCTTATCTCATAAACTAGGGTTAACATGAATCATATATACTCAAAATTTTAGCAAGATAAACACTTACCTTTTCATGACCCTCTGAATTGCTGAGTGAAACTGGTATGGGTATGATCCTCTCCTCGCGATCTATGTGTTGGTATGGTTTTCGATGGAAAAGCTTGAATCCTTAGCCCAATTCTCTATGTCTTCTTCTTCTTCTTCTTCTTCTTCTTCTTCTTCTTCTTCTTCTTCTTCTTCTCCCTATTAGGTTCTCGCTCTCTCTCTCGTGGGTTAGAAACTGTCAGATAGGCTAATTCCCACGCCCTTTTTTCTTTTTAATTCTTATTTTCGTCCATTTAATTCCCCAAAAATATCAAAAGACCAAAATACCCCTCTAGGGTGTTGTTTTAGGATAAAATGCCCCGTAATCCAAATAAAAACACCCGAGCAGTGTTTTCTGACTATTTTGACCCTTCCGGACACAACGACACACTCAAAACGTCCAGACGAGCTACTTGAAAATAAAATTATCCTTTTTAGCTCAATAAAGTAATACTGACACGACTCACATACGCGTCCCAATTAAGTGTATTTTAACTATCATATGTTTCACTCCCGACGAAAATAATATTCTCATATTCATATATTACTTTGCTCACTAAATAATATTCCACGTAATTATTTCCGATAAAGACTAACTCTCGTCACGCTAGTAATTATTACAATTACATTGAGATTAATCATAATTTAAATTTTCTACCGTTAAATTAATTAATTCAAATACCATAATTAAAATGAAAGTCCACAAAATTACGGGGTATTACAGTTAGTATGAGATCTCGATCGGTGGTACCCAGGTTGAGGTGTGTATTCCCTGGAATATGATAGCATTCTAGACACTGCATCCATTGAGTTATAGCTATGAGGAATGGTTATTATACTTATATAGTGTGTGATATATAAGTATGGATATACTTGATGTGTATAGTATATAGGATATTGTGCGTGTGTGTCTATATATATATATATATATATATATATATATATATATATAAAATAAAAGATAAAGTGAGAAGTAAATTTTTACTTTCGGGAAAATAAAGTTCGAAATAAAATGAGGGATATGTATATAAAGATGAGAAAATTATATACAAGACTAATGACACTAAAATGAGAATAGTATATAATAACTAATGAAAGTTATTCAAAAATGAATGAATAAAATATAAGTGAGGAATTGTAATGCATAAGCTCGTGCGAAAGCTTAGGATAGTAAATACGCGGGATATGAGATAGCGTATGGTTGTTTAGAAGTTTAGTGAGATGTTAATTAGGCTGGTTAGCGTAACCTGGGTGTTCAAAATATATGCATTAGGTGTGAACCGTTAGATGAGAGGAGAGGGGTATCTCATGTGAGTACGACACTAGTTTAAATATGGAGAATATCATATCTTAAATGTTAAAGTATTTTAAACACTTGATAAATAGTTTCAAAACGTTTTGGGCTCTCACCCGCTTGCAAATATTTTCAGAAAATCTTTTAGGTGCCCAGACACAGGGATGCCTAGATAATATTATTCCTTCGAGTCAGACGATGCTGCAGTAGTTGTGAATGCTAGCAGGGATTTTTTAGATACTTCCTTCCTTGTATTCTAGATAGGAGGTAGTATGAGTTATATTTGGGCATATTCCCCAACTATTGTCATTTATTTTATTTTAGTTGTCGCATTTTCACTTGCGCCTATTCGATATGGTTATAATATTGTTCTATCGAGAGTTATTGGTTATTGTTTATTTATTTCAGTTGATGTGTATATTAATTGTCTGATTGGATTTTGTGTGTTTAAGTTAAAAAGACTAGAAAGTTTAAAATTTGACACTGGGCCTAATAGGTTATTAGTAATTAAATTGGTTTTCGACAGTGATGTCGAGAATGATCCATTATGAGAATCCTATTTTTTTTGATAAAGGATTGATCATCTGAGATTAAAATGGGTGGGTTGTCACAGATGGTATCAAAGCATCAGGTTCTAGTGTCTATAGAAAACTGTGCAGTCGTATTACGTTTTCAGCGTTGCTTTTTATTTGACATAGATCCCTATGCTTAGGATTGTTGATTCCTACGGTGAGATTTCGTTCTTCTGCTATAATATAATTATAGTGAATCTTATATGCATTCAGGTGTGCTTCGTATGCCGACACACGAAGGACGACCAGGATGGTCGTTGTGAGAACAGTAGGAGGGGGGCTCAGTTGGAGTAATATTTCGGGGATGATGATCGTAGTCGAGGTCACCCCTATTATTGCTTGGGAAATTAGGGCTATAAGGACAGCTAGGGTGCAGTATATATATTTTCAAGTACTTCTATAGAAGAAAATGGTGTCAAACTAGACTCACCAAGTGTGGTTAGAATGGGAGGAGTCGGTGGGGTCTTTGAAAAGGACCACCCATTGGAATTTTAGTAAATACGGAGTTTGGGTATGTTTGCTAATGGATGTAAGATACCCAAAGGCTTTGGCATATAACCGAGTGTAGTATACCCGAAAGTGAAAATTTAGGGTAAAATATTTCTTAGCTCATGGGAGCAGTGTCGTAGGGTGGGAGTCAATCACCATATTTTAAAAGTGAAATATTATGCTAATGGAAGGATCTTAGGTACAGTTTGACCGCGATTTCCTTCATTTATTGTTCAGGAAGAGATGTGAATAAATTCTGAACTTATCATAAGAGGACCGGATAGAGGCCTTGTTTAGAAAACTTTGTACCCGATGAGGTAAGTACAACGGAGAAAAGAGTCCTTAAGTGGGTAATGGACTCAGAGAAGAGTCTCCAATAATTAGGGAAATTTCTTCTTGGATGATCGATGTAGATGACGACATTTAGTTATAAAGTAAAACTAGATGCAACGATGCTAGTGAAACACCATAGGGGAGACCCATTAGAGGGACCCATTAAAGGATTCAGATAGCTAAATTTCTACCGAGTAACGGTGGATTCAGTCGGGGATGGAAAGGCCAATAGTGCATTCCTTAGGACTAGCATAGCTATTAGAATAAGGAGGGCGTCCATCAGGGTTGAGGCTACCATGGTCCAAGGGAAGGACAACCCTAATACGACCAGTGTGGCCAGAGAATGGTGGACTATATGGAGATATATATTATGTGGAGAGTAGGATAACATATATGTGTGTTGCCCAAAGTGAGTAGAGGGACAAGATTATGGTTCCTTACAGGGGCAATGATTAAGATAGTTTTGATTCGGTTTGGACTAGTGTGCTATGGCCGAGAACCATTTTAGCAACCACGGTGATTGGCAAGGTAGAAATATGAGTTTTATCCTCGGGTGAAGGAGGCGGGATTTATGTG
Organism: Sambucus nigra; assembly: GCA_949130495.1. Taxonomy (NCBI): domain Eukaryota; kingdom Viridiplantae; phylum Streptophyta; class Magnoliopsida; order Dipsacales; family Adoxaceae; genus Sambucus; species Sambucus nigra. Next base: position 355,048,771 of record OX422219.1, on the reverse strand, counting down.
GCATGAGCAAGTCACAGTGTTTTGATTAGCCTTAGATTCACGTCAGAGATAAGTTTAGTGGTTATATCGATAACAATATTATGTTTAAATATTTTTTGTTGTTTAGCGGGGTTACCTTTGGTTTCATCCCTGGGGAAGTGAGTGTAGGCATAATGGTATATATTTTATTGTAATTACTTGTCTTAGTGATGTGTTATATGATTATGATCTTATCTTGAGTATAGACTAGTTGGAATAATAGTAGGTTGATAATGCAAGGCTATCGTGTTTGTTATTCCGGGGCAGGATGTGTTGTTTTGGCGATGCCTCGCCCGAAAGAGGGTTGAGCTCGCATTCATATTATATTATGTTAGAGACTTCAAACAGTATTGTTGTCTCGAGATATTTCATCCCGGTGTTTAGGGACTTTATAGATATGATTCGGGGTATATTGGATTTATTATCAAGCTAAGAGATTTAGCTCGTTATTATGTTTAGCGCTCATGACCGGGTGATAGGAAGGATGTATTGTGATATCACTCATTCAGAGATGCGGGATTTGATATTTATATATATATGTTTGGGGACAAGATTTTGAGAGTCTCGGGTATGTGTTGGAAGTTTTTGGAATTTGAATACGGCCAATGTCAAGGATAGTGCGTTTGGGAAAGTTCCTTTTTTGAATGTGATTACGGGATGAGATACGCACGAATCTTGTCAAACGTCGTGAGTAGAGAGATGTCGATGGATGCTAGGGCATCGGTTTTGAATGTTAATCAATGAACGTGAGGAGAAAACACTTTGAGCTGAGAACTCTTTTATGCTGTAAGGCACGAGGATCCGGTAGTGCTGTGATAAAGAACTAAAATTCTTCTCACCATGAGTTGAAGAGTGGGACAATGTCAAGAAGGATTAAATTTTGATTTTTGGGGTGATTGAGAATACACATGTGTTATAGCCACGTCGAGAATGCGAGGCCGGTTTTTAGGAAAGTATGTTATGTGTGTGACATTTTTAGTATTGTGCAAATATGCATGGATGATATGGTTTATGGGCGCCCTAGTTAGTTGATTTCAAAATCGTCCAAAATCGGAGGACGTGGGAATAGTTGTGTGGAGTATATGCCTGTGAGGAAGTATAAACAGAGCTGAATTTATAGGATGGATTAAACGTCTTGTGACAAAGATGATGATCCAAGTATATATGTGCAATAAGAGTAGCACACCTGAGACGAGTTGAAAGGCTGTGGGAACCATTTAAAAGGATATCTCTTGAAAAGAGGAAAATCCAGCTATTGTGGGAAAGTGAAGTGGAGTCCTATTCAGTTGAATGTTGAGGGTGGCTTGTACGTAAATAGAATGTTGATTTTTATAAGGTAAAAAGGGGCCCAAAAGTGCGCCTTGTGGTAAAAAGTGCATGGCCGAGATTTTTGGTATACCCCAGAGAAAGAAGGGGAGTATAAAGTACCACTTAATGTGAGACGTTATAAGTGGGAATTGGTGTTACGGGAGACATAGTGACATTATCTCTGGGTAAACCACTCATCGATGGAAATAGGTTGGTTCAAGATGACAAACTAGAAATTTTGTATCAAGTCGATGATTCTAGTGATGGAATGGACAAACAGGCTGGTAAATAAGGATTGCACCGGTGCAATGTGCCATCCAATATTATTGAGAACCGGGATGAGATCCTTGAACCCCACCTCTGATAGGGATTTTTTGGAACCAGTGGGTGATGATGTTTTGTTTTGGGCAAGTTGTGTCACCTATAATCAATGAGTATACGGGAGATGATTTACAATGTTGGATAATGTGAGTGGTGAGCATTATAAACTCTAAGGTAATTAGGAAGGTAAATTACCGATTATTAGAGTTGTGTGTAATAACTCATATCGGCCTATTATGGACTAGGTGTCATTTGAGGTTTTGTGTGAGAAACCTTGCTAATTCCCCTCTGGTTGTTTAGAAGCGATCAAATAACTAGACTTTTGGATCAGACGTGATTTAGAGTCCTTTGTCGAGAGGGGCATTAACCACAAACTGTTTTGGGGTATTTTTGGGCATAGTAAGAGTTAAGTCGCCATGAACCAAGATTTAAAGAACTGGCTGGAGTGGTCAAATATTCTTATGGTTTCTCTAGGATGGGAGTTTTGTGTTGGGATAGATACGGGAAGCTGGCACTTAATGATGTGTGGCCTTCCAACGGTATTAAGGCGATAATGCCAGTGATGTATAGGCTCGTCTTACTCAGATTTTGTTGGTTGAAGCACAATGTGTGACGTGTCGTTATTAAGGTGAGAGATCATGACTGATGGAGTATATCAGTATGAAGAGAATTTAACAAGTTTGCCGCAAAGCTGGGGCTATGGTGATTAAGCATGTAGATAGGTGAGGACCACTAGCAGGTGTATAGTAAAGTAACCCTTATGTTATTTTTATAGTGATCTTGAGTATTAGAGGATGTTGTGTTGATAAAGATCCTAAGTCTTAGTACCGGTTGTATCCGAATTTCGAGGATGAAATTCCTCTATTAAAGGGGGAGTATGTAATACCCCGTACTTTTATGGACATTTAAATTACAATAAGTGGGTGTAATTTAATAATTTGAGAATTTTAAGTGAAAGAGAAATTAAAGTGAATAGATAAATATTAATTGGCAAGTTTTAGATTATCATCGATGTGTTTAATATTTACTTACGAGAATAAGTAAATGAAGTTGGATTATTTTATATTATATCCCAGTTGGGCAAAGCGACAAGTAATAATATTTTATTTGGAAAATACATGCAGAGTTGTTTTGGATTTAAAAAAGGTGATTTTTTTATAAGTGACTCGGATGCAGATTTCGAGTACACGGTTCATCTCGGATGGGTCAAAATAGTCAAAATAGAGTACCCGTGGGTAGTGTTTGGGTTCCAGTGATTTTTTGGATCAGTAGGGACTCACATTTGTGTATATACGAGTCAATTTTGGGTTTAATAAGGGGATATCCCTTATTTTTCTCTTATAAGGCCACGAGAGAAAGAGAAAGAAGGAAAGCAAGGAAGAATAGTAGATTTTCGACCAAGCTCCGAAGGATTCCGACACGAGGTCGTCAGATATATCCAACGAGGCAAGTGTTTAACTTGCTTTAACTATTTATGTGTGTTTATTATTCATATTATAGTTGGTCAAAACTATATGATTTTTGAGTTGGAATTCTTGAATAAAAATGGGGTTTTTGAAAACGATTTCATATAAATTGATGTGATAATTACTCCATATGAAATCTAAGCTAGAATTTATGTTAATGGGGTAATTTTTGGTGGGAAATTGGAAGAGTTTAATGAAATTTACAGTTTAACTAAGTTAGAGTTTAAACCTTAGTTAAATTGAGTAATCTCATGAATAAATTGATGCGTTGGGTAAAAATATTTGTGTATGTGTTTATAGTGATGGTTGGTGATGTTAGAAACCATCAATTTTGAAGTTGGAGAAGATGATACTCTAAAATTGTACACGTTGAACCGATGGAATGCGATTCGATTTGGATAACCAGTTCGGTTCATTTTGGGGGCCATCGGTTCAATTCGTTTATTGTCACTGGACAGATTCATTTTCTGGGCATCGGTTCGATTCATTTTTGTTAGTTAATTATGGGAAATTTTTCTTGGACTAAAAGGATAGGAGTGGAATCCCTTTTGGAGATAAATAATAAGGGATCCTAAATATAGTGTGAGGGCCCATAAAAGGTTAATGGGTTGATACACAAATCTCGGGTTAGCGGGAATAAGATCCGGGTTATAAATTTTAGGAGTGTTTGAGACAAACGACACTCAGGAAAATCATTTTGGCGGGTATATATATATTCATGCAAATAGAATTTATGTGTCAATGGCATATGAGCAAAATCCAAACTTGGGAGTATGATGAAATTAGAATACTAGATAGACTTGATGAGCTAATATTTGGAAGTAATTAATGTGATAAAATTATCATAAGTGAGTGAATACTTATGGAATTATGATAAGTTGTGTGTATATGTATGAATTAATACAAATTGGTATATTCAGGATTATAGGCGAATGACAGCGAGATAGGCAGGAATAGCCGAATTTGATAATATACATATATATATATATATATATATATATGGGTATAGAGACTGTATATATATGATATGATTATAAATATATTTGTGTGTGAATGGTATATGTATGTGAAACATACCCCTCTAATGTTATCATGGGAAGTTGCGCGATATGGGTGAATCCACTAGCTAGTGAATGCAGGGAGAGTATAGTCCCCAGGTCATAGCGTCCAGTTATTTATGCAGTGTGACTTTTATCATGGGTGATACGTCTTGGGTATGATTCATCTCACTTTCAAGTGAGGAACTATGATTGCTTCCCCTACGTTTGTGTTATGTTTATCAGGTCGGTGTGAGATCCCGACCGGTGGTACCCATGTTGAGGTCTGTATTCCCTAGAAGATGATATCATTCTAGAGACTGCATCCATTGAATTATAGCTCTGAAGGATGGTTATTATAATTACATAGTGTGTGATATATATGTATGGATATACTTGATGTGTACCATATATATATATATGAACAAAATAAAGGATAAAGTAAGAAGTAAATTGTTACTTCCGAAAGAATAAAAGACGAAATAAAATGAGAGATATCTCGATACTATTATAAAATGCAATATAAGGAATTAAAAGCTCTCAAAAGATAGATTACACACATCAGCAGTGATATCTATGTCAGCATCTACCATATTCAAAATGACTCGCTCTATATCCCAACTCAATATAGGTACAGTTCCTTAAAAGTCACGACTCTTCATTCCTAACGTCTTTCTCTCTCCCTATTTTGAACGCACTTCGTAATGAAAAATAAAATTGAGAAGATTTTTATGCCAAATTCTCTCCACCGTTTGAACACCCACCTCCGTGCCACTCCAGTGGAGATGATTTCTGTCCCACCGTCTGATGCACATGTTGTGCGAAATCGGCTTGAGCCCAGGGTGAAGGAGAGAGAAGGGTACTAGGTATTGAACTACTAAAACTCCACGATTTGGCAGTATTTGTTGGAAAGATACTCTTGTTCTGGGTGGAAGAGAGAGAAGAATGTAAGCCCATCAGCATAGTTTGATGCTTTGATAGTCAACGTGAAAACCCACAGATCTATTTCATCTCTCTCCATATCTAAACTTCCGTAAGAAAATTTTCATTTGTTATTATTTTTTCGTTCTTCCAACTTTTTTCAGATTTGTACAATTGTTTTTGTTTTAGGTTTCATTTGCTATAGTTTTTTTTATTTCCCGTGGGATTTGGAAATTTTGTTCATCCATTGAGTTTTCTATTTTCCAACTTTTTCCTTAAACTCCATAAAGAGGTTTTGAAAGTTGTATAGGTTGATTTAGACTGAGAATATTAAGGTGGGTCTTGGTGATCTAGTAGGTTTAGGGATGAAAGAAAATTTAGGGAATTTGATGGTAAGGACCAATTGGTGTTGTTGAAATCCAAATGGGTTTTTGTGGAATTGGAGAACTTATAGCTTAGGAGGGCTCTGTTGTGATGAGAGAGTGTCGTGAATTTTTATCAAATGTGAGTCATTTTATCTGATGACCATAGACTTGGCTAATTTTATAGTAAGGGGCAATTGGGGTTTTTTGAAAATGATGAAATCTAACTGGGTTTTGGTTGGATTGGAGAAATTCTAGTTTAGAGTGAGAATATTAAGGTGGGCGTTGGTGATCATGTGAGTTTAGGAAGTGATTTACTTGACGACGGTAAATTTGGTAAATGGGTATTTTTTAGAATGGGTAATGTTGAGGATGATGAAGTCCAAGTGGGTTTTATTGTTTCATTTTATATTTAGCACTCACAAAGATGTACATGCACATAGTTAACTTACACTCGGTGAGAATTTGTTTCTCAAATATGCATTTATTTGTTTTAAACTTTTATTTTGAATATTAGTTTAATCAAATAGCATGGATTATTGAGTTTCTGTAAAGCTTAAGTTTATATTTCATTTATAGAGAATCAAAAAGTGAGTGATGCATTAGTTTTCTCTTTAGAGCTAGCAATTTAACATGGAGAACACAACATATTTGGTTCGGTGTCTTAAACAAGATCGAAAAGCATCTGATATTGCATTTATTCTGCACAGTTCATTTAAATGTTTTTGAAAAGTTTGGCCATATCCTTTTTCCTCCATTAATGCTCTTTAGCAATCCATACTTGATTAGATTCTCAATTCCTGTTGATTCGATTTAATATTCCTATTTGTCAAATTTGTTGGTTTTGTACCCATATGATTGCCCCTATACTATAAAGGACAAATGAGTAATGATGTTGTAAGATATATGTATAGTACCATCCATAAATAGATATACAATCCTTAGAACACACTTTCTCAACTATCATTAATCACATTTATGTTTGCGTAATGATGTATAAAAAATAGGTGATCACTAAGTACATAGACTTTATAAATGCTATGGATGTTTATTTTCACATTCTAGACCAAAATTTTGATTTTCTTGATGGCATACTATCCTTAACGTTTTTATTTCCAATTTAAAGTTTGCATCATATTTGGACGACATTCATTTAGGTTGCTTTGATGAACTATTTAAAATTCCCAGTTTTGTGTAGTGTGAACACGACATGGATCAAGGGAGGGATCTTTCTTACATATTAAAATTAATGTCATCGGGGACACCAACATTAACATAAATAAATAGGTTAATTTAGGGAAAAACCCTTTTCTAGCAGCGAAGAATGAAAACTTAATTTTGCACTCTTCGGTTCCGCTTCCTGTTGATGCTTTAATACATATATTTAACGACTTTTCTACGAGTTATGGCATACACTATATCTCTCCATTTATATCATCACCTGAGAAAGCATGCACCCCACGATTTTATTCTTAGGTACTCCTACCTTCCATTCTTTACTTTGCATATTAGCTTCTTTTCCTTCAATTTTTTTACTTTTATTTTATATAATGAAATATACCTGAATGTTTGTTTGGTTGGTTATGAATGACAAATTTGTAAACTATTTTCCTTGTTTTCTTAAGAAGATTTTAGTTATAATTTCCTTTTCATTTTCTTACCATAAACAAAAAAACTCTACAAGGCCTGAAACAAATGAATATTTAACGGGATTTTCGTGGCGTAGCATTTAGGTTTTGCCTTCATAACACAAAAAACAGACAAGAAATTGCATGTTGCATGTGATATGTTCGAAAGAAAACGAAAGAAATAAGAGTAATTTTGGAATACTTTTCTCATTCAACTTAAATATATTAATTACCGAACTATAATTCATTTTTGGCAACAAAGTTCAGTTCTCTGTCAACATAGTTGTAAAATCTTCACCGACTGTCAGATATCCGACGATGAACTCTACGATAAGGTAATACCTAATTCAGATATCTAATTTTATTTGTAGTTTCATTGAGTTTTTACAGAAGGACCAAGCTTTTTTTTATAGTTTATTACCAAATATAAAGAATCTAACATATATCCATGTTAAAATGATACTCCTTTCTTTCTGAATAGGGGAAGGGGGACTATATTCTTCAAGATCTAAATTTTCGTAAGAACATGATGGGGAGGATAATAACATTAGAGCTTGGAATTATAATATACGGTTATGGATGTCAAAGCCAAGCTCCCGGATAAAAAAGGTTGATCGTCAGAATAATAATGACTAATATTCGTCGAAGAAATGGTTGATACAGTCAAATATTAACCAACTACAACATTCATATTATAATTATGTTGTAGAAGGTGGATGAATTCGAGAAGGCCGAGGACATAACATCCCTGTCGGGACTTCAGTTATGGATGACTCCAACCACTGTAATCTGCACTATAGTGAAAAATGCAATTTTATCACAGAGTTGTTATTAATATTATTAAGGGTTGATTTTCTTAGCATACAACTGCTCTCAATTGTTACATTTTAAATGTTGAATTTAAACTCTTTCATGAGTTTGTGATCTTTATAATTAAATTTTTATCGTTCTCCACTTCATGAAACAGAGGTACATATTGGTTCCATATTTTTTCTTACTTATATTTCGCACATTATGCCTCACTCACGCATCACACAGACTTACGCCTAGTACTAATATAAAATACTATACAAACATTTATGTTTCCTCAACAAATAGGGTGTCCATGTAAGCAAGCTTATGAAAGCTGATTTCTCATCTTTCTTCATTGTTAGCGACCGACTTAGAGTGGAAAGGACTAGAAGGTATGAATCGCCATTTACTTAAAAGACACGTACATTTATTCACCTTCAAAAACTCCTCAAATGTTGCCATGTCATGTAAACTGGTGCATCTCTTTCTCTCCCTCTCCCCTTCAACAACCAAAATTAAAAAATATCACCCAAATTATTTTCTACGGCTTCTCTTTCGTCATAGATCAAGAACCGGTCAACCCGTCATTGTTATTATCATTTTCCTATAACAGATTCATTTGGGTGTATCAACTCACACCCAACAAGAACATGAGGATCAAGGTTAAGGCTTTTAAGGATAACAAATTTCCAGATTAAAGATGGTGTAAAGAATAAGAAAGAGACTAACAGCCTGTTTGGGAGTTCTAAATATGAGGGAAAGGAAGAGAAAGGAAGAGAAAGTTTGAATTTTCTATTGTTTGGAAGTTTTAATGGGAGAGAAAAGGAGGGAATGAGAGGGATTTTTTTTGTTAGAACCGAATTTTTCTTTCCAAAACCTTCCGTCCAAATTGGACGGAAAAGGAGAGAAAGGAAAAAACAAGCTTTGTCAGATTTTTAGATGGACTTTTTTCTCCTTGTCCATAATATGTAGGACTCTTTTTTTTTGGGTGATAAGTTAAACTAAGGCTATAAAAATTATACTCCTCGTCAAAGCTTTCAACAAGAAACAAATAGCAGAAGAAAAAAGTGTTGCTGTGAATAAATTAATAAGAGTGGTCCTCCACTTTCTTTCTACAAGTAAGATCCACTGTTTTACATAACATTAATTTGTGTGATGGTGCAATTTTTTAATGTATATGTTAACTACAGAAAACAATGAACAAGAGGCCCTGAATATATTTCTTTCAATTAGTAAAAAAAAAACTGTTTTTGTAATATATATGTTAACTATAATAAAAAAAAAATCATTTTCTTATGTTACAATAAAAAAACTGTTTTCTTATTTTACAACAAAAAAACTGTTTTCTACCAAAAAAAAACTGTTTTTTTTAATTTACAAAAAAAAACCTTGTTTTTTATTTTTCAAAAAAAAAAACAGTTTTCTTATTTTACAAAAAAAACATGTTTTCTTATTTTACAACATAAAAAACTATTTTTCTACAAAAAAAATACTGTTTTCTTATTTTACAAAAAAAAAAAACAGTTTTTTTTATTTTACAAAAAAACTTATTTTTTATTTAATATATTTGTTCGGATTTTTTTCACCTTTTTTTCCCAACATGTATATTTATGCATATGTTTAATATCAATTATGTCTATTTAATATTCTTAATTATAAGGTTATAGTAGTAATTTCTCAATTATTTCTTTTCTTTTCTTTCCTAACTCCCAAACAAGGGGAAGGAAAATAATTTTTTCTCCTCTTATGAACTCCCAAACGGCGGAAAGAAAATTTATTTCTCTTCTCTTTTTTTCTCTTCTTTTCTTTTCCCTCCTAATAAAATTTTCATTTCCTTTCCCTCCTATTCAAACCTCTCAAACTGGTTGTAAGAATGAAAGAAGCCTTCATGGATGATGCTCTATATTGAAAAAATCGGATAAAAAATTTAGAAATATATATATATATTTCATTCCAACATTTTGGAAAGTTCAGAAATCAGAATTCTAATGATGCCAAAGTTGGGGAAAATCGGATCAGAAAGAAGTAAGGAAAAATTTGTGGGTTCAAAGGTCAGGTCAATGGGTATGGGTTTGAGTGTTCGGGAGTCGTCGGTGTTTGGAATGGGCAGAGGAGATGGTTGCCGACTCAATTGGGTTACCGAAATTTGGTTGATGGTGGGTCACGCCAAAAATGGAAACTCAGGCCATGGCTAAGTCGGGGGCAAGCTCGAACTTCAATGTTATTAAAAAGCCAAATTTGCTTTCACCGTCAATTTTCCAGGGTCGAGTTGATGATCAGCTTCAAAAATCATATATGGCATAAGAAAACCTTAATTCAATTTGTTCAACATCAAAGGAGTTCTCCAATTCAATCCAATAGGTGGATATCTTCTTAATGAAAGCAGTGGATCATAAAATGGCAAATAGAGCCCAAATTTCATTACAATTATACGAAACCTTTGTATCACCGTCAGATCTATTCTACTGTATGAGAAGGTATGTGATTGTTATGATATATTCTTCTATTTATTTCAACAAAATTTATAGAATTTTTTAATAATTACATGGGCATGTACTAAAGTTTCTCGGAGCATCAAGAGTGGTGAGATGAAATGAAAAGTAGTATACAAAACGTAAAGTGAAAGTTACCATTCATCCTATACAAGCATCACCGTGGTGGAGAGAAATGATTTTGTAATCTAATTTCCTACGAACAACTGTTGTTCGTAGGAACTAAATATTCATTTCTTACGAACAACATTTGTTCGTAGGAACTGATACGGACAAATGTTGTTCGTAAGAACTCAATATATATAATAAAAATGACTATTTATATTTCCTACGAACTTCATTTGTTCGTATCAATTGCTACGGACAAATGAAGTTCGTAGGAACCCTTACAGAATTTGTAACCATTCTCTAAATTTGCGGAACGCTTACAAATTCTTATACAGAATTTGCTGATTTTCACTCACCACTGCGAGTCTCAAATTTTGTAAAGTTACCACATCTCTTGTTTTTTTCTCCCCCCATTGTGGATGCTCTCAGTGAGCTAGACAACCTAATAAAGTGTTTTAAATTTTTTGAAATTTTCAGAGTATATTTGATCTGTAAGGTTATTGTTCACTGAATGCAGTAATTAATTCATAGCTTTTATCCACTCCCTTAACGTTACTAACTTAGGAAAAAGGATACGTAGCATTGAACTATATCCAGATTTGTTTGTGGAAAATATTAAAATATTTTAATCGTAGTTTAACACATCTTGTATATATAAAAACTCAAAATATATTACCAATAACACTTATTGGGAAATAAGTGTAATATTTATACGAATAAAAATATTTATGAGCATTATGAATGTTCAACATGTTTCATACATGGTTCCATATTTTTAGTGTTAGTAGCGCCTAATTATTTTTGCATCTAAGTTCAACTTACTATTTTCAACCTTCTTTTTTTCCATAAAATTGAACTAAAATCAATATTACTTCTACTCCCAACTCAATAACATAGCAGTGAAGGTCTCATTTGTCTAATCAAAATATGTACAAACACTACTATATAGTTTTAAGGTTTGAGATGTACTTCTTTAAAGAATATTGAGTTTTAGGGTTACTAACTCGGTTTCACTAACTCGGTTTCATTGGTATTTATCACAAGCAGAGGTGCACAAACCTACCTATTTTCTCAAAGGCTTTTTAATCACCCCTTCAAAATGTAGAAACCGAAACCGTCAAAGAGCTCTGGCAGAAGCTGGACGTCCATTGAAATCGGAAATTTTCTCTATCGAACAAAGCACGGAAATAATCCCAATCATTGAAAACTTTGTCCCTTAAATTTGATTATTCGTGGTCCACACGCGGACTATGGATAGTAAATTTCATACTTCAGGACCATCAGATTCAATCACGGAATAGGAAGAAGCTTTTGTCTCCATCATTGTTCGTGAAGCTGGATATGATGATGATCACGGAAGTCGCCCAATGAATCAGAAAAGATCACAAATATCTTTAATTGTGTACAAAGTTTTAATAATTGAATTCCTAGAACATTCAACCAAATCCATCTACTTTATGCTAATTATTGCTTTTTATACGCTTAAATAAATTTTTATACGTATCTAATTTTCGTGTTCTCTTATTGCATAATTATGGTAAAAAAAAGTCTTGAAGAAATGATGAAGGAATTTTAACATTAATTTTTTTTTTTGAAAAATTTAACGCGGGTTGAATGATTAAGAGCATGAAAGGTTCCAAATGGGTTGAGATATGATGAGTTAAATATGACTTTCTTACTCTTTCAACTTTTAGGGAAAGGTGAGCATTAAAAATCACAAAATTGTCACATATTGCACCTCGCCCGCACATCGCTCAGGCTTACCCCTAGTGTATATAAAGATGAGAAAATTATATACGAGACTAATGGCACTAAAATGAGAATAGTGTATAATAAATAGTGAAAGTTGTTAAAAAATAAACGGATAAATTATAAGTGAGGAATTATAATGCATAAGCTCGTGTGAAAGCTTAGGATAGTATATACGCAGGGTATGAGATAACGTATAGTTGATTAGAAGTTTAGTGAGATGCTAGTTAAGTTGGGTACCGTAACTGGCGTGTTTAAAATACATGCGTTAGGTGTGCACTGTTATATGAGAGGTGATAGGTATCTCATGTGAGTGTGACACCAGTTTAAATATGGAGAATATCATATTATAAATGTTAAAGTATTTTAAACACATGCTAAATATTTTCAAAATGTTTTGGGCTCTCACCTGCTTGCAAATATTTTCAAAAAACCTTTTAGATGTCCAGACACAGGGACGCCTGGATGATATTATTCCTTCGAGTCAGACGATGCTGCAGCAGCTCTAGATGCTAGCAGGGATTGTTTAGACGCTTCCTTCCTTGTGATCTAGATAGGAGCTATTATGAGTTATATTCGGGCATGTTTCCCAATTGTTGTCATTTATTTTGTTTTATTTGTCGCATTTTCGCTTGTGACTATTTGATATGGTTGAAATAATATTTTACCGAGAGTTATCAGTTATTGTTATTTATTTCAATAGATGTGTACATTAATTATGTGGTTGGATTTTGTGTGTTTAAGTTAAAAAATTATAAAGTTTAATATTTGACACCGGGCCTAATAGGTTATTAGTAATTAAATTGGTTTTCGACAGTGCTGCTGAGAATGATCCATTATGAGAATCATGTTTTATTTTGATAAAGGATTGATCAACCGAGATTAAAATAGGCGGGTGTCACAAAATAATGTAATTACTGTAATGTCTATGGTCAATCCATTATTGAGTGTTTCCACCAGTGTATCAAAAGTTTAACTATTCTAAGAAGAGCGAAAATACGTATGTAATACCTAGGCAGGCCATTCAAAACTCTAACTATGAGAAGAAAAAAGGAGGGTCTCACCCTAAAAACAAATCATTTAGAAAGACTCCTCATAACTTTTCTAAATCAAAGGCGAAAGAAAAAAATTAAAACCAGGGGCATTTGGGTTAGAAAATATGACTTTATACCCCAGCTTAGGTGCAATTTGGTTATAACTGTGTTTAAAGATGAATGTACATTAGCTTGTTGGTATTTGGATTTTGGGTGTTCTAAACACATGACCAGGGATGAGACTAAATTAACTAATAATATGGATTTCTTAGGACAAAATGTCCTTTTTGGTGACGGAGTCTCATCCCAGATTATTGGTAAAGGAATGCTTTGTGAAGAGGGGCTTCCTGTTATGAATGATGCCTTGTTAGTAAAAGTCCTTAAAGACAATGTGCTTCGTAAAATATCTGATCCCATAGTTACCTTTTCGAAATAAGAGTGCAAGATTTTAAATAAAGACGGTGAGTGCATTCTTTCAAGAAATAGAACTCCGGATAACTACTATACAGTGATTCCAAATGATGAATCCTGTAAGATAGCTAGTTTATATGACTCTGATCTATGGCACAACAGATAAGGCCACACTAATTTTGATAACCTATGCAGATTGAGTTCCCAAGAGATAGTCATAGGTTTACCTAAGATAAAAAAATCGGTTAAACATTAATTTTAGTCGGTGCCAAGTGGGGAAGAAGAGTAGGTCAGTTGACAAGAAAGTTAAGTATGTCATGACTTCGAAACTTCCTGTGCTAATCAATATGGAGCCTTTGTGGTAATAATTACATACTTTTTATGGTGGATGACTTTATGCGATTTACATGGGTTGATTTTATGAAAAATAAGTCGGATACATTCTGCAAATTTCTTAAAATCCTTTTAAAAATTAAAAATTAAAAGGATACCCTAGTATCTCGTATATGGAACGATAGAGGGGGAGAATTCAAACTCTGGTGTGGTAGAATGTTGTCTTGGTAATGGTTATCAACATGAATTTAGTACACTTAATAAACCTAAACAAAATGGTATTGTTGAGCGAAAGAATAAAATAATCCAAGAAATGGCTAGGCTTATGTTACACTCCAAAGGATTGCAAAAATACTTTTTAGTTGAGGCAGTCCAGACAATATATCACATTATTAATCGTGTCTACCTTAAAAAGAATACCAAAGAGACTTCCTACGAACTATGGTAAAATAAAAACCTAACATGAAATACTTTATAACCTTTGGGAGAATTTGCTATGTCCGCAAAGACAGAGAAAACTTTTCTAAATTTGATACCCGAGGTGATAAAGCCATTTTTCTAGAATATTCCCAATCAAGTAGGGCCTATCATGTTTAGAAATTATGTACCAAAGTCATAGTGGAGTCTATAAATGTAATTGTAAATTATAGAAGTTTTGAGAGTAGTGACAACAAATCAATTGTCGTGGATGAGTCTGAAAATGATTTTGATATCGAATTTATTGCCACTTAAGGTCCCTATTGTACCAACCTGGGTTTCTAAAGAGAATCCCTTAGATAAGGTTGTAGGTAACCCTTCGAAGACTAGGCGGAATAGATTCCAACTCCAAAATATGGAAAATTATGCATGATTTATTTCTCTTGTAAAATCAAAAAATGTAAATGATGCCCTCGATGACTCATACTAGATTAATGTCGTGCAAGAGGAATTAGTCTAATTTAAGAATCATGATGTCTGGTATCTAGTACCAAGGCCTGTAGACAAAAAGGTTATTTCCACCCGTTGGATTTTCATAAATAAAAAAGATGAATCTAGGATAATGGTTAGAAATAAAACCAGATTGGTTGCGCAAGGATATTCTCAGGTAGAGGGAATATATTTTGACAAGACTTTCACTCCAGTAACAAGACTCGAGTATGTTCCTATCCTCTTAGAAATTGCCTGTTATTTTATAATTCAATGTTTTCCAAATGGACGTTAAGTCTTGTTTTTCAACGATATTCAATCAGAGGAAGTATATGTTGAACAACCTAATGGATTTGTTGACCCATTTTACCCTAACCATATCTATAGATTGAAAAAGGATTTGCATGTCATAAAGCAAGCCCCCAGGGCCTGGTATAAGCACCTCTTTACCTTTATAGTCAATAAAGGGTTTGAGTGTAGTGGCAATGACCAGACATTATTTGATTGAAAAATTGACAATGAGGTCTTGATTATGCAAATTTATGCGGATGATATCATTTTTGGTTCCACTTACCATGGTCAAGTAAAGGATTTTCTAACATCATGCACGATGAATTTTCAATGTCCTTAATAAGGGGGGGGGGGGTGTTATAATATCTTTTGGGTTTACAAGTTATGCAATTAAGTGATGATCTTTTCATATCTAAGTCTAAATATGCTAGTGAGTTGGTTAAAAAGTTTGGTCTAGAAAATGCTAAAACTGCATGAACACCCATGAGCACTACAACTAAAATATCTAAAGATGAACATGGGAAAGACATTGATCCAACTCTTTATAGAAGCATGATAGGGAGTCTTTTACATCCAGACATGATATTTCATATGCTCTTTGTGTCTGTGCACAATATCAATATTCACCTAAAAAATTTCATTTATTGTGTGTTAAAAGAATCATAAAATATGTTAAAGGCACACTTAATTATGGTATTTGGTACATAAAAGACACCACCAGCACTACAGTTGTATACATAGATGCTGATTGGGCTAGTTGCTCAGATGATAGTAAAGTACATCCAGTGCCTGTTATTATGTTGGCAATAATTTAGTTGGGTGGAGTATTAAGAAACAAAATTGCATATCCTTATCTACTGATGTTGCTCAGATGAGTATATCGCACCTGGTAGATGTTGTTCTTAATAACTTTAGATTAAACAAATGTTATGTGATTATGGCATTAAAGAAGATAAACTAACTCTATTTTGTGATAATCAAAGTGCTGTAAACATTTCTAAAAATTTTGCTCAGCACTTACGTACTAAGCATATTTGAATCAGACGTCATTTCATTCGAGGACTTGTAGAGTCTAAAGAACTTGAAATTGAGTATCTAAACACTGAAAAATAGTTTGACGATTTTTTTACTAAACCCCTAGATAATACTCATTTTGAATCATTAAGGAAATCCGTAGGGATGATAGTTCTTGAATAAAAATTCTTTCTAATAGTCATATTCTCTAGTACATATCTTGCTAATAATTGGTTTCTGAGGATCTAGGATATGGTTGTTTGATAAACGACAAAAGATGCCTCATTTATCTGTTTAATTTAGGAGACCCATGATATAACCTCAGTTATGACTTATAAATTGAAAGAATTGTTGTGTTTTTATCTCTCTCGTATCTATTTACACATTGTCTATTTGAGACAAAATGGGGGGAGAAGGATTAAGTCCATCTTAGGACATTACTTCATATATTTTTCTCTAATTCGACTAATTTTCCATCTCATGTGTTTTATTTCAGGCATTCTCATACAGATCTTAAATTACATTATTTTTTATAGGGCAATGGTATGTACTGTAGCTGAGTTATGTATTATTTTTCTTTCTCTTATTTTCGGTTCTAGGATGGGTTGGGTAGAATAGAAATTTGTATAGGCATAGAGGAAAAAAATTATGCCAACGAGTACCGATTTACTCGAGGGAAGTTTTTCTCTAATATACAAAGGAGAAGATTGAAACACGCAATATGGTTGATTTATTAGGACTTAATGCCATATAAGAGTTTCAACTAGCTTGGATATAATGATGAAATGCTTTTTAGATAGAAGTGGGCCTCCTTTCTTCAAGTACAACAAGTTCAGCATCAAAGTACAACTCAGCAATTGCAATCATGGTTTTAAAGTCAAGAGGTAGTGAACAACACACTATAGGAACACATTGCACTTATATCGCATTAGGTTTGTTTGAATTTATTTTTATTAATTTATGGGAATTTTTTAAAACTTTTTAAAATTAATTTTTAAGCATTTAAAATTGATTTTTAAAGTTTGTGAGCTTAATTGGAATTTTCAAAAGCTTCCTAAAAAACTTTTATGCCTAATATAAATCTTCTATATAATTCTGGGGAGGAAATTATGTTTTTTTTATTCTTCAAAAATACGCATTTAATGATGGTTTTGAAGCGACAAGTGTTCAACCCCTACCTACATGTGATTGGTCCATTGTGTGTTTCTTTATACTCACATACCTGATGTTTGATTACAACTGTAGATCTAATATTATCGATGTCTTAATTTGAAATTGGCTTAATCCTTGTAGCATCCAATCCATGTAATCATATGGCTCAACCTACAACCAGTTATAAACGGTTGACTCTCTTTAAAGAAGTTCATTATGAGCCTTAGGATTTACATCAAAACGGTAGATTCAATCCCGACCATTGATTTCCATCCCTCATTCCAGAACATTCTCAGGTCCCTATATAAGGAGACTTCGTCTCAACATTTTGAGACTTCACCCAGTTTAGAGACAGAGAGAGAGAGAGAGAGAGAGAGAGAGAGAGAGAGAGAGAGAGAGAGAGAGAAATATTTTTTTGAGATACCTTTCAAATTCCTTCGAAAATCTTTACAGTTTCAAAAAGGATTGTTTAGTTTTTTTTAAAGAAAGTGAATGCTCTTTCTTCCTGTTTTCAAAAACACTAGCAAAACCCATTTTCATTGGGTTTCAAAGTGTGTTTATTCATAATGACATTCGTGACTGAAAAATTTACTTCTTGCCCTCTAATAACTCATCTCTCTCCCAACAACCTCACAGTGTTAAGAATCTCGATTTATTTTTAGAAATTTAAGTTTTTAAAAACGTGATACAGTTCTTACACCATGTAGGTTGTCTTGTTTAATTTATACTTTATTAAGTAAGTATAAATTATCTCTCTGGGGATCTTTGCAAAAATACTTTCAAAATCTTCAGATCCAATTTTTTTAGTTTTGAAAAGTCAAAAGACAGACTCACAACATTTTGCATGTCTTAGATCTGCCTTGAAAATATAATTTTGTGTTTTGTAAATTTTTTTGTAAATAAAATAAGATTTTAGATCTTTATTATTTTAGGTCTAAAATAGTCATATCTAAAACATCCTTGTGTATTGAAGCATGATTTTTGACGTTTCTAAAACAAGAGAATATAGTCACTCTCTATAATTTGTAGGACTGGTTGTAACATTTAAGTGTGAGTGTGTTCATATTTGCATATGTTTATTCACACATACGTTACACTTCTCACACACACTATTTAATATAAAAGGTGTGTTATTGAGAGAGAGTTTTGTTTGACTTAGACATTTTATAGCTAAAAGGAGAAGGAGGAGTTCATATGTTGGGAGAGGTCATGACAGAAGAAGTACGTTGGAGGTGTGGCTGAGGAATAGGTATATTTCTTATTTTTCCCGATCTCGTATTATAGTCGTAGCATTGTAACCCTACTCTATTTTTAATGGATTTTTGGTTTGTGGCGTAGAGGTCACCATGGATGTTTTCCCTAATTTGGGGTCTTACCACGTAAAAAATATCGTGTGTACTTTATTTCTTTTGTTTCTTAAAACTTGCGAAACTAGTTAGGATAAACAACTTTAATAAGGATATTTTTAAAAGTTGGTTTTATCAAGAATCTTAAATTGATCACTAGTGTATAAAAGTTACACATCTTGTGTTCTTAAATCAAAAAGAGTTTCCTCAAAGAGTTTATTCGAAACTTAACCTAATAATTAACTTTGGTTAATAACTTGGTTGAGTATTTCAATGTTGAACGTTCGAACCAATTTTGGGTTGTTATGCTAAGAATTTCATGTTCTAGACGTCTTTGGCTATAGAGGGAGAGGGGTGGGTTTGGAATGGGGATGGATGTATACCTGAGGAATAATACGCTGAGAGATGTATTATGATATTTAGGCTTCACGAGTTTAGTTTGATATAGCGCCTACGTACCCAAGTAAACTTGGGATCAAAGACAATGTAGTTCTAACAAATGGGATAAATTTATGGATGTAGGCAACGGCACCCTCGGTATAAAATATACAACTTTGCATTATTCGTGGAGAGTAATCCTTAATATAGCATTTATGTTGTGTTGGATTGACATGTTTATATGTTAAAAATACATTGATTAAAGGACGATATTTTATAAGTATTTGATGTGAAAGAACACATTCGGGGTGCCACCCTGGGTACCGGCTTTGTTCATTTAGAGAAGTTGTGGGAGTACTTGGATTTTAGACTTTGGCTAGTGCAAAGTTTCTGACTGACTCGGCTCACTGACCTTTTCCTTAGAACAACTTTGAAAGGTATGTTTTCATGTTTTTATTTAGACGATTTGGCATTTTATTAGAATTTATTTAACATATAAGCATGTCAAATCAATTAACAGAGGTTTTGGGTTAAAGCAAAGCTTTAAAATATAAACTCTGTAAAATGAATACCTGATTTCGTAAATGGGGGTTGGCTGAAAGTGGTAAACCGATATGGACAATTTATCATAATATATATATATATGGGGGGTGGCGTGTTTGACCTGATATTCGATTAGAGTTTCCTTACCTTTGTAGCCTGAACCAAATTTTTCCGAGGGGAGTGTACCCACTTGAGGTGACCAAGGTGGGAAGAGATCTATTTGGTTGAGTAGATCTTCATTTCTAAGTAATAACTTTCATGAAGAGGCCGCAGAGGTTTGACTAAGTTTTTCTTTTGGAGCCAAATTTTCAAAAGTACAAACCTCTTTCGGGAATGAAGCGACTTTTTGAAGTACAAAGTCTTTTGGGACTTTTCAGAATGATTTCGATTATCTCAGGCTCTCGGTATTAATAAAGTTATAAAACCAAATCAACGTTGGTTTTTGGGGTGCTTATGAAGCTTACTGGGGACTGCTTTTTATAGGGATTGATCTGGGGCCTTTGACCATTCAGTCAAAAGGTCGTGGATGGTGGATTCGGGGTGGGGTGACACGTGGACTGGTGGGAGGAGATTTGGTAAACGTTACCAGAGAATCATTTAAATGAATTGATAAAGGTCTATTCAATCGAACAACTGAAGGGCCTTGGGTCCTTTAATCCAATAGTTAAAGGTCCAACAAGGCCTTTTGGTTTTTTTTTTACTATTTGTTATTTTTCAAACGGATCCTTGCACTTTTTATTTGTGGGGGGTTTGGTCCTCTTGGCTTCCCGTTTAGGGTAGCTTTTCCTTAGGGTTTTAGTGGATCAGGGTTTAGTGTACTTTAATAGATGAGATAAAATAACACACACCTTGACAATCGAGGTGTCCATAGATGCGATCGACTAAGAGTGTGCACACTCAAAAATGGGTTTTCCACTTTAAGGGGGCATGGGGGGTGTGGATGTGATAGATAGAAAACCCTAGGGTTGAAGCGCATGTTTTTAAAAGGGGTGGGGGTTGACTGAACGGTTAACCATTTCACTAAATCAGTTAATAAGCACTACAAAAAAGTAGTTTTGTGGACTGAAGCTTTTGAGACGGCTAAATTTTGAGTCACTAAAGCACACCTTTTGGGACAGGTATAATTATAGGTCTTAAAAACAAATAGTATTTGAAAATCCTTTTATTTCCCATTCCGAAAAGTAATACTAATGGGACTGTATATTATTAGTCATCCCAAATAAATCACCTTATGAGACGAATAAAAATTTGGCTTCCCCCTTTACAATTTTGACTCCCGCTTCCTAGCTTTTCTATTAGCCTAACAAAATAAAAAAATATATATAATCCAAAACACCAAATTGGGGTTAAGTGTAATTGAAAATTATCAAATTGGGATTTTATGGTGGAAGACATCAAATTAGTTTTTGTTATCTATTGATTGTAAATTTTCTTGTTTGGTTGCTGTTAAAATGAATGAAAGGGTAATATAAAAGTAATGTGATGTCTAGTTATTGTAATTGGGTTGTTATTGGGATAGTTGGAGTTTTGTTATAACAGAAATTACTTATAATTAAATAATTATAATTTTTTTCTGCCTCTTATTATAATTATGATTTCCAATAACAATCATATGTCTTTCGTTGGTGGGTATTGTGCAGGGTTTATTTATGTTTAAATATTTGATCTAATCCTAGGCATTCAAGTTATAGTATCATCGAATTGATACGGATAAAAGATAATTTTAATTCTTGGTTATTTATTAATATCATTAGTTTTTGTACTAGATTGATTTGTAGTGGTGATAAAGGTTGAGGGTGAGCCAATTGTAATTTCGAATTGTCAATTGGTTGTTGTAGTATTGTTTTAAGATTAATTTATGAGAATATTTGTGTACTTGTTTGTTTAAACCTTAGCTAGAATTATTGATATGTTAATTGGTGTTAATTAATTCATGTCCTTTCCGAGTAGTTTATTCCATTAATTTAATTTACTCTTCGATTATGATTTTATTTTGTGATATATGTAATGAACCTAATTAATTCAAATATGCATCACCGTTGAAAAAATGTCTAATGTTATCGAACAACATATCAAATTATAAATCTTAACATTCAAATCACTAATTGTTAGGACTTATGAAGTCCAGACATTTTGTCGGAGGTGACTTTCCCATGTCGAAAATTTTTGCAGACACAACACCTGTACGAAACTCATCTGACATTACATGTGGTGTATCGAACGAATTTGACATTTTAAAAGTTCGGACAACAAAGGTTCGGTAGAGGGAGATCCTCGGCGAGCACCCTTACGGAGTATGAGGAGTACAAGAATCGTTTGTCTACACTCTTTAATCCAAATGTTTCAACATAACAACTAGAATACCATTATTGGTAACATTCTTATGATTTTTCTTGTTATCCCATATTAATCACTCGTTTGACATGTTTTTCCAAACCAAATCACATATTCGTGAGAGAAACTATGTCATAGAGGACACTTAGTGTAAACATCATACAACTAAAATTCTTCATTAGTTAGGGATGGTAGCTGACATTTGTATCACCCATCTATTAATTTCAATAGATTCATGTGGGTTATACATCGCTATATGAGGAGGGCCATTTGGTATAGACTTGGGACAACTCATTTCATTTAATCGTAGGATCATAACATGGGGTCATGAAGTACTTATGCCATTTATTGAGGGGAAATAGGCTATTTATGCTCTTTTAGGGGTTCTTGTGTCAGTGGGAGTAAGTTGGATACATGCATTTGCAACTATCTCTTAAATGTTAAGATCTCCCTTTGTAAAGGCTCAACTTTTTTTTCCTTGAACCTTCTCTTCTTTTAATTCGGTGCCAAAATCTAATGTCTTGTTTGTGAGTTTCTTAAATGAAGCCTTGTCAAAAGCGTAGTTGGATTTTTTTGAGTGTTTGTGCATGTCAATAGGGTTACTCGGGTTCTAAAGTATTTGTTATTATTTTTTATAAATATTTTCTTGATTGTCCCTTTGTATGCTCTCTTCTTTGGTATACTTAATTCAAACATGAGTTTTATGACCTTTAGGCTGCTCTTTAGTAAAATAAAAGATGGACTACATAACTCTAAACTTTGTCAAAGTATTATGTATAAAATCTTATTGTGTCATCCATATTATTTGGTTTCAAAAGCATTAGCTTAATTTTCATAGTGGTAAATGCTATATAAATAACCACCAATGGTGGTTATCTATTGTCTTCAAACTACTTAATGCAGAAACTAGTAATGGTTTGATCATTATAATAGGCTTTGGAAGCCAAAGGCATCTTGGTGGTTAAAGGTAAGGTGTCCTTCGTGATTTTTTTATTAGTAATTAGTATTATAGTCAGTTTAGACTTCTTTCTTCTTCGTCTTGATTCATGGGGAGAGTCAGAGCCCATATCACTTAAGTTTTCATCATGACCACCTTGTCGTCGTATTGCGTTCGAATATCTTGTGGCCCTTTGCACTGCAGAAAACCCCTATTTGAAGGAAAAAGGGAAACTATTAAGATTCTTCGAAGGAATATAAATTTTTGGGTCTTCTTTTATTTACTAGACCCTATCTATTTTAAGTGTTACTAGTTCCATCTTTTATTTTTATTTTTTAATTTTGTAACCCAACGTTATGTCTCGATTTTTGAGAGCATCATCATCTTCCCACCATGATGACTATGTTGATCAGTACCATATAAAGAACTTAAGCAACATCAAGTTTATTGGGTAGTGAATGACTACTTCTATTGACTCTGAAAACAGTGCATAATATCCCTTTGAGAAGAGGTGAGGCTCAGATATTGGTGGATAAAACTTCAAATATATTTTATCCACCTTGAGAAGAGGTGAGACTCTGAAAACGAAGGGGAGAATGTTAATGTTGGCCACCTTGGTGATTGGGCTTCAATTTATAATTATTTGAAGTTATTTATGTTTTGGTAAATTTATTCAATTGAAAAAGTGGTGTAACTAACAATAGTCAGCTTTTATAGTTACCAAATGATAAGTTTAACTTTTTACCTCCTGGTCACCAATGTAGAACGCAACCTATTATAATTTTGTATCAAATTGAATCTCAGGGAATAAGTTTGTAGTCAAACATATGAAGTTTGTATGCCAGAAGAGAAAATCTAGGGAGGATCTGAAAGATCCTAGTAAAATGAAGGCGTGATCTAGACGGTCAATATTATTTGATTTTCCCCAATGGAAAGAGCACCGTTTAAGGCATGCAATAGATTTGATGCACACGAAGAAGAATTTTGTGGAACATGTCATGGGAACATGTTTGGGTGATGTCATTCGAAAGATCGAGAGAAGGAGAGCCATGATCTAAAGAAGGTGAAAATTTTAAAATGCTCGTGGTTTAAAATTGATCCTACAATGCGAAGAAATTTGATTCCTCCCAATGCTTTCACTTTGACTAATAGTGAGAAAAAAGATCCTCTAAGACACGTTGTTCAACTTGAAATACTCCGACCAATTATTCAACTAATTTTCACAGGGTTATAAACTATCAATCATATGATTTGAAATAGTGCAAGCCTCGTTATTGACATGTCATTATGCAGTTAATCGCTTTGTTGTTTAGGCATTACTTTTCTCATCACAAAGATCTCTACAAGGAAATTATGAAGATTATTGTATGCCTCACCTTATTGTGTGAAATTATAAATAGAAAGAACATTACAGATGTAAAAGGAACTCTAGCAGAGGTGACTTGAGTCTTAGAGATATGTTTTCCTTCGACACTTTTTGACATTAACGTCCACTTCCTTGTATGATTAGGAATTGTTGTATGGCACTATAAGGTATCACTGGATGTATCCTTTTAAGATCTTGATGAAAAAATTCAACGATTCTTGAATAATACACGATACATGGAAGATCAATTGCAAAAGAATATATAACAAAAGAATCATTGTTATACACTCAGGAACATAAGTTAGAACAAGGGACTAGGAGGTTCAAACCTCTTTGGAAATGAGTGGTTGAGGAAGTTAATGAGTTTAATGATTAATTGTCTTTTAGGAAACCTTGATAGTGAGACTCACAACTTTTCAGTTAGAGAAAGAAATTCGTTATGTATTTTAAACACAAGATGAAGTTTAAGAATGGAGAGAGTAAGTGCCTACATATACAATGCATTTTTATTTAAGTATGTTTATTACTTGAAATTCCATATAATTTCTACATGTTTATATATATAGAGAGAGAGTATAAGAGTTAACTTGTCCAAAATTAGAAGCAAAAAGGTCCAATGGACACGATGGATGATTTTAGGGTGTGGGTATCAAAAGATGTAATTGTCACCTCATTTTTTGTGGTTATTATGCATGTGTTACAAACATACCCTAATAAAAATTCCTTTAATAAATTAAGATTTCAAAAATAGGTGATGTCTCTTCAAGGCTTGCACACCTAGCCAATAATCCCAGATTTGTGTAAAAGAGTTTAAAAAATTCTGCACCAATGGTTTTGAATTCGTCCGAGCACCCATATGAGGGAAACCAATTGATGCAAAATAATAAAATTTCAATTTCTGCCATAACTACTTGTGTTGTTAGAAAAAGAGATAAAAATCCAAAGGATACAGTGATAACCTATTATGGGATTGTCCAACAAATCCTAGGACTATATTACACAAATATCAAAGAAACTTTCTTCTATTAGGACTGAGTGAAGCTGGAGGATACTACTAATAGTTGTAAAGTTGATCCCACCATAAAAATTGAAATTGTACACTTAATGAAGAAGAAGTGTAAAGATCGCATGGTCGATGATCCTTTTGTTTGTGCCTTTCCAAAATTTAAGAAGGTATCCTACTTAAAGTGCATAGACAATGACAATTGGTCTGTTGTTTTTCATACGCCAAAGGGTTTGACTACTCATGCAGATGAATTAAACGCCCCTATAAAGTTTAAATATTCTCTTGATGATAATCCTAATATGAAAGATCTTTTACTTAATTTAGACGATGATTGAGTGTTAATACATAATTTTATTCCTACTTGTTATTGTACATGTAGATGAAGATTTAATGTTGATATATTAATTTATGTTCATGTGTGATTTTATTCCAGAATTTGCAAAGTTGATATTTTATTGCTTAAATTGGATGCTACTTTATATGATATTTTTATGGATGAAAATTTACTCTCGTCGTTTCTTTTTACTATATCTTTTATGCGTTCCAAAATATATTTTTCTTAGGTTCCAAACTCTAGTTTTTTTTATACAATCTAATGTTATGCATTTACAACATTATCCAAGTCATCGTAGGTACCAAACCCTTGTTTCTTATTATATAGATGTTTTCTAGAAGATTCATTCTAATTTTTTAGATGATGATCTCCAATCAGGGCGGACGCAAACATCGATTACAACAAGACTGTATATTTTTTAGGAATACCAATGAATGTAGGCAGTTCATAGAAATTGCGTGCTCTCTATAACAAGTTGAAGACAAGGGGTTTCCAAAACTTTAATGAATATGATGTCCAATAAAAAAGTATTCATTATGAAATTGAATAGATTTAAATATTAATATTTTGGATTCTTATAATCAATTTGATGGCTTGATGATTTTAGTATTATCAATTTTTTATTGATGAGTTAGTTTTTTCTATAATCAAATTATCTATTAGTTTTGAAACATATACTTGATTTTTTTACAAATAAATAAATCATTCTTTTAAATAACTTCATTATGAGTCAAGGTCATCACCCATGACAATGACATTAACAAATTTATCTGGAGTCATGGCGTGTCACAGTCGTAAATCATGACAATCTAATACATTAGTCACGACTTGGGCCATGGTTCTTAGTCATAACCAATGATAACTTTGTCACGGTCATTGTCACTAGTCGAGACCGTGACTTATGGATTTATTTCTCAATGTCATAAATCTTGACCATTTCCCAAAATTGAAGTTACAGATGGTTCTGTGACTAGTTGACCACGACTGCAAAATAGTTACACCAGTTTTTTGCACGTGGTGGGATATGACAAAAGGTGTTTGTCACGGGTATGGATCGTGATAATTTCTAGCTTTTAGTATAGTGTTAAAATAGTTGAGTTCAAATTCATCTTATTTCCAAGAAATTTTAAACCCTTGCTCAATATCCAAATATTAATTTAGATGATGTTAGATGGAACTTATTAAATCAAAACAAATATCAAGTAAATTTCAAAAACAACAATTGATTTACACAATGAAATTCAAACTCAAACTCACTTAGGCAATTTATCAAATACTTAAACTTAAAACGATTAAATCCAATTTTAGTTCAAGGAAGGTGTTATGAGATCATTTAGTCAAATTCAAAAGCCTTTAAGTAATCTTCTCATCGTAATGATAGTGATAGTAATTTTCTCATCATAATTGATGGCCTCGAGCTTCTCATTACTGAATCTCATGATATTGTACCCATTTGTCTCATCCTCCTTATGTCTAAATCTCAAGATATGAGATACCCTCTTGTCCGGTCTCATGCCAAAATAAAAATTATTGATGAATAGATTGGCCAACTACTTGAAGGTGGTCATCTACCCCTTAGGATCCCTATGTACCACACTTGCATCGTGTCGACCAGAGTATTGGATAATGATTTTCATCGCATCTTGTCAAGAATATAATAAATATCAGAATCTCTTGGATATTTAACAATTTGGTGCATGGGATTCATCTCCCTATTATATCTTGGAGAATTAATCAGTGGCTTGGACTTGGTAGGAGTCGAATAACTCAGTATTAATGTAGCCTAAGGTAACCCTTCAAAATAACCCCTTGTAGAGGGTATTTATTTTTTATGAGATCCTTTAACCTATCCTCAAGATGTTGGATAGAACCCTTCCATGGCTAGTCCTTCATTGTCTAGTTAGCTTGGATTTAAATATCTCATGATATCTCAATTTCCAATTCTAATGAATGGTCATGGACGATCCTGACATGATTTGTCTCTACTTATTAGAGAACAGTTCTTCCTTGGTCACTAATCATAAGGAGTGTTCTCAATGACCCTCCCCGATCGGTCTTAGAGACCCATAGGTTAGGTCCTAAGCGATCAAATACGCTTCACCTGCTCAACATCTCAAAAGATATTGGGCCTGGTATCTCGATCATGTATATTCCTTCTGCAATTTTCTTGGTGGAGGAGGTTATTCCTAGACTATAAGATCCATCCCTCCGGCTACATCTGTATTTCTCATCTACAGAACCCAGTTCTAGACGTCGTAGGTTCTCTATGTCCCACTCCTTGAATGAGTATATCCTATCCTTATATATGGAATGTGAATGTCGTTCTTTGCTCTTATCAACATCTTTCGTAACTGCTGGAGTTATTAGATCCAACTCCAAATGGGGATAGACCGGCCGGGCTTGTCCGATGATAAAGATATGGGTCAAAGTCTTCTCGATTTCTTGTATTATTTTTTTGGCTCCTTACCAATATTTATAGAATTTACTATAAATCTACCATTTTGATTGGAGGATACGGAGCTACAACTACACCAAATCTTCTATATTGAAGCCAACAAAAAAATTAGCTTTAAGTATTGAGAACAATTATAAATTTTGCAAAATTTTCAAGTGTTCAAAACCATTGTAAAAT
Source organism: Sambucus nigra (assembly GCA_949130495.1). Taxonomy (NCBI): domain Eukaryota; kingdom Viridiplantae; phylum Streptophyta; class Magnoliopsida; order Dipsacales; family Adoxaceae; genus Sambucus; species Sambucus nigra. The sequence goes on along the minus strand of OX422219.1, from coordinate 355,020,552 downwards.
GAAAATTTTAACTCATGTAAGGACCTAAAAGCACATGGTTCTCACCTGCTTAAAACTTAACCCTTATGTCAAGCATCAAAATACTTTCACTTGCACTCCTTATTTTCATCATTCTCGGGTATATAAGATTATATTTAGTGCTAACTCTTCTCATTCTCTCAAACCCCAATCTCCACAAACCCCAATCTTGACAACATCATCCTTTGATTTATCTTCAAAGATTGTCATTGCAAGTAGATTTTGTGATTTTTTTTCCCATTATTTTACAACGTTTTCTTAGTTAGGGTTAGAAATAAATTAAGGTAAATCATTCGGCAGTGGATTATGGACTGTGGATGATTATACTATGGATTGGGGATGATTATCCTTAATTGGGTTACACAATTTCGAATAGTTCGAGCATGAAGATTATCGATTTTATGTAATAATAACTTAATACACATATACATATGAATTTATTTGATTTATATTATTTCACTTCATTATGAATAATGAATTAACTGCAAAAGCTCTCTTTCTACTAAGTTCTTGTGGTATAAAAAAGCTTCCTTAATTAATCTGAAATTCATAATTATCCTCAAATGAGTGAATCATTCATATATGAGAGACGGTAGTGATATATTTCAGACTAATTAAGTATCTACATAAGGTGAAACAACTATATGTGAGAGATGGTATGCCCTCTATGCCACGTTGTTTCTTTCTGGGTTGTTAGACATTTTCACAACACAACAAGCATTTTTTAAATCAAGCTTTTGAACAAGAAAAATACAATAGAAAAATAGAGATCTCATGAAAATATAATAAAATTCTATGAATCAAACGAAAGTTGCTTTAAAAAACAACTTTAACCCCTCGTAACCCAAGCGAATCAAATCGCGATTGTAAATACAAATGATATGGATATCCTTGAGCCCTGGGAGTGGGATTTGTGAAAAAACAAGGGTATGGCATTTTTCATAAACAACATCAACTATTATTTCTTCAAATTGGTATTGAGTGAATCTTAGCTAACACGACACCAAAATTAGTGAATAGTCACAGCCAAAATCCCTGACCAAGACTGTGGGTCGCGGACTTTGTCCGTGACAAAAAAAGGAAAAAAATGGCCACGGACCAAGTCCGTGACCCACAACTGTGACAAAAATTGGTCACTGCCAAAATCCGTGACACAACCTGCGACGAAAAAAAAATGGTCGCGAACTTTGGCCGCGACCATTTTTCATCACAGTTGGGGGTTATTGACTTTAGCCGTGACCATTTTTATGCGCGATGGAAAAAATAAAAATGGTCATGGACAAAGTCCATGACCATATTTAACTATAATTTTTAAAAAATGTATTTTTTTGTCCAATCCTAAAATTGGGAGTCCTGTGATTGCACTGTCGGTTGTTACGTGTAACGTTGGACGCGTACGAGGAGTTACAAATATATATTATTGGCAAAACAATTAAAAAAATCACAAGTTGCGAATTGGGAACGTTGTTAATAAACTAATATATATACAAAGGTAAAAATATTACACGTCTTAATAATTCACAAACTAAAAAAAATTGTGGAAAGTTTCCTCTATTTTTTGGACATTCCAAACGTGTAAATGTAAAACCTGCTTATTATAAAGCCCGCACGGCCATAAAATTTAACAATCAAATTATAAAAGGTCGCACGGCCATAAAGCTAAATAATAAAAACCCGCACGACTGTAACACATAAAAAATATAATCCTGAATGTCCACAACATTATGTAAACAATCTTCATGTTGTAAACCATTGCCTCCTTCATTTGTTCCACGTGCAAAAATTCTACAAATGATAGATTACAAAAAAAAATGATATCAGTAACCAAGTAGTTTTACGAAAAATTTATTCAAGCTGAAAATTGTATATATGAGTTATAATTATCAACATACCAATTTTATTCTCAAACCGGGAATCCCGTGATAGCGCGGTCAGTTCCTACGAGTTGCATTGGTCCCATGCGAGGTGTTGGTGCCTCTCACGGGGCCATTTTGGGGTTGTTTCAAGGTTTTGCATTCTAATTCCATTTTTTAAGCCTAATTCCTTATATTTTCAATTATCTTAGTATTCTAAAATCGGGGGGCTCACATCGCATGGTCAATTCTTTCAAGTTACATTGGTCCCGTGTGAGGTGTTGGTGCCTCTCACGGGGCTATTCGGGGATTATTTTGAGGATTTGCCCTCTAATGCCATTTTTTAAGCCTCAGACCTAATATTTTCAAATTATCATCATATTCTCAAACCGGTGGTCCCGTAATCGCGTGGTCAGTTCCTACGAGTTATATTGGTCTCGTGTGAGGTGTTGGTGCCTCTCACGGGACCGTTCGGGGGTTGTTTTGAGTTTTGGCCATCTAACGGCATGTTTTTAGCCTAAGTCCTAATATTTTCAAATTATCCTCGTATTCTCAAATCGTAGGTCCACTGATCGCGCGATCAGTTCCTATGAGTTACATTGGTCCCGTGCAAGGTGTTGGTGCCTCTCACATGGTCGTTTGAGGGTTATTTTGAGGTTTCGCCCTCTAATGCCATTTTTTAAGCCTAAGTATATATATTTTAAAGTTATTGTCGTATTCTCAAATTGTGGGTCCCGTGATCGCGCGGTCGGTTCGTATGAGTTACATTGGTCCCGTACGAGGTGTTGGTGCCTCTCACGGGGCCATTCGTGTGTTGTTTCAGTGTTTCGCCCTCTAATGCCATTTTTTAAGCCTAATTCCTTATGTTTTCAAATTATCCTCGTATTCTCAAACCGCGGGTCCCATCATCACGTGATCAGTTCCTATGAGTTTTATTGGTCCCGTACGAGGTGTTGGTGCCTCTAATGAGGCTGTTCGGGGGTTGTTTCGGAGTTTTAGCCTCTAATGCCATTTTTTAAGCCTAATTCCTTATATTTTCTAATTATCCTCCTATTCTCAAACCAAGGGTCACGTGATCCCACGATTAGTTCCTATGAGTTACATTGGTCCCGTGCGAGGTGTTGGTGCCTCTCACGGGGCCGTTCAAGGGTTGTTTCGGAGTTTCTCCCTCTAATGCAATTTTTTAAGCATAAGTCCTGATATTTGAAAATTATCATCGTATTCCCAAACCGGGGGTCCCGTGACCGTGTGGTGAGTTCCTACGAGTTAAATTGGTCCCGTGTGAGGTATTGGTGCCTCTCACAAGAACGTTTGGGGTTGTTTCGGGTTTTGGCCATCTAACGCCATGTTTTGAAGCCTAAGTTATGATATTCTCAAATTATTCTCGTCTTCTCAAACCGGGGGTCCCGTGATCACGCGGTCAGTTCCTAAGAGTTACATTGGTCCCATGCGAGGTGTTGGTGCCTCTCACGGGACCGTTTGGAAGTTATTTTGAGGTTTCGCCCTCTTATGCCCTTTTTAATGCCAAAGTTTATATATTTTCAAATTATCATCATATTCTCAAACCGGGTGTCCCGTGATCGTACGGTCAATTCGTATGTGTTACATTGGCCCCGTGCGAGGTGGTTGTGCCTTTCACGGGGCCATTCGGGCGTTATTTCGGGGTTTTGCCCTCTAATGCTATTTTTTAAGCCTATGTCCAATTATTTTTAAATTAATCCTCGCACTCTCAAACCGGGGGTCCCGTGATCACGCGGTCAGTTCCTTCGAGTTACATTGGTCCCATGCGAGGTGTTGGTTCCTCTCAAGGGATCGTTCGAGGGTTGTTTCGAAGTTCTGCCCTCTAATGCCATTTTTAAGACTAAGTCTATATATTTTCAAATTATTATCGTATTCTCAAATAGGGGGTCCCGTGATCACGTAGTCAGTTCCTACGAGTTACATTGGTCCCCTAGGAGGTGTTTTTGCCTCTCACGGGGCCATTCAGGGGTTGTTTCGGGGTTTCTCCCTCTAATGTCATTTTTTAAGCCTAATTCCTTATATTTTCTAATTGTCATCGTATTCTCAAACCGGGGGTCCCATGTTCGTGCGGTCAATTCCTACGTGTTACATTAGTCCTGTGCGAGGTCTTGGTGCCTATCACAGGGCCATTCGTGGGTTGTTTCAGGGTTTCACCCTCTAGTGCCATTTTAAGCCCAAATTCTGATATTTTCAAATTATTCTTGAATTCTCAAACCGGGGGTCTCGTGATCACACGGTCAGTTCCTACGCATAACATTGGTCCTGTGCGATGTATTGGTGTCTCTAACGGGGCCTTTCGAAAGTTGTTTCGGAGTTTCGCCCTCTAATGCAATTTTTTAAGCCTAAGTCACGATATTTTCAAATTATCATTTTATTCTCAAACCGAGGGTCCCATGACTGCGTGGTCAGTTCCTACGAGTTACATTGGTCCCGTATGAGGTGTTGGTGCCTCTCACGGGACCGTTCGGGGGCTGTTTTGCCTTTTAGCCATCTAACACCACGTTTTAAACCTAAGTCCTGATATTTTCAAATTAACCTCGTATTCTCAAATTGGGGGTCCCGTGATCGCGTGGTGAGTTCCTACAAGTTACATTGGTCCCGTGCGAGGTGTTGGTGCCTCTCACGAGAACGTTAGGGGGTTGTTTCGAGGTTTCAACCTCTAATGCCTTTTTTTAAGACTAAGTCTATATATTTTCAATTTATCATCGTATTCTCTAAATGGGGGTTATGTATTCACGTGGACATTTCATACGAGTTACATTGGTCCCGTACGAGGTGTTGGTGCCACCCACGGGGACATTCGGGGGTTGTTTCGAGGTTTCACCCTCTAATGCCATTTTTTTAAGCCTAAGTCCTGATATTTTCAAATTTATTCTCGTACTCTCTAATCGGGGGGTACCGAGATTGCGCGGTCAGTTTTTTAGAGTTACATTGGTCCCGTGCTAGGTGTGGGTGCCTCTCACGGGGCCGTTCAGGGTTGTTTCGGGATTTCTCTATCAAACATAATTTTTTAAGCTTTAGTACTTATATATGCAAATTATTTTCGTGTTCTCAAACCGGGGGTATGGTGATCGCGCGGTCAATTCCTACGAGTTACATTTGTCCCGTGCGAGGTGTTGGTGCCTCTCACGGGACCGTTCGGGGGCTATTTCGGGTTTTGGCCATCTAACACCATGTTTTTAAGCCTGATTCCTTATATTTTTAAATTATCCTTGTATTCTCAAATTGGGGGATCCCATGATCGCGTGGTCAGTTCCTACGAGTTATATTGGTCCCGTGCGAGGTGTTGGTGCCTCTCACGGGACCGTTCGGGGCTTGTTTCGAGATTTCCCCCTCTAATGCCATTTTTCAAGCCTAAGTCTATATATTTTCAAATTATCCCTTTATTCGCAAATCGGGGGTCCCGTGATTGCGCAGTCAGTTCCTACGAGTTACATTGGTCACGTGCGAGGTGTTGGTTCCTCGCACGGGGCCAGAAAGGGGTTATTTTGGGATTTTGCCCTCTAATGCCATTTTCAAGCCTAATTCCTTATATTTTCAAATTAGTCTCTCATTCTCAAACCGAGGGTCCTTTAATCGCGTGGTCAGTTCCTACGAGTAACATTGGTGACGTGCGAGGTGTTCGTGCCTCTAAAAGGGCCGTTCGGGGGCTGTTTCGAGTTTCGGCCATCTAACGCCATGTTTTTTACCCCAAGTCCTTATATTTTTAAATTATCCTCGTATTCTCAAATTAGGGCTCCTGTGATCGTGCAGTCAGTTCCTACGAGTTACATTTGTCCCATACGAGGAGTTTGTGCCTCTTACGGGACCGTTTGGGGGCTGTTTCGGGTTTCGGCCATCTAACACCATGTTTTTAAGCCTAATTCTTTATATTTTCAAATTATCCTCGTATTCTCAAACTGGGGAACCCGTGATTGCGCGGTCAGTTCCTACGAGTTACATTGGTCCTGTGCGAGGTGTTGGTGCCTCTCACGGGACCGTTCGGGGGTTGTTTCGAGGTGTCACCCTCTAATCCCTTTTTTTAGCCTAAGTCTATATATTTTCAAATTATCATTGTATTCTCAAACCGGGGGGTCCCGTGATTGTGCAGTCAGTTCCTACGCATTGCATTGGTCCCATGGGAGGTGTTGGTGCCTCTCACGGGGCCATTCGGGGGTTGTTTCGTGGTTTCGCCCTCTAATGCCATTTTTAAAGCCTAATTCCTTATATTTTCAAATTGTTGTCGTATTCTCAAATCGAGAGTTCCGTGATCGTGTGATCAGTTCCTACGAGTTACATTGGTCCCGTGCGAGGTGTTGGTGCATTTCATGGGGCCGTTCGGGGGCTGTTTCAGGTTTTGTCCATCTAATGCCATATTTTTTAGCCTAAGTCCCTATATTTTTCAATTATCCTCGTATTTGCCAATGGGGGGTCCCATAGTCATGCGGTCAGTTCCTATGAGTTACATTGGTCCCGTGTGAGGTGTTGGTGCCTCCCACAGGACCGTTCGGGAGCTGTTTCGAGTTTTGGCCATGTAACGCCATGTTTTTAAGCCTAAGTCCTGATATTTTCAAATTATCATCATATTCTAAAATAAGGGGCCCCATAATTGCATGGTTAATTCCTACGAGTTACATTCGTCCCGTGTGAGGTGTTGGTGCCTCTCACAGGACCGTTCGGGGGTTGTTTCAAGTTTTGGCCATCAAACGTCATGTTTTTAAGCCTAATTCCTTATATTTTAAAATTATCCTCGTATTCTCAAACTGGGGGTCCACTGATCGCGCGATCAGTTCCTACGAGTTACATTGGTCCCGTGCGAGGCGTTGGTGCCTCTCATGGGGCTGTTTGGGGGTTATTTTGAGGTTTCACCCTCTAATGCCATTTTTTAAGCCTAAGTCGTGGTATTTTAAAATTATCATCGTATTCTCAAACCGAGGGTCTCGTAATTGCGTGGTCAGTTCCTACGAGTTTCATTGGTCCCGTGTGAGGTGTTGGTGCCTCTCACGGGACCGTTTGGGAGCTGCTCCGAGTTTTGGCCAACTAACGCCATGTTTTTTATACTAAATCATAATATTTTAAAATTATCCTCGTATTCTTATATCGGGGATCCCGTGATCACGCGGGCAGTTCCTACGAGTTACATTGGTCCTGCTAGGTATTGGTGCCTCTCACGGGACCATTCAGGGGTGTTTCGAGGGTTCGCCCTCTAATGCCATTTTTTAAGCCTAAGTCTATATATTTTCAAATTATCATCATATTCTCAAACCGGGGTTCCGTGATGGCACAGTCAGTTCCTACGAGTTATATTGGTCCCATGCAAGGTGTTGGTGCCTCTCACGTGGCCATTCTGGGGTTATTTTGGGGTTTCGCCCTCTAATTCCACTTTTTAAGCCTAATTCCTTATATTTTCAATTATATTCGTATTCTCAAACTGGGGGTCCCATCATTGCGCGGTCAATTTTTTCGAGTTACATTGGTCCCATGGGAGGTGTTAGTGCCTCTCACGGGGCTATTCGGGGATTGTTTCTAGGTTTCGCCCTCTAATGCCATTTTTTATGCTTAAGTCCTAATATTTTCAAATTATCATCGTATTCTCAAATCGGGAGTCCCGTAATCACATGGTCAGTTCCTACGAGTTACATTCGTCCCCTGTGAGGTGTTGGTGCCTCTCACGAGACCGTTCGGGGTTTGTTTCAGGTTTTGGCCATCTAATGGCATGTTTTTTAGCCTAAGTCCTGATATTTTCAAATTATCCTCATATTCTCAAATCGGGGGTCCCCTGATCGCGCGATCAGTTCCTACTAGTTACATTGCTACCGTGCGAGGTGTTGGTGCCTCTCACGTGACCATTCGGGGGTTATTTCGAGGTTTTGCCCTCTAATATCATTTTTTAAGCCTAAGTCTATATATTTTCAAATTATCATTGTATTCTCAAATCATGGTCCCGTGATCGCGCGATCAGTTCGTACGAGTTACATTGGTCCCATACAAGGTGTTGGTGCCTCTCAGGGGGCCATTCATCGGTTGCTTCAGGGTTTCTCCCTCTAATGCCATTTTTTAAGCCTAATTACTTATTTTTTCAAATTATCCTCGTATTCTCAAACCGGGGTCCCGTGATTGTGCGGTCAGTTCCTACGAGTTTCATTGGTCCCGTGCGAGGTGTTCGTGCCTCTCACGGGGCCATTCGAGGGTTGTTTTGGAGTTTCGCCCTCTAATGCCTTTTTTGAAGCCCCCAATTCCTTATATTTTCCAATTATCCTTGTATTCTCAAACTGGGGGTCACGTGATCACGCGATCAGTTCCTACGAGTTACGTTGGTCCCGTGTGAGATGTTGAGGCCTCTCACAGGACCGTTATGGGGTTGTTTCGGAGTTTCTCCCTCAAATGAATTTTTTAAGCCTATGTCCTAATATTTTCAAATTATCATCCTATTCTCAAATCGAGGGTCTCGTGACCGTGTGGTGAGTTCCTACGAGTTAAATTGATCATGTGTGAGGGGTTGGTGCCTCTCTCAGGAACGTGCTGGTGATGTTTGAGGTTTTGGCCGTCTAGCGCCATGTTTTTAAGCCTAAGTTATGATATTCTCAAATTATCCTCGAATTCTCAAACCGGGGGTCCCATGATCGTGCGGTCAGTTCCTACGAGTTAGATTGGTCCCGTGCGAGGTGTTGGTGCCTCTCACGGCATCGTTTGGGGGTTGTTTCGAGGTTTCGCCTTCTAATGCCATTTTTAAAGCCTAAGTTTATATTTTTTCAAATTTTTGTCGTATTCTCAAACCGGGTGTCCCGTGATCGCGTGGTCAATTCGTACGAGTTACATTAGTCCCGTGCGAGGTGGTTGTGCTTCTCATGGGCCCATTCGAGGATTGTTTTGGGGTTTCATCCTCTAATGCCATTTTGAAGCCTAAGTCCTGTAATTTTCAAATTTATCCTTGCACTCTCAAACCGAGGGTCCCGTGATTGCGCGGTCAGTTCCTTTGAGTTACATTGATCCCGTGAGAGGTGTTGGTGCCTCTCAAGGGATCGTTCGGGGGTTGTTTTGAGGTTTCTCCCTCGAATGCCATTTGTTAAGGCTAAGTCTATATATTTTCAAATTCTCATTGTATTCTCAAATCGGGGGTCCCGTGATCGCGCGGTCAGTTAATACGAGTTACATTGGTCCCGCGCGAGGTGTTGGTGCCTCTTACAGTGCCCTTCGGGGGCTATTTTGTGTTTCGACCATCTAACGCCTTGTATTTAATCCTAATTCTATATATTTTCAAATTATCCTCATATTCTCAAACTGGGGGTCCCTTGATCACGTCGTCAGTTCCTACGAGTTATATTGGTCCCGTGTGAGGTGTTGGTGCCTCTCACGGGGCTATTCGGGGGTTGTTTCGTGGTTTCGCCCTCTAATTCCATTTTTGAAGCCTAATTCCTTAAATTTTCAAATTATCCTTGTATTCTCAAACTGGGGGTCCCATGATCACGTGGTTAGTTCCTACGAGTTACATTAGTCCCGTGCGAGGTCTTGGTGCCTCTTACGGGGCCATTCGGGGGTTGTTTTGGAGTTTCTCCCTCTAATGCCATTTTTAAGGCCAGTTCTCTATATTTTCAAATTATCATCATATTCTGAAATAGGGGGTCCTGTGATCGCGCGGTCAGTTCATATGAGTTACATTAGTCCCATGCGAGGTGTTGGTGCCTCTCATGGGGCCGTTCGGGGGCTGTTTCGGGTTGCGGCCATCTAACGCCATGTTTTTAAGCCTAATTCCTTATATTTTAAAATTATCCTCATATTCTCAAATCGAGGGTCACGTGTTCACGCGGTCAGTTCCTATGAGAGACAATCGTCCGGTGCGAGGTGTTGGTGCCTTTCACGGGATCGTTCGTTGGTTGTTTCGAGGGTTCTCCCTCTAATTCTATTTTTCAAACCTGTGCCTATATATTTTCAAATTATCATCGTATTCTCAAGCCGGGGGACCCATTATCACGCGTTCAGTTCCTAAGAGTTGTATTGGTCCGTGTGAGGCGTTGGTGCCTCTCACGGGGCCATTCGGGAGTTGTTTCTGGGTTTCGCCCTCTAATGCCATTTTTAAGCCTAATTCCCTATATTTTCAATTATCATCGTATTCTCAAACTGGGGGTGTCGTGATTGCGTGGTCGGTTCCTACGAGTTACATTGGTCCCGTGTGAGATGTTAGTGCCTCTCATGGGACCGTTCGGGAGCTGTTTCAGGTTTTGGCCATCTAACGCCATGTTTTTTAGCCTAAGTCCTGATATTTTAAAATTATCCTCATATTCTCAAATCGGGGGTCCAGTGATCATGCCGTAATTTCCTACGAGTTACATTGGTCCCGTGCGAGGTGTTGGTGCCTCTCACGTGACCGTTTGGTGGTTGTTTCGAGATTTCACCCTCTATTGATTTTTTAAGCCTAAGTGTATATATTTTCAAATTATCATCATATTCTTAAACTGGGGGTTCCGTGATCACGCGGTCGGTTCGTACGAGTTACATTGGTCCCGTGCGAGGTGTTGATGCCTCTCACGGTGCCATTCGGGGGTTGTTTTGGGGTTTTGCCCTCTAATGCCATTTTTTAAGCCGAAGTCCTGATATTTTCAAATTTATCCTCGTACTCTCAAACCAGGGGTCCCATTATCGGGCGATCAGTTCCTATGAGTTACATTGGTCCCGTGTGAGGTGTTAGTGCCTCTTACTTGGCCGTTCGAGGGCTATTTAGGGGTTTCGCTATCTAATGCCATTTTTTAAGCCTAAGTCCTGATATATGCAAATTATGGTCGTAATCTCAAATGGGAGGTCCCGGGATCACGCGGTCAGTTCCTACAAGTTACATTGGTCCCGTGCGAGGTGTTGGTGCCTCTAACTGGGCCGTTCGGGGGTTGTTTCGGGTTTTGACTAATTAGCTCCATGTTTTCAAGCCTAATTCCTTATATTTTCAAATTATCCTTGTATTCTCAAACCGAGGGTTCCGTAATCACGCGGTCACTTCCTACAAGTTACAAATGTTCCCGTTCGAGGTGTGGGTGCCTCTCTTGTGACCGTTCGGGGGTTGTTTCGAGGTTTCACCATCTAATGCTATTTTTTAAGCCTAATTCCTTATATTTTCAAATTATCCTTGTATTCTCAAACCGGGGGTCCCGTGATCACACCATCAGTTCTTAGAGTTACATTGGTCCCGTGCGAGGTGTTGGTGCCTCTCACGGGACCGTTCGGCGGTGGTTTCGAGGTTTCACCCTCTAATTCCATTTTTTAAGCCTAAGTCTATATAATTTCAAATTATCATCGTATTCTCAAACCGAGGGACCCGTGATCTCGTGGTCAGTTCGTACGAGTTACATTGGTCTCGTACGAGGTGTTGGTGCCTCTCACGGAGCCATTCGGGGGTTGTTTCGGGGTTTCGCCCTCTAATGCCATTTTTTAAGCCTAAGTCCTGATATTTTCAAATTTATCCTCGTACTCTCAAGCCGGGGGTCCCGTCATCACGCGATCAGTTCCTACGAGTTATGTTCGTCCCGTGCGAGGTGTTGGTGCCTCTCACGGGGCCGTTTGGGGGCTGTTTCGAGGTTTCACTTTCCAACTCCATTTTTTAAGCCTGAGTCCTTATATATGAAAATTATTATCGTGTTCTCAAATCGGGGGTCCCGTGATCGCGCGGTCAGTTCCTACGAGTTACATTAGTCCCATACGAGGTGTTGGTGCTTCTCACGGGACCGTTCAAGGGTTGTTCCAGGTTTCAGCCACGTAACACCATATTTTTAAGCCTAATTCCTTATATTCTCAAATTATCCTCGTATTATCAAACTGGGTGTCCCGTGATCACGCGATCAGTTCCTATGAGTTACATTGGTCCCGTGAGAGGTGTTCGTACCTCTCACGGGACCGTTTGGGGTTTGTTTTGAGGTTTCGCCCTTAATTGCCATTTTTTATACCTAAGTCAATATATTTTCAAATTATCATCGTATTCTCAAACCGGGGGTCCCGTGATCGCGCAGTCAGTTCCTACGAGTTACATTGGTCCCTTGCGTGGTGTTGGTGCCTCTCACGGGGCCATTCGGGGGTAAGTTCGAGGTTTCATCCTCTAATGCCATTTTTAAGCCTAATTCCTTGTATTTTAAAATATTCCTCGTATTCTCAAATCGGGGGTCTTGTGATCGCGCGGTCAGTTCCTACGAGTCACAGTGGTCCCATGCGAGGTATTGGGGACTCTCACGGGACCATTCGCGGTTTCGCCTTGCAGTGCCATTTTTTAAGCCTACGTCTATATATTTTCAAATTATCATAGTATTCTCAAATAGGGGTCCCGTGATCGCGCAGTCAGTTCCTACGAGTTATATTTCCCATGCGGGGTGTTGGTGCCTCTCACAGGGCCATTCGGGGGTTGTTTCGGGGTTTCGCCCTCTCATGCCATTTTCTAAGCCTAATTCCTTATATCTCAAATCGGGGGTCCCACGATCGCGCGGTCAGTTCCTAGGAGTTACATTGGTATCGTGCGAGGTGTAGGTACCTCTCACGAGGCCGTTCGGGGTTTCTCCCTCTAATGAAATTTTTTAAGCCTAAGTCCTAATATTTTGAAATTATCATCGTATTATCAAACTCGGGGTCCCGTAATCACGTGGTCAGTTCCTATGAGTTACATTGGTCCTTGTGAGGTGTTGGTGCCTCTCACGGGACCGTTCGGGGGTTGTTTCAGTGTTTGGCCATCTAACGACATGTTTTTCAGCCGAACTCCTGATATTTTCAAATTATCCTTGTATTCTCAAATCGGGGGTCGACTAATCACGCGATCAGTTCCTACGAGTTACATTGGTCCCGTGCGAGGTGTTGGTGCCTCCCATGTGACCGTTCGGGGGTTATTTCGAGGTTTCTCCCTCTAATGCCATTTTTTATACCTAAGTCTATATAATTTCAAATTATCATCGTATTCTCAAACCGTGGGTCCCGTGATCGCACGGTCGGTTTGTATGAGTTACATTAGTCCCGTACGTGGAATTGGTGCCTCTCACGGGGCCATTCGTGAGTTATTTCAGGGTTTCTCCCTCTAATTCCATTTTTAAGCCTAATTCCTTATGTTTTCAAATTATCGTCATATTCTCAAACCGGGGGTCTTGTGATCATGTGGTCATTTCCTACGAGTTACATTGGTCTCGTGCAAGGTGTTGGTGCCTCTCACGGGGCCGTTCGGGGTTTGTTTTGGAGTTTCGCCCTCTAATTCCATTTTTCAAGCCTAATTCCTTATATTTTAAAATTATCCTCGTATTCTCAAACTGGGGGTCACATGATCGCGCGGTCAGTTCCTAAGAGTTACATTGGTCCCGTACGGGGTGTTGGCGCCTCTCACGGGGCCATTCGGGGGTTGTTTCGGAGTTTCTCCCTCTAATACAATTTTTTAAGCCTAAGTCCTAATATTTTGAAATTATCATCGTATTTTCAAACTGGGGGTCCCGTGACCGCATGGTGAGTTCCTACGAGTTTAATTGGTCCCGTTGAGGTGTTGGTGCCTCTCACAAGGCCATTCGGGGGTAGTTTCGGGGTTTCATCCTCTAATGCCATTCGGGGGCTGTTTCGGGTTTTGGCCATCTAACACCATGTTTTTAATCCTAATTTCTGATATTCTCAAATTATCCTCGTATTCTCAAACTGGGGGTCCCGTGATCACGCGGTTAGTTCCTATGAGTTACATTGGTCCCGTTCGAGGTGTTGGTGTTCTCACATGACCGTTCGAGTGTCGTGTCGAGCTTTCTCCATCAAATGCCATTTTTTAAGCCTAATTTTATATATTTTTAAATTATCCTCATATTCTCAAACTGGGGGTCCCGTGATCACGGCATCACTTTCTACGAGTTTTAATGGTTCCGTGAGAGGTGTAGGTTCCTCTCACGGAACCGTTCGGCGGTTGTTTCGAGGTTTTGCCCTCTAATGCCATTTTTCAGGTCTAAGTCTATATATTTTCCAAATATCATCGTATTCTCAAACTGGGGGACCCGTGATCGCGTGGTCAGTTCATATGAGTTACATTGGTCTCGTGCGAAGTGTTGGTGCCTCTCACGGGGCCATTCAGGGGTCGTTTCGGGGTTTCGCCCTCTAATGCCATTTTTTAAGCCTAAATCCTTATATTTTCAAATTATTTTCGTATTCTCAAGTCGGGGGTCCCATGATCGCACGGTCAGTTCCTAGGAGTTACATTGGTATCGTGCGAGGTGTAGGTACCTCTCACGGGGCCGTTTGGGGGTTATTTCGGGGTTTCTCCCTCTAATGAAATTTTTTAAGCCTAAGTCCTAATATTTTGAAATTATCGTGTTATTCTCAAACCCGGGGTCCCGTAATCGCGTGGTCAGTTCCTACGAGTTATATTGGTCCGTGTGAGGTGTTGGTGCCTCTCACGGGACCGTTCGGGTGTTGTTTAGGGGTTTCGTCCTCTAATGTCATTTTTTAAGTCTAAGTCCTGATATTTTTAAATTTATCCTCGTACTCTCAAGATGGGGGTCCCGTGGTCGTGCGGTTAGTTCCTACGAGTTACGTTCGTCGCCTGCGAGGTGTTGGTGCCTCTCACGGGCCCATTCAAGGGTAGTTTCGGGGTTTCACCCTGTGATGCCATTTTTAAGCCTAATTCCTTATATTTTCAAATTATCCTTATATTCTCAAATCGGGGGTCCCCTGATCGTGCGGTTAGTTCCTACGAGCTATATTGGTCCCGTGCGAGGTGTTGGGGACTCTCACGGGACCATTCAGGGTTTTGCCTTTTAGTACAATTTTTTATGCCTAAGTCTATATATTTTCAAATTATCATCGTATTCTCAAATTGGGGGTCTCGTGATTGCGCAGTCAGTTCCTACGAGTTACATTGGTCCCTTGCGAGGTGTTGGTGCCTCTACGGGGCCATTCGGGGGGTAGTTTCAGGGTTTCATCCTCTAATGCCATTTTTAAGCCCAATTCCTTATATTTTCTAATTATCCTCATATTGCCAAATCGGGGGTCTTGTGATCGCACAGTCAATTCCTACGAACCACAGTGGTCTCGTGCGAGTATTGGGGACTCTCACGGGACAATTCGGGGTTTCGCCTTCTAATGCCAGTTTTTAAACCTACGTCTATATATTTTCAAATTATCGTAGTATTCTGAAATTGGGGTCCCGAGATCACGCAGTCAGTTCCTACGGGTTATATTGTCCCATGCGACGTGTTGGTGCCTCTCACGGGGCCATTCGGGGGTTTTTTCGGGGTTTCACCCTCTAATGCCATTTTTAAGCCTAATTCCTTATATTTTCAAATGATTTTTGTAGTCTGAAATCGGGGGTCCCGTGATCGCGCGGTTAGTTTCTATGAGTTACATTGGTATCGTGTGAGGTGTAGGTACCTCTCCCGGGGCCGTTTGGGGGTTATTTCGGGGTTTCGCCCTCTAATGAAATTTTTTAAGCCTAAGTCCTGATATTTTCAAATTATCATCATATTCTCAAACTCGAGGTACCGTAATCACGTGGTCAGTTCCTACGAGTTACATTGGTCCGTGTGAGGTCTTGGTGCCTCTCACGGGACCATTCGGGGGTTGTTTCGGGGTTAGGCCATCTAACGGCATGTTTTTTAGCCTAATTCCTGATATTTTCAAATTATCCTTCTCTCAAAATGGGGGTCCACTAATCGCGCGATCAGTTCCTATGAGTTACATTGGTCCCGTGCGAGGTGTTGGTGCCACCTACGTGACCATTCGGCGGTTATTTCGAGGTTTCGCCCTCTAATGCCATTTTTTCAGCCTAATTCAATATGTTTTCAAATTATTGTCATATTCTCAAACCGTGGGTCCCATGACCACGCGATCGACTTGTATGAGTTACATCGGTCTTGTACGAGGTATTGGTGCCTCTCACGGGGCCATTCGTGGCGTGTTTCAGGGTTTCTCCCTCTAATGCCATTTTTTAAGCCTAATTTCTTATGTTTTCAAATTATCCTTGTATTCTCAAACCGTGGGTCCCATGACCGCGCGGTCGATTTGTATGAGTTTCATCGGTCATGTACGAGGTATCGGTGCCTCTCACAGGGCCATTCGTGACATGTTTCAGGGTTTCTCCGTCTAATGCCATTTTTTAACCTGAATGCCTTATGATTTACAAATTATTCTTGTATTCTCAAACCGTGGGTCTGGTGATCGCGTGGCCATTTCCTATGAGTTACATTGGTCCCGTGCAAGGTGTTGGTGCCTCTCACAGGGCCTTTCGGGGTATTTTTCGAAGTTTCTCCCTCTAATGCAATTTTTTAAGCCTAAGTCCTGATATTTTCAAATTATCATCGTATTCTCATACTGGGGGTCCCGTGACCGTGTGGTGAGTTGGTACGAGTTAAAATGGTCCCGTGTGAGGTGTTGGTGCCTCTCACAGGAACATTCGGGGGCTGTTTCGTGTTTTGGCCATCTAACGCCATGTTTTTATGCCTAAGTTCTGATATTCTCAAAATATCCTCGTATTCTCAAACCGGGGGTCCCGTGACTGCACGGTCAGTTCCTACGAGTTACATTGGTCCCGTCCGAGGTGTTGGTGCCTCTCACGTGGGTGTTGTTTCGAGCTTTCGCCATCAAATGCCATTTTTTAAACCTAAGTTAATATATTTTGAAATTATTCTCGTATTCTCAAACCGGGGGTCCCGTGATCACGCCATTAGTTCCTACGTGTTTCATTGGTCCCGTGTGAGGTGTTGGTGCCTCTCACGGGACCGTTCGGGGGTTGTTTCGAGGTTTCGCCCTCTAATGCCATTTTTTAAGCCTAAGTCTATATATTTTCAAATTATCATCGTATTCTCAAATCGGGGGGCCCGTGATCACGTGGTTAGTTCGTACGAGTTACATTGGTCTCGTGCGAGGTGTTGGTGCCTCTCACGAGGCCATTCAGGGGTTGTTTCGGGGTTTCACCCTCTAATGCCATTTTTAATCCTAAGTCCTAATATTTTCAAATTTATCCTCGTACTCTCAAGCTGGGTGTCCTGTGGTCGTGCGGTTAGTTCCTACAAGTTATGTTCGTCTCGTACGAGCTATTGGTGCCTCTCAAGGGGCCATTCGGGGGTAGTTTCGGGGTTTCGCCCTGTAATTCCATTTTTAAGCCTAATTCCTTATATTTTCAAATAATCCTCGTATTCTCAAATCGGGGGCCTGTGATCGCGCGGTCAATTCCTACTAGTTACATTGGTCCCGTGCGAGGTGTTAGTGACTCTCACGGGACCATTCGGGGTTTCACCTTCTAATGCAATTTTTTAAGCCGAAGTCTATATATTTTCAAATTATCGTATTATTCTCAAATCGGGGGTCCCGTGATCGCGTAGTTAGTTCGTTCGAGTTATATTGTCCCGTGCGAGGTGTTGGTGCCTCTCACGGGGCCATTCAGGGGTTGTTTTGGGGTTTCTCCCTCTAATGCCATTTTTTAAGCCTAATTCCTTATATTTAAGAATTATTCTCGTATTCTCAAATCGGGGTCCTGTGATCGCGTGGTCAGTTCCTACGAGTTACATTGGTCTCGTGCGACGTGTTGGTACCTCTCACGGGGCCGTTCGGGGGTTGTTTAGGGGTTTCGCCCTCTAATGCCATTTTTCAAGCCTAAGTCTATATATTTTTAAATTATCATCGTATTCTCAAACTGTGGGTCCCGTGATCGCACGATCTATTTGAACGAGTTACATTGGTCCCGTACGAGGAGTTGGTGCCTCTCACGGGGCCATTCGTGGGTTGTTTCAGGGTTTCTCCCTCTAATGCCATTTTTTAATCCAAATTCCTTTTGTTTTCAAATTATCCTCGTATTCTCAAATCGGGGATCCCGTGATCGGACATTCATTTCCTATGAGTTACATTCGTCCTGTGCGAGGTGTTGGTGCCTCTCACGGGGCCGTTCGGGGGTTATTTCGGAGTTTCACCCTCTAATGCCATTTTTTAATCCTAATTCCTTATATTTTAAAATTGTCCTTGTATTTTCAAACTGGGGGTCACGTGATCGCGCGGTCAGTACCTACGAGTTACATTGGTCCCGTGCGAGGTCTTGGTGCCTCTCACGGGACCGTTCGAGGGTTGTTTTGGGGTTTGGCCATTTAACGGCATATTTTTTAGCCTAACTCCTGATAGTTTCAAATTATCCTTGTATTCTCAAACCGGGGGTCCACTGATCACGCAATCAATTCCTATGAGTTACATTGGTCCCTTACAAGGTGTTGGTGCCACCCATGTGACCGTTCGGGAGTTATTTCGAGGTTTCGCCCTCTAATGCCATTTTTTAAGCCTAAGTCAATATGTTTTCAAATTATCGTCGTATTCTCAAACCGTGGGTCCCATGACCGTGCGGTCTATTTGTATGAGTTACATCGGTCCTGTACGAGGTGTTGGTGCCTCTCAAAGGGCCATTCGTGGCATGTTTCAGGGTTTCTCCCTCTAAGGCCATTTTGTAAGCCTAATTCCATATGTTTTCAAATTATCCTTGTATTCTCAAACCGTGGGTCCCATAATCGCGCGGTCGATTTGTATGAGTTTCATCGGTACTGTAGGAGGTATTGGTGCCTCTCACGGGGCCATTTGTGGCATGTTTCAGGGTTTCGCCCTCTAATGCCTTTTTTCAAGCCTAATTCCTTATATTTTCAAATTATCCTCGTATTCTCAAACTGGGGGTCACGTGATCGCACGGTCAGTTCCTACAACTTACATTGGTCCCATGCGAGGTGTTGGTGCCTCTCACGGGGCCGTTCGGGGGTTGTTTCGGTGTTTCTCCCTCTAATGAAATTTTTTAAGCCTAAGTCCTAATATTTTCAAATTATCATCGTATTCTCAAACTGGGGGTCCCGTGATCGCGTGGTGATTTCATACGAGTTAAAATGGTCCCGTGTGAGGTGTTGGTGCCTCTCACAGGAACATTCGGGGTTGTTTTGAGTTTTGTCCATCTAATGCCATGTTTTTATGCCTAAGTTCTGATATTATCAAAATATCCTCGTATTTTCACACCGGGGGTCCCGTGATTGCGCAGTCAGTTCTTACGAGTTACATTGGTCCCGTCCGAGGTGTTGGTGTCTCTCACGTGGGTGTTGTTTCGAGCTTTCGCCATCAAATTCCATTTTTTAAGCGTAAGTTTATATATTTTAAAATTATCCTCATATTCTCAAACCGGGGGTCCCGTGATCACCCATCAGTTCTTGCGTGTTTCATTGGTCCCGTGTGAGGTGTTGGTGCCTCTCACGGGACCATTCGGGGGTTGTTTTGAGGTTTCGCCCTCTAATGCCATTTTTTAAGCTTAAGTCTATATATTTTCAAATTATCTTCATATTCTCAAATCGGGGGACCCGTGATCGCGTGGTCAGTTCGTACGAGTTAGATTGGTCTCGTGCGAGGTGTTGGTGCCTCTCACGGGGCAATTCTGGGGTTGTTTCGGGGTTTCACCCTCTAAGGCCATTTTTAAGCCTAAGTCCTGATATTTTCAAATTTATCCTCGTACTCTCAAGCTGGGTGTCTCGTGGTCATGCGGTTAGTTACTACGAGTTACGTTCGTCCAGTGCGAGCTGCTGCTGCCTCTCACATGGCCATTCGGGGGTAGTATCGGGGTTTCGCCCAGTAATGCCATTTTTAAGCCTAATTCCTTATAATTTCAAATTATCCTCGTATTCTCAAATTGGGGGTCCCGTGATCGCGCGGTCAATTCCTACGAGTTACATTGGTCCCGTGCGAGGTGTCGGTGACTCTCACGGGACCATTAGGGGTTTCACCTTCTAATGTAATTTTTTATGCCCAAGTCTATATATTTTTAAATTATCGTAGTATTCTCAAATTGGGGGTCCCATGATCGTTCAGTCAGTTCGTTCGCGTTATATTTCCCGTGTGAGGTGTTGGTGCCTCTCACGGGGCCATTCGGGAGTTATTTTGGGGTTTCGCCCTCTAATGCCATTTTTTAAGCCTAATTTCTTATATTTTAGAATTATTCTCGTATTCTCTAACCGGGGGTCCACAGATCGCGCGATCAATTCCTACGAGTTACGTTGGTCCCGTGCGAGGTGTTGGTGCCTCTCACGTGACCGTTCGGGGGTTATTTTGAGGTTTCGCCCTCTAAGGCCATTTTTTAAGTCTAATTCTATATATTTTCAAATTATCGTCGTATTCTCAAACCGTGGGTCTCGTGATCGCGCGGTCAGTTTGTACGAGTTACATTGGTCCCGTACGAGGAGATTGTGCCTCTCACGGGGCCATTCATGGGTTGTGTCAGGGTTTCTCCCTCTAATGCCATTTTTTAATCCTAATTCCTTATGTTTTCAAACTATCCTCGTATTCTCAAATCGAGGGTCCCGTGATCGCATGGTCATTTCCTACGAGTTACATTCGTCCCGTACGAGGTGTTGGTGCCTCTCACGGGGCCGTTCGGGGGTTATTTAGGAGTTTCGCCCTCTAATGCCATTTTTAAAGCCTAATTCATTATATTTTACAATTATCCTTGTATTCTCAAATCGGGGGTGACGTGATCGCGCAGTCAATTCCTACGAGTTACATTGGTCCCCTGCGAGGTCTTGGTGCCTCTCACGGGACCGTTCGGGGGTTATTTCGGAGTTTCTCCCTCTAATGCAATTTTTTAAGCCTAATTCCTTATATTTTCAAATTATCCTCGTATTCTCAAATCGGGAGTCCCGTGAACGTGGGATCAGTTCCTACGAGTTATATTGGTCCCGTGCGAGGTGTTGGTGACTCTCACGGGACCATTCGGGGTTTTTCCTTTTAATAGAATTTTTTAAGCCTAAGTCTATATATTTTCAAATTATCATCGTATTCTCAAATCGGGAGTCCCGTGATCGCGCAGTCAGTTCCTACGAGTTACATTGGTCCCTTTCGAGGTGTTAGTGCCTCTCACGGGGCCATTCGGGGATAGTTTCGGGGTTTCATCCTCAAATGCCATTTTTAAGCCTAATTCCTTATATTTTCAAATTATCCTCGTATTGTCAAATCGGGGGTCTTGTGATCGCGCGGTCAGTTCCTACGAGCCACAGTGGTCCCGTGCGAACTTTTGGAGACTCTCACGGGACAATTCGAGGTTTTGCCTTCTAATGCCATTTTTTAAGCCTGCGTCTATATATTTTCAAATTATCATAGTATTCTCAAATTGGGGTCCCGCGATCACGTAGTCAGTTCCTACGAGTTATATTGTCGCGTGCGACGTGTTTGTGCCTCTCACGGGGCCATTCAGGGATTGTTTCGGGGATTCGCCCTCAAATGCCATTTTTTAAGCCTAATTCCTTATATTTTCAAATGATTTTCATAGTCTCAAATCAGGAGTCTCGTGATCGCGCAGTCATTTTCTACGAGTTACATTGGTATCGTGTGAGGTGTTGGTACCTCTCGCGGGGTCGTTCGGGGGTTATTTCGGGGTTCGCCCTCTAATGATTTTTTTTAAGCCTAAGTCCTGATATTTTCAAATTATCACCGTATTCTCAAACTCGATGTGCCAAAATCACGTGGTCAGTTCCTACGAGTTACATTAGTCCGTGTGAGGTCTTGGTGCCTCTCGCGGGACCGTTCGGGGGTTATTTCGGGGTTTGGCCATCTAACGGCATGTTTTTTAGCCTAACTCCTGATATTTTCAAATTATCCTTGTCTCAAATCGGGGGTCCACTGATCGCGCGATCAGTTCCTACGAGATACATTGGTCCCGTACGAGGTGTTGATGCCACCCACGTGACCGTTCGGGGGTTATTTCGAGGTTTCACCCTCTAATGCCATTTTTTAAGCTTAAGTCAATATGTTTTCAAATTGTTGTCATATTCTCAAATCGTGGGTCCCATGACCTCGCGGTCGATTTGTATGAGTTTCATCGGTCCTGTACGAGGTATTGGTGCCTCTCACAGGGCCATTCGTTGCATGTTTCTGGGTTTCGCCCTCTAATGCCATTGTTTAAGCCTAATGCCTTATGTTTTCAAATTATTCTTGTATTCTCAAACCGTGGGTCTCGTGATCGCGTGGTCATTTCCTACGAGTTACATTGGTCCCGTGAAGCTGTTGGTGCCTCTCACGGGGCCGTTCGGTTTTTTTCGGAGTTTCTCCCTCTAATGCAATTTTTTAAGCCTAAGTCCTGATATTTTCAAATTATCATCGTATTCTCAAACTGGGGGTCCCGTGACAGCGTGGTGAGTTCGTACGAGTTAAAATGGTCCCGTGTGAGGTGTTGGTGCCTTTCACACGAACATTCGGGGGCTGTTTCGAGTTTTGGCCATCTAACGCCATATTTTTATGCCTTAGTTCTGATATTCTCAAAATATCCTCATATTCTCAAACCGGAGGTCCCGTGATTGCGCGGTCAGTTCCTACGAGTTACATTGGTCCCGTCCGAGGTCTTGGTGCCTCTCATGTGGGTGTTGTTTCGAGCTTTCGCCATCAAATGCCATTTTTTAAGCCTAAGTTAATTTATTTTGAAATTATCCTCTTATTCTCAAACCGGGGTCCCGTGATCACGCCATCAGTTCCTACGTGTTTCATTGGTCCCGTGTGAGGTGTTGGTGCCTCTCATGGGACCGTTTGGGGGATGTTTCGAGGTTTCGCCCTCTAATGCCATTTTTTAAGCCTAAGTCTATATATTTTAAAATTATCTTCGTATTCTCAAACCGGGGGACCTGTGATCGCATGGTTAGTTCGTACGAGTTACATTGGTCTCGTGCGAGGTGTTGGTGCCTCTCACGGGGCCATTCAGGGGTTGTTTCGGGGTTTCACCCTCTAATGCCATTTTTAAGCCTAAGTCCAGATATTTTCAAATTTATCCTCGTACTCTCAAGCCGGGTGTCCCGGGGTCATGCGGTTACTTCCTATAAGTTATGTTCATCCCGTGCAAGTTGTTGGTGCCTCTAACGGGGCCATTCGGGAGTAGTTTTGGGGTTTCGCCCTATAATGCCATTTTTAAGCCTAATTCCTTATATTTTCAAATTAACCTCGTATTCTCAAATCGAGGTCCCATGATCGCGCGGTCAATTCCTATAAGTTACATTGGTCCCATGCGAGGTGTTGGTGACTCTCACGGGACCATTCGTGGTTTCACCTTCTAATGCAAATTTTTAAGCCGAAGTCTATATGTTTTCAAATTATCATAGTATTCTCAAATCGGGGGTCTCGTGATGGCGTAGTCAGTTCGTTCGAGTTATATTGTCCCGTGCGAGGTGTTGGTACCTCTCACGGGGCCATTCAGGGGTTGTTTTGGGGTTTCGACCTCCAATGCCATTTTTTAAGCATAATTCTTTATATTTTAGAATTATTCTCGTATTCTCAAATCGGGGTCCCTTGATCGCGTGGTCAGTTCCTACGAGTTACATTGGTCTCGTCCGAGGTGCTGGTACCCCTCACAGGGCCATTCGGGGGTTATTTCGGGGCTTCGCCCTCTAATGCCATTTTTTAAGCCTAAGTCTATATATTTCTTAATTATCATCGTATTCTCAAACCGTGGGTCCTGTGATTGCGCGATCTGTTTGTACGAGTTACATTGGTCTTGTACGAGGAGTTGGTGCCTCTCACGGGGCCATTCGTGGGTTGTTTCAGGGTTTCTCCCTCTAATTCCATTTTTTTATCCAAATTCCATATGTTTTCAAATTATCCTCGTATTCTCAAATCGGGGGTCCCGTGATCGCGCGTTCATTTCCTACGAGTTACATTCATTACGTGCGAGGTGTTGGTGCCTCTCACGGGGCCGTTCGGGGGTTGTTTCGGAGTTTCGCCCTCTAATGCCATTTTTTAAGCCTAATTCCTTATATTTTAAAATTATCCTCGTATTCTCAAACTGGGGGTCACGTGATCGCGCGGTCAGTACCTACGAGTTACATTGGTCCCGTGCGAGGTCTTGGTGCCTCTCACGGGACCGATTGATGGTTGTTTCAGGGTTTGGCTATCTAATGGCATGTTTTCAGCCTAACTCCAGATATTTTCAAATTATCCTTGTATTCTCATATCGGGGGTCAACTGATTGCGCGATCAGTTCCTACGAGTTACATTGGTCCCGTACGAGATGTTGGTGCCACCCACGTGACCGTTCGGGGGTCATTTTGAGGTTTCGCCCTCTAATGCCATTTTTTAAGCCTAAGTCAATATGATTTCAAATTATCATCGTATTCTCAAATCGTGGGTCCCATGACCACGCGGTCGATTTGTATGAGTTACATCGGTCCTGTACGAGATGTTGGTGCCTCTCACAGGGCCATTCGTGGCTTGTTTTAGGGTTTCGCCCTCTAATGACATTTTTTAAGCCTAATTCCTTATGTTTTCAAATTATACTTGTATTCTCAAACCGGGGGTCTCATGATCGCGTGGTCATTTCCTACTAGTTACATAAGTCCCGTGCAAGGTGTTGGTGCCTCTCACGGGGCCGTTCGGGGGTTCTTTCGGAGTTTCGCCCTTTACTGACTTTTTTCAAGCCTAATTCCTTATATTTTTCAAATTATCCTTGTATTATCAAACCGGGGGTCACGTGATCGCGCGGTCAATTCCTTCGACTTACATTGCTCCCATGTGAGGTGTTGGTACCTCTCACGGGGCCGTTCGGGGGTTGTTTCGGATTTTCTCCCTCTAATGCAATTTTTTAAGCCTAAGTCTTGATATTTTCAAATTATCATCGTATTCTCAAACGGGGGGTTCCGTGACCGAATGGTGATTTCGTACGAGTTAAAATGGTCCCGTGTCAGGTGTTGGTGCCTTTCACAGGAACATTCGGGGGCTGTTTCAGATTTTTGCCATCTAACGCCATGTTTTTATTCTTAAGTTCTGATATTCTCAAAATATCCTTGTATTTTCACACCGGGGGTCCCGTGATTGCGCGGTCAGTTCCTAGGAGTTACATTGGTCCCGTCCGAGGTGTTGGTGCCTCTCACGTGGGTGTTTTTTCGAGCTTTTGCTATCAAATTCCATTTTTTAAGCCTAAGCTTATATATTTTAAAATTATTCTCGTATTCTTAAACCGGGGGTACCGTGATCACGCCATCAGTTCCTACGTGCTTCATTGGTCCCGTGTGAGGTGTTGGTGCCTCTCACGGGACCATTCGGGGGTTGTTTTGAGGTTTTGCCCTCTAATGCCATTATTTAAGCCTAAGTCTATACATTTTCAAATTATCGTCATATTCTCAAATCGGGGGACCCGTGATCGCATGGTCAGTTCGTACGAGTTACATTGGTCTCGTACGAGGTGGCTGTGCTTCTCACAGGGCCATTCAGGGGTTGTTTCAGGGTTTCACCCTCTAATGCCATTTTTCAGCCTAAGTCCTAATATTTTCAAATTTATCCTCGTACTCTCAAGCTGGGTGTCTCGTGGTCATGCGGTTAGTTCCTACGAGTTACGTTCGTCCAGTGCGAGCTGTTGGTGCCTCTCACATGGCCATTCGGGGGTAGTATTGGGGTTTCTCCCTGTAATGCCATTTTTAAGCCTAATTCCTTATAATTTCAAATTATCCTCGTATTCTCAAATCAGGGGTCCCATGATCGCGCGGTCAATTCCTACGAGTTACGTTGGTCCCGTACGAGGTGTCGGTGACTATCACGGGACCATTAGGGGTTTCACCTTCTAATGTAATTTTTTAAGCCCGAGTCTATATATTTTTAAATTATCATAGTATTCTCAAATTGGGGGTCCCGTGATCGCGCAGTCAGTTCGTTCGCGTTATATTTCCCGTGTGAGGTGTTGGTGCCTCTCACGGGGACATTCGGGAGTTATTTTGGGGTTTCGCCCTCTAATGCCATTTTTTAAGCCTAATTTCTTATATTTTAGAATTATTCTCTTATTCTCAAACCGGGGGTCCACAGATCGCGCGATCAATTCCTAAGAGTTACATTGGTCCCGTGCGAGGTGTTGGTGCCTCTCACGTGACCGTTCGGGGGTTATTTTGAGGTTTCGCCCTCTAAGGCCATTTTTTAAGTCGAATTCTATATATTTTCAAATTATCGTCGTATTCTCAAACCGTGGGTCCCGTGATCGCGCGGCCAGTTTGTACGAGTTACAATGGTCCCGTACGAGGAGATTGTGCATCTCACGGGGCCATTCATGGGTTGTGTCAGGTTTTCTCCCTCTAATGAAATTTTTTAATCCTAATTCCTTATGTTTTCAAACTATCCTCGTATTCTCAACTTGAGGGTTCCGTGATCGCACGGTCATTTCCTACGAGTTACATTCATCCCGTGCGAGGTGTTGGTGCCTCTCACGGGGCCGTTCGGGGGTTATTTAGGAGTTTCGCCCTCTAATGCCATTTTTAAAGCCTAATTCATTATATTTTACAATTATCCTTGTATTCTCAAATCGGGGGTGACGTGATCGCGCAGTCAGTTCCTACGAGTTACATTGGTCCCGTGCGAGGTCTTGGTGCCTCTCACGGGACCGTTCGGGGGTTATTTCGGAGTTTCTCCCTCTAATGCAATTTTTTAAGCCTAATTCCTTATATTTTCAAATTATCCTCGTATTCTCAAATCGGGAGTCCCGTGAACGTGGGATCAGTTCCTACGAGTTATATTGGTCCCGTGCGAGGTGTTGGTGACTCTCACGGGACCATTCGGTGTTTTTCCTTTTAATAGAATTTTTTAAGCCTAAGTCTATATATTTTCAAATTATCATCGTATTCTCAAATCGGGAGTCCCGTGATCGCGCAGTCAATTCCTACGAGTTGCATTGGTCCCTTTCGAGGTGTTAGTGCCTCTCATGGGGCCATTCGGGGGTAGTTTCAGGGTTTCATCCTCTAATGCCATTTTTAAGCCTAATTCCTTATATTTTCAAATTATCCTCGTTTTGTCAAATCGGGGGTCTTGTGATCGCGCGGTCAGTTCCTACGAGCCACAGTGGTCCCGTGCGAACTTTTGGAGACTCTCATGGGACAATTCGAGGTTTTGCCTTCTAATGCCATTTTTTAAGCCTGCGTCTATATATTTTCAAATTATCATAGTATTCTCAAATTGGGGTCCCGCGATCACGTAGTCAGTTCCTACGAGTTATATTGTCGCGTGCGACGTGTTTGTGCCTCTCACGGGGCCATTCAGGGATTGTTTCGGGGATTCGCCCTCTAATGCCATTTTTTAAGCCTAATTCCATATATTTTCAAATGATTTTCATAGTCTCAAATTAGGAGTCTCGTGATCGCGCGGTCAGTTTCTATGAGTTACATTGGTATCGTGTGAGGTGTTGGTACCTCTCGCGGGGTCGTTCGAGGGTTGTTTCGGGGTTCGCCCTCTAATGATTTTTTTTAAGCCTAAGTCCTGATATTTTCAAATTATCACCGTATTCTCAAACTCGAGGTGCCGAAATCACGTGGTCAGTTCCTACGAGTTACATTGGTCCGTGTGAGGTCTTGGTGCCTCTCGCGGGACCGTTCGGGGGTTATTTCGGGGTTTGGCCATCTAACGGCATGTTTTTTAGCCTAACTCCTGATATTTTCAAATTATCCTTGTCTCAAATCGGGGGTCCACTGATCGCGCGATCAGTTCCTACGAGATACATTGGTCCCGTGCGAGGTGTTGATGCCACCCACGTGACCGTTCGGGGGTTATTTCGAGGTTTCTCCCTCTAATGCCATTTTTTAAGCTTAAGTCAATATGTTTTCAAATTGTTGTCATATTCTCAAATCGTGTGTCCCATGACCGCGCGGTCGATTTGTATGAGTTTCATCGGTCCTGTACGAGGTATTGGTGCCTCTCACAGGGCCATTCGTGGCATGTTTCTGGGTTTCGCCCTCTAATGCCATTGTTTAAGCCTAATGCCTTATGTTTTCAAATTATCCTTGTATTCTCAAACCGTGGGTCTCGTGATCGCGTGGTCATTTCCTACGAGTTACATTGGTCCCGTGAAGCTGTTGGTGCCTCTCACGGGGCCGTTCGGTTTTTTTCGGAGTTTCTCCCTCTAATGCAATTTTTTAAGCCTAAGTCCTGATATTTTCAAATTATCATCGTATTCTCAAACTGGGGGTCCCGTGACAGCGTGGTGAGTTCGTACGAGTTAAAATGGTCCCGTGTGAGGTGTTGGTGCCTCTCACACGAACATTCGGGGGCTGTTTCGAGTTTTGGCCATCTAACGCCATATTTTTATGCCTTAGTTCTGATATTCTCAAAATATCCTCATATTCTCAAACCGGGGGTCCCGTGATTGCGCGGTCAGTTCCTACGAGTTACATTGGTCCCGTCCGAGGTCTTGGTGTCTCTCATGTGGGTGTTGTTTCGAGCTTTCGCCATCAAATGCCATTTTTTAAGCCTAAGTTAATTTATTTTGAAATTATCTTCTTATTCTCAAACCGGGGTCCCGTGATCACGCCATCAGTTCCTACGTGTTTCATTGGTCCCGTGTGAGGTGTTGGTGCCTCTCATGGGACCGTTTGGGGGATGTTTCGAGGTTTCGCCCTCTAAGGCCATTTTTTAAGCCTAAGTCTATATATTTTAAAATTATCTTCGTATTCTCAAACCGGGGGACCTGTGATCGCATTGGTTAGTTCGTACGAGTTACATTGGTCTCGTGCGAGGTGTTGGTGCCTCTCACGGGGCCATTCAGGGGTTGTTTCGGGGTTTCACCCTCTAATGCCATTTTTAAGCCTAAGTCCAGATATTTTCAAATTTATCCTCCTACTCTCAAGCCGGGTGTCCCGGGGTCATGCGGTTACTTCTTATAAGTTATGTTCATCCCGTGCAAGCTGTTGGTGCCTCTAACGGGGCCATTCAGGAGTAGTTTTGGGGTTTCGCCCTATAATGCCATTTTTATGCCTAATTCCTTATATTTTCAAATTAACCTCGTATTCTCAAATCGAGGTCCCATGATCGCGCGGTCAATTCCTACAAGTTACATTGGTCCCATGCGAGGTGTTGGTGACTCTCACGGGACCATTCATGGTTTCACCTTCTAATGCAAATTTTTAAGCCTAAGTCTATATGTTTTCAAATTATCATAGTATTCTCAAATTGGGGGTCTCGTGATGGCGCAGTCAGTTCTTTCGAGTTATATTGTCCCGTGCGAGGTGTTGGTACCTCTCACGGGGCCATTCAGGGGTTGTTTTGGGGTTTCGACCTCCAATGCCATTTTTTAAGCATAATTCTTTATATTTTAGAATTATTCTCGTATTCTCAAATCGGGGTCCCGTGATCGCGTGGTCAGTTCCTACGAGTTACATTGGTCTCGTGCGAAGTGCTGGTACCCCTCACAGGGCCATTCGGGGGTTATTTCGGGGTTTCGCCCTCTAATGCCATTTTTTAAGCCTAAGTCTATATATTTCTTAATTATCATTGTATTCTCAAACCGTGGGTCCTGTGATCGCGCGATCTGTTTGTACGAGTTACATTGGTCCCGTACGAGGAGTTGGTGCCTCTCACGGGGCCATTTGTGGGTTGTTTCAGGGTTTCTCCCTCTAATGCCATTTTTTTATCCAAATTCCTTATGTTTTCAAATTATCCTCGTATTCTCAAATCGGGGGTCCCGTGATTGCACGTTCATTTCCTACGAGTTACATTCATTACGTGCGAGGTGTTGGTGCCTCTCACGGGGCCGTTCGGGGGTTGTTTCGGAGTTTCGCCCTCTAATGCCATTTTTTAAGCCTAATTCCTTATATTTTAAAATTATCCTCGTATTCTCAAACTGGGGGTCACGTGATCGCGCGGTCAGTACCTACGAGTTACATTGGTCCCGTGCGAGGTCTTGGTGGCTCTCACGGGACCGTTCGATGGTTGTTTCAGGGTTTGGCTATCTAATGGCATGTTTTCAGCCTAACTCCAGATATTTTCAAATTATCCTTGTATTCTCATATCGGGGGTCAACTGATTGCGCGATCAGTTCCTACGAGTTACATTGGTCCCGTACGAGATGTTGGTGCCACCCACGTGACCGTTCGGGGGTCATTTTGAGGTTTCGCCCTCTAATGCCATTTTTTAAGCCTAAGTCAATATGATTTCAAATTATCATCCTATTCTCAAACCGTGGGTCCCGTGACCACGCGGTCGATTTGTATGAGTTACATCGGTCCTATACGAGATGTTAGTGCCTCTCACAGGGCCATTCGTGGCTTGTTTTAGGGTTTCGCCCTCTAATGACATTTTTTAAGCCTAATTCCTTATGTTTTCAAATTATACTTGTATTCTCAAACCGGGGGTCTCATGATCGCGTGGTCATTTCCTACTAGTTACATAAGTCCCGTGCAAGGTGTTGGTGCCTCTCACGGGGCCGTTCGGGGGTTCTTTCGGAGTTTCGCCCTTTATTGCCTTTTTTCAAGCCTAATTCCTTATATTTTTCAAATTATCCTTGTATTATCAAACCGGGGGTCACGTGATCGCGCGGTCAGTTCCTTCGACTTACATTGCTCCCATGTGAGGTGTTGGTACCTCTCACGGGGCCGTTCGGGGGTTGTTTCGGATTTTCTCCCTCTAATGCAATTTTTTAAGCCTAAGTCTTGATATTTTCAAATTATCATCGTATTCTCAAACTGGGGGTTCCGTGACCGCATGGTGATTTCGTACGAGTTAAAATGGTCCCGTGTCAGGTGTTGGTGCCTTTCACAGGAACATTCGGGGGCTGTTTCGGATTTTTGCCATCTAACGCCATGTTTTTATTCCTAAGTTCTGATATTCTCAAAATATCCTCGTATTTTCACACCGGGGGTCCCGTGATTGCGCGGTAAGTTCCTACGAGTTACATTGGTCCCGTCCGAGGTGTTGGTGCCTCTCACGTGGGTGTTTTTTTTAGCTTTCGCTATCAAATTCCATTTTTTAAGCCTAAGCTTATATATTTTAAAATTATTCTCGTATTCTTAAACCGGGGGTACCGTGATCACGCCATCAGTTCCTACGTGTTTCATTGGTCCCGTGTGAGGTGTTGGTGCCTCTCACGGGACCATTCGGGGGTTGTTTTGAGGTTTCGCCCTCTAATGCCATTATTTAAGCATAAGTCTATACATTTTCAAATTATCGTCATATTCTCAAATCGGGGGACCCGTGATCGCATGGTCAGTTCGTACGAGTTACATTGGTCTCGTGCGAGGTGTTGGTGCTTCTCACGGGGCCATTCAGGGGTTGTTTTGGGGTTTCACCCTCTAATGCCATTTTTCAGCCTAAGTCCTAATATTTTCAAATTTATCCTCGTACTCTCAAGCTGGGTGTCTCGTGGTCATGCGGTTAGTTCCTACGAGTTACGTTCATCCAGTGCGAGCTGTTGGTGCCTCTCACATGGCCATTCGGGGGTAGTTTCGGGGTTTCGCCCAGTAAAGCCATTTTTAAGCCTAATTCCTTATATTTTCAAATTATCCTCGTATTCTCAAATCGGGGGTCCCTTGATCGTGTGGTCAATTCTTACGAGTTACATTTGTCCCGTGTGAGGTGTCGGTGACTCTCACGGGACCATTCGGGGTTTCACCTTCTAATGCAATTTTTTAAGCCTAAGTCTATATATTTTCAAATTATCATAGTATTCTCAAATCGGGGGTCCCGTGATTGCGCAGTCTGTTCGTTCGAGTTATATTGTCCCGTGCGAGGTTTTGGTGCCTCTCACGGGGCCGTTCGGGGGTTGTTTATGAGTTTCTCCCTCTAATGCCATTTTTTAAGCCTAATTCCTTATATTTCAAAATTATCCTCGTATTCTCAAACCGGGGGTCACGTGATCGCGCAGTCAGTTCCTAAGACTTACATTGGTCCCGTGCGAGGTCTTGGTGCCTCTCACGGGGCCGTTAGGGGGTTATTTTGGAGTTTCTCCCTCTAATGTAGTTCTTAAGCCTAAGTCCTGATATTTTCAAATTTCATGTCATATTCTCAAACCGGGGGTCCCATGATCGCGTTGTGAGTTCCTACGAGTAAAATTGGTCCCGTGTGAGGTGTTAGTGCATCTCATAGGAACGTTCGGAGGCTATTTCGGGTTTTGACCATCTAACGCCATATTTTTAAGACTAAGTTCTGATATTCTCAAATTATCCTCGTATTCTCAAATCGGGGGTCCCGTGATCGCGCGATCAGTTCCTACGAGTTACATTCATCCCCTCTGAGGTGTTGGTGCCTCTCACGGGATCGTTCGGGATTATTTCAGGTTTTGGCCATCAAGTGGCAATTTTTTTAGCCTAAGTCATGATATTTTCAAATTATCCTTGTATTCTCAAATCGGGGGTGCGAGTTACATTGGTCCCGTGCAAGGTGTTGGTGCCTCTCACGTGACCGTTCAGGGCTTATTTCGAGATTTTTCCCTCTAATGTCATTTTTAAAGCCTAAGTCTCTATATTTTCAAATTATCATTGTATTCTCAAATCATGGGTCCCGTGATCGCGCGGTCGGTTCGTACGAGTTACATTGGTCCCATACGAGGTGTTGGTGCCTCTCACGAGGCCATTCGTGGGTTGTTTCAGGGTTTCTCCCTCTAATGCCAATTTTTAAGCCTAATTCCTTATATTTCCAAATTATCCTCGTATTCTCAAACCGGGGGTCTCGTGATCGCGCGGTCAGTTCCTACGAGTTAAATTGGTCCCGTTCAAGGTGTAGGTACCTCCCACGTGACCGTTCGGGGGTTGTTTCGAGGTTTCACCCTCTAATGAAATTTTTCAAGCCTAAGTCTATATAATTTCAAATTATCGTTGTATTCTCAAACTGTGGGTCCCATGATCACGCGATCGATTTGTAAGAGTTACATTGGTCCCGTACGGGGTGTTGGTGCCTTTCACGGGGCCATTCGTGGGTTGTTTCAGGGTTTTGCCCTTTAATGCCATTTTTTAAGCCTAATTCCTTATGTTTTCAAATTATCCTCGTATTCTCAAACCGGGGGTCCCATGATCGCGCGATCAGTTCCTACGAGTTACATTGGTCTCGTGCGAGGTGTTGGTGCCTCTCACGAGGCCGTTCGGGGGTTGTTTCGGAGTTTCACCCTCTAATGCCATTTTTTAAGCCTAATACCATATATTTTCAAACTATCCCCATATTCTCAAATCGGGGTTCACGTGATCGCGCAATCAGTTACTACGAGTTAGATTGGTCCCGTGCGAGGTGTTGGTGCCTCTCACGGGGCCATTCGGGGGTTGTTTCGGAGTTTCTCCCTCTAACGCAATTTTTTAAGCCTAAGTCCTGATATTTTCAAATTACCATTGTATTCTCAAACCGGGGGTCCCGTGATCACTTGGTGAGTTCCTACGAGTTAAATTGGTCCCGTGTGAGCTAATGGTGCCTCTCACAGGAACGTTCGGGGGCTGTTTCGAGTTTTGGACATCTAACACCATGTTTTTATACCTAAGTTCTTATATTCTCAAATTATCCTCGTGTTCTCAAATCAGGGGTCCCGTGATCGCGCGGTTAGTTCCTATTAGTTACATTGGTCCCCTCCGAGGTGTTGGTGCCTCTCACGTGACCTTTCAGGGGTTGTTTCGAGATTTCGCTATCTAATGCCATTTTTTAAGCCAAAGTTCATGTATTTTTAAATTATCCTCATATTCTCTAATCGATGGTCCCGTGATCACGCCATCAGTTCCTACGAGTTACATTGGTCCCGTGCGAGGTGTTGGTGTCGCTCACGGGACCGTTCGGGGGTTGTTTTGAGGTTTTTCCCTCTATTGCCATTTTTTAAGCCTAAGTTTATAAAATTTCAAATTACCATCCTATTCTCTAATCGGGGGATTCGTGATCGCAAGGTCATTACCTTCTAGTTACATTGGTCCCGTATGAGGTGTTGGTGCCTCTCACGAGCCTATTCGAGGGCTATTTCAAGGTTTTGCCCTCTAATGCCATTTTTTAAGCCTAATTCCTTATATTTTCAAATTATCCTCGTATTTCCAAATCGGGGCTCACGTGATCGCGCAGTCAGTTCCAACGAGTTAGATTGGTCCCGTGAGAGGTGTTGGTGCCTCTCACGGGACCGTTCGGGGGTTGTTTCAGAGTTTCTCCCTGTAATGCAATTTTTAAGCCTGAGTCCTGATATTTTCAAATTATCATCGTATGCTCAATCCGGGGGTCCCATGACCGCATGGCGAGTTCCTACGAGTTGAATTGGTCCCGTATGAGGTGTTGGTGCCTCTTACGGGAACGTTCAGGGTATGTTTCGGGTTTCGGCCATCTAGCTCCATGTTTTTAACCCAAAGTTTTGATATTCTCAAATTATCCTCGTATTTTGAAATCGGGGGTCCCGTGATCGCGCGGTAAGTTCCTACGAGTAACATTGGTCCCGTCCGAGGAGTTGGTGACTCTCACGTGACCGTTCGGGGATTGTTTCGAGGTTTCGCCATTTAATGCAATTTTTTAAGCCTAAGTTTATATGTTTTCAAATTATCCTCGTATTCTCAAACCGGGGGTCCCTTGATCACGCCATCAGTTCCTACGAGTTACATTGGTCTCGTGCGAGGTGTTGGTGCCGATCACGGGACCGTTCGAGGGTTGTTTTGAGGTTTTGCCAATTAATTCCATTTTTTAAGCCTAAGTTTATATATTTTCAAATTATACTCGTATTCTCAAACCGGGGGTCCCGTGCTCACACCATCAGTTCCTACAAGTTACATTGGTCCCGTGCGAGGTGTTGGTGCCGCTCACTGGACCGTTTGGGGGTTGTTTTGACGTTTCGCCCTCTAATGCCATTTTTTACGTCTAAGTCTATATATTTTCACAATATCGTCGTATTCGCAAATCGGGGGTCTTGTGATCACACGGTCAGTTCCTACGAGTTACATTGGTCCTTTCTGAGGTGTTAGTACCTCTCACGTGACCGTGCAGGGGTTGTTTCGAGGTTTCGCCATCTAATGCCATTTTTTAAGCCTATGTTTATATATTTTCAAATTATCCTCGTATTCTCAAATTGGGGGTCCCATTATCACACCATCAGTTCCTACGAGTTACATTGGTCCCGTGCGAGGTGTTGGTTCCACTCATGGGACCGTTCGGGGGTTATTTTGAGGTTTCGCCCTCTAATGCCATTTTTTAAGCCTAAGTCTATATATTTTCAAATTATCATCGTATTCTCAAACCGAGGGATCTGTGATCGCGTAATCAGTTTGTACAAGTTACATTGGTCTCGTGTGAGTTGTTGGGGCCTCTCATAGGGCCATTCAGGGGTTGTTTCGAGGTTTTGTCCTCAAATTCCATTTTTTAAGCCTAAGTCCTGATATTTACAAATCTATATACTTTCAAATTATCATAGTATTCTTAAACTGGGGGTCCCGTGATTACGCAGTCAGTTCTATGAGTTATATTGGTCTCGTGCGAGGTGTTGGTGCCTCTCATGGGGCCATTCGGGGGTTGTTTCGAGGTTTCACCCTCTAATGCCATTTTTAAGCCTAATTCCTTATATTTTCAAATTATTCTCGTATTCTCAAACCGTGGGTCCCTCGATCGCGCAGTCAGTTCCTACGAGTTACATTTGTCTCGTGCGAGGTGGAGGTACTTCTCACGGGGCCATTCGGGGTTTCGCCCTTAAATGAAATTTTTTAAGCCTAAGTGCTGAAATTTTGAAATTATTGTCATTAATACTACTAAGATTCAGCACCACCATATAAGAGGTGGAGATCTCAAACAGTAATAACAATGGTAGCCATAGAGATGTATGTGTGTAAGTGTATAGAAGGGGATGAGTACAAGAGGAATAAGATAATTATGTATAGTGGTTCAGCCAATTAGGCCTACATCCACTATGAGTGTGTGATCCACTAAGTATGGGCACTAATGGCCTTGGATACAATGCACATGAGCTCACTCTCTCTCTACTGTGTACAAGCAATGTTTTAGCTAGGGTTACAATTATCGATCCATTTACAGGGTTGTAGGTGACAGGTATATATAGGTCTTGGGTGGAGTAGTGCACCCCCAAGCATGTATGGTGCATCTGAGTTATGATCTAGCCATCCCCTGCTGACACCTAGAGATGCCACCTGTGATTAATGATGACATAATATTCCCTCATGTGAGGGGTCGATATTGTTATAACGGTCTTCCATATGCCATATGAGTCCCACCCGCACTATTCGACGCGTCTCCCAAATCACGCGCTATGATGTTGTCACCCTCGACCTATGATGCGAGGCCGAGGGCAATGTTTCTGCTGGCAGTGAGCTAGGCCTAGTCTGGGCCTCATACTGTCGTACCCTCAGAGGGTCATCTGAGCCATGATGAGGGGTCGGACCCTTGAAGGGTGGTCTGGGCCTGATGAGGGGTCGGCCCCTTGAAGGTTCGTCTGGGCTTGATGAGGGGTCGGCCCCTTGAAGGGTCGTCTGAGTCATAATGAGGGGTTGGCCCCTTGAAGGGTCATCTGAGTCATGATGAGGGGTCGGCCCCTTGAA
Organism: Sambucus nigra; assembly: GCA_949130495.1. Classification (NCBI taxonomy): domain Eukaryota; kingdom Viridiplantae; phylum Streptophyta; class Magnoliopsida; order Dipsacales; family Adoxaceae; genus Sambucus; species Sambucus nigra. The sequence continues at coordinate 354,984,488 of OX422219.1, read as the reverse complement.
GGGTCATTTGAGTCATGATGAGGGGTGGGCCCCTTGAAGGGTCGTCTGGGCCTGATAAGGGGTAGGCCCCTTGAAGGGTCGTCTGATATTGACTGAGTGATCATCTTGGACTCGTCCGGGTGGAGGACGCCCTCGACCTGTCCGAAGGTATATATGGGTATATCAATCACCCCCAGCCCTTAGCCATCGTTGTTGTTGAGATGGTTGGGGGATAGTGTTGCTTTTGAGATAAGTGTATGATCAGTTTGATGAGTGACACCTATCAAGCTGATTTGACACCTCAACAAATATCCATCATTATTCCAGTTTCCTAGATGTGTCGGCTGCACACAGCTTGGGACTTTGTGCCCTAATGATACCCTCCTCGTGGGTTGTGTCTTACCTTGGTTAATGGGCCAACTCATTAGCATGGTATTTAAATGATTTTTTATAATCATTTCCTTTCTTCATTCTTCTTTGTGCCTTAACTCTCTCTCTAGCTTCTGAACAACTCTATTGTCATTCCTACAACCTTTCTGTATCAAGCTTCATTCAGCCATTGTCTTCGTCCTCAGGTAACTTTCTTTGCCTTAGATTACATTTTTAATCTCCAATTTCAGTTTCATTTCTTGCATCAGGATTTCCGCCCCAGCTTTTCTCAGCTTTTTATTTTTCCACCGCGAAACCGCCTTACTATGGGGGTTATAGGGTTGAGCCCTAAGTTTTAGGCTGCTCAAATTTCATCCCCCGTCTCTTAGTGGCGATTTAGTGCCCCCTTGTGGTGTTTCTAGGGTTTCCTTATATTTTTCGGCGTCTTCTCAGGCAAGCTGAGTTCTTCCTGTTCTTGAGCGTTCTTTATCAAAAACCCTTTATTTCTTTGGTTTTAATCCAAAAGTCCAACTTAGTCAACTGTGAGCCTGTTTGCAGTTAACTTAGCCAAACCCCTTTAAGTGTAGGGTCTTCCCCTTAATGCTTAGGAGGCTTTATGATCTAGCCGAGGAATTTCCATTCCTGAGAGAGAAGTTCTTCGTAGAGATTAGGCGAATAGAGGAAGAGGATGGGAGAAGACAAGGGGCTGACCCTAATTGGGTACGACCCATTTTTCCCATTCCACTAGCCACAATAATACCCCCTGAGTCCTACGGGTTATCTTGTCGTCCAGTCGAGAGTCAATCGTACAAGGTGGAAATGGATCAGAGAGCATCATCGCCGACGGGTGCTGGTCCTTTCGAAAGGGGAGAGACATCCATTCTTAGCCCAAGCCGACAGGCCGAGGACACAACACCTTCTGAGGCTATCCCTATGACAGCCCTGTCCCTTCTTGCATTTCAAGTGGCCTTTCCAGATTGTCCCCCAATAGGTGACGAGGCTGGGGACGAGAGATCTGAGGACGATAATGAGGGTTCCTCTGATGATGATGATGATGATGGTCAGGTTGATACTTCAAGTGCCCTAACTTATGTATAGTCGGTTAAGGATCGTGATCTCCTTGTATGGAGGCATCTTTTTGGCATACAACCCAATATAAGTATTAGGGTTCCAACTGAGTCTGAGAGGGTCTTCCAGGGGGACGAGGGAGAGATTTATGTTTATGAGCAGATGCTAAGGGTAGGCGTCAGGTTACCTCTACACCCTTCTATAGTCGATATCTTGTCTGCCCTTAGGGTTGCCCCTTCTCAACTTCCTCCCAACTCATGGAGGACTATCCTTGGCTACATCTCGCTTTGGAAGAATTCATTTACTGACGATCCCTCGACTGATGTATTCCTTTCCTGCTAGAACATCACCTCATCATCCAAACAGCCTGGGTATTTCCATTTGGGGGATAGTAAGTCTGACAAGAAACTTCTCCATGTGGCTCAGACTTCTAATCATGACTGGAAGAAAAGGTTTTTTTTTATCTCACGGGATTGGGAATTCCCCACCGAGGGCGAGCCCATGGAAGATGGTCCGAGAGTACCGAGGGTATAGTCCAACCCTTAAATGAAAGCGCGATCAGACCCCGAACTCATCTTGGAGGAGATGGTCATTGTTGACTACCTGAGGGAGCGAGGGAGAGAGGGTGAACTTTCCAAGTTTGAAGAATTGATGACCCCTCATTTCCTCAAAGAATCTAGTCTGAGGGACGGCCCCTTAATAGAACTATGTGAGTGGGTTTTTTCTCAATTTTGGATTTTTTTTAAGTGTTTCGTCTTTGTCTCTGCATCTTTTTGATATGTCGTCTCCTTTTCAGGTCGTCTTGCGAATATCTCTGACCAACTTTGGGAGATGACTGCCCCAGCTTACTGTCTGGCCTGGGAAAGAAAAAGGGAAAGAGCCGACTGTCGACAGTCATAAAAGAAAAGAGATAGAAGTTCCTGTTGATCCTCGTCCGGATTCTAGGACGAGGGCAAGGGTGGAGACATCTGAGGGGACCGACTCCTCCTCCAGTATGGGGGCTTATTGGTCTCAAAACTTGACATTTTTGAAGGCTGAACCATCTTCCCTCATAGCCAACCTGAGGGCGTCCAAGGCTTCCATGTTCTCCGCTCCCTCGACCTCTGATTACGACTTTTTGTCGAAGATGCCCCCTGCCAAGGGGTATGATTACGGTCCACATACTCTGGACCAGATACTTATCTTCACTTTATTTTCTCAACTTTTCACCAACTGTTCCCTCGGCCCCTTACTAAGTGCCTACTTTTGTACAGACTATTTTTGCCTTCACGTCGGCCACCAAATGGATGGCTGAGAGTCAACAAAAATTTCATGAAGCCGAGAGAGCCATCCATCATGAGGCTGAGCTGCAGACCGAGCTCGAGACTGCCAGGGAAACATTGGAGAGTGCCAGGACTGAGCACGCTAGGGTCCTGGATGAGCTTACAAGGAAGCACGTTGCAGACCTGAAAGCGAAGGATGACCTCTTCAAGGTAATGGAAGAAGCCTTAAGTGCTCAGTTCAAGGGCAAACTAGCTGAGGCAGTGAAGAAGGCCGAGGTTGATGCAGTGGAAGCTTGCAAACTCTCAGACGAGTTTTAAGGCTTCGGACTTGAATACTTGGAGAAGGGGATCAGGACAGCCTTTCGATGGGTCGTCCTGAAGTTCGTTGATGCTGTATCATCTTTTCGCCCCTCTCTGGAAGCGGTGGAGTTGAACTACCCCCTGATTACTGAGGTGCGGGACCATGTAGAGTCACAGGTGAACGTTGAAAGCATAGGCACCTCTGAGGATCGACCTATTTTGGTCGTCGAAGAGACCCCTGTTGTTAATATTGAAGCCCTGCCCTTTGATGTTTCTCAATAGGGTACCCTCTACATGTAAAGCTTTTGTACTTGACCTCCTTTTGGACAAATATTGTAGCATGGCTTCATGAAATTTTCTCTTATAATGGAATTTCTCTCTTCATGTCTTCTATGCTTATCTCTTGTATGATTTGACTTAACTGTTATGTGTTCACCCATCTTACAAGTCCCCCCCCCCCCCTCTATGCTTGTTTGTGGTATGATTTGACTTAACTGTTATGTGTTCACCCACCTTACAAGTCCCCCCCCCCCCTCGTCTTTCTTGAGGGTGAATGGGGGGTCGTCCCCACCATTGACCCTCATTATAGCCGAGGGTGGTTACCACCAATCAATGATGTTTTAAGTCCCCCCTCGTCTTTCTTGAGGGTAAGTGGGGGGTCGTCCCCACCATTGACCCTCATTATAGCCGAGGGTGGTTACCACCAATCTTAATGATTTTCAATTAAGTCCCCCCTCGTCTTTCTTGAGGGTGAATGGGGGGTCGTCCCCACCATTGACCCTCATTATAGCCGAGGGTGGTTACCACCAATCAATGATGTTTTAAATTTAAAGTCCCCCTCGTCTTTCTTGAGGGTGAATGGGGGGTCGTCCCCACCATTGACCCTCATTATAGCCGAGGGTGGTTACCACCAATCTTAATGATTTTCAATAAAGTCCCCCCTCGTCTTTCTTAACGGTTAATGGGGGGTCGTCCCCACCATTGACCCTCATTAAAGCCGAGTGTGGTTACCACCAATCAATGATGTTTTAAATTTCAAGTCCCCCTCGTCTTTTTTCAGGGTGAATGGGGGGTCTTCCCCACCATTGACCCTCATTAAAGCCAAGGGTGGTTACCACCAATCTTAATGATTTTCAATAAAGTCCCCCTCGTCTTTCTTAAGGGTGAATGGAGGGGTCGTCCCCACCATTGACCCTCATTATAGACAAGGGTGGTTACCACCAATCTTAATGATGTTTTAAATTTCAAGTCCCCCCTCGGCTATAATGAGGTTGAATGGGGGTCGTCCCCACCATTTACCCTCGTTATAGCCAAGGGTGGTTACCACCAATCAATGATGTGTTAAATTTGAAGTCCCCCCTCGTCTTTCTTGAGGTTGAATGGGGGGGGGGGTCATCCCCAACATTGACCCTCATTATAGCCGAGGGTGGTTACCACCAATCTTAATGATTTTCAATAAAGTCCCCCCTCATCTTTATTAAGGGTGAATGGGGGGTCGTCCTCACCATTGACCCTCATTATAGCCAAGGGTGGTTACCACCAATAAATGATGTTTTATATTTCAAGTCCCCCCTCGTCTTTCTTAAGGGTGAATGGGGGGTCGTCCCCACCATTGACCCTCATTATAGCAAAGGGTGGTTACCAACAAGAATATCCTCAATTATACTAGAATTAATAAACACAAGATGAGGGACCAATATGACATTATCATTAACATTCCAAGTGTTCTGCTAGAGAAATACATTCAATACGACTGTGATCCGATAGGACATTACAACATTATTGATAGTATTTCTTCAGGTGATCTGCATTCCACTAATTTGAAAAGGGATCCCTTCAAGGTTTTCTGGTCTATAGGTTCCAGGGACAACTTCAACAATGACCCTATATGGGCCATGCCAATTTGGATGGAGCTTGTTAGGCTTTTGCAAAGTCTTTTTGAGGACTAAGTCCCTCACTGCGATTGGCCTTTGCTTCACCCTTTTGTTGTAAAACTTGGCAATCCTCTGCTGGTAGGTAGCTTACCTTATCTGAGCGTCCTCCTTCCTTTCCTCGATCAAGTCGAAGTCAAGTCTCCTTTCTTCCATATTCCTCTAGGGGTCATACATTTGGACCCTATGAGTAGGAAACCCAATCTCGGTGGGGATGACGGATTATGAGCCATACGCCAGCATGAACGGGGTTTCTTCGTTAGGAGTATTTGTCGTCGTCCTGTAGGCCCACAGTACAACGTACAACTCCTCGACCCATTTTCCTTTTGCCTCCTCGAGCTTCTTCATGATCCCATCTAGGATTATCCTATTTGTAACTTTTGTTTGCCCGTTAGCCTGAGGTCGGCCTGGGGTAGAGAAGAATTATTTGATACTCACCCTCTCACGGTACTTTTCCAGAGATGTATTATTGAATTGAGTCCCGTTATCCGAGATGAGGGTTTTGGGGAGACCATATCTGCATATAATGTTTTTCTAGATAAACTGGAAGGTCTTATGCTCTGTGATCGTTACCATCGGCTCCGCCTCCACTCATTTTGAAAAATAGTCAATTGCCACGATCAAGTATCGATAGTTATTGACGGCCCTGGGAAAAGCTCCTACTAGATCGATCCCCCATATCGCTAATGGCCATGGGGATGTGATGGAGGTAAGAGGATGGTGGGGCTGGTAAGGGATTGTGGCAAATCTTTGACATTTATCGCACTTTTTTACATATGCCGTGGCTTCTTTCCCCAGGGTCTGCCACTAGTAACCCTGGGTTACTATTCTTTTTACTAACGATATGCCCCCAACGTGGCTTGAGCATGACCCCTCGTGCACATCTTACAGAATGTGAGGGACCTCAGACGGGTGCACACATCTGAGTAAGGGGAGAATGAACCCCTTTTTGTACAAGGTGTCTCCGATGACAGTGAATTTCGCAGCTTTGTATCTCAACTTCTTCCTCTCTTATTTTTCCTCGGCATCTCATCCTCTTTAATGTATCTGATTAGAGGGTCCATCCACGAAGCTTCCTTGTTGATGTTTAAGCAAAAGCCAAGTGTTCCCTATTCTTCTTCGATCGTTGGTCGAAGCAAAATTTCTACTGGGACTGTCCTCCTGACTTCTATCCTAATTGCTGAGGCCACCCTAGCGAGTGCATCAGCTCAGCCATTGTCATGCCTAGGTATCCTCTTCAACTTTACCTCTCTGAAGCTATTTAATAGTGCCCTTACCCTTTCTAGGTATTTTTCCATTCTCTCGTCCATAGCCTCGTAGGCTCCTAGTATCTACTAGTCTTGAATAACTATGGACCGCAATATCGTCGACACTAAGAGACTTAGCCAAGCAGAGGCCTGCTATCAGGGCCTCATATTCAGACTCGTTGTTGGAGGCTTTGAAGTTGAACCTTAGGGCGTACTCAATGTCTGTGCCATCAGGTGTTGTTACAATTAATCCAGCCCCACTTTCGCTTTCGTAAGAAGACCTGTCCATAAATAGGTTCCACACGGTTTTTTCCTCCGAGAATTTTCCCTCGTCGAGGGACCCCTATCTAAAGAGATATCTTCTCTCTTCGTTGTTTGCCACTTTTTCTCTAGTGGTGCTTGTTTCAGCCTTGTCTATGGTGGGATCAACAATTTTGTCTTGCCGATTATCTTCTCGAGGTTTTCCTCTTCAGCCTCATCATCTTCCTAAGTAAATCCAGCCACGAAATCCACTAATGGTTGACCCTTAATGGACACCCTAGGTTGATATACAATGTCAAACTCCCCCAACTCTATAGCCCAGGCCATTAACCTCCCTAATTTTTTTGGCTTGTGTAAGACCTGTTTGAGAGGAGAGTCGGTGAGGATGACCATTGTATGGGACTGGAAGTACGGATTCATTTTTCTTGATGCATGGATAAAGGCATATGCTAACTTCTCCATACTTGGGTATCTTTTCTCTTCCCCCTGGAGTGCCTTACTATTGAAATACAAAGGCTTTTGTACTCCGTCCTCTTCTCTAATAATGGCTGCACTGAAGGCCGATTCTGAGACGGCTAGGTACACATGTAGCCGTTCTCCTTGCACTGGTTGTGACAAAAGCAAGGGAGACCCTAAGTATGACTTTAGCTCCTTGAAAGCCTGATCGCACTTTTCTCTCCATTCAAAGGCCTTTCTTAGAATCTTGAAGAATGGTAAACACCTGTCTATGGCTCTGAACACGAACCTATTCAAAGCAGTCACTTTCCCTGTGAGCCTTTGAACGTCTTTGATGGTCTTGGGGGTCTTCATTTCTATGAGGGACTTTATCTTTTTAGGATTGTCCTCGATGCCTCTTTGGTTGATAATGAACCCCAAGAACTTCCCTGCTCCGACCCCGAAGACACATTTGGCCGGGTTGAGCTTCATTCAGTACTTGTCCATTGTGTTAAAGGTACTCTCGATGTCGGCCACATGATCCTCGGCCTTTAAAATCTTACTCAACATATCATATACATAAGCCTCCATAGACTTCCCAATTTGGTCTTCAAACATTTTATTTACGAGGCGCTGATACGTTTCCCCCTCATTTTTAGGCCAAATGGCATGACCCTATAACAGTATGTCCCCTAGTCAGTAATGAAGGCCATTTTCTTCGAGTCTTCAAGGTTCATGAAGATCTAGTTGTACCCTGAATAGGCATTCATGAAGCTCATGAGCTCATGTCCAGCGATAGCTTCTACCATTTGATCAATGCAGGGGAGAGGGAAGATATCTTTAGGACAATATTTGTTGAGGTTTGTGAAGTCTACGCAGATTCTCCACTTCCCATTGTCTTTTGGGACTACGAATGTGTTGGACAACCATTCGGGATAGATGACCTCCGTGATAAACTCTGCATCTTCTAGCTTCTTGACCTCATATTTCTCTCGAGAATAAATTCTCCTCTTCTGCTTTACTGGCTTTGCACCCTCTACCACGTTGAGCTTGTGGCTCATAATTTCGGGGATGATCCTCGACATATCCGCGTCACTCTATGCAAAGACACTCTGCCTTCTCCTTAGCAGCTTGATGAGTTCTTCTTTTATGTCTATCTTCAGAGCTTTGCCGACTTGGACAATTTTTTTCGGCTCATCCTCATTGAGGATGATGGATTCTACCTCTTCTACGACTTCTCATTTCTTCAGTTTTTTCTCATCCCTGGGGTCAAGGGTATCAATATTGTAAGTAGTTGTTACCTTCTTCTGCGCCTCTCTTTCTTTAACGGAGTTGAAGTAACATTCCCATGTCGTCATCTAGTCTCCCTGAACTTCCCATATCCCGTAAGGAGTCAAAAATTTGATCATCTGATGAACCATAGATGTCACAACCTCAAACCCCTTGAGGGCTACTCACCCCAGTATAATGTTATAGGCCGAGAAGACATGTTCATCCATCACGAAGAAGCTGACATTCTTGGTAAGACATCTCGTCCACTCATCCCCCATCCTGACATCGGCCTCATACACTCCTAGAGGATGAACTTTTTCCCCACTGAACCCAATCAATGGGTGATGGTATGGGATGAGTCTAGCACAGCTGGGGCCTAAGGCTTTAAACCACGGCCAAAACATCACATCTGCAGAGCTACCCCCATCTACCAAGTTCCTCAGCACCTCACATCCGTGCACCCTGGTAGTGATGACTAGAGGGTCATCATGTGGGGTTAAAAGGCCATTGAAGTCCATTCTTGAGAATCCCACTATCAGAGTATCCAGATCAACCTTCTTCCCCTTATCTGACTTTGCTTCTATAGAGGCTGAATGCATAGCTTTTGTCATGGCCTTGGCTTCGGCCACATGGGCCTTCCTGTCTGCGACCTTTGTCCCTCCTCCTGATAGTCCCCCGGAGAACATTCCAACACCGAGTGAGATCATATTGAGTCTCTTGACAGGGTCGTCGTCATCTCTCGATGGGAGGTCAGGTTCGTCCTCATCATCTGAAGGGTCATCTTTTCTGTTTGTAGGATCTTCTCGGCATGCATCACCTCTCTTCTTTTTGGGGTCGTCCCTTCAGCCCCTCTTGAAGGCGCCTTTGTTAATGTACTTCCTAAGCTTTCCTTCTTTTAGCATTTTCTTGATTTCATTTTTCAGAGAAAAACATTTGTCGATCATATAGCCATGGTCTTGGTGAAACTCACACCACATGTTTTTATTCCTTTTATGAGGGGCTGCCCTCAACTTCTCAGGCCACTTCAAGGATCAGTCACTCTTTATCTCATTCAGAATGTGCTCGCAACTAACCGTCAGAGGGGTATAGTCAGCAAATTTGTCATCTTCCAGACTCTTCTTCCCCTCTTTGTTCCTTTTCTGATACTTACCCCCACTATTACCTCCTTTTTCATCTTCGTATTTTACGGCCATCGCCTCTTCGGCTTTCATCACCTTTCATGTTGTTGACAGCAATTCATCCATTATCCTCGGGGGGTCTTCTGCAAGCTTCCATAATATCTTTCCCTTCTGGAGTTCTCCAATGAGGGTTGTCATGGCAATGCTTTCCTCATAGTCTTCGACCTCTAACTTTTTTTGTTGAATTTGGCTATGTAGTCTCTTAGGCTCTCATTCTTACCCTTCTTAACATAGAGCAGGTGTGTGGTCTTCTTCTGTGGCCTCACTTTAAAGAAAAAGTTATGGATAAACCAGTCTGCTAACTGCTTAAAGTTTACAATGGAGTTTTTAGGGAGAGACATATACCAGACATGTGCAGCCCCAGTCAGAGTGCCACAGAAGGCACGACACCTCATCTCGTCTGAGCTAGAGTATACATCTGTCACTGATTGGTACATCTTAATATGATGGACAGGGTTGGTACTCCCGTTATACCGTGGGGATACCACTGGTGGCTTGAACTTGGATGGCATGAGGAAGTTGACTATCTTCGCCACAAAGGGTGATCCTATGGAGTATCCCCTCTGAAGAGGGTCCCGACTTTTCAGAATATCAGCAATCTTATCTTCTAATCTTTAGATCGAGTCATTCCAGGGCCTCGTAGGGTCAGCTTAGCCGATGTTATCCCCTGCCGCCTCTCTGAGGTGAACGGAGGGTTCCTCTGCGACAGGTTTGTGTCGACTGTTTACATCTCCCTGATCGTCATCTCGTCTGTGGGAGCATCCCTCATGGGGTCGGCCTTATTCTGCCTCCCTTCTGGACCTCGCAACACTTCTCGACCGGGACAATTTTTCTCACAAGTCATTTACTTCGCCCAGCCTCTCAAAGGCTGACCCTTTGCTCATACGATAGAAAGCAGAGCCCCTCAGGAGATCGTCGGGATTTTTCCTTTCACACTTCCCTATGCTCTCCTGGAGAGGTCATACATTATTATTGGAGACCTCATACGGCTCCCAGCACTCTATGGGGGCCTCCTCCCCCTCCAGATCATCATACCTGTCTTCTGGGCAAGGGTTTCCTTGCCTCCCCAAGCATAGACGCCGGGGGTCAGCAACATCCCCCCGCCGCTGAGGAGGCGACAAGTCTTTTCGTGGTGCCTGGGGTGGTCCCCTGGCCTCATGATGCCCTGGACACACTGTCGGAGTAATCATCTCCGGTGAGACTCCTGGAGGCCTTAGTATGTTTTGGCTAAGAGCTGTGAACTGCTCCTCCATAATCCGCTGGCTTGCTGCCAGAGACTTCAAGGCCGCCGCCACATTAGCCATCTCAGACTGAGGTGGTGGTTGACTGGAAATGGGTCCTACTCCACTGTCTGGTGGAGGAAGAGGTGGTGGTGGCATCTTAAGTTCCATGTGTTTGAGTTATAAAAGAGCTGAATGATCAAAAGACTGATGAGCTTGAAAGCCTTAAAGGGTCTCTTTCAATGGTGAAACAACTCCACAAAGGAGGAGATTTGGTTCACCACCAGATTGCTCGATGAGGTCAAGCTGTATAAAGGAAGAGATGTCTTCTCGTTCCCACAGACGGCGCCAAACTGATGATGCTAAGATTCAACACCACCAGATAAGAGGTGGAAAGCTCAAACAGTAATAACAATGGCAGCCATAGAGATGTTTATGTGCATTGTATCCAAGGCCATTAGTGCCCATACTTAGTGGATAACACACTCACAGTGGATGTAGGCTTAATTGGTTGAACCACTATACATCATTATCATATTCCTCTTGTACTCATCCCCTTCTATACACTTACACACATACATCTCTATGGCTGCCATTGTTATTACTGTTTGAGCTCTCTACCTCTTATCTGGTGGTGCTGAATCTTAGCATCATAAGTCGTATTCTCAAACTGAGGGTCCCGTAATCACGTGGTCAGTTCCTACGAGTTACATTGGTCCCGTGTGAGGTGTTGGTGCCTTTCACGTGACCATTCGAGGTTTCGCCCTCTAATGCCATTTTTAACCCTAAGTCTATATACTTTCAAATTATTGTTGTATTCTCAAACCATAGGTCCCATGTTCGCGCAGTCGGGACATACGTATTACATTGGTCCCGTACGAGGTATTAGTGCCTCTCACGGGGCCATTCATGGGTTATTTCAGGGTTTCACCCTCTAATCCCATTTTTTAATCCTAATTCCTTATGTTTTAAAATTATCCTCGTCTTCTCAAACCGGGGGTCCAGTGATTGCGTGGTCAATTCCTACGAGTTTCATTGGTCCCTTGCGAGGTGTTAGTTCCTCTCACGGGGCCGTTTGGGGGTTATTTAGGAGTTTCTCCCTCTAATACCATTTTTTAAGCCTAATTCCTTATATTTTCAAATTATCCTCTTATTCTCAAACCGGGGGTCACGTGATCACCCGGTCTGTTCAAACGAGTAACATTGATCCCGTGCGAGGTGTTGGTGCCTCTCACGGGGCTGTTCGGGGGTTATTTCGGAGTTTCTCCCTCAAATGTAATTTTTTTAGCCTAAGTCCTAATATTTTCAAATTATCATTGTACTCTAGAACCGGGGGTCCCTTGACCACGTGATGAGTTCCAACGAGTTAAATTGGTCCCGTGTGAGGTGTTGGTGCCTCTCACGGGAACGTTCGGGGGCTGTTTTGGGTTTTTGCGATCTAACGTTTTGTTTTTAAGCCTAAGTGATGACATTCTCAAATTATCCTTGTATTCTAAAACCGGGGGTCCCGTGATCATGCGATCAGTTACTACGAGTTCATTGGTCCCGTACGAGGTGTTGGTGCCTCTCATGGGACCGTTCGGGGGTTGTTTCGAGGTTTTGCCTCCTAATGCCATTTTTTAAGCCTAAGTTTATATATTTTCAAATTATCATCGAATTCTCAAACCGGGTGTCCCGTGATCACGCGATCAATTAGTACGAGTTATATTGGTCCCGTGCGAGGTGGTTGTTCCTCTCACGGGGCCATTCGGGGGTTGTTTCGGGGTTTAGCCCTCTAATGCCATTTTTTAAACATAAGTCCTGTTATTTTCAAATTTAACCTTGTACTGTCAAACTAGCGGTCCCGTGATCGCGCTGTCAGTTCCTTCAAGTTACATTCGTCCCATGCGAGGTGTTGGTGCCTCTCAAGGGATCGTTCGGGGTTATTTCGAGGTTTCGCCCTCGAATTCCATTTTTCAAGGCTAAGTCTATATATTTTCAAATTATCGTCGTGTTCTCAAACCGAGGGTCCCATGATCGTGCGATCAGTTCCTACGAGTTACATTGGTCCCGTTCGAGATATTGGTGCCTCTCATGTGACCGTTCGGGGGTTGTTTCGAGGTTTTGCCATCTAATGCCATTTATAAGCCTAAGTTTATATATTTTCAAATTATCCTTGTATTCTCAAACTGGGGGTCACGTGATCACGCCAACAGTTCCTACGAGTTACATTGGTCCCATGCGAGGTGTTGGGGCCACTCACGGCACCGTTCGGGGGTTGTTTTGAGGTTTCACCCTCAAATGCCATTTTTTAAGCCTAAGTCTATATATTTTCAAATTATCATCGTATTCTCAAATCGGGGGACCCGTGATCGCGCGGTCAGTTCGTACGATTTATATTGGTCTCGTGCGAGGTGTTGGTGCCTCTCACGGGGCCATTCGGGGTTTTGCCATCTAATGCCATTTTTTAAGCCTAAATCCTGATATTTTCAAATTTATCCTCCTACTCTCAAGTCGGGGGTCCCGTGATCGCTCGGTCAGATCCAACGAGTTACGTTCGTCCCGTGCGAGGTGTCGGTGCCTCTTACAGGACCATTCGGGGTTTTTCTTTCTAATGCCATTTTTTAAGGCCAAGTCTATATATTTTGAAATTATTGTAGTATTCTCAAACCGGGATTCTCGTGATTGCGCAGTCAGTTCCTATGAGTTATATTGGTTCCGTGCGAGGTGGTTGTGCCTCTCACGGGGCCATTCGGAGGTTATTTTGGGGTTTAGCTCTTTAATGCCATTTTTAAGCCCAAGTCCTGTTATTTTCAAACTTATCCTCGTACTCTCAAACCAGGGGTCCCGTGATCGCGCGGTGAGTTCCTTCGAGTTACATTCGTCTCGTGCGAGGTGTTGGTGCTTCTCAAGGGATCGTTTGGGGGTTGTTTCGAGGTTTCACTCTCAAATGCCATTTTTCAAGGCTAAGTCTATATATTTTCAAACTATCATCGTGTTCCCAAATCGGGGGTCCTATGATCGTGCGGTCAGTTCCTACAAGTTACGTTGGCCTCGTCGGAAGTGTTGGTTCCACTTGCATGACCGTTCGGGGGTTGTTTCGAGGTTTCACCATCTAATGCCATTTTTTAAGCATAAGTTTATAAATTTTCAATTTAACCTCGTATTCTCAAACTTGGGGTCCCGTGATCAAGTCAACAGTTCCTACGAGTTACATTGGTCCCGTGCGAGGTATTGGTGCCATCACGGGACCTTTCCGGGGCTGTTTTGAGGTTTCGCCCTAAAATGCCATTTTTTAAGCCTAAGTCTATATATTTTCAAATTATCGTCGTATTCTCAAACCGGGGGACCCGTGATCACGCAGTCAGTTTGTACGAGTTACATTGGTCTCGTGCGCGGTGTTGGTGCCTCTCACGGGGCCGTTCGGGGGTTGTTTCGGGGTTTGGCCCTCTAATGCCATTTTTTAAGCCTAACTCCTTATATTTACAAATTTATCCTCGCACTCTCAATTCGGGGGTCCCGTGATCGCGCGGTCAGTTCCTACGAGTTACGTTCGTCCCGTGCGAGGTGTTGGTGCCTCTCACGGGACCATTTGGGGTTTCACCTCCTAATGCCATTTTTTAAGCCCAAGTCTACATATTTTCAAATTATCATAGTATTCTCAAACTGAGATTCCCGTGATCGCGCAATCAGTACCTACGAGTTATATTGGTCCCGTGCGAGGTGTTGGTTCCTCTCACAGGGCATTCGGGGGTTATTTCGGCGTTTCTCCCTCTAATGCCATTTTTTTAAGCCCAATTCCTTATATTTTTGAATTATTCTCATATTCTCAAACGGGGGGTCCCGTGATCGCGCGGTCATTTCCTATGAGTTACATTAGTCTCGTGCAAGGTGTAGGTACCTCTCACAAGGCCGTTCGGGGGATGTTTCAGGATTTCGCCCTGTAATGAAGTTTTTTAAGCGTAAGTACTGATATTTTTTAAGCCCATAATCGCGTGGTCAGTTCCTACGAGTTACATTGATCCCGTGTGAGGTGTTGGTGCCTCTCACTGGACCATTCGGGGTTTTTTTCGAGTTTTGGCCATCCAACGACATGTTTTGTAGCCTAACTCCTGATATTATAAAATTATCCTCTTATTCTCAAACCGGGGGTCCACAGATCGCGCGATCAATTCCTACGAGTTACATTGGTCACGTGCGAGGTGTTGGTGCTTCTCACATGACCGTTCGGGGGTTATTTCGAGGTTTCGCCCTCTAATGCCTAATTCTATATATTTTCAAATTATCGTCATATTCTCAAACCGTGGGTCCGGTGATCGTGCGGTCAGTTTGTATGAGTTACATTGGTCCCGTACGAGGTGTTGGTGCCTCTCACAGGGCCATTCGTGCGTTGTTTCAGGGTTTCACCCTCTAATGCCATTTATTAAGCTTAAGTCTATATATTTTGAAATTATCCTCGTATTATCAAATTGGTGTCCCGTGATCGCGGGGTCAGTTCTTACGAGTTATAATTGTCCCGTGCGAGGTGTTGGTGACTCTCACGGGACCATTCGGTGTTTCACCTTCTAATCCCATTTTTTTAGCCTAAGTCTATATATTCTCATATTATAGTAGTACTATCAAACTGGGGGTGCCGTGATCGCACAGTCAGCTCCTATGAGTTATATTGGTCGCGTGCGAGGTGGTTGTGCCTCTCACGGGGCCATTTGGGGGTTGTTTCGGGGTTTATCCCTTTAATGACCTTTTTTAAGACAAAGTCCTGTTATTTTCAAATTTATCCTCGTACTCTCAAACCAGGGGTCCCGTGATCGCGCGGTCAGTTCCTTCAAGTTACATTCTTCTTGTGCGAGGTATTGGTGCCTCTCAAGGGATCGTTTGGGGGTTGTTTTGAGGTTTCACCCTCGAATGCCATTTTTTAAGCCTAAGTGTATATATTTTCAAATTATCATCGTATTCTCAAACCGAGGGACCCGTGATCGCGCAGTCAGTTCATACGAGTTACATTGGTCTCGTGCGAGGTGTTGGTGCCTCTCACGGGGCCATTCGGGGGTTGTTTCGGGGTTTCGGCCTCTAATGCCATTTTTTAAGCCTAAATCCTCATATTTTCAAATTTATTCTCGTACTCTCAAGTCGGAGGTCCCGTGATCGAGCGGTCAGTTCCAACGAGTTACGTTCGTCACGTACGAGGTGTTGGTGCCTCTCACGGGACCATTCGGGGTTTCTCCTTCTAATGCGATTTTTTAAACCCGAGTCTATATATTTTCTAATTATCATTGTATTCTCAAACCGGGGGTCGCGCAGTCAGTTCCTACGCGTTATATTGGTCCTGTGCGAGGTGTTGGTTCCTCTCAAGGGGGCATTCGGGGATTGTTTCGGGGTTTCGCCCTCTAATGCCATTTTTTAAGCCTAATTCCTTATACTTTAGAATTATTCTCATATTCTCAAACCGGGGGTCCCGTGATAACGCGGTCATTTCCTACGAGTTACATTGGTCTCGTGCGAGGTGTAGGTACCTCTCACGGGGTCGTTCAGGGGTTGTTTCGGGGTTTCGCCCTCTAATGAAATTTTTTAAGCCTAAGTCGTGATATTTTCAAATAAGAGTCATATTCTCAAATTGGGGGTCCCGTAATCCCGTGGTCAGTTCCTACGAGTTACATTGGTCCTGTGTGAGGTGTTATTGCTTCTCACGGGACCGTTAGGGTTTTTTGCGGGTTTGGGCCATCTAACGTCATATTTTTTAGCCTAACTCCTGATATTACAAAATTATCCTCGTATTATCAAATCGGGGGTCAACCGATTGCGCGATCAATTCCTATGAGTTACGTTGGTCCGTGCGAGGTGTCGATGAATTTCACGTGACCATTCGGGGGTTATTTCGAGGTTTCTCCCTCTAATGCCATTTTTCAGGCTAATTTTATATATTTTCAAATTATCATCGTATTCTCAAATCGTGGGTCCCGTGATAGCCCGATAAGTTTCTACGAGTACATTGGTCCCGTACGAGGTGTTGGTGCCTCTCACGGGCCATTAGTAGGTTTTTTCAGGGTTTCGCCCTCTAATGCCATTTATTAAGCCTAAGTCTATATTTTTCAAATTATCCTCGTATTCTCAAACCGGGGGCCCCGTGATCGTGCGGTCAGTTCCTATGAGTTATATTGGTCCCGTGCGAGGTTTTGGTGCCTCTCACGGGGTTGTTCGGGGGTTGTTTCGGAGTTTCGCCCTCTAATCCATTTTTTAAGCCTAATTCCTTATATTTTCAAATTATCCTCGTATTCACAAATCGGGGGTCCCGTGATCACGCGGTCAGTTCCTACGAGTTACATGGGTCCCGTGCGAGGTGTTGGTGCTTCTCACGGGACCGTTCAGGGGTTGTTTCAAGGTTTCGCCCTCTAATGGCATTTTTAAAGCCTAAGTTTATATATTTCAAATTATCACCATATTCTCAAACTGGGTGTCCCGTGATCGCGCGGTTAATTCGTACGAGTTACATTGGTCCCGTGCGAGGTGCTTGTGCCTCTCACGGGGCCATTCGAGGGTTGCTTCGGGGTTTCACCCTATAATGCCATTTTTTAAGCCTAAGTCCTGTTATTTTCAAATTTATCCTAGTACTCTGAAATCAGGGGTCCCGTGATCGCACGGTCAATTCTTTCGAGTTACATTGGTCCCGTTCGAGGTGTTGGTGCCTCTCAAGGGATGGTTTGGGGGATGTTTCGAGGTTTCGCCGTCGAATGACATTTTTTAAGTCTAAGTCTATATATTTTCAAATTATCATTGTATTCATAAACCGCGGGTTCCGTGATCGCACGGTCAGTTCATCTGAGTTACATTGGTCCCGTGCGAGGTGTTGGTGCCTCTCACGGTTCCGTTCAAGGGTTGTTTCGTGTTTCAGCCATCTAGCTCCTTGTTTTTAGGTCTAATTCCATATATTTTTAAATTATCCTATATTCTCAAACTGGGGGTCCCGTGATCACGCGGTCAGTTCCTACGAGTTATATTCGTCCTGTACGAGGTGTTGGGGCCTCTCACGGGGCCATTCGGGGGTTGTATCTGAGTTTCTCCCTCTAATGCTATTTTTTTATGGCTAAGTCTATATATTTTCAAATTATCATCGTATTCTCAAACGTGGGGTCCCGTGATCACGCGATCAGTTCATACGAGTTACAATGGTCTCATGCAAGGTGTTGGTGCCTCTTACTATGCCTTTCGGGGGCTATTTTGGGTTTCGGCCATCTAACGCCGTGTTTTTAAGACTAATTCCTTATATTTTCAAGTTATCCTCATATTCTTAAATCGGGGGTCCCGTGATCACGGGGTCAGTTCCTACGAGTTACATTGGCCCGGTGCGATCTCTCACGGGACCGTTCGGGGTTTGTTTCGAGGGTTCTCCCTCCAACGCCATTTTTCAAGTCTAAGTCTATATATTTTCAAGTTATCATCGTATTCTAAAACTGGGGGACCCATGATCACGCAGTGAGTTCTTACGAGTTATATTGGTCATGTTCGAAGCGTTGGTGCCTCTCACGGGGCCATTCACGGGTTGTTTCGTGGTTTTCCCCTCTATTGCCATTTTTAAGCCTAATACCATATATTTTCAATTATCATCGTATTCTCAAACTGGGGGTTCCATGATCGCGCGGTCAGTTCCTTCTAGTTACATTGGACCCGTGCGAGGTGTTGGTGCCTCTCATGGGACCGTTCGAGGGTTGTTTCGAGGTTTTTCCCTCTAATGCTATTTTTAAGCCTAAGTCGTGGTATTTTTAAATTATCGTCGTATTCTCAAGCCGAGGGTCCCGTAATGGCGTGGTCAGTTCTTACGAGTTACATTGGTCCCGTGTGAGGTGTTGGTGCCTCTCACGGGACCGTTCGGGAGCTGTTTTGGGGTTTTGGCCATCTAACGCCATGTTTTTCATCCTAAATCATAATATTTTACAATTATCCTCATATTCTCAAACCGGGGGTCCAGTGATCATGCGGTTAGTTCCTACGCGTTACATTGGACCTGTGGGAGGTGTTGGTGCCTCTCACGTGACGGTTCGGGGGTATTTCTCGTTTTCGCCCTCTAATGCCATTTTTTAAACCTAAGTCTATATATTTTCAAATTATCATTGTATTCTCAAACCGTGGGTCTCGTGATCAAGAGATCAGTTCGTGCAAGTTACATTGGTCTCGTGCGAGGTGGTTGTGCCTCTCACGGGGCCATTCGGGGGTTGTTTTGGGGTTTCACCCTCTAATGCCATTTTTTAAGCCTAAGTCCTGATATTTTCAAATTTATACTGGTACTCTCAAACCGGGGGTCCGATTATCGTGCGGTCAGTTACTATGAGTTACATTGGTCCCATGCGAGGTGTTGTGCTTCTCATGGGGCCGTTCGAGGGCTGTTTCGGGGTTTCGCTATCTAACACCATTTTTTAAGCCTAAGTCCTGATATATGCAAACTATTATTGTATTCTCAAATCAGGGGTCCCAGGATCATGCGGTCAGTTCCTACGAGTTACATTGGTCCCATCCGAGGTGTTAGTGCCTCTCACGAGGCCGTTCGGGGGTTGTTTCAGAGTTCCGCACTCTAATGCAATTTTTTAAGCCTAATTCCTTATATTTTCAAATTATCCTCGTATTCTCAAATCGGGGGTCCCATTATCGCGCGGTCAGTTCCTGTCAGTTACATTGGTCCCGTTCGAGGTGTTGGTGCCTCTCACGGGGCCGTTCGAGGGCAGTTTTGCGGTTTCGCTATCTAACACCATTTTTTAAAGCAAAGTCTATATATCTTTAAATTATCGTCGTGCTCTCAGACCGGGGGTCCTATGATCGCGGGTTAGTTCCTACGAGTTACATTGGTCATGTGCGAGGTGTTGGTGCCTCTCATGGGACCGTTCGGGGGTTGTTTCGAGGTTTCGCCCTCTAATGCCATTTTTAAAGCCTAAGTTTATATATTTTCAAATTACCGTTGTATTCTCAAATCGGGTGTCCCGTGATTGCGCGATCAATTCGTACAAGTTACATTAGTCCTGTACGAGGTGGTTATGCCTCTCACGGGGCCATTCGGGGGTTGTTTCGGGGTTTCGCCCTATAATGCCATTTTTTAAGCCTTAGTCCTGTTATTTTCAAATTTATCCTCCTACTCTCAAATCAGGGGTCCCGTGATCACGCTGTCAATTCCTACGAGTTATATTGGTCCTGTTCGAGGCGTTGGTGCCTCTCACGGGGCCATTCGGGGGTTGTTTCATGGCTTCTCCCTCTAATGCAATTTTTAAGCCTAATTCCTTATATTTTCAATTATCGTCGTATTCTCAAACCGAGGGTCCCGTGATCGCGCGATCAGTTCCTTCGAGTTACATTGGACCCGTGCGAGGTGTTGGTGCCTCTCATGGGGCCGTTCGGGGGTTATTTCTAGGTTTTGCCATTTAATGCTATTTTTTAAGCCTAAGTCATGGTATTTTCAAATTATCATCGTATTCTCAAACCGGGGGTCCCGTAATTGCGTGGTCAATTCCTACAAGTTACATTAGTCCCGTGTGAGGTGTTTCTGCGTCTTATGGGACCGTTCGAGAGCTGTTTTGGGTTTTGGCCATCTAACGCCATGTTTTTTTATCCTAAATCATAATATTTTAAAATTATCCTCGTATTCTGAAACCGGGGGTCCAGTGATCGTGCGGTCAGTTACTACGAGTTACATTGGTCCCGTGCGAGGTGTTGGTGCCTCTCACGTGACCGTTTGGGGTTTTTTTCTAGTTTTCTTCCTCTAACGCCATTTTTTAAGCCTAAGTCTATATATTTTCAAATTATCGTCGTATTCTCAAATCGGGGGTCCCGTGATCACGCGGTCGGTTCGTACGAGTTACATTGGTCCCGTGCGAGGTGTTGGTGCCTCTCACAGGGACATTCGGGGGTTATTTCGGGGTTTCGCCCTCGAATGCCATTTTTTAAGCCTAAGTCCTGATATTTTCAAATTTATCCGCGTACTCTCAAACCGGGGGACCCATTATCGCGCGGTCAGTTCCTATGAGTTACATTGGTCCCGTGCGAGGTGTTGGTGCCTCCCACTGGGCCGTTCGAGGGTTGTTTCGGGGTTTTGCTATCTAATACTATTTTTTATGCCTAAGTCCTGATATAAGGAAATTATTTTTGTATTCTCAAATCGGGGGTCGGGATCGCGCAGTCACTATGAGTTACAATGGTCCCATGTGAGGTCTTAGTGCCTCTCACGAGGCCGTTCGGGGGATGTTTCGGGTTTCGGCCACTTAACGCCATGTTTTTAAGCCTAATTCCTTATATTTTAAAATTATCCTTATATTCTCAAATCGGGGGTCCCGTGATCGTGCGGTCAGTTGGTACCTCTCACGTGATCGTTCGGGGGTTGTTTCGAGGTTTCACCATCTAATGCCATTTTTTAAGCTTAAGTTTATATATTTTCAAATTATCCTCATATTCTCAAAACAGGGGTCCCGTGATCACGCCATCAGTTCCTACGAGTTATATTGGTCCCGTGCGAGGTGTTGGTGCCACTCAGGGGGCCATTCAGGGGTTGTTTTGAGGCTTCACCCTCTAATGCTATTTTTTAAGCCTAAGTACTGATATTTTCAAATTTAATCTTGTACTCTCAAGACGAGGGTCCAAGGATAGCGCGGTTAGTTCCTACGAGTTACATTGGTATCGTGCAAGGTGTCGCTGCCTCTCACGGGGCCATTCGGGGGTTATATCGGGATTTTGCCCTCTAATGCCATTTTTTTGCCTAAGTCCTGATATTTTCAAATATATCCTTGTACTCACCCATTGGGGGTCCCGTGATCGCGTGGTCAGTTCCTACGAGTTACGTTTATCCTGTACGAGGTGTTGGTGCCTCTCACGGGGCCGTTCTGGGGCTATTTTGGGGTTTCACTTTCTAACGCCATTTTTTAATCCTAAGTCCTCATATATGAAAATTATTGTCGTGTTGTCAAACTGGAGGTCTCATGATCGCGCGATCAGTTCCTACGAGTTACATTGGTCCCGTACGAGGTGTTGATGCATCTCACGGGACCATTCAGAGGTTTTTTCGAGTTTCGTCCATCTAACACCATGTTTTTAAGCCTAATTCCTCATATTTTCTAACTATTCTCGTATTCTGAAACCGGGGGGGCCGTGATCGCGCGGTCAGTTCCTACGAGTTACATTGGTCTTGTGCGAGGTGTTGGTGCCTCTCACGGGATCATTCAGGTTTCAAGGTTTCGTCCTCTAATGCCACTTTTTAAGCCTAAGTCTATATTTTTCTAAATTATCATCGTATTCTCAAATCGGGGGCCCTGTGATTGCGCAGTCAGTTCCTACGAGTTACATTGGTCCCTTGTGAGGTGTTGGTGCCTCTCCCAAAGCCATTCGAGGGTAGTTTCAAGGTTTTACCCTCTAATGCCATTTTTAAGGCTATTTCCTTATTTTTTCAAATTATCCTCGTATTCTCAAATTGGGGGACCCATGATCGCGCAGTTAGTTCCTACGAGTTACGTTGGCCCCATCCAAGGTGTTGGTGACTCTCACGGGACCATTCCATTTTTTAAGCCTAAGTCTGTATATTTTCAAATTATCGTAGTATTCTCAAATCAAGGTTACTGTGATCGCGCAGTCAGTTCCTATGAGTTATATTGGTCTCGTGCGAGGTGTTGGTGCCTCTCACGGGGCCATTCTAGGGTTGTTTCGAGGTTTCGCACTCTAATGTCATTTTTTAAGCCTATTTCCTTATATTTTCAAATTATTCTCATATTCTCAAACCGGGGGTCCCGTGATCGTACGATCATTTCCTACGAGGTACATTGGTCTCGTGCGAGGTGTAGGTACCTCTCACGGGGTCCTTCGAGGGTTGTTTTGGGGTTTCGCCCTCTAACAAAAAATTTTAAGCCTAAGTTCTGATATTTTCAAATTATCATCGAACTCTCAAACCGGGGATCCCGTTATGGCGTGGTCAGTTCCTACGAGTTACATTGGTCCTGTGGGTGGGGTTGGTGCATGTCACGGGACCGTTCGGGGGTTGTTTCGAGTTTTCGCATTCTAACGCCATTTTTTATGCATAAGTCCTGATATTTTCAAATTATCCTCGTATTCTCAAACCGAGGGTCCCGTGATCGCACGGTCAGTTCCTACGAGTTACATTTGTCCCGTGCGAGGTGCTGGTGCCTCTCACGGGACCGTTCGGGGGTTGTTTCGAATTTTTTTCCCTCTAATGCCATTTTTTAAGCCTTAGTCTATATATTTTCAAATTATTGTCATATTTTCAAATCGGGGGACCCGTGATCGCACGGTCAGTTCGTACGAGTTATATTGGTCCTGTGCGAGGTATTAATGCCTCTCTCGAGGCCATTCGGTGGTTGTTTTGAGGTTTCTCCATCTAATGCCATTTTTAAGCATAATTCCTTTTATTTTCAAATTATCCTCGTATTCTCAAATCGGTGGTCTCATGATCGCGCGCTCAGTTCCAACGAGTTTCATTGGTCCCGTACGAGGTGTTGGATCCTCTCACGAGGCCGTTAGGGGGTTGTTTCGGGGTTTCGCCCTCAAATGCCATTTTTAAGCCTAATTCCTTATATTTTCAATTATCGTCGTATTCTCAAACCGGGGGTCCCGTGATCGCGCGGTCGGTTCCTTCGAGTTACATTGGTCCCGTGCGAGGTGTTGGTGCATCTCACGGGACCGTTCGGGGGATGTTTCAAAATTTTACCCTCTAATGCCATTTTTTAAGCCTAAGTCTTTGTATTTTCAAATTATCATCGTATTTTCAAATTGGAGGACCCGTGATCGCGCGGTCAGTTCGTACGGGTTACATTTGTCCCGTGTGAGGTGTTGGTGGCTCTCACGGGGCCATTCAGGGGTAGTTTCGGGGTTTCTCTATCTCACGCCATTTTTTAAGACTAAGTTCTTATATAAGCAAATTATTATTGTGTTCTCTAATCGAGGGTCCCGTGATCGCGCGATTTGTTCCTGCGAGTTACATTAGTCCCGTACAAGGTGTTCGTGCATCTCACGGGACCGTTCGGGGGTTTGTTCGGGTTTTGGCCATCTAACACCATGTTTTTAAGCCTAATTCCTTATATTTTCCAGTTATCCTCTTATTCTCAAACTGGGGGTCCCGTGATCGCGCGATTAGTTCCTAGGAATTACATTTTTCCAGTGCGAGGTGTTGGTACTTCTCACGGGATGGTCGGGGTTTGTTTCGAGGCTTCGCCCTCTAATGCCATTTTCTAAGCCTAAGTCTATTTATGTTGAAATTATCATCGGATTCTCAAATCGGGGGTCCCGTGATCACGCTGTCAGTTCCTATGAGTTACATTGGTCCCGTGCGACGTGTTGGTGCCTCTCACGAGGCCATTCGGGGGTAGTTTCAGGGTTTCACCCTCTAATGCCATTCTTAAGCCTAATTCCTTATATTTTCAAATTATCCTCATATTCTTAAATTGGGGGTCCCATGATCGCGCAGTTAGTTCCTACGAGTTACATTGGTCCGGTGCACGGTGCTAGTGCCTCTCACGGGGCCGTTCGGGGGTAGTTTCAAGTTTTTACCCTCTATTTCCATTTTTAAGGCTATTTCCTTATTTTTTCAAATTATCCTCGTATTCTCTAATTGGGGGACCCATGATCACGCTGTTAGTTCCTACGAGTTACATTGGTCACGTGCGAGGAGTTGGTGACTCTCACGGGACAATTCGGGGTTTCGCCTTATAATCCCATTTTTTTAGCCTAAGTCTATATATTTTCAAATTATCATAGTACTCTCAAACTGGGGGTGCCGTGATCACGCAGTTAGTTCCTACGAGTTATATTGGTCTCGTGCGAGGTGGTTGTGCCTCTCACGGGGCCATTCGGAGGTTGTTTCGGGGTTTCACCCTCTAATGCCATTTTTTAAGCCTAAGCCCTGTCATTTTCAAATTTATCCTCGTACTCTCAAATCGGGGTCCCGTGATCACGCGGTCAGTTCCTTCGAGTTACATTGGTCCCGTACGAGGTGTTGGTGCCTCGCAAGGGATCGTTCGGGGGTTGTTTCGAGGTTTCGCCCTCGAATGCCATTTTTTAAGTCTAAGTCTATATATTTTCAAATTTTCATCGTATTCTCAAATCGAGGGTCCCGTGATCGCGAGGTCAGTTCATACGAGTTATATTGGTCTTGTGCGAGGTGGTGGTGCCTCTCACGGTGCCGTTCGGGGGCTGTTTCGTGTTGCGTCCATCTAACGCCTTATTTTTAAGCCAAATTCCATATATTTTCAAATTATCCCCATATTCTCAAACATGGGATCCCGTGATCACACGATCAGTTCCTATGAGTCATTTTGGTCCCGTGCGAGGTGTTGGTGCCTCTCACGGGGACATTCGGGGGTTATTTCGAGGTTTCTCCCTTTTATGCAATTTTTTAAGCCTAATTCCTTATATTTTCAAATTATCCTCGTATTCTCAAATTAGGGGTACCGTCATCACGCGGTCAGTTCCTACGAGTTGAATTGGTCCAGTGCGAGGTGTTGGTGCCTCTCACGGGACCGTTCGGGGGTTGTTTCGAGGGTTCTCCCTCTAATGCCATTTTTCAAGCCTAAGTCTCTATATTTTCAAGTTATCGTTGTGTTCTCAAATTGGGGGTCCCATGATCACGCAGTCAGTTCCTACGAGTTATATTGGTCCCATGCGAGGTGGTGGTGCCTCTCACGGGGCCATTCGGGGGTTGTTTCTGATTTTGGCCATCTAACGCCATGTTTTTTTGCCTAAGTCCTGATATTTGAAAATTATCCTCATATTCTCAAATCGGAGGTCAAGTGATCGTGCGGTCAGTTCCTATGAGTTGCATTGGTCCCGTGCGAGGTGTTGGTCCATCTCACGTGACCGTTCGGGGGTTGTTTCCAATTTTTACCCCCTAATGCCATTTTTTAGGCCTAAGTCTATATATTTTCAAATTATCATCGTATTCTCAAAATAGGGGTCATGTGATGACGCGGATAATTCGTATGAGTTACATTGGTCCTGTACGATGTGTTGGTGCCACTCACGGGGTCATACGGGGGTTGTTTCGGGGTTTCACCCTCTAATGCCATTTTTGAAGCCTAAGTGCTGATATTTTGAAATTTATCCTCGTACTCTCTAATTGGGGTTCCCGTGATCGCGCGGTCAGTTCTTACGAGTTACATTGGTCCGGTGTGAGGTGTTGGTGCCTCTCACGGGGCCGTTCGGGGGCTGTTTCATGGTTTCTCTATCTAATGCCATTTTTTAAGCCTAAGTCTTTATATATGCAAATTATTATCGTGTTCTCAAATCGGGGGTACGGTGATCATGCGGTCAGTTCTTACGAGTTACATTTGTCCCGTGCGAGGTGTTGGTGCCTCTCACGGGACCGTTCGGGGGTTATTTTGGGTTTCATCCATCTAACACCATGCCTTTAAGCCTAATTCCCTATATTTTCCAATTATCCTCGTATTCTCAAACTGGGGGGCCCGTGATCGCGCGGTCAGTTCCTACGAGTTACATTGGTCCCATAAGAGGTGTTAGTGCCTCTCACAGGATCGGGGATTGTCTTGAGGTTCTGCCCTCTAATGCCATTTTTTAAGCCTAAGTATATATATTTCCAAATTATCATCGTATTCTCAAATCGGGGGTCCTGTGATCGCGCAGTCAGTTCCTACAAGTTACATTGGTCCCGTGCGAGCTGTTGGTGCCACTCACGGGGCCATTCGGGGGTAGTTTTGGGGTTTTGCCCTCTAATGCCATTTTTAAACATAATTCCTTATATTTTTAAATTATCCTCGTATTCTAAAATCGGGGGTCCCATGATCCCGCAGTTAGTTCCTTCGAGTTACATTGGTCCCGTGCGAGGTGTTGGTGACTCTCACGGAACCATTCGGGGTTTCAACTTCTAATGCCATTTTTTAAGCTTAAGTCTATATATTTTTAAATTATTGTAGTATTCTCAAACCGAGGGTACCGTGATCGCGCAGTCAGTTCCTACGAGTTATGCTGGTCCCGTGCGAGGTGTTGGTGCCTCTCATGGGGCCATTCGGGGGTTGTTTCGAGGTTTCGTCGTCTAATGCCATTTTTTAAGCCTAATTCCTTATATTTTGAAATTATTCTCGTATTCTCAAACCGGGGGTCCCGTGATCGCGCATTCAGTTCCTACGAGTTACATTGGTCTCGTGCGAGGTGTAGGTGCCTCTCAAGGGGCCGTTCAGGGGTTGTTTCGGGGTTTTGCCCTCTAATGAAATTTTTTAAGCCTAAGTCCTAATATTTTCAAATTATCGTCGTATTCTTAAATCGGGGGTCCCGTGAGTACGTGGTCAGTTCCTACGAGTTACATTGGTCCCGTGTGAGGGGTTGGTGCCTCTCACGGGACATTCGGGGGCTATTTCAGGTTTTGCCCATCTAACGCCAGGTTTTTAAGCCTAAGTCCTGATATTTTAAAATTATCTTCATATTCTCAAATCGGGGGTCCCGTGATCGCACGGTCAGTTCCTACGAGTTAGATTGGTCCCGTGCGAGGTGTTCGTGCCTCTCACGGGACTGCTCGGGGTTGTTCCGAATTTTTGCCCTCTAATGCCATTTTTAAGCCCACGTCTATATATTTTCAAATTATCGTTGTATTTTCAAATCGGCGAACCCGTGATCGTGCGGTCTGTTCATACGAGTTACATTATTCCGTGCAAGGTGTTGGTGCCTCTCACTGGGCCATTCGTTGGATGTTTCGGGGTTTCACCATCTAATGCCATTTTTAACCATAATTCCTTTTATTTTCAAATTATCCTCGTACTCTCAAATTGGGGGTTCCGTGATCGCGCGATCAGTTCCTACGAGTTACACTAGTCCCGTGCGAGGTGTTGGTGACTCTCACTGGACCATTCAAGGTTTGTTTCAGGGTTTCGCCTTCTAATGCCATTCGTTAAGCCAAAGCCTATATATTTAATAATTTATCCTCGTAATCTCAAACCGGGGATCCCGTGATCATGCGGTCAGTTCCTAGAAGTTACGTTGGTCCTGTGGGAGGTGTTGGTGCCTCTCACAGGGCCGTTCAGGGGCTGTTATGGGGTTTCTCTATCTAACGCCATTTTTTAATCCTAAGTCCTTATATATGCAAATTATTGTCATGTTCTGAAACCGGGGGTCATGTGATCACGCGATCAGTCCCTACGAGTTACATTGGTCCCGTACGAGGTGTTGGTGCCTCTCACGGGACTTTTCATGGGTTGTTTCGGGTTTCGGCCATCTAACACCATGTTTTATGCCTAATTCGTTATATTTTTAAATTAATGTCATATTCTCAAATCGGGGGTCCCATGATCGCGCGTTCAGTTCCTACGAGTTTCAATGGTCCCGTGCGAGGTGTTGAAGCCTCTCACGGGGCTGTTCAAGGGTTGATTCGAGGTTTCTCCTTCTAATGCCATTTTTAAGCCTAATTCCTTTTATTTTCAATTATCGTTGCTTTCTCCGATCAGGCGCCCAGTGATCGCGCGGTCAGTTCCTTCGAGTTACATTGGTCCCGTGCGAGGTGTTGGTGCCTCTCACGGGTCCGTTCGGGGGATGTTTCGAGTTTTGGCCATCTAACGCCATGTTTTTAAGCTTAAGTCCTGATATTTACAAATTATCCTCATATTCTCAACCGGGGGTCCCATGATCGCGCGATTAGTTCGTACTAGTTACATTGGTCCCGTCTGAGGTGTTTTTTCCTCTCACAGGACCGTTCGGAGGTTGTTTTGAATTTTCTCCCTCTAATACGATTTTTTAGGCCTAAGTATTTATATTTTCAAATTATTGTCATATTTTCAAATCGGGAGACCCGTGATCGCTCGGTCAGTGCGTATGCATTACATTGGTCCCGTGCGAGGTGTTGGTACCTCTCATGGGGCCATTCGGGGTTTCGCCCTCTAATGCCATTTTTTAAGCCTAACTCCTGATATTTTCAAATTTGACGTCTTACTCTCAAACTGGGGGTCCCGTGTTCGCGTGATCAATTCCTGCGAGTTACATTGGTCCCGTTCGAGGTGTTGGTGCCTCTTATCGGGTCGTTCGGGAGTTGTTTTGGGGTTTCTCTATCTAATGCCATTTTTTAAGCCTAAGTCCTTATATATGAAAATTATTGTCATGTTCTCAAACTAGTGATCCCGTGATTGCGCGGTTAGTTCCTACGAGTTACATTGGTCCCGTGAGAGGTGATGGTGCCTCTCACGGGAGCGTTCGGGGGCTGTTTCGTATTTTGGCCATCTAACGCCATGTTTTAAAGCCTAATTCCTTATATTTTCAAATTATCCTCCTATTCTCAAAGTGGGGTTCCCGTGATCACGGATTCAGTTCCTATGAGTTACATTGGTCCTGTGTGAGGTGTTGGTGCCTCTCACAGGACCGTTCGGGGGTTGTTTTAAGGTTTCGCCCTCTAATATAATTTTTTAAGCCTAAGTCTATATAATTATAAATTATCGTCGTATTCTCAAACCATGGGTCCCATGATCGCGCAGTCAGTTCTTACGAGTTACATTGGTTCCGTGCGATGTGTTAGTGCCTATCACGGGGCCATTCGGGGATTGCTTCGGGGTTTCGCCTTCTAATGTTAATTTTTAAGCTTAATCCGATATATTTTCAAATTATTATTTTATTCTCAAATCGGTGGTCTTATGATCGCGCGATCAGTTCGTACGAGTTACATTACTCCCGTGTGACGTGTTGGTGCCTCTCACGGTACCATTCGGGGGTTGTTTCGAGGTTTTGCTCTCTAATGACATTTGTTAGCCTAAGTCCAGATATTTTCAAATTATCGTCATATTCTTAAACCGTGGGTCCAGTTGAACGCGCAGTCAGTTTCTACGAGTTACACTGCTCCTGTGAGAGTGGTGAGTGCCTCTCACGGGACCGTTCGGGGTTTGTTTCGTTGTTTCGCCTTCTAATGCCATTTGTTAACCCTAAGTCTATATATTTTCAAATTATCATTGTATTCTCAAATCGAGGGTCCCGTGATCGGTCGATCAATTCGTAAGAGTTACATTGGTCCCGTGCGAGGTGTGGGTACCTCTTATAGGGTCATTCGGGGGTTGTTTCGGGGTTTTACCCTCTAATGCCATTTTTTAAGCCTAAGTCCTGATATTTTAAAGTTATCGTCATATTCTCAAACCGTAGGTCCCGTGATCACGTGGTCAGTTCCTACGAGTTACATTGGTCCCTTATCAGGTGTTGGTGGAACTCACGGGACCATTCGGGGGATGTTTCGGGTTTTGGACAATGTTTTTAAGCCTAAGTCCTGATATTTCAAATTATCCTCATATTTTCAAATCGGAGGTCCCGTGATCGCGCGATCAGTTCTTATGAGTTACATTGGTCCCGTGCGAGGTGTTGATGCCTCTCGCGGTACCTTTCGAGGGCTGTTTCGAGGTTTCGCCCTCTAATACCATTTTTTAAGCCTAAGTTTATATATTTTCAAATTATCGTCGTATTCTTAAATTGGTGGTCCCGTGACTGTGTAGTCAATTCATACGAGTTACATTGGTCCCGTGCGAGGTGTTGGTGCCTCTCATCGGGCCGTTCGGGGTTTGTTTCAGGGTTTCCCCCTCTAATGATGTTTTTTAAGCGTTAGTCCTGATATTTTCAAATTATCATCGTATTCTCAAATCCGGTGTCTCTTGATCACGCGGTCCATTCCTACGAGTTACATTAGTCCCGTGCGAGGTGTTGGTGCCTCTCACGGGGCCGTTCGGGGGTTGTTTCGGGTTTTTGCCTTCCAACGCCACGTTTTTAAGGCTAAGTCATGATATTTTCAAATTATCCTCATATACTCAAATTGGCAGTCCCTTGATTGCTCGGTCTATTTGTACGAGTTACCTTGGTCCCGTGCGAGGTGTTGGTGCCTCTCACAGGGCCGCTCGGGGGTTGTTTCGAGGTTTCTCTATCTAACGCCATTTTTTAAGCCTAAGTCCTTATATATGCAAATTATTATCGTGTTCTTTAACCAGGGGCCCCGTGATCGTGCGGTCAGTTCCTACAAGTTACATTGGTCCCGTGCGAGGTGTTAGTGCTTCTCACGGGACTGTTCGGGGATTGTTTCGTGTTTCGGCCATCTAACACCATGTTTTAAAGCTTAATTCCTTATATTTTCAAATTATCCTCGTATTCTCAAATCGGGGGTCCCATGATCACGCACTCAGTTCCTATGAGTTACATTGGTCCCATGCGAGGTGTTGGTGCCTCTCACAGGACCGTTCGGGGGTTGTTTCGAGGTTTCGCCCTCTAATGCCATTTTTTAAGCCTAAGTCTATATATTTTCAAATTATCATTATATTCTCAAACCGGGGCTCCCGTGATCGCGCGGTAAGTTCGTACGAGTTACATTAGTTCCGTGCGAGGTGTTGGTGCCTCTCCTGGTGCCATTCGGGGGTTGTTTCGAGGTTTCGTTCTCTAATGCCAGTTTTAGCCTAAATCTAGATATTTTCAAAATATCGTCATATTCTTAAATCGGGGGCCCCTTGATCTCGCGATCCGTTCCTACGAGTTACATTGCTCCCGTGCGAGGTGTGAGTGCCTTTCACGGGACCGTTCGGGGTTTGTTTCGTGGTTTTGCCTTCTAATGCCATTTTTTAACCCTAAGTCTATATATTTTCCAATTGTCATTGTATTCTCAAACTGGGG
This sequence comes from Sambucus nigra, assembly GCA_949130495.1. Taxonomy (NCBI): domain Eukaryota; kingdom Viridiplantae; phylum Streptophyta; class Magnoliopsida; order Dipsacales; family Adoxaceae; genus Sambucus; species Sambucus nigra. The sequence goes on along the minus strand of OX422219.1, from coordinate 354,953,389 downwards.
GTCCCGTGATCGCGCGATCAGTTCATAAGAGTTACATTGGTCCCGTGCGAGGTGTTGGTTCCCCTCACGGTGCCGTTCGGGGGTTGTTTCGGGGTTTCGCCCACTAATGCCATTTTTTAAGCCTAAGTCCTGATATTTTCAAATTATCATCGTATTCTCAAATCGGGGGTCCCGTGATTGCGTGGTCAGTTCTTACGAGTTACATTGGTCCCTTGTGAGGTTTTGGTGGAACTCACGGGACCGTTCGGGGGATGTTTCAGGTTTTGTCCATCTAACACCATGTTTTTAAGCCTAAGTCCTGATAGTTTCAAATTATCTTCATATTCTCAAACCGGGGGTCCCGTGATCGCGCGGTCAGTTCTTACGAGTTACATTGGTCCCGTGCGAGGTGTTGATGCATCTCACGGTACCTATCGGGGGTTGTTTCGAAGTTTGTCCCTCTAATGCCATTTTTCAAGCCTAAGTCTATATGTTTTCAAATTATCATCGTATTCTCAAATCAGGGGTCCCGTGATCACACAGTCAATTCCTACGAGTTACATTGGTCCTGTGAGAGGTGTTAGTGCCTCTCACCGGGCCGTTCGGGGGTTATTTCGGGGTTTCGCCCTCTAATGCCATTTTTTAAGCCTTAGTCTTGATATTTTCAAATTATCACTGTATTCCCAAATCGGGGGTCTCGTGATCACGCGGTCCATTCCTACGAGTTACTTTGGTCCCGTACGAGGTGTTGGTGCCTCTCTCGGGGCCGTTCGGGGGCTATTTCGGGTTTTCGCCTTCCAACGCCATGTTTTTAAGGGTAAGTCCTGATATTTTCAAATTATCCTCGTATACTTGAACTGGGAGTCCCGTGATCGCTCGGTCTATTTGTATGAGTTACCTTGGTCCCGTGCGAGGTGTTAGTGCCTCTCACGGGGCCGTTCGGGGGCTGTTTCGGGGTTTCGCTATCTAACGTCATTTTTTAAGCCTAAGTCCTAATATATTCAAATTGTTATCATATTTTCAAACTGGGATTCCCGTGGTGGTGCGGTCTGTTCGTACGAGTTACATTGGTCACATGCGAGGTGTTGGTGCCTCTCACGGGGCCGTTCGGGCTTGTTTCGGGTTTTCGCCGTCTAACGCCATGCTTTTGAGCCTAAGTCCTGGTATTTTCAAATTATCCTTGTGTACTCAAATTGGGAATCCCGGGATCGCACGGTCTGTTTGTACAGTTACCATGTGTAATCCCCCGTATTTTTATGGCTTTTAAAATCTCTGATTTATTAAATTTAATTGAGATATTAATTTAATAATAATCCAAAAAATTATTTTTTAATGTTTACTAGCGTGATGTAAGTTAGTAATCATTTAATATTTGTTGAATATTAATGGATGAGTAAAGTAATACATTATATTTATTTTATTAAAATTGTCACGAGTGATTAAAATGGAAATAATGGAAATTTAAGTTGGGACGCGCCTATGTTGTGTCAGGACTAAATTATTATTACAAAAGTGAATAAATTATTAGTCGCCCATATGGTCATTTCGAGTGTGCAAAAGTTTCCAGAAGGGTCGAGATAGTCAGAAAAGTGTACCCGGGGGTTTAGTTTCGGTCTCGGGGCATTTTTAGGCCTAATTGACATCCCAGGAGGGTATTTTAGACATTTTGTATTTTTGGGTAATTAAACCCACGAATTTCCTTAGTATATAATAGACATTTGGTGTTGTCTCTTGGGGTTAACAAACATAACCTAAGCCCAGTCATTAGAGAAGAAGGTGAAGAGATTAGAGAAAAAGGTGAAGAATTTCCAAGCAATCCAAGGCCTAGAACTCAGCTGATTGCATCGTCACCACCACCAAAATGTAGATCGCCGGACGAGGAACGCAACCATATAATTTTCATCAATAAATCAGACCCTTGAATCCCAAGCAAGTATATATCTTACTGTGATACCCCGACTAATTAAATACTGGGTAGCTACTCCTTTATTAAATCAATTCAAAATGCCAAGTTGGTTCAGTTAATAGCATCACTGTCGAAAACATTTGAATGATTACTAACCACCTAGTATTTAAAAAGTGAGTTGCCAAATTTTAAGTTAACTCTGATTAATATGAAATAAGTGAAATGTAAAGGATAACATAACCATTCACAATAAAGTCCAACTATAGTAAATCAACAAGTAAAAATGAGTCTAGAGGAAATACTCCTCACAACAATCCCAATATGGAAAGAAATAAAGCAAGTCTGCATCCTGAATTAATTACAAACCAAAAGTCTGAATAATTGAAAGAAATGAAATGTCTCTAAAAGAAATGGGCGACATGCCCTACAACTGATGAAATCTGAATATAGAGTCAAGGCAAATGAAGCGTCTACTAGCAAGGGCCTGTAACTTCCACAATAGCTACAGCTCGTCACCTGACTGGAAATACTATGCATGGTGTCCTTGTGGTTGGGCACCTAAAAAGGTTTTTACAAAAATAGATTTGAAAGCAAACGGGTCAGATCCCGAAAGTGGAGAGTATTTTAAAAACAGCAAGTGTTTTAATAACATTAAAACAATGAATGCAAAATACATGTTAGGACATGCTCTCACATGAAATACTCACCTCTTGACTAATTGTGCACTCCTAACGTACCGTACCCATTCAAGTGATTCTCATATCTAACTAACCGACATAATATCTAACCTTCCTACTCAATTCACACTATATATTCCCTATGTTATCACTTAAACAGATATCTTTAATTAAACTCGGATTCTCAATTGTTAACATTACAATTCACGGTATGTTATCCCTTTTTAACTTCTCATGGAGTTACTATAAATTATTCTCGCAATTAAACATAACAATTCCTTTTCATTTAACCGTATTTTATTCACATCATAAATATACAAGCACCCCGAGCCTAAGCTGCGGTGCACACATACTCTGCTATCCATCCCGGTACATCACGTACATAAGGATTACAAATTCCAAACTCTCAAGAATTGTTAGAATAAGCACAACACACAAAAATGGAGGCGAACATAATTCAACATATCCATGGGTCACGTACATACCTACGCTCCATAGTCAGCTGACTTAATAACTCACAATTAAGTCATTCCTTTGAACTATGTCCTCTAGGTACCAATCCAGATCCGGGCACACAAGGATTAGATGGCCCTAAGCGAACGTAAACCTCCCGTGATAACAAGTATGGTAGGTATGTCATACACATAAGATCATATACATATACTAAGCATGCACACATCTTAGTAATTACCATAATATATTAGTGGTATACTTCTCATTCTTATACCAATACACTTGTCCCCGGTTTATATATACACATCATCCATTATCCTCACGTCGTAATTAGTCAATCACGTCCTAACCCAAAATTTCCATTTGGTTCAAATCATTCTTCTATATTTTACTCCCCAATATATCCCGAATATCCCAACTATATCAATTAGTCATCAAGGTAAGGTTATCTCTACTATTAACCGAGGTTACGGGACACTAGAAATCAAACCAGGCCAAAAAGGCCAATCTGTCAACTCGTTAGAAGTCTCGTTCGAACGAGGTCGTTCGAACGAGAGTTCTTTCGAACGAAGTGGCCATCTAACGAGATCTCATTTGAACGAAAGGCATCGAACGAACATCCCACTCGTTAGAAGTCAAACTGTCAACTCGTTAGAAGCTCGTTCGAACGAGCTCATTCGAACGACCTGGGCAGGTCTTCTAACGAGGTGACAGTTTCAAGCCCAGAAATTTCCTATTACGTTTTTCACCAATTTTCTCACCTCAAAACTCCTCCAAAAATTATTCCAACAATATTTTAAGGTTCCTCAACATTCCTAAACATTCTTAGGTCGTAATCTAGCACATTCATGGGATCAAATCCTCCTATACAACACCTAATTATTTAAATCTCTCAAAGTTTTCCCCAAACCTTATGAGTATGAACCCTAGAATTTAAAGTCATCAATTTCCATATATAAATCCGTTTTTGTAACATAAAAATTAGTAATTCTTTGGTCAAATCACCCAATAACAACTCTACATGCAAACCTACATCAAAATCTGAATTTATAACTCCGATTTCATGGGTTTTTATAAGTCTCTCAATACAATGCAAATTTATCAATTTTCTAAGCATGGAAGAAACATTCACTTGAAATTAACGTAATTAAACCACTTGCCTCTGATCTTTCTCTTAATTTGATGTTGAACTGATGAAGGTTGATCTCTCTCTCTCTCTCTCTGCAGAATTCTCCTTCCTCTCTCTCTCTACCAGTTTTTCTCCAAGATGACAATGGTGGTTTAGAGGTTGCCTTAGGAAACTCTTAAAACTTTTTCCAATAACTCCCGTAACCCATTAAGTCATTTAGTGTTGTTAGTGGGTTTAGTGGGTAAAGACTAAATCAGATTTTTAACTTCTAATTTTCTTGGGTTTTAATTCCCAAAATTCCGAAATTACCAAAATGCCCTTTTAAGTTACCGGTATGGCCCAATAATGCCCCGGGATCCAAACTTAACCCCCGGCTAGTGTTTTCTGACTATTTCGACCCTTCCGGACTCGTTGGCGCACTCAAAATGACCATACGGTTGATGAAAGTAAAATTCACTTTTTAATTCAAATAATTACATTTCTGACGCGACTGTCACACGCGTCCAAACAAAATTTCCCAAATTGCCGTATTTCTATCTCACGACAAATTCAATATTTTCAATATTCATATATTGCCATTTATACACATTATAATCAAATACCAACTCACATCTCGTTAGTATTTTATCCGGATTAATTCTCAATTAATTCACATTTAATTTAATTAATCCCATAAATAAATATCACAAAAATACGGGGTATTACACTTACTGATTTCCAAGTTAATATACCTTCCATGTTAGTCTAGAAATGAAAATCATATGTTTTAATTAAAGAATTATATGTTTTGGAAGATAATTTATATGTGTTGTAGGGAGAATCCATATAGTCTGAAACTGTGATCATACGTAGAGCATTACCCATGGACTTATTATGATATTTGGGAAGAAAATCTAGATTAAAATAGAGGTTTGTGATTATTCATGCAAAATTTCGTTTTATAAAGAAATCTGAGATTAAACCCCTTTTTGATTGATTCGTTGAGGATTTATATATGTTGTTACGTTAGAACTTGTTTATATATATTGCTTATACATTTGGATAATTTTGATGGGAGTTTGGGATGATATTATAAAGGTTTGGAGGGGTTAGGATGATTGAACCCGTAGGTTCAAAATTGCAGAAAACTGGGCATGAACTGCTTGATCGATCTATCGACCAAGAGCATCGATCGATCGATGATCAATCGATCGACCCCATTCCACGATTGACTGATCCCTCTTGGAAATCGCATGTTTTTCCCCTTTTTTTTAATTCGAATAAAATACGTGGGAACCCTTGAATATCTTTTAAATAGTATAACGGGTTATGAAGAGGACCAGTAGGTAGACTCCATTGAGTGAAATCAATATAAGATGAAATTGTGGGTTAACGGGGAGTTATTCATACATTGGAAATTGTGCGTATGTTTACCAAAAGATTTATACTCGTGAAAGATTTTAACTAGAAGGTAAGTGAGGGTATACCTACTGAAATTATACTTAGTGAGAGAGAATACTTCGAGAGATGAGAAGTAAGTATGAAATAAATTATAATTGAGAATAAAAGAGACGAATCCGTTATGCGAGATAATTGAGTAAAATATGTGCTAAGAATGGATGATACTAATTATGGGTCGTGGGTGAATTGGAAAATGTGAATATTTATATATATGATTGTGTGACTGTGCATATATTATGTATATGTGTAAAAATCATACCCGCACTACTTGCTATCATGGAGGTTTCCACGCCGGGACGGTCTTATCTCGATTGGACCTTTATAGGGGATATTGACTCCTACCCTAGAAGATAGTATTCCTTGATACAGGCTATCTGAGAATGATAGTCAGATGTTCTAAGAGACATGAGGGTATGTGCTGACCTCTTAGGATCTGAAACTATGTTTTGCCCCCATTTGTATGTGTATTGTGTTAATGCAGTTTGAGAGTGATTTCGAACTAGTATTTCCCTTAGTATGAGTGAAACGGGGACTTGATAGCAGAGTATGCCAGCACCATAAATTTATGTTGGGTGCCGATAGTATATATATATATATATATATGCTTGTATATGGAAGCTTTATACTGTGTGTATAAGTAGTTAAGTAATGAATAAATGCTTCCGCTTTATAATAAGTGTTCTTGAATTTTGTAATGGTAACTAAGTGGTTCTAAGTAACGTAAGAATATGGAAGAGGATTATTTTATAAAACTAAATATTATGGACTTAGTACTTCTCGGGATAGAACTTTATGGGAGGATAAGTTAGATAGACTTATGTGATCAGTAGAAGGTAGGCGTGCACACTAGATGAGAGGTCAGAATTCTCAAGAGAGTCTCGCATACTAACATGGTGGTTATATTAGCCGGTAAGCATTTTAAATACTTGCTAAACTATTTTTAAAACTATTTTACACTCGGGCTCTGATCCATTTTTTGTCATTTCTTTCTCTTTTGTATATATATGTATGTATTATAAGTGCCTAGCCACAGGGGCATCTTGCATAGGTTCTTAGGATTGGATGTGCTGTAGCTTATGTGGAAGTTGCAGACCTTTGCTTTAGACGAACTCTTCATTGATTCAGTTCTTTCTTTAGTTCTTCATAGTTAGGTCATGTGTCGCCCAATTTCCTATTCCATTTTTCAGATATTTATGTGCATTTATATTTTTGGTATTCAGTACTCCTTGGGAGTTAACTATTGTCATGATGATTTCATTTATGGTTCTTAAACTTGGTTTGGATTATCGAGATGATTTAAATTCTGCGTGTTAATTGTCATCCTTAGTATTTATGTGATTCTTAAACTATTGGTTATTAATAAAGGTTTTCATATTGGAATTTAATAAAATGAAAACAAGACTTTAAATTGTTTTAACACTTAGCTTAATTATTTAGGGTGTTCAAATTGGAAATATTATTTTATGACAGTGATGTTGAGAATGAACCAACCGTTCACCTTGATGTTAATTTAATAATGGATTGATCACCCGGTATTTAATTATGCAAGGTGTTACTCCTTGGTCTCGTGCGAGGTGTTTGTGCCTCTCACGGGGCCGTTCGGGGGCTGTTTTGAGTTTTCGCCATCCAACGCCATGTTTTTAAGCCTAAGTCCTAATATATGCAAATTATCCTCGTATTCTCAAACCGGAGTCCCGTGATCGCACGGCCTGTTTGTACGAGTTACATTGGTACCGTGCGAGGTGTTGGGGCCTCTCACTGGGTCGTTCGGGTGTTGTTTCGGGTTTTCACCCTCTAACGCTATGTTCTTAAGCATAAGCCTAAGTCCTGATATTTTTCGCCCTCTAACGCTACGATCAAGGTATATATAGCTGTTATATATGGACATATATAGACTTTATATATGGCCTTAAATAGCTACTATATATAGCCATATATAGCTATTATATATGACCTTATATTGCTGCTATATAGCCATATATAGCTTCTATATATAGCTGCTGCAGCCGATGTATATTTTCACAAAATCTAAGCGACTTCAACTATACTTGGATCAATTAAAATTCACAGTTATACTTGGATCAAATCATAGTTATACTTGGATCAACTCAAAGTTCATGTATCAATAGCATATCAGTTAATTAATGCACTTGTCAACTTTAATCAATACCATATCAGTTAATGCGATATCAAGTAATTAATGCAGCTATCTCAAGTAAGTATCAACTATAGCATATAGCATGTCAATGTACAATAAGTATAATGACCAACTATAGTACTATAATTACCAGTGAAATCAGGTCTAACTACTATAGCAGCTATAATTACCAGTTATAACAACTATCAATAACCACATTTCAATGTTATAAACTTGAAAATTTCAATATTACCAGGTATAGTAGCTATAAGTAGCAGATCACTAGTATATCAATATAAGTAACAGATTGATATAAATAATCACATTCCAATCAGTAGTAGCTCAGTATAAGTAGTAGCTATAATTAATTAGAAGCTATAGCATATCACATTTTAATATAATCAGTGTAAGTAGCAACTATAATTAAGTAGCAGATCACATTTCAATCTAAGTAGCAGCTATAATTACTAGCTAGACCAGTATAAGTAGGAGATCAGTAGTATGTCAACATAAGTAGCAAACCAATATCAATTATCACATTTCAATCAGTAGCTAGTAGCAACATTAGTCCCATATTACTCAAGTTGGCTTAATAAATTGGCTTAATAAATATGAGAACTATATAAAAAAATATATGGGTTCAAATAAAAATAACTTTTCAATAAGATTTCCTAAAAATAAAAAAATATAACTACGTGAGTATGTACCACATGTTCGTTCTCATCCCAAATAAAAACATGACACCCATGTGTTTCCTACTTCAGGTGATACTATTTCTCCTCGAAATTAAAACGGAAACTTCTCGTTTCTAAATGTGATATGTCTCCCTCTGCCTCTATTCTCATAAAATTAATGATAGACTCCCCTAAAGGAGTCTACCGATCCATTACCCAATTTCCATCCCCACCCTTGATTGCATTACCTAATTTCATCCTAACCCTTAATCTATTTTTAAAAAATAATACATTATATCTCTACACTTATTATTTATTTTAAACAAAAATTAAAAGATATTCTCTTAATTTTTTTAAATTTAACAAATGATTAATTTTAAAAAAGTAGATGAGCATAACCATAACATAGCTAAAGTTGTAGATGAGCAACTACAGTTCATACACTAGAAGGTAAGATAGTTCAATCACTTTATTTGATAAGAAATAAGCCTTTTGCTACAACTCCGGAGATGTCGTCTGTAACATATTAGACCTACCTATACCTATTAGTTAACGAATACTTTCACATTGTTGGTTGCTACTATTCATTTCATACTCGATGAGACGATCCCATTGTCGGTGTAGTCAACGAAGACGAAGAATGATCTTATTTCTTTTATACTTCCTTCAGCTTTTGACCTTCCCTAGGTAGATATCCATGAAGCATCTTTTTCAAATTAAGAGAATAGATTCATTATTTCCGATTGTAGTGGTTCCCTAGTTATCCATGTAATTTTCTTCGAACGAATGTGTCTGTGACGCCATCGCAACTTACCAGACAAAGCAAGATGAACCCCTTTCCCATTCTCTATGGAAAGGTTATTAGGCCACCTATGTTATGGTTATGTAAGGGTTTAGTGATCGACTCTTCGAGCAATCATTTTGATATAGAAAGGCCTCAGAAACTCTTATATTACAGTTATATAAATTGTTATATAACGGGGTCGTGCGAGGTGTTGGTGCCTCTCACGGGGCCCTTTGAGGGTTGTTTCGTATTTTTGCCCTCTAACGCCATGTTTTTAAGCCTAAGTCACGATATTTTCAAACTATCATCATATGCTCAAACCGGGAGTTCCGTGACTGCACGGTCAGTTCCTACGAATTACATTAGTCTCGTGCGAGGTGTTGGTGCCTCTCAAAGGGCCCTTTGGGGACTGTTTCGGGTTTTTGCCTTCAAACGGCATGTTTTTAAGCCTAAGTCTAGAAATTAGCAAATTATCATCGTATTCTCAAACCAGGAGTCTTTTGATCATGCGGTCAATTCCTACGAGTTACATTGGTCTCGTGCGAGGTTTTGGTGCCTCTCACAGGACCGTTCGGGGGCTTTTTCAGGTTTCCTCCTTCTCACACCATATTCTTAAGCCCAAGTCTATAAATTTTCAAATTATTGTCGTATTCTCAAACCGGGAGTTCTGTGATCACGTGGTCAGTTTTTACGAGTTACATTGGTCTCGTGCGAGGTATTAGTGCCTCTCACGGGGCCGTTCGGAAGTTGTTTTGGGTTTTCACCCTCTAACTCCATGTTTTTAAGTTTAAGTCCTGACATTTTCAAATTATCATCGTATTCTCAAATCGGGAGTCCCGTGATTGTACGATCAGCTCTGATGAGTTACATTGGTCCCGTGCGAGGTGTTGGTGCTTCTTACGGGGCCGTTCGGGTGTTGTTTCCAGTTTTTACCTTCTAACGGCATGTTTTTAAGCCTAAGTCTAGATATTTTCAAATTAATGTCATATTCTCAAATCGAGAGTCCCCTGACCATGCGGTCAGTTCCTTTGAGAGAGTTTAAAAGTATATTTGTATTATTAATCCAAGAAATCTAACAGAGTATTCAACAACCAAACCAACAACCAATAATTATCCCGCACTCCTTCTATCATCTACGTGATAAAAGACATACCCATAATCCCAATATCTCACTGTAGTAAGGTCATTTCTCATTTTATACATGATAAATACATAAATGACACTGTTATTAATGCGCACACGTGTTTGCGATTCATATTTGAAGTAGAGAATTAAGGACATGAATAACATGAAAATGTAAGTAAAACATGAATAACACGACGACAAGACACGATAAGACAATTGATGCGAGTCTTGATTGCCACACAAACATAACACGACAACAGTATTGTAGTTATTTTACCATCTATTTGCAGAATCACCATGAATAATTGTCCCATATATATCACATAAAATGACAACACAATTTTTTTTACTATTAGTTTGTTATCCACTCCCCTTCCCCCACCCAGAACTTTGGTATGTTAATTGGGAACACAGTTATTAATTTCTACACAACCTTTAGGAGACTGTGTCCATGGGGTAGGTATGTTGAAAACTGAAAATTTTACTAAAACACATATAGATATAAGATGAATAAAGCATACCAGATTGAAATATTTTTCACATTTTCCCTCAATTATCTGTAACCAAAAGAGAAAAAAATATTAAAATTCATCTATCTGCACTCATAATAGAAGTAAATTATTAAAATTATTAAACTTATCTGAACTCAGTTTAAACACAAACTGTCAATAAGGGGGTAAAAATAAGTAGTTGCCTCCTTAAATCGAATTATGTTTGGATGCCGAAGTGATCTATGATTTATGATCTCTCTTGCAACATTTTCATCAATCTATAACAAAAAAAATTATTAGAATGGATATATTTAGTTGTGTTACTTTGGATTTCGAGTTCTAATAAATCTAAAATAAGTATTTTTAATAAATGTTATGACAATGACACCAAGTGTGTTGCTAAAACTTGTTGTGCTATTGTGTCAAAAACTTGACTCCCTATTGAACAATTTGCATATACATATATAATATAAACATGAAACATACATAAATATAGGTAACAACAAATGGAAAAAAACATACTGGAAAAAACAATCCCTTGTGGAACTGAACTCAACATTTAGCATGCGCCAACGACAAAGCACCCGATGGTGACAAGATCTACCGGTGTACAAAGCACAATCAAAATCATTTGAAAATAAAAAATTCAATAAAAAAAATAGCAATACACATTAATGTAAGTAATATTACCCAACAAACATGCCAAATAATTCATAGAATTAATTAGTTGTAACTGATAGTGTGTGCAATAGTATAAATGATTACCTATAACACAAAAAAAAAATTAAATTAGTAAATGCATCAAATATAGTTAACAATAAATCGTAAAGAAAACCCCAGCACTCACCTTGAAATCTTCAATCCTTAAATAAGCCCAAATAACCCCCAATATAATATGATGTCATGCATATAACCCAAAACAAAGTGGATGTAATTTTTTTTACTTATTAAAAATCCATTGAATAAAATTTTGTCAAAAAAAATATTATGTCTAGGGTTTACTAACACATATTATTTTTTTGACAAAAATCTATACATACACACACATACAATCTATACATACACACACATACAATCTAGGGTTTATTGACATAAAAAACAATTTATTTGTTCATAGTTACACACATATACACATAAATCTATGCATACACACACATATAAACAAAAATCTATACATACCGACACAGATACACACACATATACATAAATATAATTCTATACATACACACACACACACAGAGATATCAGCCACAAATCAACAAATCGAAATACACACACATATATACACACATATCTTTCACAAATCTAAGAGCTGAAATCGCAGAAACCCCTTAGCAGAAATCGAATCGCAAAAATCGCCCAAACCTTCTTAGCCAAAATTGCAAATGCCCAAATAAAAACTAGGGTTTGAGAAAAGCGCATTTTTCTTAATGGTTGAACCTGGTCACAGCTAAGAGCCGTGACCTACCATCATGACCCATTAGTTCCTTACTTGTGCGATAACAGCAGTAGATTGACGAATGGTCACGGCATCCAGTCGTGACCCCCATGCGCATCCAATAGCAGACCTTCAATTAAAGGATGGTCACGGCCCATAGCCGTGACCCACACCAAGAAATGGTCACGGCCCCCGACCGTGACCCCATATGTGTGTGTTTTGTGCTTCGTCATGCCTACGATCACGGTCAAAGTTCGTGACCCATCCATGACCAAGCATGGAGGGAATTTTGATGCTAATTTAGCGCCAAGGTGGTCACGACGTGGTCACGATCCAAGTCTGACCAACAGTGGTCACGGACCAAATCCGTGACCACTTTCAGAGCATCCATAACTTAGTGTGGTAATAAATATGGTCACGACCAAAATTGAGATGGTCACAGCCCAAGTTCGCGACCAGCTGGTCTCAGACTTGGGTCGTGACTCGCTAGGCATGACCATTCGCAGGATTTGGTGTAGTGTAAATGATATTAATAAACTTGTAATCTACTGAGTTAAGAGATAAACTATTGAATAACTAACACATAATGAAGTTGAGAGTAATGAGGGAAATAGGGATACTTAAATTTACGTGGTTCATCCCAATTTGGTGCCTACGTTTGTAAGTGGTGTGATCTTTATTCCTTTAGATGACAATCATCATGGAAATATAGTTGAATACAATCTCCCTCTCTACTATTTAGCAGCATAACATTATAATAACATCTCATGCCTTTATTGAGGTTAGTAGGTTGTTATTTATAGGCTACTGAGAATGAGAAAAATAGGGACATATGTTTCATCTTTATGAGTCAGGTAAGATCTCATTTTATAAGTTGAGTGAGAGATTAATCACAAGTTAGTTATGTCATATGAGGAGATTATGTTCATATTTTCCTCTGTTTCACGTGTATCTAGTTAATGACATGACTTAGTCACATAGTTCACTCTCCGAGAAGATGTTAACTAATAATGTTATCCTTATGGTCACTCTAGGCTAAAGCCAACTCCATGACGAGTCGACCTCACATCCGATCCTCAGCTCCTAAAATGTATTAGGTCGCATGCTTGGTTAATTCTTGTGACACGTGTCATCTTTTGATAGGTCCATGAAGTACACTATAATTAGGTTACATCACTTAAACTTAAAATGATTAGATCTAATTTTTTTTAAAAGGAAGGTGTTATTAGATCATGCATATAAAATTCAAAATCCTTTGAGTTTAATTTTCACTAAACATGATGAAAAATCTACATCTAAATCAATTAGATGCAAATTCAATATAATTTGTGATTACGTGAGATCGAGACAAATTATTTCAACTCAATCGTAATTATGTGAGATGTAAAGATCTAGAAAACTAAATCAATTGTAGATCTAAAATTATATGAGGTTGTATGTTGTGAATAAAAGTAGACGCGAAAAATGAGCATAACACTGAGATGTATGATGAAAAACCCGACCTAGGGTAAAAAACCTCGAGACGCTACAACCAATCCACTAGAAAAATGAATATGCTAAAGGCGATGAACCATTTACATAAATTGATTTCCCTTAGAATCTCTCACACTGCACCAATCCTTAATACTCCACCAGATCTGGCGGCTCTCATCCAATCATCTGTTATAAAGAGAGGAGACTATACCTCAATTAAATTCCATGCATTCAATTTGAAGATAACATATTCAATTATTTAGATTTTCCTCCTTATCCACCTCTTAACGGAATATCTTCAATCCCAAATCATTAAGGATAGGATTTTTAAGGTTGATTTTATAAATCAATTAAAAATCACTCACAAAATGTTCCAATTGAAGGGAAGAAAAACAAGACTAAACTAGTTTTTCTAGGGATGGAAATAGAAGCACTAGTATATAAGAATTTGTCGAAGAAACGTAAGAGTTATAATTAAAAAGTGGAGCCAAAATGAACTTTTATAAGAAAAAAATAGTTTTTTCAGTTCTGCGAAGTCCGTGCACATAGATGCCTTTTTAGTCATCCACACTGCTATTAAAAATGGATAAAAAGGAACCTATAGGACATATCCATGCGCATAGTTCTGGGCCGAATATAAAACTTTTTAAAAATATCCTAACCGAAAGGCACTATTTGAACGCGTTCTCAAAATATGACTTTCGAATGATACTAACAAGTGCAAGAAATGTGGAAAAAATATGTTGACAAAGAGAGGGACTCATAAAGTGTAAAAAATATCGTATACCATATTCAAAAAGGTCCAAACTCCCACAGGAGTGTATGAGTTGATAAAGCGATGCAACTCAAATTGGTTTGAATGCGAATAGAGGCATGCAAGGAAATCAAGCATCTAGACACACAATGATTGTCAAAGATAAGTTTCGAGAGTAAAATAAAAAATCATATACGTCCAACAAAGAGAATATTTTAACACAAAACAATCCAAGAAACACTTTCATATATTTACATATTTGTTCACCGTTATCTTATATTAAAAAATCTTGTTATAATTTAGATTCTACTCATACATGAATGTAAGCCCAATTTAGGGTTGAACCACAATTTTTTTTTATTTATCTCCTTCTCTTTATCCCCTCCTAAACAAATTCTTTCAGTTTTATGTTTAGTTAAGTAGTTTTTTATTTATATTTTGCTAATATGACATGACCTCATCATAATACCCATATTCCAGTATTAATAGATATCTCGACCAAGCATAATTCATTTAAATTTAATACTTAAACCCGCTTCAAATAAAGTGTCTATCTTCTTTTTTGGGACATTTAGTATATACACTCAAGTTTTAAAAGCTAATATACAATGAGTAAAGCTACATGTACAAACAAATTACAAGAAGGTGATGTGACAAGATAACGTAGTATTGCATATTATTCTTTACATGATAGTGTACGACACTTTATTACATCAAAAATTTTATTATACCCGAAATGTTCAACCAAGGCTTGAACTGAATGGCATGGCATTCACAACAAGATAAAAGAAAAAGGAGGTGATTGATATGTAATAGGTTGGCAAAACGGTATTTTGGCAAAGATAAGTTTTATTTGATTTGTTCATTTGTTACCCATTTCGAGGATCCATCAAAGTAATTTTATTTCATTTATCCATTCTTTGTATTTTTTGGGTCTATGGATTTTTTAACGATTAATATTTCATTCATTTAATTTTAATTCCAATATATGTTCTTGATTTTTTTGTATTTACTTTGTCCCCTTAGTTTAAAACATTCTATTTTCTTACATTGTGATTTGTTTTTTGAAAATTAAATAAGAATGGATCATAAAAACTATAAACCTATATTATATATCTACAGTATTGCATAGTGAATTATTATTTTAAATAGATTTTCATTTTATTAAAAAAGAATGTTGTTAAATTTAAAAGAAATATACATTTTTATAAAGATTATATGTTTCTTTTTTATCCTTCTTTATATTAAAATAAACTCTATGTAATTTAAAAAATTGTTTTGAACTATTCTTTGTAATAAAAAAAAGCCACATTATTTTTAACTATTTTTATTAAAAAAATTATATATATGTTATTAAAAACAGTTTTTTAGATAAAAAAAAATCATTACGTTATTTCAAAAGCACATTTTTAATTATATTTTATTAAAAAAATGTCTGTTATCTATAAAAATATTTGTTTCAACTTTTTTAATAAATAAAAATGTCCCTTATTTCTAACATATTTGTTTTTTAAAAACTGTACATATTTTAATTGTTTTTTATTTTAAAATATTGTATGTTATCTATTTTAAAACAATTAGCATCCTTTATAAATAAAAAAATGTTCGGTCTTTCAAGTGCTTTTATTAAGGGTAATTTGGTCTTGTGTATAATAACAATATGTCTTGCATTGATATTTATAGTATTGTTCCAAAATGGAAACATATAGTTACTTAAAGTTATAAAAGTTACTAAGGGCCTATTTGATAATAAATGTTATTAAAGAGGTGGAATGGAAACTTTTGCCCTGGCAAATTTTATCCATGCAAATTTTTACCTGGAAAATAAATTTTTGGGTTGTTTTATAACTAAATTTTTCATGCTGACAAATTCTATAATTTCCATATTTTTGCGTTTGATAGCATAATTTTCCTACTAAAAAACACCTATATTCCTACTTATATATGTTATTTGATAACCAAAATTTGTCATGAAAATTGAGAGTTTTGCTAAATAAAAATTGACTTATATTGTAGTTAGGTCACTTTTTTGTTATCCAATTTTTTTTAATACTTATCAGTTTTTTGTCTTCATTTCCAGGAATATCATGTGGTGTTACATGCGAGTGTGGTGTAGGATGAGAAAGGATGGAAGAATGTAGGGTCCGTTTGATTGCAAGTTAACAAATGAGTTGGATTAAAGTATTCAAGTTCGAAGAATTTACTTTATTTTTTATGAAAATACATTTTTTTGGACAAAATCTGTTGAAATTGAATGAATGTACTTGAATGGTGATGACACTGTATAGACAAAATTAATTTAAAATGGCCCATTGATAATGTTGTGGATATGTGTTTCACAACTAGATTTAAAATATAAAAAAATACCAGTGTTGTAATCTTTTTTCCATCTGTTCAATTTCCATTTGTATTAGATGGATACATTTCTCACTGTCTTTGGTTGGATCTTTACAATATTTGTAGATTTTACTCGTGGGACAGGTAAACCATGCCAATTACAATAGCACTATAAATCACAGCGTCTATCATGTAACCTAGGCTACTTCAAATGACCATAATAAGGAATGTATTCTTTACTTGGAGGTAACCATTTCATCACATGGCAAACATCACCTAAAGAATATGATGTGCATATAGGAATGTTTTCTAAAACCCTTTTCTCCCCAAACCAACTCCCTCCATGGGGATGTTCGTAGATTTTTGGGTAAGTCAAAACGGGTGAAACATCCTCAACATCAAATGATATTGGTGTGACACCCCGCCTAATAAAATATCGGGTGATCAGTCCTATACCAAATTAAAACAGGAATCCCAGTTGGTTCATTCTTAGTATCACGGACGAAAAACTTTTTAAAACTTACTAACCACCTAGTATTCCAAAAAGCAGGTGCCAAATTTTAACTTTTTAAATTAAAGAAACAATAACATGCGAAAAGATAATATGAGTCATACACAACGACTGAATTAAATCAACTGAATATATAATTAAATTATTTTTCGAATAAACCATCGGCCACCAAAGTAAATAGTCCAATAACGACATCCAACATCAGAATAAACAAATCTGAAAATTGTACTGAAAAGTCTGGGCGACAAGCTCTAAGTAAAACTTAAACTGATAAATGATTCCTACTCTAGGAAGGAATGAACGATGCGTCTAATCCAAACTCCTGCTAGCATCCACATGTGTCGCAGCTCCGTGTCCCTGAAATGGAATGTCAATCTTGGCATCCCTGTGGCTGGACACGTAAAAGGTTTTGAAAATAGTTTTATAGCAAGGGTTAGAACCCAAAATATTTTGAAAATATTTAGCAAGTGAATTAACTACAGTAAATTAAAAATGCATGAATGCGCATCATATTTAAGTTAGCATCGCACTCTTTATAGGACATACTCACCCCTCCACTAATGTCCAGACCTAACAGTTTCCTTAACCCTACCTAGTTGTACTACCCCATCCAACTAATCCTGGTATAATCTCCCCTTGCCATTCTACTCTAAACCGAGTAGTATTATTCATGGGTTATAAGTTATCTCACCAATTAACCTAATTAATTTCTTTTAAATAATATCATATAACTGTGACATAAGTTATATAAAGTAAATACATCACACACTGTATCATTACACACATAAAATATTTAATATTATTATATACGTATCTATACTACAACATCCACACATATTTTATGTGTATGTCCATCCCTCCGAGTATACCCTCACTGGATTATTCCCTCTAAAGTCCTATCTCACTAGGTGTGGTCACATAACCTAGTTACCCAAGTCGGAATCACTCACCAACCTGACCCAAAATATAAACATAGTAAAGGCGGTCATATTCCTTCCCTGAAAGTGAGATAATCCCTTCACCCATATACCGGATGCTATGACCTGGGGATATACTCACCCTACTCCTCAAGCTAGGGGGATTCACCCACATCGCGCAACCTCCCTTGATAGCACTAGAGTATATAAATTAAATAAATATCTAGTCACTGATATTTAATAGCGCACACAAAGTACATACATATATTATACTATCACCACGCCGTATATATATAATATAAATCCCGGCTTTACCGTGTACTAAAACACGTAACACTAGCCTGTATATTCCCGAGCCTATGGTCCGACTCAAATTAATTAATTTTCTCATTAACTAATTTATTACCTTCCCGAGTCTAAGATCCGACTCTAATTTGATTAATTTACACATCAATAAATTTAATACCTTGTGTCGCCCAACAAATATTCTTGGACTCACTCACTTGGCCCGTACCATCATTAATACCCAATCCTATATTACGCCCCATAATTAATTAATCACACCTAAATTCCTTTAATAATGTAGTGCCACTCAACTACAATACCCGAATATTTTGCTATGGTCCAAAATTAATACCTACGAATTATTTCCCGAAATTTATCCATCTTGTGACATACAATTATCACCCTCATAAACCCAATTATATCCCCTTATAATTGCTAAGGAATATGTGCTACATATGAATTTATCACTAAATAAAAAATAGGGGAATAAATGTTAAATTAATTTCCCTTTATATATAAAACTGGCGAACCTGCCAAAAATCTGCGACCATCGATCGATCGATCCATCCCATCCATTGATTGATCCATCGAACAGGTCAGCTCCTTCTCCGACCTCTTGTTCCACCATTGATGAACCCTCAAGCTTTTAGTTTATTCCCAAACCCTTAACCAATCACAACCAACATTTCATTTACATAGAGATGTGTTCTAATCTTCCTAGAAGACCTAAATTATTCATCGATTCATCAAAATCCCAAACTTTTCCCGAATTGGGTTTCACCCGGGTTTATTCTACGGAGATATAAATTCGTCACACTGATTCGAAACTTGTTACCAATTCTCACTAATTAGAATCCTACAACTGATTCCAGCAGTCCCATATCCATATTCACCATTAATTTAGTCCCAAACCTACATACACTACGCAAATTCGGAAATCCCCCTTTTATCTATTTAACCCATAACCAAAACAGATGTTTGATACACATACTATGATATGAATTGATTATCATAATTTAGGAATCACAACAGTTAACCACTTACCTGGAATCATTCGTAGAGTCTGATCTGTTGGTGTAGTTAATGGTTTGATGACGAACACTCAATTAGTCCTTTAATTTTGACTCTAAAAGATCCCCAATTGGCTCTTGATTGGCTTACTCTTTTTCTCTATCAAAGACCTAAGTTTAGAATTATGTTAATTGTCGTTCAACACTCCCCCAATTAGGTTTAAAACCCCTAATCCCGTTTTTGGTCTCATGGGCCTAATTAAAATGGCCCAAATCCCCCTGTATGGGCTCGGCTATGCCCAAAAATGCCCCGAGACCCGATTACTACCCCCGAGTACTCTTTTCTGACTATCTCGACCCATCTGGACTCAACCGTGCACTCAGAATTGTCATCTGAAGTACTTTTCAACATTCTCCAATTTTGACCTCAAAATTCGACACACCAAATTTCGAACAATTAAACGTAAAGTCGCCAAATATAAACAATTCTTCCCACTAAAATAAATTCTCCAAATCATAAATTTAAGTTTCTCCAATTTAAATATTGTTATATCTCCCATAAATAATTAAATACTAAATCCTCAAAATTATGGGGTGTTACATACTTTCCCCCTTCTAGAGGAATTTCGTCCTGAAATTAAGATAAGTCTAGTGCTCCAAGTATCGAATATCACTCCCTAGTCCTGTGCCTCAAAGATCGCTACATCTATCTCTCTCGCTTCTAGATAAGAGTTACACAAATATGTATTTTAATTAACCAGGTCCTCCATACACCCTTACCTATGCTTTACAGCACGAAAGTTGCCCTAATTTAACCAGGGTGCCCATACACCCTGTCCCCGTGCTTAACCACACGAAAGTTACCTTAATATAACCAGGGTTACCATACAACCTATCCCCGTGCTTACTTTTCACAGTATAGTTACCCAAATATGCTAGCCGTAACTCGTAATATAACTTCCATCCTATAGTCATATCACATATATGAATAATAACCGGGGTACCCAACCCATGTACTAACGACCAAACATCTCCCCACTTCCAACATTGCGCTAAGTTTCATGCGTGGGACATCTCGCAAGAGAAATCCAAACGAGGACCCCCCCCCCCCCCGATACAATACTACCTAACATTGTCGGTCGTTGAGATCTGTTAGACCCTCAGTCCATAACACATACCCCCAAATACTTGTCTCTTAACACAAAAGCATGCACGCCTACTCTTATGCTACAAAAGACAACATAAAATACCGCACCATTTCTATCACTAGTTCTTGTGCATAATAAATCCCTAGCTATCTCTCCCCACTCGAAAATAAATTTAACCACCCTGATTCACTTCAGTAGACACCCCTACTTATCGGGATAAAATATGAGAACACAAGACCTCACTATGTGTCTAGCGCATCACTCAATACAACATATATACAAACATATGTATAGGATAGACGCCCTCTCAGGTGTTACCTAGTGAAAATCATTCATAACCTGGTGTCACGAACACCAAAACTTACCCTCACTATCCATATAGTTTAAATCCATCGATATTCAACTGATATTTGGAAAAATCATCTACCCTACTCCCATAATTCTTGAAAGTAGTAACTCCTTGTATAATACATATCCCCTCTCTGTGTACACCCCCACTCTCTCGTGATTAGCACCAAAGAAATCCACTACCCCACATAAATATATATATATATATATATATATATATATATATGTAATATGGTTGTTATATCCAGCGCACCCACTAACTTCGACTTACCCGCGAACTCTAGTGAAAATAATTCTTATATCGTGACACCCTCAGTGTCACTCAAAACATACTCCATGCCGATAAGACAAAAAGATAATTACCTCCATACTCTAGCTACAATGGCTGCTCCTCGGGTTCCTGAGCGGTTTCCCCCTGCCCGAACGCACCCATGACTTGTTGTAGTGGTTGTACATCTGGGACCTCATCCTGTAGTTGACCCCTGCCTCACTTAAGATAATCTCTCTTCACGTGTCCCGCTTCCCCACAAATGAAACACCTCCTAATAAATTTACCCTTCAACCGATCCCTTCCTGGCTGGCCTTGTCGGAAGTCCTAGCCAACCTGTCCTCCAGATCTAAATCGCTTGGCCTGATTCCCCTACCATAAATCCTGCCCCTGATGTCCCCCAGTCTATTGTTGGGATACCCCACTGGTACTATTCCCTCCTGCTTTATCCGACTGATTGGGTTCCACTCCCTTCCTGCTTCCTTTCATGTGGAAACGATATTTCTGGCAAGGCAGGAGTCCTGCATTAACGACGTCTGTATAAGCTACTAATGCGATTACTAATCAACTGTTTCCTGATTCTCCAGACTAACCCATCCATGAACCTTGACTTCTTTTTTTCTTCGTTGCTTACCTCATCCGGTATAAAATTTGACAAATGAGTGAATTCTTCCTTGTAATCGGCCACTGAACGATCCCCTTGAGTGACCTCACTGAATTTTCTCCTTATTTCGGCCTTAACTACTGGCGGGAAATACTGGCGATTGAAGCGAACCCAAAACTCTGTAATAGTTAATGTATCCCTTTCCTCATATGTGTTGATCAACTACCACAACTGTAATGATGCTCCCACTAACCTAAAAGTGGCTAGCATTTGCTTCTGCACCTCATTGCAATCTACCATGCGTAGGTGACACTGAATATCTCTCTTTCACTGACATGCTATTACCACATCGGAACTCCCTCGAAACTCTGTTGGATGGCCTTTTTGAAAGACCTCTTGTACTTATTGCCATTCCGATGGCCTCGAGTGGGCCTGCACATCTGGTACCACTAACGCCTGTGGCTGACCTCATGGAAAGTACTTTTTCGTTGCGATCATCGTCGCTTCAACTGTCTGTGCCACTAATTCAGTTACCTGTGAAGCCAAAATCATCTCTGGTAGTTGCTGCGGTAACTCTGGCTCCTGATGATCCCCCCTAGTCTCATCCCCCCCTGCTACCCTAGATGCTCTCTCTCCTGGATAGCATTTGAAATGAGAATCGAATCGTATGAGTTCACCATCAAATATGAAGAAATTAGCAGAAGAACGTAAATGCGCAATGTATAAGAATACAACAATCCTATGATAGGGCTCTACATCAAAGGACGCTAAGCTGAAACGTGAAAATTCGCACAGATCCTAAGGACACTAGAACCTGATGCTCTGATACCATCTGTGACACCCCGCCTAATAAAATACTGGGTGATCATTCCTATACCAAATTAAATAGGAATCCCAGTTGGTTCATTCTAAGCATCACTGTCGAAAAACTTTTTAAAAGTTACTAACCACATAGTATTCCAAAAAGCTGGTGCCAAATTTTAACTTTTTTAATTAAAGAAACAATAACATGCGGAAAGATAATATGAGTCATACACAACGACTGAATTAAATCAACTAAATAAATAATTAAACTATTTGTCGAATAAACCATCGGCCACCAAAGTAAATAGTCCAATAACAACATCCAACATCAGAATAAATAAATTTGAAAATTGTACTGAAAAGTCTGGGCGATAAGCCCTAAGTAAAATTGAAACTGATAAATGATTCCTACTCTAGGAAGGAATGAACGATGCGTCTAATCCAAATGCCAGCAAGCATCCACATGTGTCGCAGCTCCGCGTCCCTGGAATAGAATGACAATCCTGGCGTCCCTGTGGCTAGACACCTAAAAGGTTTTGAAAATAGTTTTATAGCAAGTGTTAAACCCAAAATATTTTGAAAATATTTAGCAAGTGAATTAACTGCAGTAATTTAAAAATGCATAAATGCGCTTCATATTTAAGTTAGTGTCGCACTCTCTTGAAGTCATTCTCACCCCTCTACTAATGTGCACACCTAACGGTTTCCTTAACCCTACCTAGTTGTACTACCCCATCCAACTAGTCCTAATATAATCTCCCTTTGCCATTCTACTCTAAACCGAGTCTTATTATTCATGGGTTATGAGTTATCTCACTAATTTACCTAATTAATTTCTTTTAAAAAATATCATATAACTATGACACAAGTTATATAGAGTAAATACATCACACATTTTAGTATTACCCACATATAATATTTAATATTATTATATACGTATCTATACTACAACATCCACACATATTTCATATGTATGTCCATCCCTCCGAGTATACCCTCACCGGATGATTCCCCCTAAAGTACTATCTCACTAGGTGTGCTCACATAACCTAGTTACCCAAGTCGAAATCGCTCACCAACCTGACCTAAAATATAAATGTTGTAGAGGCGATCATATTCCTTACCTAAAAGTGAGATAAGCCCTTCACCCATATATCGGATGCTATGACCTGGGGATATACTCACCTTACTCCTCAAGCTAGGGGGATTCACCCACATCGCGCAACCTCCCTTGATAGCACTAGAGTATATAAAGTAAATAAATATCCAGTTACTAATATTTAATAGCACACACAAAGTACATACATATATATACTATCACCACACCGTATATATATAATATAAATCTCGGCTTTACCGTGTACTATAACTCGTAACACTAGCCTGTATATCCCCGAGTCTATGGTTCGCCTCAAATTAATTAATTTTCTCCTTAACTAATTTATTACCTTCCCGAGTCTACGATCCGACTCTAATTTAATTAATTTACACATCAATTAATTTAATTCTTAGTGGTGCCCAACCAATATACCCGGACTCACTCACTTTGCTCGTACCATCGTTAATACCCAATCCTATATTCCGCCCCATAATTAATTAATTACACCTCAATTCCTTTAATAATGTAGTGCCACTCAACTACAATACCCAAACATTTTCCTTCCGTCCAAAATCAATACCTACGAATTATTTCCCAAAATTTATTCATCTCGTGACATACAATTATCACCCTCCTAAACCCAATTATATCCCCTTATTATTGCTAAGGCATATGTGCTACATATGAATTTAGCACTAAATAAAAAGTAGGAGAATAAATTTTAATTTAATTTCCCTTTATATATAAAACTGGCGAACCTGCCAAAAATCTGGGACCATCGATCGATCGACCGAATAGGTCTTCTCATTCTCTGACCTCCTGTTCGGCCATTGATGAACCCTCAAGCTTTTAGTTTCTTCCCAAAACCTGACCAAATCACAACCAACATTTCATTTACATAGAGATATGTTCTAATCTTCCAAGAAGACTAAATTCTTCATCGATTCATCAAAATCCCAAACTTTTCCCGAATTGGGTTTCACCCGGGTTTATTCTACAGAGATATAAATTTATCATACTGATTCGAAACTTGTCACCAATAATCACTAATTAGAATCCTACAATTGATTCCAACAGTCCCATATCCATATTCACCATTAATTTAGTCCCAAACCTACATACACTACGCAAATCCGAAAAACCCCCTTTTAGCTATTTAACCCATAACCAAAACAGATTTTTGATACACATACTATGATATAAATTGATTATCACAATTTAGGAATCACAAAAGTTAACCGCTTGCTTGGAATTGTTCATAGAGTCTGATCCGTTGGTGTAGTTATTGGTTTGATGATGAACACTCAATTAGTCCCTTAATATTTACTCCAAAAGATCCCCAATTGGCTGTTGATTAGCTTCCTCTGTTTCTCTCTTAAAGCCCTAAGTTTAGAATTGTGTTAACCGTCGTTCAACACTCCCTCAATTACGTTTAAAACCTCTAATCCCGTTTTTGGTCACATGGGCCTAATTAAAATGGCCTAAGTCACCCCATGTGGGCCCGACTATGCCTAAAAATTCCCCGAGACCCGATTACTACCCCCGGGTACTCTTTTCTGACTATCTAGACCCATCTGAACTCAACCGCACACTCATAATTGTCATCCAAAGTACTTTTCAACATTCTCCAATTTTGACCTCAAAATGCGACACACCAAATTTCAAACAGTTAAACTTAAAGTCGCCAAATATAAATAATTCTTCCCACTCAAATAAATTCTCCAATTCAAAAATTTAAGTTTCTCCAATTTAAATATTTTTATATCTCCCAAAAATAATTAAATACTAAATCCTCAAAATTACGGGGTGTTACAGTTGATGCTTTAGATTTATGCTTAACCATTATGGGCTCTTTATTCCAGCCCTTCATGTTTGGGTTGAAGTAATCCAATCGCCCTCTACTTTTAGGTGGTGAATCTTCATCAGGAATTTATATATTTTGGTTATTATCATTGGTCTGTTTATGGATACCCATTTTATAGTGTGTGATATTACATTACCATCTGCTTTATACTAGTATCAGATTTGCATTGTTGAATCATATGCGTTTGAGCAATTGTGTGTGGTTAAAAGTAGTTAGACTGAATTATTATTGACTTTGACTATCCAAGCACATGCGTGCTATTATTGTGAATTATGACACACATCAATTTTAACTTGTGAATCACACTTTGTCCATTACTGGTATCAGACTTACACTGTTGAATCATATGCATCTATGTAATTATGTGTGGTTAAAAGTAGTTGGATTGAATTTTTCATGATTTTGATTGTTCAAGCACATGGTGAGTCACATTCATTACAAATTTTGAAAAGCTAAATTTTGAAATGCTAAATTTCAAACTTTAAGTATCAAAAGTCAAATTTTGAATTGTTGAATTTCAGAGTTCATAATATAAAAGTATGGTCACAAATTTTGAAATTTTTGGTTACAAATTTCACATCATCCAAGGCTCGTGTTGTTATATAATATTTATAACTGGGGAAAAATTATAAATTGGCGTAGAGGTTTTAATTATTCGATAATCCCACAAAACATTACATCCCAAAACATTACTAGAGAAAAGTTTACACAAAACGGATACCATTCCTTATAAGAGCAAAGTTTACACAAAAAATTGCATCCCAAAACATTACATCTGCTAACAACTATCCGATAATCCCACGTCCAAAAGCATCAAAACATAATACGTGGAGATACTGTCAAAGCATAATGGTAGCAACCCATAATAGTAAGTAATAGTTAATAGACCATCTGATCAAGAAAAACTACGAAGCTTCTTGTAAGCCCATGTACGTGAGAAAGAAAAGTCAGAAAACCCCATAAACACTCGGCCTATATCATTGTCGGCCTCAAATAACGACAACATCCGCATGACATTCTCATCATCCATATCCATACCCACTTGCCTTTCAAGGATACCCTACCGGTTAACGTGAGTTTGTGAGTCCATGGAAACCTGAAGCTCCATTGCAGTGGCAATCTACTTCGACGACTCAACAATGACAGACAACGCTTGGGCACAGTCTTCCTAGGGGTTCACATCGTGACAATGAGCCTTTGCATTATGGCCCTGACCCTTATGCTTTATAGTGTGCCCACTCGATTGTTGCTTATCGATCTCCTGCCCAATCATTAATTGGGTGTCGATCTCCTGTGTAGCCGTTATTTTAGTGTCAGTGTCTATGCACGGTTCATGAGTAACCTCCACATATTCTATTCTCGATAAATGATGATCATTAAAACAATTGTTACCACCAATTTTTTTTTTTAATATCGGTATCTCGTAATAATATTTGTACCATCCATGGGTGAGAATTGATCTACCCTCAAGATAGAATTATCATCCTTAGCCGTGTCATTGCCAAAGATTAATTGTAGCTCGTCATAGTACATACATTTCCTTCCTCTCATCCTCCCACCATCTGGTTTATCCTACAATAAACGTAGTAAGTTAATTTAACATATTCCTTTTGTAGTGGGTAGACAATTAAAGAAAATTATATTCGTACTAACTGTAATATAGTCAGCCCATACTCTTGCATCTGCAGTTACGCCACCACTATTTGTGTTGTAACCGAAACCATTGACCTGTAAGAGCTCGTGAAACTCAACATATTCCTATTTCTGTGTTTTCAATCTCGATCTCACATTACGTAATCCTTCTTCGATGGTATCTGTAACAACCTTAATTTGTGCATCAGTAAATCCATTGTCTACCCTTTGCTGCCCCGTGATGACTTGGGTACAAATATAATGGATGCGGGTTCGTAGCACATTTACTTTTATCATAATATTCAAGTAAAAGTTCAAAATGTAGCTACCTAGTGCAGCTATACTTGGATCATAATATTCAAGTCGCAAGTAGCAATACTTGGTATACCAGTTCCTATAGAATTAAAGGTAGCTACCAATATTCAAAATACTTGGTAAACCAGTTCCTATATAATATTCAAAATGCACCTACCAATATTCAAAATGCAGCTCCTATAGAATTAAAGTCTGATATCCAGTTCATGTATCAATTATAAATTGAGATTGATACCATTTCAAAATGCATATCGGTTCATGTATCAATACGATATCAATTAAGTAATTAGCTATCAATCTCAATCAAAACAAAATTGTATCTAGTAAATTTAGTAGTCGGCTACTATCAATACCATACTTGGAGGTATGAATACTTGGCTCCTACAGAATTAAAGGCAGGTATACCAGTTCATGTATCCAATCAACTAAATTTAAGTACTAAGTAGCAACATTAGTCCCATATCAGTCCAGTTCATATCAGTCCTATATTAGTCCATATCAATCCGATATAATTATATATCTATTATCATGTAAATTCAAATAACAAGTAAATTCAAGTAGTAATAACCAAGTATCAAGTAAATTCAGTAAATTCAAGTAGGTATGTAATAGTTTAATGAGGCAAACCAGTTCATATATCTAATTAAAGGAAGGTATATAAGTTCAATAGTAGTTATTAATTATAAATTATAAGTTCGAATTAAAGTAGCGGCTATCAATCTCAATGTATGTAGCAACATCAGTATAGTCCATATCAGTCCCATATAACTATGTATCTTCTGTCAAGTAAATTCAAAAAGCAAGTAAATTTAATTAGCTACTGGGAAGTAGGAAGTAGCAAGTAGCAAGTAAATTCAAGTAGCAAGTAGCAACATCAGTCCCATATCAGTCAAGGATATAAAAATTCAATGAGGCAGACTAGTTCAAGTAGCTGGTATGCATACCAGTACCACTTCAGTTCAGTTCAAGTAGCAGGTCAGTTCAGATTAGGTTGCAATATTAGAAACAATATCAATTGAAAATCGTTTCCATATTAAAGGCATAGCAGAAACAAAATCAGTCTTATATCAGTCCAATACCAGTCCCATATTAAAGGAAATAAAAGAAATGAAAATAGTAAATTACATAATGCATCATAAGTTTAATTTTCGTTGTGATTCAACACCATTACATCACAATAAAAGAAATGAAAACATTAAAGGCAAGTACAAGAACAATATTTAAAAGTTGTAGACTCTTAATAGCCAGCAAGGTACACATAACGCCATGATCGTCGACAATTGAGGGTTTCTCCTACTAGAAGTGAAAATTGACTAGATATACTCTACGTGTCTTGCGGACTATGGGGATTGAATATTGCGTAGTTAACATCCATGCCTTCAAGGTAAGCCTTTGTCCAACCCAAAAATTTGTGACATTGGGGGCACGTGTAATACAATCGTCCATCGTTGTACTTTTTGTCGGACAATGTAACCTTGACTTGATATACAACACCACATGTGCATTTTCTTATTTGATACCGTAAAAGTAGAATTCCTGATTGGTTAGATGATGGCATGTTTTAAAAATCCACCAAAAACAACCTAAAATTGTAAAACAAAGAAAATATCATAACAAAATGTTATCACTACTCGAAGTCAAAAGTATCCGTATAATTCGCATCATATCCTTCCCACGTCAAATTATCCATTGCATTTCATTTCTCGGTCCATGCAACATCAGTTGTGAATGTTATATGCTCATTCGTAGGTAATTCTGGCACATTTAAAAGAGGAGGGGTAATGTCATCATCGTCACTTTCCTCGTCCCCAATGAATTCATCCTCACCATTAATAATCACCAAGAAATTATGAAGGTCATAACAAGCTACACCAATCTTCTCTTGAATTTAAATCTCGTGGAAAGGTTGATGCCTTAGATACCCAAATCTTTTTTTTAATAATCCAACCAGCATCTCAACAACATTCCGGAGAGATGAATACCAAAAATTAAACAACTCATTATTATTCTCGGGTCGTTTTCCATCAACATCCCTACAATGATAATGTGTTTTCTGATATGGAAAAAGGAAACCAGGTACCAAAAGGAGTCTAGCATCTGTAAGGTAGTATTTACCTACGCATAATTTAAATAAATCATGTTACTATACCTATTCATATATTACTAATCTTAAGTAACAGACGTCGTTGAAAATACTTATGCTTGAACATACCCAATGGAATGGTCAACTTATGCCCTTGTGTTAAATCGCACTTCGAAGTAAGTGACCATTATGCGATGATCCCTCCCAACCAACGAGGACATAGGAGAAGCGTATATCAAATGTACATGTGACCAAAACATTTTGAGAAATTGCCCCTTTCCTATTGCGATACCTCGCTTGGTCAGCAATAGGAACCAAAGCAGATATGTGGGTACCGTCAATTGCACCAACGGCATCCTAAATGGGTTGAAATGAATTTAATAATGGGAAAGTCATACATAAATGAATAAAAGCAATTAATGACTATATCTTAACTTCAAAGTAATGATACCTTGGTAGGTCCTTGTCGTTGTCATAAGGGGAATTCGTTGGACTTGCATTAGTAACTATATCATTAAACAAGTCAAGACCTACTTGTAAAACTCTATGGAAGTAGTAACTAATGGTTTGACCAGATCTAAAGAAAGTCAATGATTCGGACACATATCGCTTCTCATTTCTGACGATTTTAAGGAACATTCTGACTTGTTTCTCAACCTTAACCGATCGATTGTCAGATAGTTCATACGTGCATAACCTAGTATAAAGTCTTTCATATGAGCCTATGTTCATCCGAAGTTGTGCGTGGCATACCCAATCATTCATTTTAAACATTCGATATAACATTATTTCGCGATCAGCATCCCAGTATCTATGGGGAGTGTTACCTAGGAGATGGTCGCGACTCCTCATATATTGGAAAATTACAATTGCTTGCATCATCAGTGTCCAAAACAACCCTCGTTGTTGTTACATGTGCTTTGAGCCAATGCTCCACATTGCGTTAGTAAATTCCTATGTAAACCAAAATAAATTAAACTTTTATACCCGATTTAGTGAACATCGTCTAATTTTTTTACCAAAACATATTTTATATTGATCATGATAAAATGATCTTATTAATCCAATAATAAATAACATCATTTAAAAAAATAAAAACATAGAAGGAAATAAATTTATACCTAATGAGAATATTTTTGAGGAATTTGATTCCGAACATATTTATTTTTCGCACAAAATCATAAAATATAACACAATATATTAGTGGGCATAAATGGAATAAAATGAGGGGAAAAAATATTTATAAATAATATTTCTCCTTTTTTATTCATATTGCCCCATTTTAATACGCCCATTTCAGCAAGAACATAAGACGATGGTTTTAAACCAAAGAATGGATAAAAACTCAAAACATTTTATTTATAACACAAAAAACACAAAATATTTTATTTATAAAATAAATACTCTTCAGCATAAAAAACATGGACGAAGCATAAAACATTTCAAAACATTTTTCTATAACTCAAACATTTTATTTATAAAATATAAAATTTCTCACGACTTTGACCGTGACAAATATAAAACTTGTCACGGACTTTGACCATAATAAGTCTGTGACAAATACCTTTGTCGCCCCCAAACTTATCACGGTCTTAGACCTTGACAAGTTTGACTTGTCACGATTTTAGACTTTGACAAGTGGGCAATTTTGGTGTAGTGTTAGCATAAAGAAACATGGATGAAGCATAAAAATAACAGATAAATCCATAAAACTGATAAATCATTAAATGAAGCACAAAAGGTTTGTCTTATAAATAAAATTATTATAAACAGAGCAAAAATAAAAATCATAGCATGTGGTTTTAAATGCACCACAAAAAATCCATCCTAAAACACAGAACAAGTAAAAAATGAAGCACAAACCCATCCATAAACAAAGCAGATAAATGGAGGAATTAATGGTACCAAAAATGAAACCACAAAATCGTAGGAGAAAAATGGTGAGAAGGTTACCTCTACACTTTTAGATATGTATATTGAAGATGTTCATTTTGGCATTAATGGAGGGTATATGAAATCACCGGATGCTCCTATCAATTCAATTTCTCCAGCTGCTCCTATCAAATAACCTCGATCGAAACCAAAGCCTGACAATGTTTACCCATCCATTCGTTTCTTTAAGGGGGGAAGAAAGCAATTTCACGTCAAATTGACAAAAGAGGTCACGTGGGGGGGGGGGGGTGTTTAGAGAATTCAATTCCAAGGAAAATTTGACAAATCAAACAACACAAAAGTAGGAATTTGAACATTTGACAAGGCAAATTTTCCTTGTCAAACGGGGCCTAAGGTTTTACCTGGCAGAAAGAGCTTTATCGACTAGGTTGGTTTTAGTTACCTAGTGCATCCCTTTACTTCTTGTCTTGATGTGAATGCCATGTCATTAGAATCAAGATTCATTCGACCTATTTGAACAGAATATAATTTCTCTTATTACAGTCGCACCACAATCTGTGTAATTCTTTTGTGTTTTTCTTCATATACGTAACATTTTCTATATTCAAAATTCTATAGTAAAAAAAATAACTTTTGATTTGACCATTGGTCAGATTGAGGTTGATACGGTTTATAATTTGAGACAACAATAATTAGATGGAGAAATGATTTTGCCACCGCATAAACTCACCACAATTTCTAACCGTCTGAGTTGGCCGCTCGTACTACATTTCACTTTCATTTATCTAGGAGGATGAGTATGGGATTTATGATGGATAAAGTTCAAGTTTTAACTAAAGTATTCTCAATTCCTTTTGTCTCCCATCTACATTGCATTTTAATTAAAAATAAAAGATTTAAAATATTAGAAATACATTTATGATACGAACAAGGCCTAATTAAGTGTTAATTATTTTTTCATCTAAACTTTATCCCATTTTTTGCTTTGTCACCCAAACTTTTATTTTTTTGACTTAACTCCCTGAACTTTCAAAATGATCAAAAGTAACCCCATACCATTAACTTAATTAATTTTTTGATGAAAAAGTGAGTCATCTGCATGACCTGTGACTTTTTAAGGGGATATTTGGGTATTTTAACCTCATATGTTAAAATGAAAAAAAAAATCTCTCATTCTTCTTTTTCTCTATTTCACTTTCCATCTCTCTTACGGAAGTCATGAATCCATCCATCCCCCCCCCCCCCAACCCACCCACCACTATAGCTACCCCTACCCCGTCCCCTTCACCATCACGTCTCTCCCTCACGTTTCTCTTACTCTTTCTTTCTCTCTCTATCTCTCTCTCTCTCACACACACACACACAGAAATAAAAAATTAAATTCCATTAATAGGGTTAAAATATGTGAGATTGAAATAGGTTCCTTGAATAATAAGGCGGGATTTGAAAATCTTGACGTGATTTTTTTCCAAGAAGATATGATCTTTTGAAATGAGTTTGTTGAAGAAGTAGTTTGATTTTTTTAAATGGGTTTATTGAATAAGAGGTAGAATTTGAAATTTTTGAAATGAGTTTATTGAAGAAGGTGGTTTTTTTTATGGGTTTATTGAAAAAGACGAAGAAGGGACTTGAACATCATTTATTGAAGACGGTGTAATTTAAGAAATGTGTTTCTCCTTTTCACTTTTGTTGTTTTTCCCCACTTTTAGTGTAATATTTTAATTTTATTTTCTGGAATGTTTTTCTCCGGAAAATATCGTTTCTTATTTTTAGGAATATTTTTTCCTTGAAAACATCTTCCTTTGGTTGCTGAAAATGTAATTTATTTTTGTTAAAAAGGTTTTCTAAGTAGCAAATAGTTTTTTGCTGAAACTCTCTTTATGTAATATTTTTCTTGCAAATGTTTTTGATAAGGTTTAATTTTGATGGAAAATATTTTTCCCTACAAATATTTTTTTCATGTAAATATTTTTTTGCTGTAAATATTTTTTGTAACAGTTAATTTTGCTAAAAATGTTTTTCTTGGAAATATTTATTTTCACTAAAACATATTTTTTTATTTTGCTAGAAATGTATTTTTTGCGGTAAATTTATTCTTCCCTAATTTTTTTGGATTCTTAAATAATTTTATTGAATTTCGAAAATTTTATATTTGTTTGTCATTTTTAGATGTTTTAATGTTTATTTCAATACTTTCAGACTTTTAAAAGGTTTCTACAGTCTTTTTGAAAGTTCTAAAATGTGTTTTCTACTAATTTCAATTTTTTAAAACTTTTTTTAGATTTGTTATAATTTTAATGTTTTTCTCAGTATTCATTAATTTTTAGTTTGCTAATTTTTTGTAATTTGTGTATGTTTCTACAATTTTTTTACTTCGTATAATATTTTTTAATAATTTCCAAAATTTTAAGAATATATTCAGTAATTTTCAAAAAAATTAAATGTTTTTCAATAATTATTAGATTTCATAAATATTTTTATATGTTTTTTTGTAATTTATATTTTGCATAATATTTTTGATTGATTGGACCAAAATAGCATTTTGTGCATGGCACATTACTTACTTTTTAGTTAAAAAATTAAAGGCATTAATGGTATGGGGTTAATGGTTGTTGTCTTGAAACTTCGAGGGATTATGTTCATAAAATGAATGCTTGGGTAGCAAAGTAAAAAATGGGATAAAGTTGAGGGAGAAAATGTAATTAACTCCCCAATTAAAGTGTGACAGAACCGAAACTTTTTTTTATTTAGTTTACTTAGCACGATTATGAATCAATTAAAACCGAATACGACCTTCAAGTTTTCTCTAACCTATAACGAACGCGGCCGAATTAAAAATGACACGAGACAACACGAATTTCTATTTTATTTTTAAAATATGAGCACAAATCAATGAAAATGCAATACATTCAAATTTAAATGTACTAGATGTAAGTTTTTCATTAAAACCTATAATATTGCATATTCATTAAATTGTGTTTGTGTTTTGTAAAAAAATAGATTATGTGTCATCTCGTGTCATTTTCATTGATTTTTGATCATGTTTAAAAAAATTGAAATTTGTGTCATCTCCTGTCTTTTTTAATTAGGTCATGTTCGTTTTAGGTTTAACAAAGTTAAAGGTTGCATTCAGTTTTAATTAATTCTTGACCGTGTTAAGTAAATAAAATAAAATTTCTGATGTTAAGCATTTCAATTGAGTCTTGTTCAAATTTAGAAATAAATTTATACAATTTTAAAATTGTTAAAATTATTTGTTTGTAATTAAAATAGTATTTAGTATGGGAGACAAAGGAACTGAAAATACATTAAGTTAGAACTTGAACTTTCTCCCTTATAAATTCCATCCTCATCCTCATCCTTATCCTCTTAGATAAATAAAAGAGAAATGTATTATGAATTGTCAACTCAACCGATTAGAAATTGCGTTGAGTTTATGCAGTGGGAAAAGCATTTCTCAATCGGATGTTATTGGGATTTCCTTTCTTTTGTAACAGTATCGCAAGAGGTCCCAATTCTAATAGTTTGTCCAAACAAACCTTTAACCCTCGTTTTCCAGTGCCTTTTTGGTGGGAAAAAAATATGTACAAGCTCAAAATTCTTCAAATTTAAATTGAAAATTTTCTAAGTTTAATTATTTGATATGAAATTAAGTTCTCAAACACACCTCTAGAACACATTCTGATTATTTATTTTTTATCGGTATACGTTACTCTTTGTACACCTTTGAGCTTTCTAATAATCCTTTTATGTTTTTTCCAAAAGCAATATTCAAATCAGACAATTGGACCATTATGACCTTTTCGTATGCCTTGTTTTTAATCATTTTATTTGGTTACACTTACAAATAGACCTTGTAAATTGTATAAAGTTAAGGACCTAGCTTTGGCAATGATCCTATAAGCGACTTTAGTGAAACTGAACATTTTTTATTCAATAATGCTCTTTCCTTATTTGTAAAAATTCTATTATCAGTTTTGTACAATATTCTTTTAGTTATAAACATTTTTGTGTTTATTAACACACAAAATTTTCATTTTATAAAAATTTGTAATATGACCTTAAAATTTATAAAATTGACAAGGCTTTGTGTGATAACCGTAATATTATAACATAACATGATTAAGAATTATATAACATCATTTTTATTCTTATTGGATCTTTAATATTTTCATGTAATCACCACATAAATTTTAACTAAAAATTCATATGGAAAATACCTTTCTCCATTGAAATTCCGTGTGATTGTTGTTGTTGATGTGCTTTAAGAACAACTTCCAAATGCTCCTAATGCCTCCTTCCTAAGATCCTGAATTGCTCTTCGAAAATGGGTTGAAATTTGAAATATGGGGAAATTTGAAAAATTGAAAATTTTTCTTCGTAGCCTAGATATATTTTGTTTGTTTTTGGTGTACCATTTAGTGGAGAATGGTTCACTATATATAGAGTGAAAGAGGACCCGAAATTCCCTTTAAACTCATCATCTACTCTCCACGAAAGTAGCTAAAGGAACTCACAATCATACCAAAAGTCATGTGTATCTTGTAATAATAATTTTCTAAGATTAATTTTATTAATTTAATCAAATTCGTCCCTTATATGGACCACACTAAATAGGAGCAATAATTTATTTAATTTATAATTACAAAATTTGTCTGAATTTTACAATAAATAAATAATTCCAACAGTCTCCCACTTGGTCCTAATAAGGTTAAACATAATGATTTGATTAACATAAGTTGCGCAAGTGTCTTAGAATAATCAATTAATACCTTAACTAAACACTTCATTAGTGTGAGTTATGGCGGTTCCACACTAATTCAAGAGCATGGTTTCTTCCATGTAACACACCACCAACGACATACTTAATAAGGATAAATATGTGAGATATCATAATGGTCTCATAATGTCTTTATAAAAGACTATTTTTGTCACATTCAGTCATTCACATACATGTATACAATTAAGACATAAATTTAGAATTCAGAAACTCTTTATTGATATAAAAAGTCATGTCAAATAACTAAGCAAATAGAAATTACATAATGAACTACTCGAGAGCCATCTTTTTAGTATGTTGCAAAAATATTTTGGATATAGCCCTTTTGTTAAAGGATCAACTATGTTATCACTAGTACTAATGTTGACACAGTTTGTTTATGAACTTCTTGTTCGACAAATAGAAACTTCATCTCAATATGCTTAGCTTCTTTAGAATATATATCAATATTTGAAATGAAGACTACTGCGATATTATCACAATAAATATTCAGTGGCTTAGTTACGGAACCTATAATACTAAGTCCTGAAATAAAATTTTGCATCCATAATCTATGATTTGTTGCTTCGCCACAAACTCAGCCTCCATAGTTGAAGAAGTGACAACACTCTTCTTTTCCATGAAACAGCCCCTCCTACCAAAAGGTAAACATAACCCGAAGTGTTTTTTCTACTATCAAGTCATCCTCCAGAATCTTATTCTGAATAACCAACCACCTCCAAGTGATTGGATCTCCTATAAGTGAGCATGTAGTCTTTGGTCCCTTGCAAGTACCTTAACACCTTCTTTGCAGCCTTCCAATGGAAGTCACCCGGATTGATTTGATATCTTCTCAGCATCCCAATGGCAAAACTAATATCCGATTGAGTGCAAACTTGTGCATATAATAAACTCCCTACAGGAGAAGCATACGACACACTTTTCATGTGATACCTTTCCAATTTAATTTGGGGACATCGACTTAAGCTGAATTTTTCCCCTTTTAGAATTGGAACATTAATGGAATTATAATTTTTCATGTCACACCTTTGTAAAACTTTGTTAAAGTAAGCCTTCTGTGACAATCCTATAAATGCACGTGATCGATCACGATAAATCTCTATCCCGATCACGAAGGATGCCTCGCTTAAATCTTTCATTTCAAAGTTTTGTGAAAGGTACTTCTTAGTTTCCTTTAGTGAACCAATATCACTGTTGGCTATAAGCAAATCATCAACATATAGGACCAAGAATACAAACTTAATCCCACTGGTCTTTAGGTGTATACACCGATCAATGATGTTTTTCTAAAACCCAAAGGATGTAATGGTATAATGAAACTTAAAATACCATTGAAGAGAAGCTTATTTAAGTCCATATATGGATTTCTTTAACTAACAGACTTTGTGTTCCTTTTCTTCCTGAATGAAGCCTTTTGGTTGTTCCATATAGACTTCTTTCTCTAAACTCACATTAAGAAAAGTTGTTTTAATTCCCATTTGGTGTAGCTCTAAGTCATAATGAGCTACGAGTGCCAATATAAAAGTAAGAGAATACTTCTTTGAAATGGGAGATAAGGCTTCACTATAATCAATGCCTTCCTTTTGAGTAAAAACTTTGACAACAATTCTAGATTTATGCCATTCAATATTGCCATTTGAGTCGTATTTGATTTTATATATCCACTTAGACCTGACTGCTTTATAACCCTCCCAGACTTGGTTAAAATCCTTAGGTTTTATTTCGTCATTCATGGCATCAATCCATTTATTAGAATCTATGCTAGAAACAACATTTTCATAAGATAACGGATCATCAATATCCCTAATATTAAATTCATTCTCTTCTAGATATACCACATAATCATCCGAAATAGTTGATCTCCGATTTTTTTGAGATTTTCTTAAGACTATGTCATATGGTGTTTCAACAATAGGATCATTATGTAGTTGTTCAGTCTATGGTTCATCCATTTGTTCTTTGTTGTTGGTCGATCAATAGTCGGTGCAATAACATCATTATGAATAATAGGAACATTAGGAACCTCCTTAGGAAAATTGTGATTATCTGGAATTCTTGGAAGAGGAGGATTTTCCTTAATTTCTTGAATAATCACATTCCTAACTTCATTACTCCCACTAACTTCACCATGTTCAATGAATTTATCATTTTCGATTTCAATAATTCTTCTTGTATCGTTAGGACAATAGAATTTATACCCTTTGAATTTTTTTGGATTCCCAATAAAATAACAAGTTAATGTTCTAGGATCTAATTTCTTTTCATATGGATTAGAAATTCTTGCTTCTGTTGTACATCCTCAAACACAAAAATGACTTGAAGAGGGTTTCCATCTTTTTCACAGTTCAAAAGGAGTCTTTGGAACTGCCATATTAGGAACTCTATTTAACATATGTATAGTATTCATGAGAGCATGCATTAACAAAAACATAGGTAAATTAGTGCTACTTATCATACTCCTAACCATTTCAATAAGAGTACGATTGCGCCTTTCAGCTACACCCTTCTACCAAGGTGAACCCGACATTATATATTGTGCGCTAATACTCAAACGTTCAAGGGGTTTAGCAAAAAATCGGGACGTTGCCACGATTCATCAAATTTTCCATAAAAATTACCACCTCTATCCAATCGAATGATTTTCACCTTTTTGCCCAATTGTCGTTCTACTTCTGTAATATAAACTTCCACTGCATTAATTGATTGAGATTTATTATTTGATAGATACTGTGATGACAATTATTATTCAACACAAAGAAATAAGAGAAGCACAATCACCAAGCAAAATAAGGAATACAAAATGCCAATCACACAACAAAAGATGTACGTGGTTCAGTAAAGGTACCTACGTCCATGGTGGTGTAGTCAGTATTATTTCTATATATTCCGGAGAGTGATTACAGAGAATACAGTGTGTCCCTATGCCCCGGACTTAGGGTTTATTATATAGATGTCCATTTTCAGGGAGTGGGGGTGTTGGATTCCCCCACGTTTTCCATCTTCTCCTAGAACCCCTCTTAATGGGAACATGGAAGAAGACTAAATCATAACCGATTAAGATATGGGATGTCTGGACTTTGAGCTGCTACAATTAGGCTACTCCTCTAGGCCCATCATTCTAATTTCGGGTACCCATAATTGCCCCTAAGTTTGTTGGATCATACTTTGGGCTCAATAAATTTAAATGATTTGTCATAATGGCTCTTTTGTACACCGTGCAACTCTTCCCAAAGTTTGAGGACTGAGTTAGGCGGCACTTGCTTCGTGGTCTGTACATTATGATTAGTGGAACTCAAAAATTATTCAGAGAAGTCATTTCTCGATCGTCGTTTCAAGCTTCTAATACTCTCCCATTTTCTGCGAGTTCTAGCGATTCACGTTCTCTTCTCCCGGTCTTCATTCTTATTGCTTTCGATCATTATCATCATTTGGGCTTGTGATTCTTCATCGTTCAAGTCGAACTTTCGCCTTGTAAGTCCCCTGTGCCTAGCAAAAACTCTGTGAATTGTGATTTAACGTGTGCAATATTTGACAATTTAACGTGTGCAATATTTGACAATTTAATATTCATTCAATAATTCTAAAGTTAATAAAATCTAAAAAATAACAAACTTTACAATGGGCAATAATGTTGATATTCCACTTAATGAGTCGTTGGTCTGTTTTTGGCATGAGACTTGGTAAAATAGCAATGCCAATTATATTCAACAATTTGAGTCGTTAGCCTATGTTTGGCACAAGACTCATCAAAAGATGAATAAAAACTTTAGTATATTTAATATTCAATGTTATGAATCATTGGCCTATGTCTTACACGAGACTCATCAAAATATGAATATTAAATTAACGCAAGTCTAATATCCTACCATATGAAATAAATTGGCCTGTGTTTGGCATGAACATTTAACTAAAATAGGATCATTAGAACAAGGTTTATAGAACAGTTCTTGATGTAACATTCATAAGATATGAAAAAAGTTAATTTTTTCAAAAAAAATGAGTTAGCATCATGAATCTGTAGAAAAATACTCCAGAATCTCAACGATTTCGATGGAATTCAAAAATAAAATTTCTAGATTGAGATATCTCCCCCCCCCCCCCCCCGAAATTAGTGTTTTGAGGGCCTAAACGATCTCGGATTGCCGAAAAATAGTTTACATCGCAATCGAAGGTCGTTAAATTTGGTCTCTAACCTGTTTTCAATCAGATTACCAAGTTTTATCACATACGAAACTAGTTGGGGGACAAAAACGCTATTCATCGCAAGCGCTTTTTAAAATGTTTTGTTCCAGAATTGCTTGAAATTTGTAGGGTTGATAGAAACGGATTAGAAAACCTGTAAAATAACATCAAAACTTATATATATATATATATATATATATATATATATATATATATATATATATATATATTTAGTCCCAGTACATCAAATAACAGATTTGACAAAATTGCTAAGAAACACAATAACGATTTCTTTCATAATTAACATGAAATACGAATCATCATGATAAACAAATCAGTGCGGAATTAAACACTAAAAACTGGGTTTATCAGCATATATAGTTTGATCTCTTAAATCCGTAGAGGGATAGCATGACAATAGTTTAACGTAGCTCTGATATCACATGCAATATTATATAACATCATTTTAACATAACATGAATAAGAATTATATAACATCATTTTAATTCTTATAGGATCTTTAATATTTTCATGCAGTCACCATATAAATTTTAACTACAAACTCATATGGAAACTAATACCTTTCTCCATTGAAATTCCGCATGTTTATTATTGTTGATGTGCTTCAAGAACAACTTTCAAATGCTCAAATGACAAAAAATCTAAAATATGGAAAAATTTGAAAAATCAAAATTTTCCCTTCCTAGCGCAAATATATTTTATGTGTTTTTGGTGTACCATTTGGTGGAGAATCGTTCACTATATATAAGGTAAAAGGGGAGTCGAAATTCCCTTTAAACTCATCATCTACTCTCCATTAAAGTCGCTAAAGGGACTCACAATCATACCAAAAGTCATGTGTCTCTTGGAATAATAATTTTCTAAGATTAATTCCATTAATTTAATCAAATTCGTCCCCTTATATGGACCACGCTAAGTAGTGGCAATAATTCATTTAATTTATAATTATAAAATTTGGCCGAATTTTGCAATTAATAAATAATTAAATAATAATTCCAACAATAACTGCTATGTACAATTGCCATACAGGGTCTTGTAAACACACACACACACACACATATATATATATATATATATATATACAAGAAATCTCCTATGTGGGATTCTGTGCGGCATTTTTTTTAATCCCAAAAAATGTTTATTTTTTTATTTCTTATACGAGTCTTAACTATTTCAGGGGGGTTATAAAAGAATCAACTCATAATATTCTGTTTTGTATTTTACCAAAATTGGTCAATAATTGAGAGTTTTTTAAGCTCCCTAAAAACAATCAAATATCGATTAATTTTTAAAAAAATAAAAAAATTATTTTGATCTCATTTTTTTAAGAGTCCCCTGAAATGTTTTAAACCCGTAAAAAATTATAAAAAAAATTTGGGGATTTAAAAAAAATACCGCACAAGGGGTCCTCTCTCTCTCTCTCTCTATATATATATATATATATATATATATATATATATATAGAGAGAGAGAGAGAGATAGGGTGGATCTTCAAAGGACCTTAAAGATAGGACCAAAAGAGTGGACCTACTTTTTAAAATAGCAAAAAAATTATTTCGAGTTGATTTTTTTTGTGAGATATCTAAACATTTTAGGGAAGCCATATAAAAAAATTCAGCTCAAAATGAGTGATTTTGCTATTTTAAAAAATCGATCAAATATATATTAGTTTTTAGCACCTTAAAAACTAACATATATTGACTATTTTTTTTTAAATAGCAAACGAACTCCTTTTGAGCTAATTTTTGTGTGGTGTTCCTGAAATGTTTAAATACCACAAAAAAAATCAACTCAAAATAATTTTTTTATTATTTTAAAAAAAAATAGTCTGCTTTTTTTGCCCTTCGTTTTGGTCCTTCGGAGATCCTCTCCATATATATATATATATATATATCCATATAATAAGATGGAATGGTTTTTGAATTGACAAAAATGTAAAAGCACAATAACGGCTTAGATTCTCTTAGAATAAATGAGGGGATGTGATCAACTCTTAGATTTCATTATCCCGCCCAAATGGACCACTCCAATTTATCATCCCGCCCAAGCTCACTACCAATTTTACCTTACCCATCACCATTCATAATCATCATTTCTTTTCTATCTCATTATTTCTCTAATATAACTAACAAGTCTCAAACTCGCATGCCATCACTATGACACCTTCAGATGCCCAAACAATTTCAGGTATTCTTTCTGTACAGTTTTAATTCTTAGGTCTCTCTTTAGGGTTTTACTTTCGAAACAGGTATTCTCTCTCTACATTTCTCATTCTTAGGTCTCTCTCTATCTGAAATTTTTAGGGTTTTCATTTTTTTTAGGAATTAGGGCTTTTGAGGATTCCACTGTTAGGATTTTTGTCGAATCAATTTTTTGTGGGTTTAATTTATAGATTTTGAAACAGGGTTCATAGTTTAAGTTTGGTTAGGTCTAAAAAATTGTGTTTGATTTTTTTTAGGATTAGGGCTTTTGAGGATTCAACTGTTAGGATTTTTGTCCAATCAATTTTTTGTG
Organism: Sambucus nigra; assembly: GCA_949130495.1. NCBI lineage: Eukaryota > Viridiplantae > Streptophyta > Magnoliopsida > Dipsacales > Adoxaceae > Sambucus > Sambucus nigra. The sequence continues at coordinate 354,910,314 of OX422219.1, read as the reverse complement.
GGTTTAATTTATAGATTTTTAAACAGGGTTTATAGTTTAAGTTCGGTTAGGGCTAAAAATTTGTGTTTGAGGTGAGTTTTAATCGATAGTTCTATTGAGGTGAGTTTTGTTTCTCCTTTTGAAATCTTATTTTCCAGATTTCTAATTCTTTCTATTTCTTATGTAACATGTTTTGTATATATCTTGATATGGTTGTTATGTTTTTTGAGCATTTGTGGGTGTTGGATTTACGATCCGTGTGTATTATGTCTTCAATTTGAAGTTCAAAGGGTATTCTCTCTCTCTCTCTCTCTCTCTCTCTCTCTCACACACACAAACACACATACACACAAACATACATAATATATATGATCAGATTGCTTTAAATATCTTATTATGATATCAACTTTTAAGAATCGGTAAAGAAGACTGAAATGGGATTGATTACATTCACTAGCTGTTTTATCTAAACTTGATTTTGAATGCAGTTGTCACATTTATTCTTATTAGAATGTTTCTCTTTGTTTTGAAATGCAGACGTTTTGAGGCAATGTTAATCTTTTTTTTTTGGTATTGCATTTAATGGTAATCAATACTGGAGATAATTCATAATTCAAATTTGTCAAATGGGAAGGGAAAGTAACTTTTCAAAGTTTGATATCCTTTTTTGGAAATGAAGAAGATGTCCTATTAACATGTTTACTCCATTTTACTTTTATTCTCAGGTTAATTTTTCCAATATACTCTTAATAGTCTTTACCCATTTTTTTCTTGGTTGACTAGAAAGTAAATAAAACACCTGGATATTGAAACTATAGAGTGATATGCCCATATATACCCTCGGCTAGGTTGAGGACGCCCTGCACATGGATGGGGTCAGGATGATCCCTCATCAGGACCAGACGACCCTCCAAGGGGCCGACCCGTCATCAAGGTCCAAACGACCCTTCAAGGGGCCGACCCCTCATCTGGCCCAGACGACCCTCCAAGGGGCCGACCCATCATCAAGGCCCAGACGAACGCTCGAGGGGCTGACCCCCCATCAGGCCCAAACGACCCTCCAAGGGGCCGACCCTCATCAGGCCCAGATGACCCTCCAAGGGGCCGACCCTCCATCAGGCCCAGACGACCCTCCGAGGGTACGACAGTACGAGGCCTAAATTCGGCCTGACTCACTGCCAGAGGGAACTTTGCCATCGGCCAAATATCATAGGCCGAGGGTGACAGCATCACAGCGCGTGGTTTGGGAGACGCGTTGAACAGTGCGCGTGAGGCTCACATGCCACGTGGAAGACCATTATAATAATATCACCCCCTCACGTGAGAGAATATTATGTCATTATTTGGCATCTATAGGTGTGAATAGGAGATTGGCTAGATCATCATTCATATGCACCATGCATGTTTGGGGGGTAATCTACACCCCCCAAGACCTATATATACTTGTCACCTACAACCCTACAATAGATGGATAATTGTAACCCTAGCAAAAACTCTGCTTATACACACAGTAGAGAGAGAAAGTGAGCTTATGTGCACTGTATCCAAGGTCATTAGTGCCCATACTTAGTGGATCACACACTCACAGTGGATGTAGGCCAAATTGGCTAAACCACTATACATCATTGTCTTATTCCTCTTATACTCATCTCCTTCTACACACTTATACACTTACATCTATATGGCTGCCATGGTTACTATTGTTTGAGCTCATCATCAATTATTCGGTGGTGCTAGATTTCAGTATCATCAGTTTGGCGCCGTCTGTGCGAAACGAGAAGACATCTCTTCCTTGAATACAGCTTAACCTCACTGGGCACTCTGGTGATGAGCCAGTCCTCCCCCTATGTGGAGATGTTTCACCATTGAAAGAGACCCATTAAAGTTCTCAAGCTCACCAGTATTTTTTCCAGTTTAGCTCTTTATAGCTCCAACACATGGCACCAGAGATGCCACCACTACCACTCCCTCCACCGGAGAGTGGAGTTGGACCCAGTTCCAATCAGCCACCACCTCAGTCAGAGATGGCTGATGTGTCGGCAACCTTCAAGTCTCCGGCAGCAAGCCAGTAAATCATGCAGGAGTAGTTCACAGCTCTAAGCCAGAACATACTAAGACCACCAGGAGTCTCACCTGAGATGATTACTCCGGTAGCGGCTCCGGGGCAGCATGAGGCCAAGGGACCACCCCAGGCACCACCTAAAGACCTGCCACCCTCTCAACGACGTAGGGATGTTGCTGACCCCCGTTGTCTAGGCCTAGGAAGGCAAGGAAACCCTTGTCCTGAAGATAGGTATGACGATCTGGAGGGAGATGAGGCCCCCATAGAATGCTGGGAACCATATGAGGTCTCCAATAATACTGTACGACCTCTCCAGGAGAGTAGAGGGAAGTACAGGAGACCAAATCCTGGCGATCGCCCAAGAGGCTCTGCTTTTTATTGCCTGAGCAGGGGGTTAACCTTTGAGAGGCTGGGCCCAGTAAATGACCTGCGGGAGAAATTGTCCAGATCAAGGAGCGCTGCGAGGTCCAGAAGGGAGGCAGCAGATGGCCGACCCCACGGGGGCCGGCCCCTAGGACGAGATGATGGTCAGGGGGAAGTGAATAGCCGACACAAGCCTGCAGCGCAGAACCCTCCGTCCACCTTAAAGAGGCGGCAGGGGATAACATCGGCCAGGCCGACCCTAAGAGGCCCTAGAATAACTCAATCCAGCGACTGGAGGATAAGATCGGTGATATTCTGAAGAGCCGGGACCCTCTTTAGAGAGGATACTCCATAGGCTCTCCCTTTATGGCAAAGATAGTCAACTTTCCTACACCATCAAAGTTTAAGTCACATGTGGTCACCCCAAGGTATGACGGGAGTACTAACCCTATCCATCATATTGAGATGTATCAATCAGCGGCAGACATATACTCTATCTCAGATGAGATGAGGTGTCGTGCCTTTTTTGGCACTCTGACGGGGGCTGCACATGTCAGGTATATGTCTCTTCCAAAAAATTCCATTGAAAGCTTTAAGCAGTTGGCAGACCGGTTTATCCATAACTTTTGCTTTGGGTTGAGGCCATAGAAGAAAACCACCCACCTGCTCTATGTTAAAAAGGGGAAGATTGAGAGTCTAAGAGACTACATAGCCAGATTCAACAAAGAAAAGTTAGAGGTGGAAGACTATGAGGAGAGCATAGCTATGACAACCCTGATTGGAGGACTCGAAAAGGGGAAGCTTTTATGGAATCTTGCTGAAGACCCTCCGAGGACGATGGCTAAATTGCTGTCAACAGCAAGAAAGGTGATGAACGCCGAAGAGGCAATGGCCGCAAAATATGAAGATGAAAAAGGAGGTGCTAGTGGGGCTAAGTACCCTAAGAAGAAAAAAGAGGGGAAGAAGAGATCTACGGATGATAAGTTCGCTGGTTACACCCCTCTAACGGTCAGCTGTGAACATATTCTCAATGAGATAAAGAGTGACCGGTCCCTGAACTGGCCTGAGAAGTTGAGGGCAGCCCCCAACAAGAGGAACAAAAACCTGTGGTGTGGATTTCACCAAGACCATGGCCACGTGACAGATAAATGCTTTGCTCTGAAAGATGAGATTGAGAATATGCTGAAAGAAGGAAATCTCAGGAAGTACGTTGACAAAGATGCCTTCAAGAGGGGCCGAGGGGACGACCCCAGAAAAAGCGAGGCGATGCATGTAGGGGAGGTCCTCAAAAAAGAGGGGACGACCCTTCTGACGATGAGGACGACCCTGACCTCTCGTCGAGGGATGACCAAGGCCCTGTCAAGAGGCTTAATATGATCTCGCTCGGAGTAGGAATGATCTCCGGGGGTCTAGCATGAGGAGGGTCAGAGGTCGCTGACAGGAAGGCCCATGTGGCTGAGGCCAAGGCAGTGACGAAGACAGTACACTCAACCTCTCTGGAGGCGAAGTCAGAAAAAAGAAAAAAGGTTGACATGGATACTCTGATAGTGGGGTTCTCAAGAATGGACTTCAAAGGCCTCTTAGCCCCACATGATGACCCTCTCGTCATCACTACCAGGGTGCACGGGTGCAAGGTGCCGAGGATCCTGGTAAATGGGGGCTCATTTGCAGACGTGATGTTTTGGCCATGCTTCAAAGCTTTAGGTCTCAGTCGTGCTAGACTCGTCCCATACCATCACCCATTGATTGGGTTCAGTGGAGAAAAGGTTCATCCCCTCGGAGTGTATGAGGATGATGTCAGGATGGGGGATGAGTGGCCGAGATGGCTTACAAAGAAGGTCAGCTTCTTTGTGATGGATGAACATGCCTTTTCGGCCTACAATATTATACTGGGGCGGGTAGCACTCAAGGGGTTCAAAGCTGTGCCGTCTACGGTCCATCAGATGATTAAATTTCCAACCCCTTACGGGGTGGGGGAAGTTCAGGGAGACCAGACGACAGCGCGAGAATGTTATTACAACTCCGCTGAAGAAAGAAAGGCACACAAGAAGGCTACAACCACTTACAATATTGATACCCTAGACCCCAGAGACGAGATGAAGCTGAAGAAAGGAGAGGCCGCAGAAGAGGTAGAATCCATCATCCTCAATGAGAATGACCCAAAAAAAATTGTCCAAGTCGGTAAGTCTGTGAAGCAAAATATCAAGGAAGACCTCATTAAACTGTTCAGGAGAAGACAGAGCATATTTGCATGGAGTCATACAGATATGCCGGGGATCGACCCTGAAATCATGTGCCACAAGCTCAACGTGGTAGAGGGTGCGAAGCCAGTAAAGCAGAAGAGGAGGATTTACTCTAGAGAAAAGTATGAGGTCATAAGGGATGAGGTCAAAAAATTAGAAGATGCTGAGTTTATCAGAGAGGTCATCTACCCTGAATGGCTGTCCAATGCAGTCATTGTTCCAAAGGCCAACGGGAAGTGAAGAATATGTGTGGACTTCACCGATCTCAATAAGCATTGTCCCAAAGACAGCTTCCCTCTCCCCCGCATTGACCAGATAGTAGACGCTACCGCAGGCCATGATCTCATGAGCTTCATGGATGCCTATTCAGGGTACAACCAGATTTTCATGGACCCTGAAGACTCGGAGAAAACATCCTTCATTGCCGACAAGGGGACATAGTGTTATAGATTCATGCCCTTTGGCCTGAAGAATGCAGGGGCAACATATCAGCGCCTTGTAAATAAAATATTTGAATACCAAATTAGGAAATATATCGAAGTCTATGTGGATGACATGCTGACTAAGAGCCTGAAGGTAGAGGATCATGTGGCTGACCTGGAGAGGAACTTTAATACGATGGACAAGTACCAGATGAAGCTCAACCCGACCAAGTGTGTCTTCGGAGTCGGAGCAGGGAAATTCTTGGGGTTCATTATCAACCAAAGAGGCATCGAGGCCAACCCTGAGAAAATAAAGGCCCTCCTGTAAATGAAGACCCCCAAGACCATCAAAGACGTTCAGAGCCTCACGGGGCGAGTGGCTGCTTTGAATAGGTTCGTATCTAGAGCCAAAGACAAGTGTTTGACATTCTTTAAAATTCTCAGGAAGGCCTTCGAATGGAGTGAAGAGTGTGATGAGGATTTCAAGGAGTTAAAGTCATACTTAGGGTCTCCCTTGCTGTTGTCATGGCCAGAACAGGGTGAACGACTAAATGTGTACCTAGTCGTCTCAGAATCAGCCATCAGCGCAGCCATTGTGAGAGAAGAGGACGGGGTACAAAGGCCCGCATATTTCAATAGTAAGGCACTCCAAGGGGCAGATCAAAGATACCCAAGGATGGAGAAGTTAGCCTATGCATTGATCCATGCATCAACAAAGATGAATCCATACTTCCAGTCCCATACAATGGTCATCCTCACCGACTCTTCTCTTAGGCAGGTCCTGCACAAGCCGGAAAAATCAGGTAGGTTAATGGCCTAGGCTATAGAGTTGGGAGAGTTTGACATTGTATATCAACCTAGGACGGCCATTAAGGGGAAAGCATTGGCAGATTTCGTGGCCGAGTTGACTTGGGAAGATGATAAAGCCGAGGATGAGGGACTCGGGAAGACAGATACCCGATAAGACAGGCTCACCAACACACCTGCAGATAATGCTGAGACAAGCACCGCTAGAGGAAGGGTGGTCGAAAATGAAGACGTAAGATATCTCTTCAGACAGGGGTCCCTCACCGAGGGAAATTTCTCAAAGGGACAGACCGTGTGGAGCCTCTTCGTCGACGGGTTCGCTTACGAAAGCGGGAGTGGGGATGGATTAATAATGTCAGCACCTGATGGCACAGACATTGAGTACGCCCTGAGGTTCAACTTCAAAGCTTCCAACAATGAGTCTGAATATGAGGCCTTGATAGAAGGCCTCTCCTTGGCCAAGTCTCTTAGTGTCAGCCAGATTTTGGTCCATAGCGATTTAAGGCTAGTAGTGAATCAGATATTAGGAGCCTACGAGGCCAAGGATGAACGGATGACTAAGTACCTTGAGAAAGTAAGGTCGTTACTGAAGAGCTTCAGAGAAGTGAAATTGAAGAGGATACCTAGGCATGACAATGGCCGAGCCGATGCACTTGCCAGGCTGGCCTCGGCAACTAGGACAGATATCAGAAGGACAGTCCCACTGGAAATTTTGCTTCGACCAACTATTGAAGATGCTGAGGGGAGATGCCAGAAGCAAAGAAAGAAAGAAAGAAGTTGAGATACAGAGCTGCAAAATTCACTGTCATCGGAGACACCTTGTACAAAAAGGGGTTCTTTCTCTCCTTACTTAGGTGTGTGCACCCGTCTGAAGTCCCACACATCTTGCAAGACGTGCACGAGGGGTCATGTTCAAGCCACATTGGGGGCAGGTCTTTGGCGAAGAGGGTGGTCACCCAAGGGTACTGGTGGCCGACCTTGGGAAAAGATGCCACGGCATATGTAAAAAAGTGCGATAAATGTCAAATATTTGCCACCATCCCTCACCAGCCCCATCAGCCTCTTACCTCCATTACATCCCAATGGCCATTTGCAGTGTGGGGGATCGACCTAGTAGGACCCTTGCCAAGGGCAGTCAATAACTATCGGTTCCTCATCATTGCGATTAACTATTTTTCAAAATGGGTGGAGGCCGAACCGATGGTCACGATTACAGAGCAGAAGACCTTCCAGTTCATCTGGAAAAATATTATATGTAGATATGGTCTCCCAAACACCCTCATCTCGGATAACGGGACTCAGTTCAAGAATACATCTCTAGAGAAGTACTGTGAAAGGGTGAGTACCAAATAATTTTTCTCTACCCCAGGCCGACCTCAGGCCAATGGGCAAACGAAAATTATGAATAGGACAATCCTAGATGGAATCAAGAAGAGGCTTGAGGAGGCAAAAGGAAGATGGGTTGAGGAGTTATATGTTGTGCTGTGGGCCTACAAGACAACAGCGAAGACCTCTACCGGAGAAACCCGTTCATGCTGGCTTATGGCTCAGAAGCCGTCATCTCCACCGAGATTGGGTTTCCTACCCACAGGGTCCAAATGTATGACCCCCAAAGAAATATGGAAGAGAGGAGACTTGACTTAGACCTGATTGAGGAAAGAAGGGAAGACGCCGAGATAAGGCAAGCTGCCTACCAGCAGAGGACTGCAAGGTTTTATAATCAAAGGGTGAAAGAGAGACCAATTGCAGGTCGAGACTTGGTCCTCAAAAAGGCTTGGCAAAAGCCTAACAAACTCAACCCAAATTGGCATGGCCCATATAGGGTCAGCGATGAAGTTGTCCCTGGGACCTATAGACTAAAAAACCTAGAAGGGGAACCCTTTTACAACCCCTGGAACGCAGATCATTTGAAGAAATACTATCTGTAGTGTTGTATTGTCCTATCGGACCACAATTGTAATAAGTGTCGCTCCAACAGAACACTTAGAATGCTAATGAGAAATATCAGTGTTTCCTCCCATCTAGTGTTTTTTAGTTCTATTATGTTTGGGATCATCTTTGGAGAACCACCCTCGGCTATAATGAGGGTCAATGCAGGGGACGACCCCTCATTCATCCTCAGATGAGGGAGGACATGATTAAAAACCATTAATTTGGTAAAAGAAACCCTCGGCTATAGTGAGGGTCAATACAGGAGACGACCCCTCATTCACCCTCAAGAAAGACGAGGGAGGACTTGATTAAAAACCATTAATTTGGTAAAAGCAACCCTCGACTATAGTGAGGGTCAATGCAGGGGACGACCCTCATTCACCCTCAAGAAAGACGAAGGAGGACTTGATTAAAAACAATTAATTTGGTTAAAAACCACCCTCGGCTATAGTGAGGGCAATGCAGGGGACGACCCCTTATTCACTCTCAAGAAAGACGAGGGAGGACTTGATTAAAAACCATTAATTTGGTTAAAAACCACCCTCGGCTATAATGAGGGTCAAGGAAAATCTAACCCTACAAGCTTAAAATAAGCAAGCAAACAGAAATGAAGATAATGAGGGCATTAGGGTAAAGGGGTTACCTGAGAAGAAATAGCAAGGCTGCCAAACTCAAAATGTCGAAACTGTAGAAATGGCAAGAAGGCTGGAAGCTAAAGAGAGAGAGTTCAGGCGCGAAGAAGAAGAAGAAGAAGAAGAAGAAGAAAGAGAAACTTCAAAAATTGCTTAAATACCTTATTGATGAATGGGCCCATTAACTAATGCAGAGCACATCCCACGAGGAGGGCATCATTAGGGCACACAATCCTAGGCGGTGTGTAGCCGCCACGCCTTGGAAACTCGAACGATAATGATGTTTCTACCTAAGTGTCACATCAGCTTGACAGTAGTCACTCATCAAGCAGACCATACACTTGTCTCAAACGCAACACTATCCCTCAGCCATCTCAGTAGCATCTATAGCTAAGGGCTGGGGGGTGATTGATATGCCCATATATACCCTCGGCTAGGTCGAGGACGCCCTGCACATGGATGGGGTCAGGATGATCCCTCATCAGGCCCAAACGACCCTCCAAGGGGCAGACCCATCATCAAGGTCCAAACGACCCTTCGAGGGGCCGACCCCTCATCAGGCCCAGATGACCCTCCAAGGGGCCGACCCATCATCAAGGTCCAGATGACCCTTCGAGGGACCGACCCCCCATCAGGACCAGACGACCCTCCAAAGGGCCGATCCTCAATCAGGCCCAGACGACCCTTGAAGGGGTCGACCCTCATGAGGCCCAGACAACCCTTGAAAGGGCCGACCCTCATCAGGCCCAGACGACCCTCCGAGGGTACGACAGTACGAGGCCTAAATTAGGCCTAACTCACTGCCAGAGGGAACTTTGCCCTCGGCCACATATCATAGGCCGAGGGTGATAGCATCACAGCGCGTGGTTTGGGAGACGCGTGGAACAGTGCGCGTGAGGCTCACATGGCACGTGGAAGACCGTTATAACAATATCACTCCCTCACGTGAGGGAATATTATGCCATCATTTGGCATCTACAGGTGTCAACAGGAGTTTGGCTAGATCATCATTCACATGCACCATGCATACTTGGGGAGTACACTACACCCCCCAAGACCTATATATACTTGTCACCTACAACCCTACAATAGATGGATAATTGTAACCCTAGCAAAAACTCTGCTCATACACACAGTAGAGAGAGAAAGTGAGCTTATGTGCATTGTATCCAAGGCCATTAGTGCCCATACTTAGTGGATCACACACTCACAGTGGATGTAGGCCAAATTGGATGAACCACTATACATCATTGTCTTATTCCTCTTATACTCATCTCCTTCTACACACTTATACACTTACATCTCTATGGTTGCCATGGTTACTATTGTTTGAGATCATCATCACTTATCCGGTGGTGCTCGATTTCAGCATCATCAGAGAGTATTTATAGTTTTTGCTAAATTTGGAAACCCACGATACGTGCAAATTTAGTTGGTGATGGTTATTACTTTTGTAAGATATAATGTTTTTAATCTTTTTTTCCTTGGACATTCCCGACAATGAAACAGTATTGTATTTCCTCTACTTAACTATAATGCACTGTCATTATTGGTTTGTGCTATTCCAACCAAGTAGCATTTGTAGTCGAAAAGCGATGTAAACTTGTAGGTCGTGGTTATTGATTAGTTTATCCTTTTACTTATGGTATAACATTAATTAGGGCATTTTTGTTAGTTTCATTTACCTATCAATTAATGAGGGTTATGTTGGCTTTATTTCAGTTAATTAAGAGGCAAGAACGATGGAGGTGCTTACAAGAGTTCTGTCAACAGTAGAACGATGAAGGTGCAAGTTTTTTCCATCAAACTATTTTTCATCACAATGTGAGATTAGATTTTGTTTAGTCTATATATTGTACTGTCTCAAATTATGAACACGGACTTGGTTGCGTAACTTTATTATCAAACTTTTTTTTTTAAATAGAAGTGGAGCTACCACCTAATTAATCAAATTGTTCTGTATTTGTAAGAGTTTAATACAAAAAGTGCTCCTTAGAGATTATTAGTAGGAAATTAAATCAACCCTATTTAGTTCAAGGTAACTGCTTTGACATATATTGAAACTCACGTCTATTTCAAAATGAATATACAAGACACAAAGTAAATATTGTGTAGATTAATTTTCATGCTATAAGATTCATGTTATCCATTGGCTTCATCTTTCAAGACTTTTCACCTCAACCACCATCTCTGCATGGCTGAAATTGGAGTGTTCATGAATGGGGCATACTGATGGACGAGTGGCCTAACTGTTCTCCCAATTTTGGACCATACACTTTGATGGTAACCAGCAGTCACCGGAGCATTATACATGAGCTTCAATAGCTGCCAGTACATGAATGTCTGTATTATGTTGCGTTTCCACGAGAAAAGAGAGATTATTAAAAGGAATCCCAGTCCAATCTCAGCCTGCGATGAGAGTATGTTGAGAGTAGTTGTGTTCGACTCCTCCCACACACAAGGCTCTTCCAAATACTTCTTATACAAGGAGGAATGGCAGAAATTATGTTTAAGGACCTTGGAAACATGTTCAAGGGCTCGGCATAAAACGGGAATCAAAGCAAATTTGAGGTAAAGATGTGAAGTGACAAAAGTTAGGCAGTAAATGAAGTAGATAAAATCCTTGGTTGCAATCACTGACTGAAACCACACTTGCACAGCCTGCAAATTCCATGCCCTTGGTTTTCCATATAATGAGTACAAAGAAAATAGTGAAGAACATGCAGTCCCCATAAACTTTATTTCATATACAATTTAAAGAAACACGGGTATTCATTTGGGGTGGACGAAAAAGAAAAGAACTAAATTTGGGCTCGTGTACGTTTCTAACTATCTCATGCACACCTCTCTCCTATTCCCTCTATGTTTCCTCCATTTTTTAATAGCTTGAAAGCTCTTTGCATACATCTACCCCTGTCGCTCGACCACCTCTCTTTGAGAATATGTACTCTCTAGATTTTTGGTTGCTTTAGTTTTAGTTTTATTCTTAGTTAGTTCTTTTGTAATGTTAAATACACATAAAACATAATCAAATAATGTTTATGTGATATTACTTTGATATATTATGGGATTTTAAAGTTACTATTGTCAATTTTTTTCTATTCTTCTAATATTAGTACTAATAATTGTTTGTTATCCACATCAAAGGGGTTATAAGCACCAAACAGTTTGGGTGGGTTATCTTGATGAATGCATTTCATTAAGTGAATAACTAACTCTGATTGGGTTAGTCTATGCTACTCCTATTTTCTAAAGAATTTTGGTGAAACATATTAAAAGTGCTTGCATTGTTCGATTGATTATATGTTTTCTATTGTTTAGCATTGAATAGTATCACTTGACATGTTTGGTGTATAATTTGTTGGCTTATTTGTATTTTCTTATTAAACTGTCTTATGAGATATTGGGCAATGTGGTCATAAGTTTATATCAAATTCTTTTATGATATGTTTTTTAAATACCATCTCCATTTGATCCATAGTTTTAATTTGCTCTGTTTTTTTAGGCAGAAAAAATATATTTATTTAAAACTACTAGCATATATATATATATATATATATATATATATATATATATATATATATATATATATATATATATATATATATATATATATATATATATCCCATGTGTGAATGCCTGATAGTAATGATGTAAAAATATGCATCCTATCATATGTACTCTTGGAGATAATTGTAGTTAGGCTTTTGTATTTAGTTGTGATTAATTATACTTCGTTTGTGTTTAATGGTTGATTATTTATGTTTTTTTTCTAGTGAAATTGTGATTGTGAATTATAACTTATCGATATTAATAAGGTTCTACGTATGTACCTGAAGAAATTCACCCTCAAAGCTTAACAACTGCTGAAAAAACTGGTAAGTCGCAGAAAAATGTGATTGTCCAGTTGCAGTGTTGTCCAGATTTGAAAGTAATACCTTAGGATCTTTAGTTGTTTTATTGTCTTTTCATTTGAATATTTATCTAATAACCTAAACAGTGCATCGTCAAGTTTATGTTCTAACAACTCAAATAGTTGTATGGTTGTCCTATCATTCAAATAATCAAGTTTATGTTCTTATATTATTCATTTATTAAATCTTAATTATGTTTGATGTTTAATATCTACTCTTTTAGCTAATTATGTTTGGTTACTTGATCTAATTATGCACACAAATTATTTATTTTACGAACAAACAGAACTTTGGATTAAAGTAATGGATTTTATGCCTTTTGCAATGAATTTCTTCGTATCGTAAATAATAAATACTATTTTTAATGACAAATATTAGTCATCTTGAAAGAGCACTTGAGACAATGACTACAAATACGGGTGAAAGGGCAACTGAATGCAACACACATGACCGACTGTGTGAGGAATGATCTATAACAGTGTAGGACCTGGCGAACGAATGCGTGAAGACTGATTTATAACAGTGTACGATACTGATTTACAAAGGTGTACAATCGACTGAACGCAACACACAAGACAGACTGCATGGGTTCAACTAGGAATTATCATCATCTTTATATAAATTGAGATAATTTTTAGTAGTTGAATATAAATTGAGATAATTTTAAGCCATTCAAAAAGCCCCCCACAGGTGTAGGAACCAAACTTGACTCTAATAGCGTGGAACTTTCCTATTGCAGGTACTATGAAGAGAAATACAGATGGAGGGTGTAATACTATCACGGGACGAGGTAGCTACGGAGGCATGGTCAGGAATGATCTAGGAGCTTGGGTGGTCGGATTCTATGGCAATATGAAGGGTAAAGTGACTATTCTCCAAGATGAACTGGAAGGGATCTATCATGGTTTAAAACTCATAAATGAAATCTAGAACCACAATTGAGACAGATTGAACCTTGGTGGTGCAATTGATTTCCAAGAAAAATGCAAAAAATCACCCATTGTGTGCTCTAATTGAAGATTGCATTGAACTATCTTAGGACACCGGTACTAGGGTGACTCACATATTAAGCGAGAGGAACAAGTGTGCCGAAAAAATGGATAAACTGGGCAAGTTACAAGAGATGAATTATGTTGAAGTAGAAGAGTCACCAAGTGACATAAAGGATCAACTGCTCCGAGGTCTAATTTTCATGTATGCTCTGTTTCTCTCTTTATTGTGCTCTTTATTGATTTCGTCTTAAACAGATTACTAAAGCAAGTATTGATTTTAGTTGGAATTGTGCTCTTTATTGTGTTCGTTGTTATTCTGATCTTTATTGTGTTTTACAAGTTTCTTCTACTGGATGACAAAACTGATCTCATGACAATCTTAATCTTGGTGATGGAACTCGAGGTTTATAAATTTTGAAGTTGTCTTTGATTATTTGTAAGCCATTCTCTGCAATTTATTTTAGCGCAGATGGAATTTTATATTGCCTTTTATGGAACTCAAGGATGACAAATTCTTTAGGCTGCTTTGTTTGATTACACAACTTAAGGTTTATAAATTTGAAGGTTGTGTGCTAAATTTGTATTAAATTTGTATAAACTTGAAGGTTGTGTACATTATTTTTTTTAATATAACACGTATTAATTTGTTTATATGTCTTAAAATAATGTATTAATAAGTTTAAAAAATTTATAATAGTTAGTAATAAATAGATTGTCTAAAAAAAGTTGTAAATACATAATGAATCTATTAATATATTTATCAAGTGTTCTATGACATTTTTGTTATGTCTAATGTTGACGCGATAAACAAGGCCTTATATTTTTTATGTGTGTCGTTGATGCGATAAATAGGGCATTGTATTTTGTTGTGTGCGCTGGATTGAATAAATATTTCTATTGTGAGAGTTATATTTTTTATGTGCATTTTTTACACGATAAACACTACATGCTAGACATTCATTCCCCCACGATTGTTGCCGCCACCACCACACATGTATGCAAGTAGTTTATTTTTAAAAATTACAATTGGGGAACAATATTTTTGTTGTTTTGTGATTATGCACTTTCAAGATTTTTGCCGTGCCTTCAAGCACGGGTATCTGCTAGTGTGTATATATATATATGAGAAATGCTTTCTATACATGGACCATTGATGTAGGGTGAGATTTAGTTGTGGATCAAGCTAAATCTTGAAAGCTTTTTGAGGCTCAAAGTACGTAATGTCTCTTACTGGTAAAAATGAGGCACTGCATGCCTCTTTCCTGTGCATGTTATTGGTAAAGGCTCTCATTACTAGTTGTTTGCTTTACCACTTTCAGTCACAACTGCAATGTCTTAAGTTATCAGCCTCCGTATGCATGTTTACTTCTATGTTCTTTTTGTCACTTGTAAAGTACCACCACATAAATCCAAACGTAAAGATAATTAGACCCTTCAATGGCTGTCTCCTTTTCCCTTTTCAACGATAAAAAAGCAGGGAACTAAAGCCCCATTCTTCATTTTCACTTCTAGCTATATCATCTCTTAAATTGTCTTTACTTAAAAAATAGGTATTTCTCCACCACACATTATATTTAACAATTTTATTAGTAACTTTTCTAGATCAAAAAGTGCGAAGATTTTTTTTTGAAAAAAAAAACTTAGTTATCGGTTTCATTAAAATTATTCGGGATATTGAATTTTTGTAAGAATCAAATACCAAAAAGTTCCTAAAACATTTTTTAATACACATTTAGTTCAAACATTTTTATTTTTGTTCCAAAAAGTCTCTAAAACACACATTTAAGCAATATTCTGTTATTTTTTAAATCCGCGCTAGCGTCATGTTGAGGGACTTTTTGGAACAAATAAAAATGTTTGGACTAAACGTGTATCAAAAAATATGCGAGGGAGTATTCGGTATATGCCTCTTTTTTTAATGTTAGTTTGATACAAAAAATCCACTACCCTACTTTTGTGGATGTTTCTTATTTTATTTTTTAAAAGAATGATACTCCCATGTAATATCGATATTTTAAAGGGAATATATATATATATATATATATATATATATATATATATTATCTATAAAACAAATTCAGACCAACATATTTTTAAAAATAACTTTGAGTCCCCAGTATTGACATTAGCATGGCATTAGGAACATTTTTTTATGGACTTAAAAATTAGTTCTAAATGTACATATTGGATTAAACATTAAATATAACATTTTTTACGATTTGAAATTTACTTTTGAAAATATATTGAACTAGACATTTAATAGAACATTATTTTAGTGACTAAAGACTATCCAACAAGAGTTTAAATATAAATTTGTAGAAACCTCCCTTTTCATAGTTGGCCCTCCCACAAAATCACGTATCATGTTTTTGGTTGGCTTGGGTTGGCTTTAAAATTGAGTAGACTGGATAATTATTGATGGGCTATGACCTTGAATATACTCGACCCAAATTATACAGGTTCAAAATCGCTGTGTCTAGTTACACTAGAAAGACTAACTAGACCCCAAATTTAGTTTTGCATGAAAGCAAGGAAGCAACCCAATCCCAGCAAGGTAAAGTATAGTGTTAATATCAAATAGATCAGTTCATACTGGGACGAAACTAGGATTTAGTCTCTAGGAGCGCCAAAAATTTTAATAAGTGAGAACTTTTTCGAACAACATAATATGTATGCACCGCGAATCGTGTTGATCTTTCATAATGTTGTAACAGAAAGTAACAAAAAATAAGAATCCAATTAATTACTCAATGAAAATCAGTCAATTATAAGTTAGGTTTTTATTAGAAACACTCTCATTATTTAGAGTGAAGTTTTTACTTCAATAAGATATATTAAAATAAATAATAAAAAGAATTTAATCAAATATAATAGGACCATTCTTGCAAATTTTGAATAAAAAATGTCAAATTTTAAAAAGTCTTTAAAACACAATAAGTTAAATAAGTTTACCAATATAACGAGTCTCCTTTAACATTATCTTATTCTTAAATTATGCAATTAGATTTAATTAAAAGGTCAAAAATTATTTTAACAAATAGAATAACAACAAAATTGGAAATTCAAGTACTTACAATTCGATATGTTTTTGCAATTATGGAGAATTAGGTCCCCATAAAATATCCATATCTTATAGTCTTGTGACATAATCCACCTTAGAAAATGCAACTTCAAATTTTCCAATGACTTAAAATTGTCATTCATACAACGAGTACACGGATACGAGATCTTATCACTGTTTAGATTTCTATCTGCATACTTAACAAATTCATGAACACCATTTACATGCTTATCAAAGAACCTATTACTCTTTTCCATCCACTCTTTGTATCGATTTTAAAATTCAATTCACATATATAAATACGTTACAGTGAAGGTTATATTGCATACAAAAACTCTCAATTGATAATTCAAGCAAATCAATTCAAATTTATACAACCAAACAAATTAAGATGTCATTACACCCCGAAAAATTAAAATTAAAACAAATTAAGATGTCATTACATATCTAAGGAAATTAAAAAAATATTAAAACTCCTCCCAGTATATTAAAAGAAAGCATTATTCATTACACCGTTTTAATAAAGAAATAAATTGGCCAGACCATCAATGTATTCTTAAACTCGAAAAAATGGAGCTTGGTCACCTATGTGGTCAACATACACAATTTGTTATTTGCAACCTGAATATATTTCATCCACCACTGTCTTAGCTTCACCATTTTATAAAGAGGGACCGTTCGCACTTGTTTTCAAAATCGTAAAAAGGATCATGCACCCCCAACGAACTTGGTATTGGTCAAGTTCCTTATATAATACTCCTTAGCATAGTAATCATCCTGGGAAGATGATGATGCTGGAAAAGAGGCTACAGTAGGTGCAGGTTAATGGGGGGGAATATTAGAGTAGGCATTTATGAAAGGGATGTTGGAGGAGGAATTTAGAAAGGGAAAACTTGAGGCATAAGAGAGGGGAAACCTTGAAATATGAATTGAGATCTTCTTTGTCTTTGAATAAATATTTAGTGCAATCTTTTGATTTCATTTGCCAACTGTCCCAAGGTATTGATAACCAAATTCATGTTCATCTTAAGACTTTGCACTTCTTCATTCACATTCCCCTTTAATGTAACCTAGTTAGACATGCGACTCTTCACCGAACTGAGCTCTTTAATAGCAAGCATAGTGTGCAAAATTTTGGTCCTCGACATATTGAATCTCATTCCTCTTTTCATTCCCTTTTAATCCTTCCCAAGTACCTTAGATAGGGCATTTGATTCAATGTCATACAAGCTCCACTCCAAATGAAGGCTCCTCATTCCATCTATCATTTCTTGTAGTATCATAAATTTATGACAATAATTTCAATATTATTTTTTTATAGCGTGTATATGATCATTAAATTCAAACTCACCAGAGTTGGAGCTAAGTTATCTAGATTTTTTTAGTATTTTTAATCCCATCGGGCAAGCAAGTCCACGGTGATCCGACTAGGTTTTGTTCCCTTTTCTGGAGTCCCTATGGTCTTCTCCACCAATTCATCTTTCAAATCATCATATGATTTTGACCCAAGGTTGTGAACATCAACATTATTTTCCTTATTCTATATATTTTCTCCTCATGTTTAAGTTTTTCCGTCATGTACTCTCTCTCTCTAAGAAGTCATTCCATTAGTTGTCGCGTAGTTCAACATTTTTGTGGAACTTCGTCTTTTAAGGTTAATTAGTCGAAACTTAATGTCCCTTCTGGGAAGTAATGCTTCCAGAAGTTTTTCCTATAGGTTTTCAATTGCTCACCTATCTGGTAAAGAACAATTTTCTTCGAACCTGTTGGGAATGTAAATTATTTACAGAGTTGATCCCAAGGGTGTGGTGTTATGGGCCCCGAACTGGACTTGGGGGGTTGTGGGATTGGGGAGAGAGGGATGTTGCGGAGGTACAAACTTCTTTTTCCAGTTTGTTGATCCCTATAGGGGCACAAGCGTGCTTGTCTTTCGGTCTCACATTTATCCCCAAGGCTGGATTTTTGATTCAGTGATTGATAATTTGCACATGGAAGTTGTTTGACACCATACCTAATTTTTATTGCATACCCCTATTTAAGACTAAGCCTAAGTGTTTCGTGTGAGGGGTTGTCAATTTTTTCAAGTTTTCAGTTTATTTTTAAAAAAGCAAAGGTCCGGGCTAACCCTTTTAGGCTATTCACAAGGCAAGTTTAGGTTTGTAATTAATTTAGAGATTCTTGTTATGAGGTTCGAGAATTGGGTTATGAGTGCTAAGGTGTTAAGTACTACACTTATTCTTTATGCTTCCTTAGGTATATGCTTATTATCTCTCTTTACGTTATGTGATTACTTTTAAGTTTATTTTAGAACATGTTGAGATACCTTAGTTTGAGAATCCTTTAAAACGAAGATATATGCTTAGTTAGAAAAATAATATTAGTGAGAGGTGTAAGAATGTCACTTAAACTGATGTGGGTGGATAAATGTGATTTTGTATGAATATATGTTCGGATAATGGGTGGCCATTTGTAGGTATAGATATATTGGTGCGAGGGAGCTCGACTTGTCTAATGAGCCTGTTAAAAGTGTGTGCATATGTATGTGCGAGAAATCATGACTTGAGATAGTTTGATATCTTATTCGAGGTGTGAGAGGTGGTCTAAAAGGTAATTTGAGAGATGGATACATCTCTGTTATGACAACATATCGAGGAATACATTGTCCAATCTTCTGCTCACGAGACTCGGTATTGCGCATATGTACCTGTGTGGCCATAAATTGAAAGCCTAGGTAGTTCGGTTGTTACGGTTAACCGATATTGACATATCATATTATGATAGTCATTTGGAATGGGAGTGGATATAGATTTCTCCGATATTAACATATCATATTATGATAGTCATTAGATCATTAATAGGAAGGTGTTGTCCTTCGAGATAGTTTGGAGGTGTATAAGGAGGGTGTGTGTTTAGGGTTGGAGTGGGCCTAAGGTCACCAACATACATCTAAATATCCTTTTTTAACAAGGCTATAATCCTGGAGTTGTCATAGGCCTCAGAACGACCCGAAGTATACAGATGATCAGTTCATTTGAGAAAGGGGGTTTAGACTAGACATATAGGCATCCATAATAGATAATACAACCTGTGACATATTATGAGGCTTGGGCTCACAAGTTTGGCTATATAATACCACGTACCTAAGATTACATGGGGTAAAAGACAACATCATTCCAACAAACAGTACATATTTACGGGCATAGGTGATGGGTTAATGGGTATATAATATACAACATTACAGGATTTATAAAGCCTAGTCCTTAATATAACACTTCTATTATAAGTCGGAATGTCATATTCATATGTTAAAAAATATGTCAATCAAAGGCATATATTTTACAAGCATTCCAAGAAAAACACATACTTAAGGTTGCTATCTTTTGAGATAGGATTTGTTTGCTCAGAGAAAGGGATAGAGCATTCTGATTTTTGGATTTTAGTTAAATAAAGTTTTAGAGTAACTTGGTTTACGAAAACTTTTTGGAGAACATTTTTAAAAAGTATGTTTCTCGTGTTGTATTTAGTTGTTGCATTTTATTAGCTTGTGTCTAACATAGGAATATGTCATTTCAAGTCAATAAACAAAGGTGTTGGGTTTAAAACTAGGTTTTAAAATACGAATATTGTAAATTGAATAACTTGTACCCTAATGGGGGCTGAGCTTGGTGATATCAACATTTAAGAACAATTTATATCATAGTATATATTTAGGATACTGACCCAAAATTTCTACAGAGATTCTTTACCCTTGTAATAAGTCAAATTTTCACGAGGAAGTGTCCCCTATGAGGTGGCCCCGTTTAGCCAGGAGGAGATTTGTTTGGAAGAGACAATTTTTGTAGGGTACGCTTAATGATTTTCCTTTGTATTTTTTAGGAAATTACTTTTTTGATGTACAAACTTCACTCAGGATTTTTTTCACAGAACTCAATATTAAAAAATGCTTGGGGTTGAAGAAAATTAGAAAACTGAATCAATGTTTTTATTTTGGGATGCTTTTTAAGGTTGGTGGGAACCCTTTATTACAAGGTTTGATCCGAGACCTTTAATCATTCGATTAAAGGGGGCCACGTGTAGGGAGGATTAAAGGTGGTGGGAAGGGGATTGGGTAATCATTGATATAGATCTTTAACCGTTCATGCACACAGTAATCCTTCCAAGCTTCAAACAACATGCTTTAAAAATTTGGGTGATATTTTGTATGAACGATAAGGTTCTTGCTAACAGTTAACCCGATATTCTTATTGTCTTTTTTTGGGATTCAACGGTATCGGGAGTTCAGGAGTTGGATTAATAGGGATTTAGGGAGTTTGATGACTCTAATACTTTGTAGATTAATTGCCATAATTACCCTACGTCGAAGTAGAGTATTGATAACCTATAGGTGTTAAGAATTGAGGTGATGGTTTAGAGTAAAGTTGGGATGGAATAGGAGTATCTTTATGTGGTTGAGTATCTTTGTTCCTGTTAAACATTTCCTACATATAAATAAAATAACAAAATTTAGAAAAGAATTTATGACGATCATGTTTAATATTTATATATGCATAATATACATATATATACCTCTACACGGGATTTTAATACATGCTTGATGTGCCTGATTTCATTCCAAGTGACATTGTTTTTTTAAAAATTGTGAAATGCTCGATGTCCCCAACTAGGAGGAAGCATATCTATGATTTCCATATAAATATCCGTGATAGGAACTCAAAATCCTTTCTTCTTCAATTTTTTGGCAAGCTCACATTTATTGTGTATAAGTTGAGACTCGTCACAATCTAGAAAAGGAGGGGTGCGAACCTGACCAGTGTTTTATAACGTGAATGAGATGTAAAAAACTATTATAGGTTTTTTGCTTGTGGGATAACGTACAAATACTACAAGTTCTAGTTCAATTCATCATAAAAATACTATGAATCCACTGAGTAATTATTGTTTAACAATTAATCAATCAAACACAACAAGTCCAATTTTAGTTCAATTTTATTTCAATTATTCCTAGAATTACTATATGTCCACAAATGACAAATCCCTTCCACCAATTTTCGTTGACCCAAAAATCAACCACTTAAGGAAGGAGTGAATAGGGCCACAAAAACTAACCTAGAAGATATATGCACTAATAAGAAATAAAACAATACACGAAATATCAATAAAATGAAGGACCATCCTTCAAATGAAGATATCCTTCATCCGCAACAGCAAGTAATTAGTTCTTTAAAATTAATCAATCAAACACAACAACCCAAACTTCAGTTCAATTTTAATTCAATTAATCCTATAATTCTTATGTTCCCACCAATAGCAAATCCCTTTCACCAAACATTAACCATTTAAATAAGGTGCGAACACGACCACAACAATCAACCAATAAGTTATATATATAATAAGACTATTTTATATAAAAGAAAAAATGAGTAAAATCACTTGAGTAAAGAATATAAATAGAATTACATGAGCTTCAATAATTGTTCTCCAATTACATGTGCACATGGAATGAGAAGAAAAAATGTTAACAAAACTATAATTGCAATAAGAAGAAAATGTTAAAAAAATCCTACTTCATCATGTCGGATGGGTGTTAAAATCGTATAGGACTTGATAGCCACAAGTTATCCCCTTTAGACCTCTGATAGGTAAGAATATATAAGTTTAAAATTAAAATAAAAAGATTTAAAGTGGTTTGGACCTCAGATGATGGTCCTACATCCACTATCAAAGGTGTTCCACTAGTTTATTAGATTTTAAATGGAGTATTACAATCTAGGAGACCTTTTGAGCTTTATTAAAGAGAGTCTGAGGCCTTCGTTGAACCTCTTAGTGTATTCCATGAGAGATTCACCATCCTTCTCTCTGAAGTGGAGGAGGGAAGTGATAGGATTCCTCATCTTCTAACCACTAATAAAGTGACTGACAAAGGATATTTCCATTCTTTCATTAGTAGTCTTAAGGTATCATTAATGGAGATCAAGTACTTCTTAAGCTCTGACACTTCCCTTTTCACATTTTCTTGTTTTTCCATCTCGCTCGACATGTGACACTTTACTGAATAAAGTTCATCAAATATAGATGTAGGGTGATATAATTTGGTACTTAGCATATGTGATCCCACACCTCTTTTCCTCCACCTTTTGTCCTTCCAAAGTACCTTGGATAGTGCATTTATTCAATGTCATAGGTGTTGCACTCAGACTAACTACTCGTCACACCTTCTATCATTTCCTGTAGCATAATATTATATTTAGGACTATGATTTCAATATTATTTTATTATAGCATGTATATATATGATAATTGAATTCAAACTCTTCAGATTCAGAGCCAATTTGTCTATGAATTTATTGGTCTTTTTATCCTATCGGGCATGCAAGTAAAATTTGACCCGATTAGGGGCTTTGCCTTATTCTAGAGTCCCCTTGGTCATGTCCATCCATTCATCCTTCAATCATCGCATGAATGTTCCCTCAATTTGTGGACATCAACTTTCTTTGCCTTATTTTATTTATTTTTCTCCCCGTGGGCTAGTTTTTTCTTCTTGGCTTCTTTATCCAAAAATATATTCCAATGGTTGGAAGGCATTTCAACATTTTGGGGAACTTTGTTTTTTAATTCCAAAATATCAGAACATGATGCCTCCTCTGAGAAAATCTTCTTCCGAACATTCTTTCTATAGATTTTCATATGTTCCCCTACTTGGTAAAGAACACTAGCTTTCAGATAGTGCAGGAATGTAAAACTCTTACAAAGTTGATCCCATACGTCATCCTTTATGGAGGGATCAACGTTCTTCCATTTTTCTATGCCCCCGATGCCCATAGTCATATTTTTTAGACACAAATAGTTGCCTTTAAAAATCTATACGTCATTTTTTTATCGGTAGGATTCCCAATAATGGAGAACCCAATGGGATTCTTATCATGCGATTTGTATTACTCATTAGTGGGAGGTGGGTTGTTGGATTAACAGGGGTTTGTGGCGTTTGACGACACGTAGACACTTTAGATGGAGTGGTAAAATGAACATGTGGTGGAGTGGAGGATTACGAACTCACAGGTGATGAGAATTGAGGTTGGCATATATGAGAGGATTGAGTTGGAGGTGTTCCGTTATTTAGTTGATTATCTATGTTCTTGTTCGACATTTCCTACAAATAAATAAATAAATAAAAATTTGTGAAGAATGTATGACAATTATATTTACTACTATATATGTACATATATACACATATATTTATATACCTTTTCAACAGATTTTAAACATGCCCGATTTGTCTGATTTTCATCCAATTGATATTATTTTATGAGTTTTTGAAAAGATGCACATGGAGAACTAGGGGAAGTGTATTTATGATTGACGTATAAATGTCGGTAACTAGAACTCGAAATCCTTTCTTTTTTAACTTATTTAAAAGATTCTATTTAATGTGCATATGTTGTGAAACGTCACAATCTGGGTGAATTCTTTCTTTACTGAATTGTATCCACAATGATGAATATTTTTCTACCTTTTCAAATAATGTCACTAAATCTAGTTCCCTGTCGGGATTATAAAGGCGAACTATATTCTCTATTGCCTCGTCCCAGCATTTTGGAGAGGAAGGCAAAATACGATCGAAAAGGTACACTTGTGAGAGATCAACTCCACAATATATAAGTGTGAGTGAAAATAACATCAATAAATGAATCTAACCAATCATAACGAAACAAAAAATAAATAATCTCATAACAAAAGGATTTACGTCGTTCGACAATTTCCTATGTCCACGGGGTATTTTTCTCTCTTTTTATTACTTCTTTAAAACTCTTTAACAAGAAGTTACATGACCATTTCCTCGGGGTGGGGTTATATTTATAGATATTGAGGAGGTCTAATCGATTTGGACTTTTCACATATGTTGGTTAAGCTGCTTTTTTATTTGCATTAATATCATCTGAGATCTTTGGTAGTCAGATTAACCTCTTCATAATTATCTTTCATGATACTTATCACTTAACTCTGGGTTGCTCTTCATTCCCGCTCCAAACCCTACTTGTTCCACTTCGATTGGGCCTCTCGATTTTCACCCCATAATTTCCCCCAAAATTATTTAACATAAATGGGATGGAGATTTTTGAGAAGCTTTATTTCCTAATTATTTGGTCGGCCCACCCGATTAGCTTTAAGTCTTGCGGGGGAGTGCTTAATAGTTATACCGTTATAATAAGGGTACACTGGTAATCTTTTGAAAATGAACCACCGGTTGCATAAATGGATCTTAGGTTCTGTTGCGTATAATTGGAAATTTGGGATTTTGTTTTGTGTTTAAACAAGACTCTGCACCGTCATTTCCATACTTTAATTTAAAAAAAAATGCTTGGAGCTTCATCCTTCATACCCTTTTCTTGTAAGTTTTCTTCATCATTAGCTTTTCTTTCATCATTTTTGATTAATTTCATTCTTTCTGGACATTTTCATTTCTTTGAGTTTCCTTTCTCATCTCTAATAAAAAAAGATGGTGTACTTTTCAAAGAAAAGACTATGGGGGAATTCAGAAAAAAATAATTAATTCATCCTTGGGTGGTTATTGATATTGGTAAAGTTCTAAGGGATTATAACGTTGTTGAGGGTTGAAATTGGTTTCACACTCTCTCAGTGGCTGAAGGAGGAGTAACTTTTCCTCCAAATCAACATTTTTGGAGTTTTGCTTATTTATTATAGTGGTCCCTGGTCAGTGTTACCTAAATACTTGGCGAATCATTATTGGTGTTAATAGAATTAATAAATTGTACGAGACCCATATAGGGATTTTAGAGATTAGGTATTTTTACTCGTGGTCTCACACAAATGATGGGGTTCTCTATCTAAAGGCAAGAGAGTTAGATATATTCCTTGTCATTAATCTTCATGATTTCAATAAGGTTTATTGGAATCAAGGCTTTATTGATAGAGATTGGTAACACACTCCTTTTCTTGAGGATGAACAATATCAGGAGTTTTGTGTCTGGAGAGGAAAGGATACATGTTAAAATTACTTTTATTCTATGTAGTTTTTATTATGCTCGTAAATGTAACCACTAATGATGATCGTCTTCTTTTAATTGTTCATCTCGATCAAAGAAGAAAGATCCCTCTTTTTCTCACCTTAACAGGGAGGAACTCATCAAAGTTTAGAATATGAGCAGGTCGTTGGTTGAAAGTGAGGATCACCTAAGGTTGATGTCTTTTCTTTTATAGTAAAGGAATTCTATAAATAATTTTACAGCTCATCCAGTTGATTCAATCCCCAACGTGGCCCCTCATTTAACTAGTGAGGGGTCTCCCACTTCCTCCTCCTTTAAGTCGCTGAATGTCGATACCATATCTGATGTATAGGCATAATAGATGGCCCCAAAGAAGAGGATTATGTTGGTCGATGATGATATGATGGCTTCCCCCAAGTCCACGATTCTCAATAAGAAGGAGCTTATGGGTCCTTCTGTGCCTATTTTGTGAGGGTTCCCCTCCGAGAGAAGAATAAAAAGGACAAGAGTATTTTTTCTTCTATCACTATTCTTCCTCCCTAAAAGGGAGATGCCCAAATTCTGGGAAGGGCCACCAGGTGACGTCGGTGGACAATAATGAATCGTTAGCTTTTGGCCTGCTGAAAGGGGAGTGCTCACACTCGATCGCGAGCAAGTTAACAAGTTCGCGCACAATCATCTTTTTAACTATGATGCTCGGTGTTGTCACTGGTAAATTTTTTTTTCATCTACTCTATATGGATTGTTGAATTTTTCTTTTACAATTATGACATAATTCTTTTTTCCTCTTTGCAGTTTGTGGCTACCTTTATCGTCATTCTAGAGAATCGCTCCAAGCAACCCAAGGGGGATTATCTCACTATCACCTTGAAGAACTATGAATAGGCTTTGTCCACAACTTAGAAAGGCTATGAGGATGCAAAGTCATCCATATTCTTAGCGATGACTATCCTAAAGGATGAGCTTTCTCGGCTTAAGGTTAAATTTAACAAGTTGAAGACTGATCACGACCAAGTGGTGGTCGAGCGTGATCGATTGAAGGAGGAATAGTCAAAGGCCGTTGTTGCTGCCAAGGATAAAGGCTACCAAACAGGGTATGAAGAGGCCTTTGACGATGTCAAGTGTAGATTTGCCTTCATAGAGAGGCCCAACTTTTAAAGGGTGTCTAATGTTAACTTCCTGATTGAGTCAGAGCTCTTTTGGAGAGAATAATCTAGGTTCACCACTATGGGTCAAGGAAGATGGTCGAGCAGCACCTTTAGCCGACCTGCACAACTCTGAGGAAGATAAAGGCAAGTCAAATAAGTTCTTGAAGTATGTGACGGAGAAAGAAACCATAAATTAGTTACGATTTATTCCATAACTTTTTTTATATCTTTCGTTTCTACTTCCTTGCAAAGACCTTGCCTTATTTCGTTATGAATGAAGAATTTTTTCAATGATTTGACTGCATTCTTTTCTATTTATTGAGATTTGTCCCTTTGATTCTTCTAGCCTATCAATGTTCCTTTGGAAACCTCATTTGTTGGTAACATAAACTCTATCCTTGGACATGGGTCTAGTGATCAAGCTCATTAGGCCTTCATTTCTCTTTTAAAGGCTCTAAAAAAGATTACCAGAGCCTATAAGGATCAGTTTTCCATAGTGTCTAAGCTAAAAGATGATCTGAAGGACCTTGGAGATGTTAGTACACTCATGTAGGATGAAGTTAACTCTCTAAGGAGACATCTTTCCAAGTCCAAAGACGTTGATGACGTTGGTACTCTTCTCGAGACTGAAAATGATTCTCTCAAGAAGCATCTTATCGAGGCCAATGAAGAAATGAAGAGGGAAGGAGTCATAAAATGGAACTAAGTCGTGAGATAATCAAGGTTAGCTATCTTTTTAGAATAGGACCTTATGCGGTATGGGCTGTTAGTTTAGATGAAGGGTGGATGGATACCCCCATTAAGCTGGATGAGGAAAAAAACCAAGCGAATAAGCATGGATTGTTGAATGCTTTGGGGGTACTTAAGTCCTAAAGGACTCTGAACTTTAGTAATGGTACAAAGTTAATTGTTCGACGTACTGACACCCTCCTTTGGAAGTGAAGATAGTTGGGTTCCCATAGATGATGTTCCCTATCAGCTGGCCAAGAGTTATTTCTCATCACATGATAGAGACGACGAGTTCCAACAAAACCTCGAAGACATCTGAAGAGCATCTTTTGTTAGGGAGACCACTTGGTGAGTGCCAAAATCGTCTTATCTTTGTTGTATTGTGTTGTATTTATGAATTTTATGAAATAAAACAAGTGTTCGTACAATTCCGTACTTGTAATTTTTTATTTTTTGTGCTAACCATGTATTTATTGTTTGTATTACCTTTTAGGTTGTATCGTCACACTACCTTAAGTCTAGAGCAGACTGTAGCAAAAATTCTCCTGGTTTTAGGGGCATCCACACATTTAGTATTTATACCGACCAAAGTCGGGTTCACTTAGTGCCTAGGGATCCCCCATAGGTATTTTACTTGTCTGGGCAATTCGTGAGGTTTTCATATTTTTCATGACGAAGACCTTGAAGCCTTGGGTTTTAATTGTAGTCAAACTAAGGTGATAATGATTAATGTTTGAATATTAACAAAATTCTAAGCTTGCCACTTTAGGAACAATGTTAAATAGATAAATGAATCATTCAGGCTTGTACTTTTTCACAAAAAGTAGAGCAGACTACGAGTAACATAAGTTTTGGAATTAAAATTATAAAAACTATTTAAGTTAAGAATAACTAACTAATAGAAAATTTAAAAGTAAAACTTCTTCAAGTTGGTTTCATTCTATTCCCTTAGTATCTCCCTACCCTCCATTATTTCTAAATGGCAGGCTCCTTATAGATCATCTCTGATGTCTTTGAAGAGTCCCCCCCCCCCCCCAATTTGGCCTTAATTGTTCATCCAAAGGTATTTTAGCAATGACAAGGACTTTTTTGAGGATGTAGTCATCAACCTAGAATTTTCTCGGATTCACACCCTTGTTGTATTGCCTAGCTAGCTGTTATTGGTAAGAGGCCAACTTTATCATTGACTGTTACCTTTGCTCATTGTCTAGGTCAAGATCAGTCCTCACGACTTCCTCATTCAAGCCCTGATCGGTAATGGGGGTTCTAATGGTTGCCAGACTAGCTTTTAAGGGGATAACAACTTCTATCCCATAGATTAGAGTAAAAGGCATTTCCCAAGTAGGTCTTTTGGGCGTAGTACGATATGCCCATAAGACGTGAGGAAGCTCATCCTCCCAAAATCCTTTTGCTTTTTCTAATCTCTTTTTCATGCCGTCGAGCATCATTTTGTTATAAGCCTCAGCTTTCCCATTGCTCTGGTAATAAGCCACATAGCTGAAGTGATGCTTGATGTTATGGTTGTCCTAGAAACCTTAGAATGGACCACTCTCAATCTATGTAACATTATTTGTGATGATCGCCATAGGTATGCCAAAACGTGTCATGATTTTCCTCTATATGAACTTGATCATGTCGATGTCCCTCGTTTTTACCAATGGTTAGGCTTCAATCCACTTCTTGAAGTAATCTATGTTAACCAAGAGGTATTTATGATTCCCTATTGTTGTTATGAGTAGACCTACAATATCCAAACCCCATTGGGCAAATAGCCATGGTCTAGTTAGTGACTTTACAACACTGGCCAGATGATAGAGCATGGAGAAGAACTTTAAGAATTTTTCATATTTCATAACGGAGGAAGTTGCATCATTTTTCATATACGGCCACCAGTACCCTTATTTGATAGCTCAAAAAGAAAAAGACCCCCTTCTAGCATGGCTCCTATGAATTCCATCATGAAGTTTGTACAGAACTTGATCGACATCACTTAGATGCATACATCGAAGATAGGGACCGGTGAAACATCTTCTGTAGAGTTTTTCTTCTACCTCTAGATAAACCATGAATTTTTTATCCTAACTTAGTGGGATTGCTTCTTATCGGACTACAAGATATCATTTTGTAAATAAGCAATTATTTAGTCCACCCATATAGGATTTTTTACATGGTGAGAATCTATTCGATGACCATTGGCTTTATGATACTAGGCTTGGAAAGGAATTCTACTTCGATAGTTCTTCTAGAATTAGATTACAATACTGATCCCAAGGCTGCTAATGCATTGACGTGGCTATTATTCCTCCAGGGAACTGTTGAATATGGATTTCCTCAATTTTTTCCATATACCATCTTTGAATCGCAGTATATATCAAGATGGATTGCCCCTAGTGAGTAAGCTTTTTGAATTTCGACGATGAGGGCTTCGTACTCGACCTCGTTATTGAAAGCTTCAAAGCCAAGTCTAATTCCTTACTCTATTATGGAATTAATCGAGTAGATAAGCACAATTCCTACTCCTTCCCCCTTGCAATTGGATGCATCTTATACATAAAGTGCCAACTTTTTGGACTGGTCTATCCCTCAACTTCGTAACTGATTGGCTAAATTTTGATCGTTGGGCACCTCTTTTCCTATAAATTTGGCAATGAAATCTGCCAATACCTTACCCTTAATCGACGTTCTTGGTTGATAGTGTATATTAAATCTAACATGTTCGACTGACCATTTGGACATCCACCCATATAAGTCAGTCTTTCAAAGAATGGCTTTGAGGGAAATGGAAATAATGACTATGATTGAATGAGCTTCAAAGTAGTGCTTCAACTTGAGTGACCTCACTGAATTTTCTCCTTATTTAGGCCTTAACTACTAGCGGGAAATACTGGCGATCGAAGCAAACCCAAAACTCTGTAATAGTTAATGTATCCCTTTCCTCATTTGTGTTTATCGACTCCCATAACTGTAGTGTTGCTCCCACTAACTTAAAAGTGGCTAGCATTTGCTTCTGCACCTCATTGCAATCTACCATGCGTAGGTGACACTGAATATCTCTCTTTCACTGACATGCTAGCACCACATCGGAACCCCCTCGAAACTCTGTTGGATGGACTTTTTGAAAGACCTCTCGTACTTGTTGCCATTCCGATGGCCGCGGGTGGGCCTGCACATCTGGTACCACTAACGCCTGAGGCTGACCTCGTGGAAAGTACTTTTTCGTTGCGATCATCATCGCTTCAACTGTCTGCCCCACTAATTCAGTTACCTGTGCAGCTGAAATCATCTCTGGTAGTTGCTGCGGTAACT
This sequence comes from Sambucus nigra, assembly GCA_949130495.1. Classification (NCBI taxonomy): domain Eukaryota; kingdom Viridiplantae; phylum Streptophyta; class Magnoliopsida; order Dipsacales; family Adoxaceae; genus Sambucus; species Sambucus nigra. The sequence continues at coordinate 354,879,723 of OX422219.1, read as the reverse complement.
CTGGCTCCTGATGAGCCCCCCTAGTCTCATCTCCCCCTGCTACCCTGGATGCTCTCTCTCTCTTGGATGGCATTTGAAATGAGAATCGAATCGTATGAGTTCACCATCAAATATGAAGAAATTGGCAGAAGAACGTAAATGCACAACGTATAAGAATACAACAATCCTATGATAGGGCTCTACATCAAAGGATGCTAAGCTGAAATGTGAAAAGCCGCACAAATCCTAGGACACTACAACCTGATGCTCTGATACCATATGTGACACCCCGCCTAATAAAATACCGGGTGATCATTCCTATACCAAATTAAAATAGGAATCCCAGTTGGTTCATTCTAAGCATTACTGTCGAAAAACTTTTTAAAAGTTACTAACCACCTAGTATTCCAAAACGTTGGTGCCAAATTTTAACTTTTTAAATTAAAGAAACAATAACATGCCGAAAGAAAATATGATTCATACACAACGACTGAATTAAATCAACTAAATAAATAATTAAACTATTTGTCGAATAAACCATCGGCCACCAAAGTAAATAGTCCAATAACAACATCCAACATCAGAATAAATAAATTTGAAAATTGTACTGAAAAGTCTAGGCAATAAGCCCTAAGTAAAACTGAAACTGATAAATGATTTCTACTCTAGGAAGGAATGAACGATGCGTCTAATCCAAACTCCAGCAAGGATCCACATGTGTCGCAGCTCCGTGTCCCTGGAATAGAATGTCAATCCTGGCGTCCCTGTGGCTAGACACCTAAAAGGTTTTGAAAATAGTTTTATAGCAAGTGTTAAACCCAAAATATTTTGAAAATATTTAGCAAGTGAATTAACTGCAGTAATTTAAAAATGCATAAATGCGCTTCATATTTAAGTTAGTGTCGCACTCTCTTGAAGACATACTCACCCCTCTACTAATGTGCACACCTAACGGTTTCCTTAACCCTACCTAGTTGTACTACCCCATCCAACTAGTCCTGGTATAATCTCCCTTTGCCATTCTACTCTAAACCGAGTCTTATTATTCATGGGTTATGAGTTATCTCACTAATTTACCTAATTAATTTCTTTTTAAAAATATCATATAACTATGACACAAGTTATATAAAGTAAATACATCACACATTTTATTATTACCCGCATATAGTATTTAATATTATTATATACGTATCTATACTACAACATCCACACATATTTCATATATATGTCCATCCCTCCGAGTATACCCTCACCAGATGATTCCCCCTAAAGTGCTATCTTACTAGGTGTTCTCACATAACCTTGTTACCTAAGTCGGAATCGCTCACCAACCTGACCCAAAATATAAATGTTGTAGAGGCGATCATATTCCTTACCTAAAAGTGAGATAAGCCCCTCACCCATATACTAAACGCTATGACCTGGGGATATGATTACCCTACTCCTCAAGCTAGGGGGATTCACCCACATCGCGCAACCTCCCTTCATACCACTAGAGTATATAAAGTAAATAAATATCCAGTTACTAATATTTAATAGCACACACAAAGTACATACATATATATACTATCACCACACCGTATATATATAATATAAATCTCGGCTTTACCGTGTACTAAAACCCGTAACACTAGCCTGTATATTCCCGAGTCTATGGTCCGCCTCAAATTAATTAATTTTCTCCTTAACTAATTTATTACCTTCCCGAGTCTACGATCCGACTCTAATTTAATTAATTTACACATCGATTAATTTAATTCTTAGTGGTGCCCAACCAATATACCCGGACTCACTCACTTTACCTGTACCATCGTTAATACCCAATCCTATATTCCGCCCCATAATTAATTAATTACACATCAATTCCTTTAAGAATGTAGTACCACTCAACTACAATACCCGGACATTTTCCTTCGATCCAAAATCAATACCTACGAATTATTTCCCAAAATTTATTCATCTCGTGACATATAATTATCACCCTCCTAAACCCAATTATATCCCCTTATAATTGCTAAGGAATATGTTCTACATATGAATTTAGCACTAAATAAAAAGTAGGGGAATAAATTTTAATTTAATTTCCCTTTATATATAAAACTGGCGAACCTGCCAAAATTTGGGACCATCGATCGATCGATCCTAGCCATCGATCGATCGACCGAATAGGTCTGCTCATTCTCTGACCTCCTGTTCGACCATTGATGAACCCTCAAGCTTTTAGTTTCTTCCCAAAACCTTACCAAATCACAACCAACATTTCAATTACATACAGATATGTTCTAATCTTCCTAGAAGACCTAAATTCTTCATCGATTCATCAAAATCCCAAACTTTTCCCGAATTGGGTTTCACCCGGGTTTATTCTACGGAGATATAAATTCGTCATACTGATTCGAAACTTGTCAGTAATAATCACTAATTAGAATCCTACAATTGATTCCAACAGTCCCATATCCATATTCACCATTAATTTAGTCTCAAACTTACATACAATACACAAATCCGAAAAACCCCCTTTTAGCTATTTAACCCATAACCAAAACAGATTTTTGATACACATACTATGATATGAATTGGTTCTCACAATTTAGGAATCACAACAGTTAATCGCTTGCCTAGAATTGTTCATAGAGTCTGATCTGTTGGTGTAATTAATGGTTTAATGACGAACACTCAATTAGTCCCTTAATTTTTACTCCAAAAGATCCCCAATTGGCTCTTGATTAGCTTCCTTTATTTCTCTCTCAAAGCCCTAAGTTTAGAATTGTGTTAACTGTCGTTCAACACTCCCTCAATTAGGTTTAAAACCCCTAATCCCGTTTTTGGTCACATGGGCCTAATTAAAATGGCCCAAATCACCCTATGTGGACCCGACTATGCCCAAAAATTTCCCGAGATCCGATTACTACCCCCAGGTACTCTTTTCTGACTATCTAGACCCATCTGAACTCAACCGCACACTCATAATTGTCATCCAAAGTACTTTTCAACATTCTCCAATTTTGATATCAAAATGTGACACACCAAATTTCGAACAGTTAAACTTAAAGTCGCCAAATATAAATAATTCTTCCCACTCAAATAAATTCTCCAATTCATAAATTTAAGTTTCTCCAATTTAAATATTTTTATATCTCCCAAAAATAATTAAATACTAAATCCTCAAAATTACGGGTTGTTACAGTTGATGCTCTAGATTTATGCTTAACCTTCATGGGCTCTTTATTCCAGCCCTTCATGTTTGGGTTGAAGTAATCCAGTTGCCCTCTACTTTTAGGTGGTGAATCTTCATCAGGCATTTATATATTTTGGTTATCATCATCGGTCTGTTTATGGATATCCATTTTATAGTGTGTGATATTACATTACCATCTGCTTTATACTGGTATCAGATTTGCATTGTTGAATCATATGCGTTTGAGCAATTGTGTGTGGTTGAAAGTAGTTAGACTGAATTATTAATGACTTTGACTATCCAAGCACATGCGTGCTATTATTGTGAATTATGACACACGTCAATTTTAACTTGTGAATCACACTTTGTCCATTACTGGTATCAGACTTACACTGTTGAATCATATGCGTCTATGTAATTGTGTGTGGTTAAAAGTAGTTGGATTGAATTTTTCATGACTTTGACTGTTCAAGCCAATGGTGAGTCACACTCAGTACAAATTTTGAAAAGCTAAATTTCAAACTTTAAGTATCAAAAGTCAAATTTTGAATTGTTGAATTTCAGAGTTCATAATATAAAAGGATGGTTACAAATTTTGAAATTTTTAGTTACAAATTTCACATCATCCAAGGCTCGTGTTGTTATATAATATTTGTAACTGGGAAAAAATTATAAATTGGTGAAGAGGTTTTAATTATCCGATAATCCCACAAAACATTACATCCCAAAACATTACTAGAGAAAAGTTTACACAAACCGGATACCATTCCTTATAAGATCAAAGTTTACACAAAAATTTACATCCCAAAACATTACATCCGCTAACAACTATCCGATAATCCCACGTCCAAAAGCATAAAAACATAATACGTGGAGATAATGTCAAAGCATAATGGTAGCAACCCATAATAGTAAGTAATAGTTAATAGACCATATGATCAAGAAAAACTACGAAGCTTGTTGTAAGCCCATGTACGTGAGAAAGAAAAGTCAGAGAACTCCATAAACACTCGGCCTATATCATTGTCAGCCTCAAATAACGACAACATCCGCATGACATTCTTATCATCCATATCCATACCCACTTGCCTTTCAAGGATACCCTACCGGTTAACGTGAGTTTATGAGTCCATGGAAACTTGAAGCTCCATTGCAGTGAAAATATGCTTCGACGACTCAACAATGACAGACAACACTTGGGCACAGTCTTCCTAGGGGTTCACATGGTGGTAGTGAGCCTTTGCATTAGGGCCCTGACCCTTACGCTTTGTAGTGTACCCACTCGATTGTTGCTTATCGGTCTCCTGCCCAATCATTAATTGGGTGTCGATCTCTTGTGTAGCCGTTATTTCAGTGTCAGTGTCTATGCACGGTTCATGAGTAACCTTCACATATTCTATTCCCAAAAAATGATGATCATTAAAACAATTGTTACCACCAATTTTTTTTTTTGAATATCGGTATCTCGTAATAATATTTGTACCATCCATGGGTGAGAATTGATCTACCCTCAAGATAGCATTATCATCCTTAGTCGTGTCATTGACAAAGATTAATTGTAGCTCGTCATAGTACATACATTTCCTTCCTCTCATCCTCCCGCCATCTAGTTTATCCTACTATAAACTTAGTAAGTTAATTAAACATATTCCTTTTGTAGTGGGTAGACAATTAAAGAAAATTCTATTCGTACTAACCGTAATATAGTCAGCACATACTCTTGCATCTGCAGTTACGCCACCACTATTTATGTTGTAACCGAAACCATTGACCTATAAGAGCTCGTGAAACTCAACATATTCCTATTTCTGTGTTGTCAATCTCGATCTCACATTATGTAATCCTTCTTCGACGGTATCTATAATAACCTTAATTTGTGCATCAGTAAATCTATTGTCTACCCTTTGCTGCCCCGTGAGGACTTGGGTACAAAGATAATGGATGCGGGTTCGTAGCACATTTACTTTTATCATAATATTCAAGTACTAGTTCAAAATGTAGCTACCAAATGCAGCTATACTTGGATCATAAAATTCAAGTCGCAAGTATCAATACTTGGTATACCAGTTCCTATAGAATTAAAGGTAGCTACCAATATTCAAAATACTTGGTAAACCAGTTCCTATATAATATTCAAAATGCACCTAGCAATATTCAAAATGCAGCTCTTATAGAATTAAAGTCTGGTATTCAGTTCATGTATCAATTATAAATTGAGATTGATACCAATTCAAAATGCATACCGGTTCATGTATCAATACGATATCAATTAAGTAATTATCTATCAATCTCAATCAAAACAAAATTCTATCTAGTAAATTCAGTAGTCGGCTACTATCAATACCATACTTGGAGGTATGCATACTTGGCTCCTACAGAATTAAAGGAAGGTATACCAGTTCATGTATCCAATCAACTAAATTTAATTACTAAGTAGCAACATTAGTCCCATATCAGTCCAGTTTATATCAGTCCTATATTAGTCCATACCAGTCCCATATAATTATATATCTGTTATCATGTAAGTTCAAATAACAAGTAAATTCAAGTAGTAATAACCAAGTATCAAGTAAATTCAGTAAATTCAAGTAGGTATGTAATAGTTTAATGAGGCAGACCAGTTCATATATCTAATTAAAGGAAGGTATATAAGTACAATAGTAGCTAGTAATTATAAATTATAAGTTCGAATTAAAGTAGCGGCTATCAATCTCAATGTCTGTAGCAACATCAGTATAGTCCATATCAGTCCCATATAACTATGTATCTTCTATCAAGTAAATTCAAAAAGCAAGTAAATTTAATTAGCTACTGGGAAGTAGGAAGTAGCAAGTAGCAAGTAAATTCAAGTAGCAAGTAGCAACATCAGTCCCATATCAGTCAAGGATATAAAAGTTCAATGAGGCAGACCAGTTCAAGTAGCTGGTATGCATACCAGTACCAGTTCAGTTCAGTTCAAGTAGCAGGTCAGTTCAGATTAGGTAGCAATATTAGAAACAATATCAATTGAAAATCGTTTCCATATTAAAGGCATAGTAGAAACAAAATCAATCTTATATCAGTCCAATACCAGTCCCATATTAAAGGAAATAAAAGAAATGAAAATAGTAAATTACATAATGAATCATAAGTTTAATTTTCGTGGTGATTCAACACCATTACATCACAATAAAAGAAATGAAAACATTAAAGGCAAGCACAAGAACAATATTTAAAAGTTGTAGTCTCTTAATAGCCAGCAAGGTACACATAATGCCATGATCGTCGACAATTGAGGGTTTCTCCTACTAGAAGTGAAAATTGACTAGATATCCTCTACGTTTCTTGCTCACTATGGGGATTGAATATTGCGTAGATAGCATCCATGCCTTCAAGGTAACCCTTTGTCCAACCCAAAATTTGTGACATTGGGGGCACGTGTAATACAATCGTCCCTCGTTGTACTTTTTATCGGACAATGTAACCTTGATTTGATATACAATGCCACATGCGTATTTTATTTTTTGATACAGTAAAATTAGAAGTCCTGATTGGTTAGATGATGGTATGTTGTAAAAATCCACCAAAAATAACCTAAAATTGCAAAACAAAGAAAATATCATAACAAAATGTTATCATTACTCGAAGTCAAAAGTATCCATATAATTCGCATCATATCCTTACCACGTCAAATTATCCATTGCATTTCTTTTCTCGGTCGATGCAACATCAGTTGGGAATGTTATATGCTCATTCGAAGGTAATTCTGGCACATTTAAGAGAAGAGGGGTAATGTCATCATCGTCACTTTCCTCGTCCCCCATGCATTCATCCTCACTGTTGATGTAAAAAACTAGATTGCTCTAATTATTCAATCACAGATAAATAAAATGAGACAAAGATTTTTAAAGTGGTTCAGCCTTATAAGAATGGCTTACGTCCACTGTTATGTTATTGCTGAGTGTTTGGGAATTCTCGATTACAAGTTCAGTCCAGAAATTCCGGTCCCATTGAATGAGGGTGATACAAGGTATTTATACCCTTTAGGCTGTACATGAATGGGTTGATACATTAAATGATATACATATGAAAGGGTAATACATTTAATGCAGCGTGTGCATCAAGATGATAAACATTCAATGAATAGTTGAACTGTTGGCATTCTGGCAATTAATACTACGGCCGAGATGCAGCTCGGACCGCCTTAGTTGCTCGTTGCTCAGGAGTTCCTCGGAGCGCTGGAGTACCTCGGGGTGTTGCAGTTCCTCGGTATATCCTCGTTGCTCGGGGAAAACATGAGTTGGTCAAGGAAATGAACTTCCTCGTTGTTATTGTGCCACGTAGATTGATAAGTGTCTTCGTATGATTCGTCCACATCAGCATATTAATTTTGGTATCAACAGAAGCCCCCAATGTTTCATATTTCGAACTTTGAGGAGTATGGAACATTCTTTCTCGGTTTATGGCAATATTGAATGATCTTCCTGGGTTTTAGGAGCATCGTATTTGAATTTATTTCCAAATTCAACGAATCCGCCTTTTTTTGAACTTTTAAGAGAGCTTCGATCTTAGTGCCCTTTTTGTCCTTTTAGCCGTCGGAAGTTCAATAGTTTCTTTTTTGTAATCATTTCCTTCGCCCCTTCCCAAGGCAAAGTATTTAAACTTCTTAGGTAACCATACCGTCTTCTTCTTTTTCCAATTTCCTGCACTCAAGCTTTCTATTCTCTCCTTCTCTCTTGTGTGTTCATCCTAGTTTTCGTTCGTTGTCAACATTCCTCCTTTCTTCCTGTAAGATCTTCTTCCTTTATTCTGTATCTCTTTTATTCAGTATGGTTTATATTGTGGAGTCTGTTGAGAAATTTCGTTCCGATTTTTCCATTCCTTCTTGGGTAACTCTGGAGGTTCTTTCTGAGCCTTTAGATTATTTTCGATTGGCTGAGGGACATTGGTTCCCCAGTCTATTCATTGCTGAATGTGGATTTTCTTTTCCACCAAACCCATTGTGTCTTGAGTTTTGTCAGTATTTTGATCTTGTCCCTGCAAAAATAGCCCCCAATTCATGGAGAATAATTAATGGGGTGTACAAATTAAATCTAACTCATGGGACTCGTATAGGGATCCCTGAAATTATGTATTGCTATAAATGGGCCATTCTAGATAATATTTATTACTTAAAAACTAGGTTTCTGAATAGGGCTCTTGTAGTTAACCTCCCTGATTCAAATAGAGATTATTTTGAACATGGGGTGGTTATTAAAAACTGGCAATATGCCCCTTTAGTTGGAGATGGAGTATACAACGGTCCCAGATGCCCCCCATATGGCAATGGGATAGGTTTATTTTTCATTTTATTTCTTTTACTTATGAAATTATGCTTTTATCATGTTTGACAAAATGTATGACTGATATCTCATTATGTGTTTGTTTGCAGTTGATAGTAAAAGAAAAACTCCAAAAGAATCAGAGGTTAATATTAAGCATCTGAAACTTATCTGGGGTTCGCATAAGAACGTTGCAGATGAGCACATTAGGTCTGCATCATATTTGCTTCAGTATAAGAGTTATACAACCTCTTATACTTCTCGCCCTGTTGAGCCAGCTTCAACTCCAGAGGATTCTTCTTCAGATTCTCATCGTCCTTTAAGTCAGAGAATGGGCAAGAAAAGAGCTCCTCCTGCTCTATTTGATGACATTACTTCTGCTGCTGGGGCCAAGAAAAGCAAAACTGATGTCCCAGAGGGGACTAAGAAGGTGGATGCTGCACCTTCCAAAGCTACCGAGAAGCCCCCAGTGGCTCCGAGCAAGAAGGTTGCTCCTGGGGAAATAATTGCTATCTCTCCGACCAAGAGTTCTTCCTTGGTTGAAGCTGCTGAAGTCCCTTTGAGGAGATTGAGGAAATCATCCTCAATCAATTTGGCTGAAACTGCGTCCTCTCTACCAGCTGGTGGTGTTGGTGTTCCAACCATCATTCCTCCGAGCTTTGCAATGAGCTCAGTAAAAACTTGGATCATACCCGAGGTCCAAGGAATTGATGAAAAAAATTCTAGGGATATGCTGACATCCCTATCTACTCGTCATCTTGCTTCGGTAAATTTCTCACACTCTGAATTTCCTTTCTTTCTGTGAATACTTGTCTTTTGTATTGACTTTACTATTTTTCTCATCTTTCAGCTGGTGAACTGTTTCAATAATATCGTGAAGAAGGATGAAGCTATTAAAGCTTCAAGCTCCTCGTCAGGTGTAGAGGATGCTCTGCTGGGTTTGACCCAATCCTTGAAGGAATCTCGCCAACAGTATAGTGAGGACAAGGCTGTTTGGGAGAAAAAGTTATCAATGGTTGAAGCTAAGAAGGTGAAGTTGGCTGAGATCTCCAAGAGTTTGGAGAATAAAGTGAAAAGTTTAGAGGTCGAGCATAAGAAATATGACGACAAGCTCAAGAATTTTGGAGAACTTGAGGATAAACTGAGGAAGGCAGAGGAAGAATTGTCCGCCCTGCGAGATATCAAGGGCCAAAAAGAAGAATTGGATGCAAAGCTTTCCTCGGAGAAATTGAGAAGAAAGCTCGCAGTTAAAAAATCCTTCAGCGCAGGCTGGGAGAAAGGATGGGACAAAGGGATTGCTGCGATGACATCCCAAGTTCAATATGGGAAGTTGAAATACTTCCGAGATGGATGGGTAGCTGCCCTGCAAGAATTGAAGATCAAAGAAGATTCTGGGCTATTCCAACTACACCTCCCTGGTCCTCCCCCACCAATTGTGGAGGAAAAAGAAGATGAGCCTGTCTCTGATGAATCTTCCATGGCCATAGGTGATCAAATCCCTGCTTCTCTTCCTTCTGCTAACGAGGACATTTATTCCATGCCTCCTCCTCCAAAGAAAATTTCAACTGCCGATCAAGTCGCCGTGACCACCGAGCAATCGAGCTCCTCGTCCCAGCCTCCCGAGAAAGTCTTGGGAGACAAGGAAAAGGTGTGAAGTTGTTCGGTATCGTTTCTATCTTTTAGTATTTGTAATCAAACAATGTAATCTTTTTGTGATCTAATAAAATACATCTTTGTTCATCTCTGTTGTTGATGATTTGTTTTTTGTTGATTGTTGTCTTTTTCTCATCCTTAGTTTGTTGCTAGAATGGAACTGATATCTGCACATGATACAAAGCTGATGCAGCAATGCCACGAATATTATAAAGCTGGTCATACAGATCTTAGTACATCAGAAATAGCTGACATCCTTGGTCATGATGCCTCAGAACAAGCAATTGAGGCTTATCGGTACTTGAAGGATTTAATCGATCGAGCTGTGGCCAACAGTGTGGCTTACTATGAATTGATCGAGGAACTTCATTGTACCTTAGAGAATCTTCAGAGTCAACACAATGAATCAACTGCTTTGTTGCACAAGGAGTATGAAAGTAGACATCAGCAGCTTTCTTCTGAAACAGGCCATAAAAAGATCCTTGCTGGATACGATGTTAGAGAAAGAACTTTAAAAGGTGAAGTTGAGGCCTGCAGGAAGATTGCTGAGTTGCTGGAACAAGAGAACAATAATTTGCAGAAAAAGTTGGCACAGTATGAATCTGCAGCGTCATCTTCCACTGCTTTAGTACAAGTTACCGATGAAGGTTTCTCGTTTTTAGAGGTTGAGAATGCCAAATTAAGGCAAGAACTGGATAACTTAAGAAGATCTGTCATTCCTGTGACTGCTCGGGGATGAGGAAGAGGTTCTCGTGGGCGAGGAAGAGCTGTTCAAAATGTTACCGAGGAGCAAAGTTCTCCAGTCGCTGCTTGGAGTCGATCAAGAGTTCTTAGCCGCAATGTTGAAGAGGCTCGTACTCAGTCGACGTTAGAAACTCAAGCATTCCAATTGAACGCAAAAGACCGGGCTCTGTCTGAAATGTCCAAGAAAAACCTATCCTTGGAGGATCAACTTACTGCGATGAAGTCTGCTTTGAATGATAAAGATGTTTTTGCCAGGAGCCTTCACGAACAATTGGATAGATTAACCTTCCAATTCCATAAACAGCCCAGGGAATTTTGGATGGCAGGATACAATGAAGCCCTTGTTCATTTAGATGCTCGGATTAAACATGCCAATAATGAAGGTTATAAGCAGGGGTGGTTGAACGCCCTGGGTGTACTGAAATTGGAGCAAGGGCATTTTTTATGGGATTATCATGCTCCAGGGTTACTAGATTTGCCTGTGCCACCTTTCAAATTGGACATGGAATGGATCCCAGCTCGTTCCATTCCTCGGAGTTTAATTTCAAAATATCTCGGTGACTATAGTCTTCATTCTCAGACTGGATTATCTCGTCCAGAGCATCTCTTGGATACACCTTCTTTGATGAACGTCAGAATGCTCAGAGATATTAATTTCATCAATTCTCCTCTTTGCTTAGAAGATCCTCCTGCCGGCGAGGAACCTGTTTCAAAAGCTAAAGGAAAGAAACCAATAGAATAGGTTTTTCAGTGTAATAATTAGCACATATGTATAGCTTGTAATACATTTTTATCTTAATGAAAGAATTTCATTTTCTGTTTGCAAATTTGTATTGCGATTGTCTTGTGTTTATCAAACATTTTTACATTTGTGTATATGTATCTGTTAAAAAGATAACAATATGATGTTGTTCATCAACCAACTTAGTAATCAAAATTACAAGTATCAATGCTGCTCAATCACTTAAGAATAAAGTAATGAGTATAAAATGTTTAAATTGTTTCCAACCAACCAAGGTTGTTAAATTGTGCTTATCGACCAACTACAGTTGATGGGTTTTTATCTCCGACCAACCATACTTGGTAAACTTTTTCCTAAAATGTATCCGACCAACCATGGTCGATAATTTATCCTCGTCGACCAAGTATAACTGGTCACCGACCAACTATACTTGGTTCAGTTTGGAATTCTTTGTATTTTCTGGAATGATTTTACCTTCCGACCAACCTGTTGGCTTATTTTCAAATCAAATGATATTGTTCTTCCCTCAACCGTAGTTGATTATTGAATTATCAGGTTCTTTCGAACTATCTTGTCCACTAGTTATCTTACCAACCTTAGTTGGTCACGCTAGTGTATACCTCCTAACCAAAGGAGTATATTTTTTGGTTCTTTCGAACTATTTATCCACTAGTTATCTTACCAACCTTAGTTGGTCACGCTAGTGTACGCCTCCTAACCAAAGGAGTATATTTTTTAGTTCTTTCGAACTATTTGTCCACTAGTTATCTTACCAACCTTAGTTGGTCACGCTAGTGTACGCCTCCTAACCAAAGGAGTATATTTTTTGGTTCTTTCGAACTATTTGTCCACTAGTTATCTTACCAACCTTAGTTGGTCACGCTAGTGTACGCCTCCTAACCAAAGGAGAATATTTTTTGGTTCTTTCGAACTATTTGTCCACTAGTTATCTTACCAACCTTAGTTGGTCACGCTAGTGTACGCCTCCTAACCAAAGGAGTATATTTTTTTGCTCTTTCGAACTATCGTCTTCTTTTTGCTGTCGAGCAGCAGCGTAGTGTACAACACAAGTATTCCCCGAAAAACTTTCAAACAAAGGAGATGAAAATGGTGAAAACATCATCGTTTTATTCATATTGATGAACCCGTTGTACATTTTACATCATTGATAATACTTGCGAAGGTGTTCAGCATTCCAAGCATTCTTGAATTCTTCTCCTTCTAAAGTTGCTATTCGATAAGTTCCTAGTCGAACAACTTCTGTAACTCGGTAAGGCCCATGCCAGTTTGCCTCCAATTTATTGTGTTTCTGAATTACCTTCTTTAGCACATAATCTCCTTCTTTTAAATCGCATTTCCTCACCCTTTTGTTGTAAGAAAAGAGTTGTTCGTTGTTGATAAGCAGCATTCCTAATGGCTGCCTCTTCTCTGACTTCCTCGAGCATGTTCAAATCCAGTTTTCTCATCAAGTCGCTGACTGGGGAATTGAAATTCAGTACTCTGTGTGTTGGGAGACCTAACTCGGCAGGTATTATAGCCTCACTTCCAAATGCCAGCATATATGGTGATTCTCCAGTCGCTGCTCGGGGAGTTGTTCGGTAAGCCCACAATACTGATTGTAGCTCGTTAATCCAGTTAGCTTTAGCTTCACTTAGCCTTTTCTTCAAACCATTTAGCAGTGTTCTATTCATCACTTCAGTCTGTCCATTGCTTTGAGGATGGCCTGGTGCTGAATGGACCTTCAAAATGTTCGACTGATGACAATAAGCAGCAAATTCCTCGTTATCAAATTGGGTTCCATGGTCTGTGATGAAGGCATGAGGGAGACCATATCGACGGATGATATTCTTCCAAACGAACTGGTATACCTTCTCGTACGTCATTTCGATGAGGGGTTCAGCTTCTACCCACTTAGTAAAATAGTCTACTGCGACGACGAGGTACTTAAATCTTCCTCGGGTGGTCGGCAGTGGTCCCACCAAATCAATTCCCCACATGGCGAATGGCCAAGGGGAAGTTATGGGTGTCAACAATGCTTGTGGAGTTCGTCGGATAGAGGAAAAACGTTGGCACTTGTCACATTTCTTAGCATAGGCTATACAATCAGCCCTCATCGTTGGCCAGTAGTATCCTTGAGTCATTACCCTTTGTAAAAGTGTTCGACCTGCTACATGAGCTCCACAAGACCCTTCATGGATTTCTTCAATCAATTCCTTCACCTCGGAGGGATGTACACATCTCTGCAAACCTGCCATAATTCCTCGTCTATATAAAATACCATTATTTAATACATACCGAGAAGCTTTATACTTCAATTTTTTGGCAACGAGCTTATCCTCTGGTAATCCTCCCTCTTCAATATATATCCTGATGGGATCCATCCAAGATGGTCCTAAATCAAGGGTAATAACATTCATCTTCAAGTTTTCATCTATGCTCCGACTTTCCAATACTTCAATTGGTATCATTCTTCGCAGCTCGGTACGAGTAGCTGATGCTAGTCGAGCCAGTGCGTCTGCTTGTACATTCTCCATCCTCGGTATTCTCACCAATTGAATGGCATCAAATTCTGTCAGTAACTCCATTACTTTTGCGTGATACTTTGACATTAAATCTCCTTTAACTGCATATGTTCCTGTCATCTGATTTACAATTAATTGAGAATCACTGAATACAATTACTTGCCGTGCTTCCATAACTTTTGCTAAGTTTAAACCTGCTATCATGGCCTCATACTCAGCTTCATTATTAGAGGCTTTGAATTGGAATCGTAAAGCATATTCCACGTCAATCTCGTCTGGGGTGTTTAAAACAATTCCTGCCCCGCAACCTGCTGTGCAAGATGATCCATCTACATATAATCTCCATATGGGTAACCCGTCTTCGAATTCTTTATCTGATAGAGTTCCTCGGTGAAATATTTGTTGCTTTTTTTCATCCTCCCCTGACACTTTTCGCTCCTCGTCGATCATCTCTTCTCGCTCTTTTACCAACCGGAGCTGGTCTGAGTTTGAAGTTGATGATCCTTCTACATCCAAGTGTCCTTTTACCAACCGGAGTTGGTCTGGACCTATGTCTGTTGATCCTGTAACATCCACAGGTTGGTCAGTGAGCAACTTTTGTTCCTCGGGGGTATCAGGGTATGTAAACTCTGCTATAAAATCTGCTACAGCTTGCCCTTTTAATGATGATCTGGGTTCATACACAATATCATATTCACCGAGTTCTATTGCCTAGTACATCAGTCTTCCTGATTTTTCTGGCTTGAGAAGGGCTTGTCTCAATGGCATGTCGGTATAAACGACGATGGTATGGGCCTGGAAATATGGCCTCATTCTTCTACTTGCTTCAATTAATGCCAATGCCAATTTTTCTAACTTTGGGTACCTGATCTCTGCACCTCGGAAAGCCTTACTTGTGTAATAAATTGGTTTCTGGACTCCATTCTCCAATCTGATCAATGCCGAGCTAACTGCATTCTCTGATACTGCTAGATACAAGTACAACTTCTCTCCTGTTATTGGCCTAGACAACAATGGAGGTGCTCCCAAATACTTTTTCAAGTCTTGAAAGGCCTTCTCACATTCATCAGTCCACTCAAAAGTTTTTCGAAGTGTTTTGAAGAATGGGAGGCATTTGTCAGTTGCTCGGGATACAAATCTGTTGAGCGCTGCAACTCGTCCTGTAAGACTCTGCACTTCTTTCTTTGTTGTTGGAGATCAAAACCCTAAAAGAGCTTTGATCTTATCTGGATTTGCTTCAATGCCTCGCTGATTGACAATGTATCCGAGAAACATTCCTTCTCGTACTCCAAATGTGCACTTCGTCGGGTTGAGCTTCATCTGGTATTTATCCAATTGATCAAATGTCTGAGCTAAGTCAACTAGATGATCTGCAGCTTTCTTGCTTTTTGTTAGCATATCATCGACATAGACTTCCATGTTGCAATTGATTTGTTCGGTGAAAACCTTGTTCATCAGCCGCTGGTATGTCGCTCCTGCATTTTTCAAACCAAAAGGCATAACATTATAGCAATAAGTTCCCCTAGGGGTAATAAAAGAAGTACTTTCCCTGTCTTCAGGTTTCATTTTGATCTGGTTGTAGCCAGAGTAAGCATCCATGAAGCTGAGCAGCTCATGTCCCGAGGTAGCATCCACTAGTTGGTCAATTCTGGGCAATGAAAAATGATCTTTTGGGCATGCCTTGTTGAGATCAGTGAAATCAACACACATTCTCCATTTATTGTTCTTCTTCTTTACCATCACCACATTTGCCAGCCAGTCTGGATATTTCACATCTTCAATGAATTGGTCTTTCTGGAGCTTCTCGACCTCCTCTTGTATGGCTTGATTCTTCTCGGGGCTAAATACCCTTCTTCTCTGCTTCACAGGCTTGATCTCCTTATTCACATTGAGTTCATGACATAAGAAGTTTGGATCTATTCCTGGCATGTCCTCATGACTCCATGCGAAAGTTTTCTTCCTATTTCTCAAGAACATTATCAACTCTTGTTTTATTGAGGCATCCAACGGCGAACCTATCTGGGTTACTCGTTCAGGGTGCTCCTCGTCCAGAATAACATTTTCTGTAGATTCTACTACCTGTCCTTTTACAAGTTGGGATTCATCCCTGGGATCAAGAGTTTCAATTTCTGTACCTTCCTCTACCTGGTAGGTAATAGTCTTTTTCCGTGATTCCTCAAGCTCCTCTTGCTCGGCAGATGAATAATAGCATTCCCGAGCTACTTTTTGATCACCTTTCACAACTCCTACTCCGAAGTTTGTTGGGAATTTTAAGCATTGATGCACTGTAGATGGAACTGCTTCGAACTTCTTCAAACCAACTCTTCCCATGATGATGTTGTAGGCTGACTGCACATTCTTATCCATCACAAAGAAGCGTATTCTTTCTGTTCGACAAGCGGGCCAAGTTCCAATGAATATGTCCAACTTGATCGTCCCAAGTGGAAAAACTTTATCGCCAGCAAAACCCAAAAGGGGTCTGTGATAAGGTTCCAATTGAGATAATTTCAAATTCAAGCTATCAAAGCATGAATAGTACATGATGTCTGCCGAACTACCATTGTCCACCAACACCCTTGAAATCACCACATCTTTCAGCCTCATTTTGATCACCAAGGGATCGTCGTGAGGGTAAAGAACACCTGCCAAATCGTTTTTTGAAAAACCAATAACTAGCTTCTCTTTATTTACCTTCCTCGGACGATCATCCTCGGCCAGATTTATTCATTGAATATATGAGCAGGCTTGAGCCTCTCCGAGATAGGCCTTTCTTTCTGCAGTAAGGTCTCCCCCTCCAGCATCTCCTCCTGTAATAACATTACAATCAAATGTCCCAAAATGTATGGAAAATACTTCATCTGGATCATCTTCATGATTTCTTTTCTTTTTCTCCTCCGTCCGACGAGGAGATCTGGAACGATCTCTAGTTCTATCATCATTCTTCCTTTCACCTCTGCGATCTACATACTTTGACAACTTTCCTCTTCGGATGAGCGTTTCAATCTCGTTCTGAAGGGCTATACAATTTTTGGTCGTATGGCCATGATCTTTATGGAACTCGTAATATTTGGCCCTATTCCTCAGGTCAGGATTGGTCCTCAGTTTATCTGGCCACTTGATTTCTTCGTTATTCTTGATTTCTTCTAAAACATGATTAATACCCATCTTCAATGGAGTATAATTATCATATTTCTTCAGGACTTCCCATGACGTCCTATTATTCTTGGAGTGCTTGTCACCACCATTACCTTTTTGCTCTTTCTTCTTAGATTTGTCAACCTCCACCTTGGTTTCTTTATCCATATTCTTCTTCGCAGCCATAGCCTCCTCGGCATTCATGATTTTGGCCGCTTTTGCCATCAACTCCGACATAGTTTTAGGTGGATCTTTGGCCAAAGTATAATATAACTTGTTAGGCAGCAATCCACTCATCAAAGCAGTGATCGATGTCTTTTCTTCGTAATCTATGACCTCCAACTTCTCGTTATTGAAACGAGTTACGTAATCTCTAGTACTCTCACCTGATTTTTGTCTAACACTTAACAAGTGCGCCACTCGCTTTACCGGCTTTGCTCCAAAACAAAAATTGCCAATGAACAATTCGGCTAACTGAATAAAAGTTGAAATCTTACCCCGAGGAAGATTGTTGTACCATATCTGTGCAGATCCAGTAAGAGTTCCCGAGAATGCTCTACACCTCATCTCGTCGGGGACGGCATATATGTCGGCAGCAGCTTGGTATTGTTATATATGAAGAACAGGATCTGTCTTTCCATCATACTTAGGGGTCACTACAGGTGCTTTAAATTTCGATGGTGTAAGAAAATTCACAATGGCCTGCACAAAAGGTGTCCCTTGAACAAAAGTTCTCTGTAAGGGATTCCTTTCTTTAACCATTTCTCCAAGTCTATCCTCCAATCGCTGAATGGAACCCTTCCATGCTTCATTTCATTCCTCGGGCTGCTTAGTCCGAGCAATTGATTGTTCTGACGTAGCTTCCTGAGATCTATCTCGACGAGTAGCTGGTCTTGATTGTGCTGATCCTTCTCTCAAACCTGATGGTGATCGAAAGCTTCTCGATGGGGCTCTAGGTGGACTCATGTTTCTCCTTGGTCCTAACCGACTGAAAGGAGATGCCCTGCTTAATCTTTCCAGGGCGCTAGTTCTCTCCAGAGAGAGGGTGATATGTTAATCTGTATCCGTATCCCGTATCGATGAAGTTCGCCCAGGTTGATAAGAAAAATCATTAGATTCTTCATTACGATATGACTCAGTACGCCTGGATCGCGATTGTCCACGATCACTCCTTTGCCTTGAATGGGTAGATGCACCGCCGTGAAGAGTTTGAATGAGTTGCCTCATTGTTTCTTGCATGGCGGTTTGTCCTTCAGCCAGATTCGTCATAATTCCAGCCAGATCTGGAGGTGCAGATGGATTTGGAGGATTTCCAACATTTCCAGCATTTCGATTACTGGATTCTGGATTATCTGCCATTGATGATAAATGATTTTTGGTGAAAAACGATAGCAACAGTCGTTTCCCACAGACGGCGCCAATCTGTTAATGTAAAAAACTAGATTGCTCTAATTATTCAATCACAGATAAATAAAATGAGACAAAGATTTTTAAAGTGGTTCAGCCTTATAATAATGGCCTACGTCCACTGTTATGTTATTGCTGAGTGTTTGGGAATTCTCGATTACAAGTTCAATCCAGAAATTCCGGGCCCTTTGAATGAGGGTGATACAAGGTATTTATAGCCTTTAGGCTGTACATGAATGGGTTGATACATTAAATGATATACATATGAAAGGGTAATACATTTAATGCAGCGTGTGCATCAAGATGATAAACATTCAATGAATAGTTGAACTGTTGGCATTCTGGCAATTAATACTACGGCCGAGATGCAGCTCGGACCGCCTTAGTTGCTCGTTGCTCAGGAGTTCCTCGGAGCGCTGGAGTACCTCGGGGTGTTGCAGTTCCTCGGTATATCCTCGTTGCTCGGGGAAAACATGAGTTGGTCGAGGAAATGAACTTCCTCGTTGTTATTGTGCCACGTAGATTGATAAGTGTCTTCGTATGATTCGTCCACATCAGCATATTAATTTTGGTATCAACACTCACCATTAATAATCACCAAGAAATTATGAAGGTCATAACAAGCTACACCAATCTTCGCTTGAATTTAAATCTCGTGGAAAGGTTGATGCCTTAGATACCCAAATCTTTTTTTTAATAATCCAACCAGCCTCTCAACAAAATTTCGGAGAGATGAATGCCTAAAATTAAACAACTCATTATTATTCTCGGGTCGTTTTCCATCAACATCCCTACAATAATAATGTGTTTTCTGATATGGAAAGAGGAAACCAGGTACTAAAAGGAATCCAGAATCTGTAAGGTAGTATTTACCTACGCATAATTTAAATAAAGCATGTTACTATACCTATTCATATATTACTAATCTTAAGTAAGAGACCTCATTGAAAATACTTATGCTTGAACATACCCAATGGTATGGTTAACTTATGCCCTTGTGTTAAATCGCACTTCGAAGTAAGTGACCATTATGCGATGATCCCTCCCAACCAACGAGGACATAGGAGAAGCGTATATCAAATGTACATGTGACCAAAACATTTTGAGAAATTGCCCCTTTCCTATTGCGATACCTCGCTTGGTCAGCAATAGGAACCAAAGCAGATATGTGGGTACCGTCAATTGCACCAACGGCATCCTAAATGGGTTGAAATGAATTTAACAATGGGAAAGTCATACATAAATGAGTAAAAGCAATTAATGAATATATCCTAACTTCAAAGTAATGATACCTTGGTAGGTTCTTGTCGTTGTCGTAAGGGGAATTCGTTGGACTTGCATTAGTAACTATATCATTAAACAAGTCAAGACCTACTCGTAAAACTCTATGGAAGTAGTAACTAATGGTTTGACCAGATCTAAAGAAAGTCAACGATTCGGACACATATCGCTTGTCATTTCTGACGATTTTAAGGAACATTCTGACTTGTTTCTCAACCTTAACCGATCGATTGTCGGATAGTTCATACGTGCATAACCTAGTATAAAGTCTTTCATACGAGACTATGTTCATACGAAGTTGTGCGTGGCATACCCAATCATTCATTTTAAATATTCGATATAACATTATTTCGCGATCAGCATCCCAGTATCTATGGGGAGTGTTACCTAGGAGATGGTCGCGACTCCTCATATATTGGAAAATTTCAATTGCTCGCATCATCAGTGTCCAAAACAACCCTCGTTGTTGTTACATGTGCTTTGAGCCAATGCTCGACATTGCGTTAGTAAATTCCTATGTAAACCAAAATAAATTAAACTTTTATACCCGATTTAGTGAACATCGTCTAATTTTTTACCAAAACATATTTTATATTGATCATGATAAAATGATCTTATTAATCCAATAATAAATAACATCATTTAAAAAAATAAAAACATAGAACGAAATAAATTTATACCTAAAGAGAATATTTTCGAGGAATTTGATTCCGAACATATTTATTTTTCGCACAAAATCATAAAATATAATACAATACATTAGTGGGCATAAATGGAATAAAATGAAGGGAAAAAATATTTATAAATAATATTTCTCCTTTTTTATTCATATTTCCCCATTTTAATATGCCCATTTCAGCAAGAACATAAGACGATGGTTTTAAACCAAAGAATGGATAAAAACTCAAAACATTTTATTTATAACACAAAAAACACAAAATATTTTATTTATAAAATAATTACTCTCCAGCATAAAAAACATGGACGAAGCATAAAACATTTCAAAACATTTTTCTATAACTCAAACATTTTATTTATAAAATATAAAACTTCTCACGACTTTGACCGTGACAAATATCAAACTTGTCACGGACTTTGACCATAATAAGTCCGTGACAAATATAAAACTTGTCACGGACTTTGACCATAATAAGTCCGTGACAAATACCTTTGTCACCCCCAAACTTGTCACGGTCTTAGACCTTGACAAGTTTGACTTGTCACGATTTTAGACTTTGACAAGTGGGCAGTTTTGGTGTAGTGTTAGCATAAAAAAACATGGATGAAGCATAAAAATAACAGATAAATCCATAAAACAGATAAATCTTTAAATGCAGCACAAAAGGTTTGTGTTATAAATAAAATTATTATAAACAGAGCTCAAATAAAAATCATAGCATGTGGTTTTAAATGCACCACAAAAAATCCATCCTAAAACACAGAACAAGTAAAAAATGAAGCACAAACCCATCCATAATCAAAGCAGATAAATGGAGGAATTAATGGTACCAAAAATGAAACCACAAAATCGTAGGAGAAAAATGGTGAGAAGGTTACCTCTACACTTTTAGATGTGTATGTTGAAGATGTTGTTGATTTTGGCATTAATGGAGGGTATATGAAATCACCCGATGCTCCTATCAATTCAATTTCTCCAGCTGCTCCTATCAAATAACCTCGATTGAAACCAAAGCCCGACAATGTTTACCCATCCATTCGTTTCTTTAAGGGGGGAAGAAAGAAATTTCACGTAAAATTGACAAAAGAGGTCAAGTGGGGGGGGGGGGGGGGGGTAGAGAATTCAATTCCAAGGCAAATTTGACAAGTCAAACAACACAAAAGTAGGAATTTGTACATTTGACAAGGCAAATTTAAGGGTTTACTTGGCAGAAAGAGCTTTATCGGCTAGGTCGGTTTTAGTTACCTAGTGCATCCCTTTACTTCTTGTCTTGATGTGAATGCCATGTCATTCGAATCAAGATTCATTCGACCTATTTGAACATAACATAATTTCTCTTATTACAGTCGCACCACAATCTGTGTAATTCTTGTGTGTTTTTCTTCATATACGTAACATTTTCTATATTCAAAATTCTATAGTAAAAAAAATAAGTTTGATTTGACAATTGGTCAGATTGAGGTTTGTATGGTTT
Organism: Sambucus nigra; assembly: GCA_949130495.1. NCBI lineage: Eukaryota > Viridiplantae > Streptophyta > Magnoliopsida > Dipsacales > Adoxaceae > Sambucus > Sambucus nigra. The sequence goes on along the minus strand of OX422219.1, from coordinate 354,857,629 downwards.
ATAATTTGAGACAACTATAATTAGATGGAGAAATGATTTTCCCACCGCATAAACTCACCACAATTTCTAACCGTCTGAGTTGACCTCTCGTAATACATTTCACTTTCATTTATCTAGGAGGATGAGTATGGGATTTATGATGGATAAAGTTCAAGTTTTAACTAAAGTATTCTCAATTCCTTTTGTCTCCCACTCTAGATTGCATTTTAATTAAAAATATTATAATTACATTTATGATACGAACAAGGCCTAATTAAGTGTTAATTATTTTTTCATCTAAACTTTATCCCATTTTTTGCTTTGTCACCCAAACTTTTATTTTTTTTACTTAACCCCCTGAACTTTCAAAATGATGAAAAGTAACCCTATACCATTAACTTAATTAATTTTTTGATGAAAAAGTGAGTCATCTGCATGACCTGTGACTTTTTAAAGGGATATTTGGGTATTTTAACCTCATATGTTAAAATGAAAAAAAAAATCTCTCATTCTTCTTTTTCTCTCTTTCACTTTCCATCTCTCTTATGGAAGTCATGAATCCATCCATCCCCCCCCCCCCCCCACCCACCACTATAGCTACCCCTACCCCACCCCCTTCACCATCATGTCTCTCCCTCTCGTTTCTCTTACTCTCTCTCTCTCTCTCTCTCTCTCTCTCTCTCTCACACACACACACACACACACACACACACCAAAATAAAAAATTAAATTCCATTAATAGGGTTAAAATATGTGAGATTGAAATGGGTTCCTTGAATAATAAGGCAGGATTTGAAAATCTTGACGTGATTTTTTTCCAAGAAGAGATGGTCTTTTGAAATAAGTTTGTTGAAGAAGTAGTTTGATTTTTTTAAATGGGTTTATTGAATAAGAGGTAGAATTTGAAAATTTTGAAATGAGTTTATTGAAGAAGGTGGTTTTTCTTATGGGTTTATTGAAAAAGACGAAGAAGGGACTTGAACTTCATTTATTGAAGAAGATGTAATTTAAGAAATGTGTTTCTCCTTTTCACTTTTGTTGTTTTTCCCCACTTTTAGTGTAATATTTTAATTTTATTTTCTGGAATGTTTTTCTCCAAAAAATATCGTTTCTTATTTTTAGGAATATTTTTTCCTTGAAAATGTCTTCCTTTGGTTGCTGAAAATGCAATTTATTTTTGTTAAAAAGGTTTTCTAAGCAGCAAATAGTTTTTTGCTGACACTGTCTTTATGTAATATTTTTCTTGCAAATGTTTCTGATAAGGTTTAATATTGATGGAAAATATTTTTCCTTACAAATATTTTTTTCATGTAAATATTTTTCTGCTGTAAATATTTTTTGTAACAGTTAATTTTGCTAAAAATGTTTTTTCTTGGAAATATTTATTTTCACTAAAACATATTTTTTTATTTTGCTAGAAATGTATTTTTTGCCGTAAATTTATTCTTCCCTAATTTTTTTGGATTCTTAAATAATTTTATTGAATTTCTAAATTTTTATATTTTTTTGTCATATTTAGATTTTTTAATGTTTATTTCAATACTTTCAGACTTTTAAAAGGTTTCTACAGTCTTTTTGAAAGTTCTAAAATGTGTTTTCTACTAATTTCAATTTTTTTAAACTTTTTTTAGATTTGTTATAATTTTAATGTTTTTCTCATTATTCATTATTTTTTAGTTTGTTAATTTTTTGTAATTTCTGTATGTTTCTACAATTTTTTTACTCCGTATAATATTTTTTTATAATTTCCAAATTTTAAGAATATATTCAGTAATTTTCAAAATAAATAAATGTTTTTCAATAATTATTAAATTTCATAAATATTTTTATATGTTTTTTTGTAATTTAAATTTTTCATAATATTTTTGATTGATTGGACCAAAATACCATTTTGTGCAGGGCACATTACTTACTTTTTAGTCAAAAAAATTAAAGGCATTAACGGTACGGGGTTAATGGTTGTTGTTTTGAAACTTCGAGGGATTATGTTCAGAAAATGAATGTTTGGGTAGCAAAGTAAAAAATGGGATAAAGTTGAGGGAAAAAGTGTAATTAACTCCCCAATTAAAGTGTGACAGAACCGAAACTTTTATTTTATTTAGTTTACTTAACAAGATTACGAATCAATTAAAGCCGAATACGACCTTCAAGTTTTTCTCTAACCTATAACGAACGCGGCCGAATTAAAAATGACACGAGACAGCACGAATTTTTATTTTATTTTTAAAATATGAACACAAATCAATGAAAATGCAATACATTCAAATTTAAATGTACTAGATGTAAGTTTTGCATTAAAAACTATAATGTTGCGTATTCATTAAATTGTGTTTGTGTTTTGTAAAAAAATAGATTATGTGTCATCTCGTGTCATTTTCATTGATTTTTTATCATGTTTAAAAAAATAGGAATTTGTGTCATCTCCTGTCTTTTTTAATCAGGGCATGTTCGTTTTAGGTTTAACAAAGTTAAAGGTTGCATTCAGTTTTAATTAATTCTTGACCGTGTTAAGTAAATAAAATAAAATTTCTGATGTTAAGCATTTCAATTGAGTCTTGTTCAAATTTAGAAATGAATTTATACTATTTTAGAATTGTTAAAATTATTTGTTTGTAATTAAAATAGTATTTAGTATGGGAGACAAAGGAACTGAAAATACATTAAGTTAGAACTTGAACTTTCTCCCTTATAAATTCCATCCTCATCCTCATCCTCTTAGATAAATAAAAGAGAAATGTATTATGAATTGTCAACTCAACCGATTAGAAATTGCGTTGAGTTTATGCAGTGGGAAAAGCATTTCTCAATCGGATGTTATTGGGATTTCCTTTCTTTTGTAACAGTATCGCAAGAGGTCCCAATTCTAATAGTTTGGCCAAACAAACCTTTAACCCTCGTTTTCCAGTGTCTTTTTGGTGGGAAAACAATATGTACAAGCTCAAAATTCTTCAAATTTAAATTGAAAATTTTCTAAGTTTAATTATATGATATGAAATTAAGTTCTCAAACACACCTTTAGAACACATTCTGATTATTTATTTTTTATCGGTATACGTTACTCTTTGTACACCTTTGAGCTTTCTAATAATCCTTTTATGTTTTTTCCAAAAGTTATATTCAAATCAGACAATTGGACTATTATGACCTTTCGTATGCCTTGTTTTTAATCATTTTATTTGGTTACACTTACAAAGAGACCTTGTAAATTGTATAAAGTTAAGGACCTAGCTTTGGCAATGATCCTATCAGCGGCTTTAGTGAAACTGAACATTTTTTATTCAATAATGCTCTTTCCTTATTTGTAAAAACTCTATTATCAGTTTTGTACAATATTCTTTTAGTTATAAACATTTTTGTGTTTATTAACACACAAAATTTTCATTTTATAAAAATTCGTAATATGACCTTAATATTTATAAAATTGACAAGGCTTTGTGTGATAACCGTAATATTATAACATGACATGATTAAGAATTATATAACATTATTTTTATTCTTATTGGATCTTTAATATTTTCATGCAATCACCACATAAATTTCAACTAAAAATTCATATGGAAAAAATACCTTTCTTCATTGAAATTCCCTGTGATTGTTGTTGTTGATGTGCTTTAAGAACAACTTCCAAATGCTCCTAATGCCTCCTTCCTAAGATCCTGAATTGCTCTTAGAAAATGGCCAGAAATTTGAAATATGGGGAAATTTAAAAAATTGAAAATTTTCCTTCGTAGCCTAGATATATTTTGTTTGTTTTTGGTGTACCATTTGGTGGAGAATGGTTCACTATATATAGAGTGAAAAAGGACCCAAAATTCCCTTTAAACTCATCATCTACTCTCCACGAAAGTAGCTAAAGGAACTCACAATCATACCAAAAGTCATGTGTATCTTGTAATAATAATTTCCTAAGATTAATTCTATTAATTTAATCAAGTCCGTCCCTTATATGGACCACACTAAATAGGAGCAATAATTTATTTAATTTATAATTACAAAATTTTTCTGAATTTTATAATAAATAAATAATTCCAACAGTCTCCCACTTGGTCCTAATAAGGTTATACATAATGATTAGATTAACATAAGTTGCGCGAGTGTCTTAGAACAATCAATTAATACCTTAACTAAACACTTCATTAATGTGAGTTATGGCAGTTCCACACTAATTCAAGAGCATGGTTTCTTCCATGTAACACACCACCAACGACATACTTAATAAGGATAAATATGTGACTTATCATAATGGTATCATAATGTCTTTATAGAAGAGTATTTTTGTCACATTCGATCATTCACATACATGTATACAATTAAGACATAAATTTAGAATTCATAAACTCTTTATTTATATAAAAAGTCATGTCAAATAACTAAGCAAATAGAAATTACATAATGAACTACTCAAGAGCCATCTTTTTAGTATGTTGCAAAAATATTTTGGATATAGCCCTTTCGTTAAAGGATCAACTATGTTATCACTAGTACTAATGCTGACACAGTTTGTTTATGAACTTCTTGTTTGACAAATAAATACTTCATCTCAATATGCTTAGCTTCTTTAGAATATATATCAATCTTTGAAAAGAAGACTACTACGATATTATCATAATAAATATTCAGTGGCTTAGTTACTGAACCTGTAATACTAAGTCCTGAAATAAAATTTTGCATCCATAATCTATGATTTGTTGCTTTTCCACAAACTCAGCCTCCATAGTTGAAGAAGTGACAACACTCTTCTTTTCCATGAAATGGCCCCTCCTGCCAAAAGGTAAACATAACCCGAAGTGTTTTTTCTGCTATTAAGTCATCCTCCAGAATCTTATTCTGAATAACCAACCACCTCCAAGTGATTGGATCTCCTATAAGTGAGCATGTAGTCTTTGGTCCCTTGCAAGTACCTTAACATCTTCTTTGCAGCCTTCCAATGGAAGTCACCCGAATTGATTTGATATCTTCCTAGCATCCCAATGGCAAAACTAATATCCGATCGAGTGCAAACCTGTGCATATAATAAACTCCATACAAGAGAAGCATACAATACACTTTTCATGTGATACCTTTCCAATTTAATTTGGGGACATCGACTTGAGCTGAATTTTTCTCCTTTTAGAATTGGAACATTAATGGAATTATAATTTTTCATGTCAAACCTTTGTAAAACTTTGTTAAAGTAAGCCTTATGTGACAATCCTATCAATGCACGTGATCGATCACGATAAATCTCTATCCCGATCACGAAGGATGCCTCGCTTAAATCTTTCATTTCAAAGTTTTGCGAAAGGTACTTCTTAGTTTCCTTTAGTAAACCAATATCACTGTTGGCTATAAGCAAATCATCAACATATAGGACCAAGAATACAAACTTACTCCCATTGGTCTTTAGGTGTATACACCGATCAATGATGTTTTTCTTAAACCCAAAGGATGTAATGGTATACTGAAACTTAAAATACCATTGAAGAGAAACTTATTTAAGTCCATATATGGATTTCTTTAACTAACAGACTTTGTGTTCCTTTTCTTCTTGAATGAAGCCCTTTGGTTGTTCCATATAGACTTCTTTCTCTAAACTCACATTAAGAAAAGTTATTTTAATTCCCATTTGGTGTAGCTCTAAGTCATAATGAGCTACGAGTGCCAATATAAATATAAGAGAATACTTCTTTGAAATGGGAGATAAGGCTTCACTATAATGTAATACCCCGTATTTTTGTGATATTTAAATTATGGGATTAATTGAATTAAATGTGTATTAATTGGAAATTAATCCGGATTAAAATACTAGCGAGATGCGAGTTGGTATTTGATTATAATGTGCATATATGATTATATATGAATTTTGAATTATGAAATTTGTCGTGAGATTGAAATACGGCAATTTGGAAATTTTGTTGAGACGCGTGTGACAGTCGCGTCTGGAATATATTTATCTTAATTAAAAAGTGAATTTTATTTTTATAAACCGTATGGTCGTTTTGAGTGCGCCAACGCGTCCGGAAGGGTCGAAATAGTCAGAAAACACTAGCCGGGGGTTTGGTTTGGGTCCCGGGGTATTTTTAGGCCATACCGGCAACGTATAAGGGCAGTTTGGTAATTTTAGAATTATGGGATTATTTATTAACCAATTTTAGGAATTTTAAATGGAAAATTAAAGCACCCACTAACCCATTACCAGCCATTATCTGACTAGAGGGCTACGGGGGTTATTAGAAGAAAACCCAAAAGTCCCTAAGACAAACCCTAGCCTCCATAGCCACCATTAGAGAAGAGCTTGTAGAGGGAGATAGAAGGATTCTGCAGAGAGAGAGAGAATACTCCAGCAAATCTTCATCAAAATCAGAGATTCCAATAAGGCAAGTGGTTTAATTCCAATTAATTTCAGAGAATGCTTCTTCCATGTGTAGGAATTGATGAAAATCTAATTGTTCTTGGGAGTTAATGAAAAACCCATTAAATTGGAAATAGAATCTTACATGTTAATGAGGAATTGCATGTAGAATTATATGTAGGCGACTATTCTGATGTTAATAATATTTTGGATGAAACAAAAACGGATTTTAGTAGGTTCAATGATGATTTATAAATGTTAAGGTTCATGTTCATATAATTTGGGGATAAATGAAGAGATTTGAAGATGTGATGATGTTTAAGATGAGTTAGCCCTATATAAACGTTTGATTATGACCTATGAGTGTTTAGTACGAATTATGAACCTTAAAATGATGTTGGGTCGATTTTTATGTGGGATTAGGAGTGAAGAAAATTGGGAAAAACGAAATAAGGATTTCTGGGCTCGAAACTGGCCACTCGTTAGAAGACCTGCCCAGGTCATTCGAACGAGCTCGTTCGAACGAGCTCGTTCGAACGAGCTTCTAACGAGTTGACTTTTGACTTCTAATGAGGGTGAAGTTCATTCGATAATCTCGTTCGAACGAGACCTCGTTAGATAGCCCAGTTTGTTCGAACGAACTCTCGTTCGAACATCCTCGTTCGAACGAGACTTCGAACGAGTTGACAGTTTAGGCTTTTTAGCCTGTTTTTATCCCGAGTGTCCCGTAACCTTGTGTATACATAGAGATAACCTTCCCTTAATGATTAATTGTGATATTTGGGATGTTTGGGATATAATGAGGAGTCAAACCTAGTAGTGTAGTTTGAACCTAAGGGAAAATATGAAGTGGGACGTGAATGTCTATTACGATGTGAGAACTATTGACGGTCTAATTTATTATATTAACCGGGAACATATAAATTGTGTAGTATTATATGTCGGTACGAGAATGAGAAGTGTACCACCAATATATTATGGTGACTACTAAGATGTGTGAATACTTAGTATATGTATTGATTTTATGTGTATGACATACCTACCATACTTGCTATCACGGGAGGTTTGCGTTCTCTTAGGGCCCTCTAATCCTTGTGTTGCCCGGATTTAGACTGGTTACCTCGATGAACATAGGTCAGAGAAGGGCTTATTGGGATATTAATAAGTCTGCTGATCGTGGGAGCGTAGGTATGTGCGTGACCCATGTGATGTGACTGTGTTCGCCTCCATTGTTTGTGATGTTGTTATCTGAGAACGATTCCTGAGAGATCCGGAATGCGTGATCCTTATGTACGTGATGTACCAGGATGGATAGCAGAGTATGTGTGCACCGCAGCTTAGTCTCGGGGTGCTTGTATTGTATATTTATGATGTGAGTAATATACACTTAATTAATGGGAACTTTCAAGTTGGTATTGTGAATAATATTATGGTAAGGTTTTGAGAAAACATTACGGGTTAACCGATAGTGAATTGTATTACTAATTGAGAATCTGAGTTTAAGTAAAACCCTCTATTTATTTGATAACATTAGAATGTAATATGGGGATCGAGTAGTAAGGGGTAGAACTTATTACGGTTTGGTTAGATATGTATGTCTTGTAGATGGGTACGGTACGTTAGGAGTGAACATGTAGTCGAGAGGTGAGAATTTCATGTGAGTGCACGTCCTAACATGTACTTTGCATTTAATGTTTTAATGTTATTAAAACACTTGCTGTTTTTAAAATGATTTCCACTTTCGGGCTCTGACCCATTTTCTTTCAAACCTATTTTTGTAAAAACCATTTTAGGTGCCCAGCCACAAGGACACCATGCTTAGGATTCTCATTCAGGTGACAAGCTGTAGCTGTTTGTGGAAGTTACAGGACTTTGTTTGTAGACGCTTCATCTACATTGACTCTATATTCAGATTTATCAGTTGTAGGGCATGTCGCCCATTTCTTTTAGAGGCATTTCATTTATTTCAGTTATTCAGATTTCGGGCATGTAATTAATTCAGGATTCAGACTTATGTTATTATTTCATTTGTGGGACTGTTGTGAGGAGTTTTTCCTCCGGACTTCTTATTATTAGTTATTGGTTATTTCATTACTTCATTATGGTGAATGGATTATATTGTTCTTCCATTATTCTTTTATTGCATGTTAACCAGACTTAACTTAAAATTTGGCAACTTACTTTTTAAATACTAGGTGGTTAGTAATTATTAAAATGTTTTCGACAGTGATGCTATTAACTGAACCAACTTGGCATTTTGTATTGATTTAATAAAGGAGTAGCTACCCGGTATTTAATTAGTCGGGGTGTCACATATAATCAATGCCTTCCTTTTGAGTAAAAACTTTGACAACAAGTCTAGATTTATGTCATTCAATATTTCCATTTGAGTCGTATTTGATTTTATATATCCACTTAGACCTGACTGCTTTATAACCCTCCCAGACTTGGTTAAAATCCTTAGGTTTTATTTCGTCATTCATGGCATCAATCCATTTATTAGAATCTATGATAGAAACAACATTTTCATAAGATACCGGATCATCAATATCCCTAATATTAAATTTATTCTCTTGTAGATATACCACATAATCATCTGAAATAGTTGATCTCCGATTTCTTTAAGATTTTCTTAAGACTATGTCATATGGTGTTTCAACAATAGGATCATTACGTAGTTGTGCAGTCTATGGTTCATCCATTTGTTCTTTGTTGTTGGTCGGATCAATAGTCGGTGCAACAACATCACTATGAATAATAGGAACATTAGGAACGTCATTAGGAAAATTGTGATTATCTGGAATTCTTGGAAGAGGAGGATTTTCCTTAATTTCTTGAATAATCACATTCCTAACTTCATTACTCCCACTAACTTCACCATGTTCAATGAATTTATCATTTTCGATTTCAATAATTCTTCTTGTATCGTTAGGACTACAGAATTTATACCCTTTGAATTTTTCTGGATTCCCAATAAAATACTAAGTTAATGTTCTAGGAACTAATTTCTTTTCATATGGATTAGAAATTCTTGCTTCTGTTGTACATCCTCAAACACAAAAATGACTTGAAGAGGGTTTCCATCCTTTTCACAGTTCAAAAGGAGTCTTTAGAACTGCCATACTAGGAACTCTACTTAACATATGTACAGTATTCATGAGAGCATGCATTAACAAAAACATAGGTAAATTAGTGTTACTTATCATACTCCTAACCATTTCAATAAGAGTAAGATTGTGCCTTTCAGCTACACCATTCTACCAAGGTGAACCTGGAATTATATATTGTGCGTTAATACTCAAACATTCAAGGAGTTTAGAAAAAAATCGGGACGTTGCCATTATTCATCAAATTTTCCATAAAAATTACCACCTCTATCCAATCGAATGATTTTCACCTTTTTGCCCAATTGTCGTTCTACTTCTGTAATATAAACTTCAACTTCATTAATTGATTGACATTTATTATTTGATAGATACTATTGTGACAATTATTATTCAACACAAAGAAATAAGAGAAGCACAATCACCAAGTAAAATAAGGAATACAAAATGCCAATCACACAACAAAAGATGTACGTGGTTCAGTAAAGGTGCCTACGTCCATGGTGGTGCAGTCAGTATTATTTTTATATACTCTGGAGAGTGATTACAGAGAATACAGTGTGTCCCTATGCCCCAAACTTAGGGTTTAATATATAGATGTCCATTTTCAGGCAGTGGGGGTGTTGGATTCCCCCACGTTTTCCATCTTCCCCTAGAACCCCTCTTAATGGGAACATGGGAGAAGACTAAATCATAATCGATTAAGATATGGGGGGTCTGGACTTTGGGCCGCTACAACTGGGCTACTCGTCTAGGCCCATCGTTCTAATTTTGGGTACCCATAATTGCCCCTAAGTTTGTTGGATCATACTTTGGGCTCAATAAATTTAAATGATTTGTCATAATGGCTCCTTTGTACACCGTGTAACTCTTCCCAAAGTTTGAGGACTGAGTTAGGTGGCACTTGCTTCGTGGTCTGTACATTATGATTAGTAGCACTCAAAAGTTATTCAGAGCAGTCATTTCTCAATCGTCATTTCAAGCTTCTCAATACCCTCCCTTTTTCTACGAGTTCAAGCGATTCACGTTCTCTTCTCTCGGTCTTCATTATTATTGCTTTCGATCTTTCTCGTCATTTGGGCTTGTGATTCTTCATCGTTCAAGTTGAACTTTCGCCTTGTAAGTCCCATGTGCCTTCTCTTTGTAAGTCCCAGAATCTTCGAGCACGTCCAGCAGTTTAAGCGAGGAGATGGTTCCTTCAAGGAAGAATTTAATTCGGGATGACAATGATGATGATCATGTGCTCCTCGCTCAGAGGTCAAAGAAGAAGAAGTCCAGTACTGGGGCTATTGCTAGTGGCTCTCGGTCTACTGCTTAGGAGCAGGAGAGAAAGAGGAAAGAAGAAGAACATATGAGAGAGATAGAGAAAGAAAAAAAGGAAGATGAAAGAAAGAAGATGAAGGAGAAGAGGAGAATGGATAAAGAGAAAGAGGAGGATAGGAGAAACATGGAATCGAGGACGAAGGATGGGCAAGCCTTAGTCCCGGTGTCCGCATTGCCCGAGGGGGCCTCAGTTGCCATTTTTCCTCAATTGGCCCCTGCGCTGCTCGAGAGTGCAGTTCTTCCTACAGATTGCCAAAGGGTGCTGGGGTCTGATCAATTGGTCGTATAAGCTAGCCAGAGGCTAGCCCTGGTAAGACCTTTTCCTTTCTCTAATGTTGTAATAAGTTTTAGTTGTTTCCTTTTCTGATGTCTTCCTTATTCTTGCAGTTTGTGACGGACTTCGTCATGCTCTATCGCTCTCGCGATGAGCTGGTGAGCAGGAACAGTGAGCTGGAGCAGAAGAATGTTGCCTTGAAAGTGAGGGGCACTCAACTGGAGGTTGATCTGAAGACTGTTGATGTTGCCCGAGCTTCTTCTAACCTGGCCCTCGTTAATTCCAATCGAGAGAGGGATGTGATGGTTAAAGAGAAGAACGAGCTGAGTCAGGCCTATGACTTGGTCTGCTTGAGCAAGTTGGCCATCGTAGAGGAGAATAGGGTGCTGACCGAGCAGTTGAAGGAGAAAGAGTCCCAGGCAGCCACCATCAAGGAGGATTCATACAACTCCGGGTGCGCTACCACATATGAAGACGCCGAGGTTCAGATAGGCTACATCAGTCGTCTGAACTTTAAGAAAGGCTGGAAAAAGGCCCTCTTACCTGCTGGTGTCGATGTTGACTCTCCTTTATTCGATGAGCACGACTCGGGCCCAAAGCCAACTATGGATGAAGAAGCCCCTGCCCTAGCCATCGAAGGCGTTGATCCTGCCTCCCAGATAATTCCTGCCGAGGTTCTCCCTGCTCAGGCGATAGAGGTTATCCCTACTGAGGGGGGTGCTTCTACTGTCACTGACAAGGGGAAGTAGCCAGCTACTTCTGGGCAGCCTGAGGTTACTAGTTAATTTATTTCTAGGGTTACTTTTGTATCTTCGCTTGTAATTTCCCTTTTTGCTGCTCGATACTTTGACCCTTATTAATGAAATGAAAAGGTTTCTTCTCCCCAGTGCATTGATTTTTTTTTGTTTCCCTTTTTATTGCTTGTAGTCGATTGATGTTGATGATTATATACCAGCCACTTCTCAATTGGGAAGAATGCTTGCACCTGATGTGAGCTCTGAAGATCGTCATACCTTTGTGAGGATTTGCAAATCACTGCGATTAAGGAACAAGCACTTCATAGAGAAGACTGAGCTTGTTGTTAAACTGAAGGACAAGCTCCAAGAGATGGAGGAAGTTGGTGCCTCAGTCCAAGAGGAGGTGAATACATTCAGAGCGAAGCTTCTAGATGCTTCTGAGATCAACCAGGTTGGGGAGATTCTTCAGCAGGAGAACGAAGCTTTGAGGAGAGAGGTCTCGCGACTTAAGGAGCATGCGCCGAGCATCTCTCCTGCAGTATTGCGAGGTTCTTCCTCATCATGAGTCAGAACTGGCCCGAGTGACATTCCTCTTGTGCTGCGAGCCTCTACCCCTCCAACCATTTCGCGAGATGGCAAGAATACCAGAAGTTCAGCTAGGGAAATGGAAGAGCTTCGTGGTGATGTCCAACGAGCGTATATGATTGCTGCTGGGCTCCAGAGGGACATCACCCGGTGGAGGCACTTGTTTAAGAAAGGATCTCAACGAGTGTGGGCCGATGGTTACAATCAAGGTTGGCTAGATGCTCTAACGAGGCTAATAGAGTTTGAAGAGCTCGCCTTCATCAGGGGGTGGTTGAGTGCCTTGAGGGAGGGAACTGCAAGTTCCAAGGAACTCAATTCTCTAGTATCGGCATGAAATATCTCCTTCCACTCGAATGCCTAACCCCTTTCGGAGAGATGATCAGTGGATACTCATTGATGCCATCCCTCAACAGCTATTGGAGTCGGATGCGAACGAATTCGAGGAAGAGTTAGTTCCCCCTCCCGATGATGGTCGAAAAGCTCAAGTGGCTGATTATCTTGCTCGGAGGCCTCATCCTCACTAAGATTCTTTTAGCCGTAACTCTGTGTATTTTGTATTGAAGTGATGTAAATTCGATGTTTTGGGCGAGCTCGCCTACTAAACATGTATTGTATTTGCTGTAAATGTGATGAATTAATATAAAATTTATGTTTTGGGCAAATTTGCCGACTAAACAAGTGTCTTATACTTTCCACATCTTTGCTAAAAAATCGTAAGCTTATCTTGGCTGACTAGATTTGTATGTTCGCATTATCAAGTAAGTGTCATTCCAGTCCAATATGCCAATGAGATACCATTCTGCCTCACTTTACCTTTTAGGTTGTGTCGTCACACTCCCTTAGGCCTAAGTGTGGCAATTGGCGAGGTCACACCTGGTGTTGGATGCTTTATCCGATCAGGATTTTATTCAACCAAACATTATTTGGTGACCAACTTTGACTTGGCCATATTGCCTAAGGATCTCCTGTAGGGATTCATATATTTCCAGGGGCAATGCTAAGATGTCTTTTATATTTCATAACGAAAACCCGAGGAGGTTCATTTCCCTGCTATAGTGTAATGATCAGTGTGCCTGTTACTTGGAAAAGGTGTGTGGGTTATAAAGTTTATACATTGACACCTTGTAAATTAGTTTAACTGATACTTCGTAGAATGCAACTGCCAAACAACTCTTTATTAATGGCAAGGAAAATGAACTTCTAGTTCCATAACTAAAGAAAAAAAGAAGAATCTAAAAATAGAATTTCTTGAGATTGGCTGCGTTCCATGCTCGGGGTATCTCTCTGCTTTCCAGCATTCCTAAGTGATAGGCACCTTGCAGATTATCTCTTGTTATCTTGAACGGTCCTTTCCAGTTTGGCCCTAACTTGCCGTCTGATGGTTTTACTGCGCTGTCCAGGACTTTCCTTAGGATATAGTCCCCAACTCGGAATGCCCTCGGGTTGACCTTCTTGTTGTAGTGCCTTGCGAGCTGTTGCTGATAGCTCGCTAGTTTCACTAGGGCTAGCTCTCGGCGCTCATCGGCTAGGACGAGCTCAGCGAGTAATGCTGCATCATTAAGGCCCTGGTCGACAAGGCTAGACCTCATTGTTGGCAAGCCTGCTTCTAATGGGATGACTTCCTCTATTCCATACGTCAATGAAAATGGGTTTTCCCCCGTTGCTCGTCGTGGAGTGGTATGTAGGTCCATAGAATATGTGGTAGTTCATTTACCCATGCGCCTTTGGCTCGCTCTAATCGTTTCTTTAATCCGTCGATCACTGTTTTATTGGAAGCCTCGACTTGGCCATTGCTCTGGGGATAGGCCACCGAGCTGTAATGGTGTCTGATTCTATGCTCGTCACAGAAGCTCTTAAAGGAGCGGCTCTCAAACTGCGTTCCATTGTCAGTGATGATGGTTCTGGGGATGCCAAAATGGGTGATTATATTTTTCCATATAAACGTTATCATATCTGCATCTCGGATATTCGCTAGGGGTTCTGACCAACAGATATTTGCTATTACTGGTGGCACTAGGAAGTGGTCCTATGATGTCCATTCCCCATTGGGCGAATGGCCATGGGCTGGATAGTGATTTTAGGTCGCTAGCAGGTTGGTGGACCATAGGAGAGTGAAGTTGGCATTTCAGGCACTTGCGAACATACATCGCAGAATCCCTTTGCATATAAGGCCACCAATAGCCTTCCTTCATTACTCGGAAAGCCAGAGACCTTCCTCCAATATGGCTTCCAAAGATTCCTTCTTGAAGCTCATGTAGAACCTGTTCGACATTCCTTGGGTGAACGCATTGAAGGTAGGGACCGAAAAAGGATCTCTTATATAGCTTTCCCTCAAGAGATAGGTGAAAGCGAGCAGCTTTGACTCTTATTTGGTGAGAGGTCTTCTTATCATCTGGGAGTGTGCCATCCTTCAAATAGTCCCTTAAAGGGTCTATCCAGCTGGGTGCTGACTCCACTTGGAGCACCTGCTCCATGCCTAGCGGCTTACTGTTACGGTTAATGCTCGGATGAGCGAGGAAATCGATGGGGATTGTTATTTTTAAGTCGTAATCGACTGCTGAACTCAGTGATGCTAGGGCGTCAGCATGGCTGTTCTGTCCTCTGGAAAACTGCTGGACATTGATTTCTTCGAAGCTAGCCATTAGTCTTTTTGCTAAGGCGAGGTAAGCTTCCATTCTTTCATCTTTTGCATTATAGTCTCCACTTATCTGATTGGAGACTAATTGAGAATCGCCGAACACCTGTAAATGCTTTGCTCCCAAAGTGTGTGCCTTCTGGAGACCAGCTATTAAAGCTTCATATTCTGCTTCATTATTGGAGGCTACAAATCCAAGCCTGATTCCTTGTTCAAGGATTGTATCCTCTGGAGTAATGTGGACAATGCCTATTCATGCCCCCTTTGAGTTGGAGGCTCCATCAATGAATAATTTTCAGATTCCCTCCGTCGCATGGTTCCCTCTTTGCTCTGTTGGTTGAGGTTGGTTGCAAGGCTGCTCGCTTGTGAATTCAGCTATGAAATCATCAAGGACCTGCCCTTTGATTGCGTTCCTCGGTTGAAATTGGATATCAGATCGTCTGAGCTCGACTGACCATTTAGACAGTATGCCCGTCAAATCTGCCTTCCTTAGGATTTCTTTAAGGGGGTGCAATGTAAGGACGATGATAGTGTAGGCTTCGAAGTAGTGCTTCAGCTTTCTTGAGGCCACTACTAGTGCAAAGGCGAGCTTCTCCAGTGGTAGGTACCGCTGCTCGGCGTCTAGTAAGGTCTTCCTCGCATAATTAACGGGGTACTGGATTCCTGCAATTTCGCACATCAATGCAGAACTGACAGTGTTGTTGGAAACAGAGAGGTATAAGTACAAGGAATCTGTTTCCTGTGGTATGATAAGCAGTGGTGGGGAGCTGAGGTAAGCCTTGATCTCATCCAATGCCCGCGAGAAATTTGGGTTCCATTCTACCGTTTTGTTTCCCTTTAGAAGCTGGAAGAAAGGCTTGCACTTCTCGGAGGACTTAGAGATAAAGCGGTTTGAGGCAGCGAGCATATCGGTGAGCTTCTATATGTCTCGGATCGTTCGAGGAGGTTGTACCCTATTTATTGCATCGATCTGGTCTGGGTTAGCCTCGATGCCTCTCTTGCAGACCAAGTACCCAAGAAATTTTCCTGACTGGACACCGAAAGAGCACTTGCCCGCGTTAAGTTTCATTCGGTACTTCCTGAGGATTTTGAAGGTTCTTGATAGGTCCGAGAGGTGGTTTTCTTTCTTCCTGCTCTTAACTAGCATATCGTGGAAGTAGACTTCCATGGTGTCTCCCATTTGGTTCTTGAACATCTTGGTGACCAACCGCTGGTAGGTTGCCCCTGCGTTTTTGAGCCCGAAGGGCATGACCTTGTAATAATACAATCCAATGATGGTGATGAATACTATTTTGTCCTGGTCTGGGGTATACAGAGGGATCTGATGATACCATGAGTATGCGTCCAGAAAACTCGTTCTCTCGTGAGATGCAGTGGTGTCTACTAGTTGATCAATTTTTGGGAGGGTGAAACTGTCTTTAGGGCATGCTCTACTGAGGTCAGTGAAGTTGATGCAAACTCTCCACTTCCCGTTGCTTTTTGGAACTACTACTGGGTTGGATAACCATTTGAGGAATTATACCTCCCGTATGGATCCTGCATCCAGCAGTTTTTCCACTTCTTTTTCCACGGCTTTTGCCTTCTCGGGTGCAGTTCATCGTGCCTTCTGCACGATTGGTTTGAAGGTAGGATCGACGTGCAGCTGATGACAAACCATACTAGGATCAATCCCAGGAAGCTCGTATGGTTCCCACGCAAAGACGTCTATATTATTCCTTAGCAGGGTCGTCAATTCCTTATTTTCCTGATCTGTGAGAGAAGCTCCAATCAAGAAGACCCTGCTATCGTCGCAATCTCCAGTTGTGATTTCCTCCAGGTCCTCGATGACACGTTCAGAGGGAAGGAGCCTGGTCTCCTCTACTCCGAGCCTTCCATATTTTAATTGCTATTTCGAAGGTATCAGACCTCCTTGTTCTTCAATCTTCTCGCTGGACTTGTCGGCCTTCCTCTCTGGTCTTGGGCGGATGGCTGCTATGAAGCATCTTCGTGCCATCGCTTGATCACCATGGATCTCCATTACTCTTCGCTCGATCACATATTTGAGCTTCTAATGGTAGGTCGAGGAGACTGCCTTCATCGCGTGCAGTCATCTTCTGCCGAGGATAGCTTGGTACGGCGAGTCAATGTCAACCACCAGAAACTTGATCATTTTAGAAACATGTCCTGCCCTTACTGGCAACACGATCTTTCCCAAGGGCATAGTCACTTTCCCAGTGAAGCCAACTAAAGGGACAGTAGCTTCCTTTAGGTCGACGATGCTTAACTTTAACTTTCTGAATAGGTCGAGGTACATTACCTCGAACGAGCTTCCTTGGTCGACGAGCAACTTGTCGATGTCATAGTTAGCTATTCTGAGAGTAATGATCAGAGAATCATGATGTGGGGTTCTTACTCCCACCAGATCTTCCTCTGTAAACACGATATGCTTACTATAGTCGACGTCATCTGCTCACCGGCATTTTCGTGACAACGTCTTCGCTGGATCGATCTGAAAAGCTTGCATCACCGCTGTAAGCTTTTTTTACCTCCATTCGAGCTGAATTTCCTTGGATCTGTTTCACGTCTGATGCCCCATGAATTACTACGAATTCATGGCCGGCATCGTCTTCGAGTATGTTGTCAGGCCTTACTTCTCTATGGGCAGTAACTTTCTCTCCCTTTTTTTCCACGAATTAGTTCAGATGTCCGGACTAGGCCAGCTCTTCGAGGTGGGACTTAAGAGCTTTGCAATGCTCAGTCTTATGTCCTCATTCTTTGTGAAAAGAGCATCTCAGTGCATTATTTCTCTTCGAGGGATCTCCTCCCATTTTCCCGGGCCACTTGATGAATGACTCGTCTTTGATTTTTGCAAGAATTTTGTAAATTGGCTCTCTGAAGACTGTGTTGACCGCCTGAAATGCTTTCAACACATCATTGTTTCCTCCGTTCTTGGAGCCATTATTTCCCCCATTCTTTCCTCCTTTCTTCTGGTTCTTAATTTTATCACTGCCTTTGGTAGCGAGCTTAGCTCGACCATTTTCCCCTGTGCTGAGGCGGGTCACATCTTCCACCTTGGCATATTTCTCGATGCGGGCCATTAGGTCATCGATGGTCACGGCTTCTTTCTTTGTCAGGGACTGGTACAGAAGGGAAGAGCTTGCTTCGAGATGGGAGCTTCTTTGAAAGATTCCACTGCCACTTGCTTCGAGAAGTCCTCGACCTCGTTGAATAACTCCCAGTACCTTTTCGCGTAGTCTCGGAGGGTCTCTTGAGGAGTCTTTTTTATTGTTAGCAAAGCGTTCATCCTTTTGGGATGGGAGCTACTAGTAATGAATCGGTTCATAAAGAGCTCGGCCAGGGACTTGAAACTCCTGATGGACTGGTAGGGGAGCCTTTCGAACCATTTTTGCACCACGTCATGCAGGCTTGAGGGAAAAATACAACACATAGTGCATCTCGATGGTTCCAGAGGGTCATGGCCTGTCGGTACTACCTGACGTGATCAATGGGATCGGTCTTACCGTCATAAATTTTGAACCTTGTAATAGCAAACTTCTTGGGGGCTTCTTCTTCTTCTATTTCTCTCGAGAAAGGTAACTTCATCTGAGTTTTGAGAGCTCTCCTAGCGAGTTCTCGGGTCGATCTAGTACCGTGATGTGCAGGGTGTTGGTCCATCTCCCTTCGGACCAGACTTCGTATGTTTTCGTTGCTGCGATCTGGGCTCCTGTGATTGCGAGCTAGTCGCAGTTGCTCGAGCAGGTCATCCTCTGACTCGTTTTCCTTAGCTTTCTGGGATCCGCGCCTGGGGCTCCTTCCTCGGCTGCGAGACTTGCTCGCCTGAGGGCTAGGAGTGCAGTATGGACGTCTCTTGGTATCACGATAGAGTTCTCTCTCCATCCTTTCTAATCTTCTTTTGAGGCGATCATTCTCAGCTTCGTCTTGCGAGAAGACTCCCTCTGCTCGTGGAGCCTCGCCTCATATGCATCAATCAGCCTGGATATCTGTGTGGACCTCGTTGGTCCTTGGCTTTCTTCTGAGGCTGGGCTTTCTAAGCGAGCCCTCTGATCTGAACGCCAAACTTCAGATCTAATCCTATGAGGAGTAGGCGGTTCTTGGATATTTCCTACCTAGGGAGCATTACTACTGTGATCGGACATTTTGGACTCTTTTCTTGGTGTGGGCTTTCTCGGGGAAGATAAATGCTTCCCACAGACGGCGCTAATTGTGGTGACAATTATTATTCAACACAAAGAAATAAGAGAAGCACAATCACCAAGAAAAATAAGGAATACAAAATGTCAATCATACAACAAAAGATGTACGTGGTTCAGCAAAGGTTCCTACGTCCACGGTGGTGTAGTCAGTATTATTTCTATATACTCCGAAGAGTGATTATAGAGAATACAGTGTGTACCTATGCCCCGGACTTAGGGTTTATTATATAGATGTCCATTTTCAGGGAGTGGGGGTGTTGTATTCCCCCACGTTTTCCATCTTCTCCTAGAACCCCTCTTAATGGGAACATGGGAGAAGACTAAATCATAACCGATTAAGATATGGGGGGTCTGTACTTTAGGCCGCTACAATTGGGCTACTCGTCTAGGCCCGTCATTTTAATTTTGAGTACCCACGGATACAATGTGCAATATCGAGAAAAAATCATCTATAAAAGTGATAAAGTATTTTTCTCCATCAATGGAAGGAACATCAAAAGGACCACAAATATCTGTATGTATAATTTCAAGAAGTTATGTGCATCTCGTGGCTCCTTTCTTTGTGTGTTTGGTCTGTTTACCCTTAATACAGTCCACACATACACTAAAATCGGACCAATCCAGATCAAGGATTATTCCCTCTTTAATAAGATTTTTAATTCTTTCTCTGGATATGTGTCCTAATCTTTTATGCCACAAGTAAGCCGAATTCTCATTAAATGATGTGCGTTTAGTTCCAAAATTATTATGCAGAGACAATAAGGATTTCGAAAAATTATGATCAAGATTAATTTAAAACAAACCATTCGATAAGAAACTCGAGCCAAAAATAGAATTATTCTTATATAAAGTAAAACCATTATCCTGAAAGTTAAAAAAGAAGCTCCTTATTAAGAGTTTAGACGAGGAAATTAAATTTATGGAAATCGTGGGTACAAAAAAAGTATCTTAAAGATTCAAATAAAGCCCAGATTATAATTTTAACCGAAAAACTCATTTTCTTCAACTTTTGCTTTTGTTCAGTTTCTCATGTAAAGAAAATCTTCATTTTGTTTTATTGGACAGATTGAAAGGAAACCCTGCATATAATTTGAAACATGACATGAAGAATCATAATCAATCCACCATGTGTTAGAAGGAACATCAATTAGGTTTAATTAAAAAAAACAAAAGTACAAGGCTAACCTTTCTTTTCAAATCAAGCTTTACGCTTAATACAGTCTTTCTGAATATCCCCATTCCTGTGATAGAAGTGACATGTGACTGTCGCTTTATCCTTCTCTTGGTGGGAAGGACCAGGTTCATTGTTGGAAGGACAAGGACCTCGCTTTATTCCCTTTCCTTTCTTTTGCTTACAAGCTCCTTTATTGACCACCACATTCGCCACTTGCAATTTAGCCACCTTACCACTTTGCTGCTTAATATGTCCTTCTTCCTGAACCAACACGCTTTGCAGTTCATTAAAATTCCATTTATCTTTAATGGTATTGTTATGGATCTGGGAAGACCCGTAATTAGGAGGCAAGGAGTTTAGGACAAATTGGACTAAGAAAGAATCATCCACTGTCATGCCTAAAGTCTGCAATTTTGAAACAATGTTGGTCATCTCAATAATATGTGCGTTCAGGGTCCTAATTCCATCGAACCTCATAGTGGTCAAGTCAACCATAAGTTTTCTAGCTAGGGATTTGTTAGCAGTGCGAAGCCTATCCTTAATATTCCTCTTATACTGTTTCGCATTAGTGGTTTCGAGTAGGGAAGTTTTCACATTTATTGCGATGCACATTCTAATGAACATCAGACAAAGACTATTCAATTTTGATCATGTATTGTAAATGAGCACATTATCCTCAATGCTTTGGTCAGTAATGCCAGCGGGTTCATCAGTAAGGAGGGCTACATCAAGGTCTAAAACACCAAGGCTAAACTCATTTTCTCTCACCACTCCGATATATTAGTTCCATCAAATTTCGGAAAGGTTGAGGATTGAGAAAACAGGTTAAGATTTGCTGCAAAATGCTCACTCTAATTAATAAAAAAAAACACATAACTGAAATTTGCAAGGAAATGAATATACATAATTGTCAAAATTTTAATGGCAGAATTATAACAAATTGTGTCATGAGTTGCCCTTTAATGTTTATTAAATCAAAAAACCATAAAAGGATAATATTTGTATTGGATTTCTAACATAGAAAATTGTGATTTAACATGTGCAATATTTGACAATTTAATATTCAATCAATAATTCTAAAGTTAATCAAATCTAAAAAATAACAAACTTTAGAATGGGCAATAGTGTTGATATTCCACTTAATGAGTCGTTGGTTTGTGTTTGGCACGAGACTTGGTAAAATTGCAATGCCAATTATATTCAACAATTTGAGTCGTTAGCCTATGATTGGCACAAGACTCATCAAAAGATGAATAAAAACTTTAGTATATTTAATATTCAATGTTATGAATCATTGGCATGTGTCTTGCACGAGACTCATCAAAATATGAATATTAAATTAACACAAGTCTAATATCCTACCATATGAAATATATTGGCCTGTGTTTGGCACGAACATTTAACTAAAATAATATCATTAGAATAAGGTTTATAGAACAGTTCTTGATGTAACATTCATAAGATATGAAAAAAGTTAATTTTTTCAAAAAAATGAGTTAGCATCATGAATCTGTAGAAAAATACTCCAGAATCTCAAAGCTTTCGATGGAATTCAAAAATAAAATTTCTAGACTGAGATATCTCCCCCCCCCCCCCGAAATAGTGTTTTGAGCGCCTAAACGATCTCGGATTGTCGAAAAATAGTTTACATCACAACCGAAGGTCGTTAAATTTGGTCTCTGGCCTGTTTTCAATCAGATTACCAAGTTTCATCACATACGAAACTAGTTGGGGGGACAAAAACGCTATTCACCGCAAGCGCTTTTTGAAATTTTTTGTTCCAGAATTGCTTGAAATTTGTAGGGTTAATAGAAATGGATTAGAAAACCTGTAAAATAACATCAAAACTTATATATATATATATAGTCCCAGTACATTAAATAACAGATTTGACAAAATTGCTAAGAAACACAATAACAATTTCTTTCATAATTAACATGAAATACGAATCATCATGATAAACAAATCAGTGCGGAATTAAACATTAAAAACTGGGTTTATCAACATATATAGTTTGATCTCTTAAATCCGTAGAGGGATAGCATGACAATATTTTAACGTAGCTCTGATATCACATGCAATATTATATAACATCATTTTAACATAACATGAATAAGAATTATATAACATCATTTTAATTCTTATAGGATCTTTAATATTTTCATGCACTCACCATATAAATTTTAACTACAAACTCATATGGAAACTAATACCTTTCTCCATTGAAATTCCACGTGTTTATTGTTGTTGATGTGCTTCAAGAACAACTTTCAAATGCTCAAATGACAAAAAATCTAAAATATGGGAAAATTTGAAAAATCAAAATTTTCCCTTCCTAGCACAAATATATTTTATGTGTTTTTGGTGTACCATTTGGTGGAGAATCGTTCACTATATATAAGGTGAAAGGGGAGTCGAAATTCCCTTTAAACTCATCATCTACTCTCCATTAAAGTAGCTAAAGGGACTCACAATCATACCAAAAGTCATGTGTCTCTTGGAATAATAATTTTCTAAGATTAATTCCTTTAATTTAATCAAATTCATCCCCTTATATGGACCACGCTAAGTAGTAGCAATAATTCATTTAATTTATAATTATAAAATTTGGCTGAATTTTGTAATTAATAAATAATTAAATAATAATTCCAACAATAACTGTTATGTATAATTACCATACAGGGTCTTGTAAACACACACACACACACACACACATATATATATATATATATATATATATATACAAGAAATCTCCTATGTGGGATTCTGTGCGGCATTTTTTTTAATCCCAAAAAATGTTTATTTTTTTATTTCTTATACGAGTCTTAACTATTTCAGGGGGGTTATAAAAGAATCAACTGAAAATATTTTGTTTTGTATTTTACAAAAATTGGTCAATAATTGAGAGTTTTTTAAGCTCCCTAAAAACTATCAAATATCGATTCATTTTTTAAAAAATAAAAAAATTATTTTGATCTCATTTTTTTAAGAGTCCCCTGAAATGTTTTAAACCCGTAAAAAAAATATAAATTTTTTTTTGGGATTTTAAAAAAATACCGCACAAGGGGTCCTCTCTCTCTCTCTCTCTCTCTCTCTCTCTCTCTCTGTATATATATATATATATATATATATATAGGGCGGATCTTCAAAGGACCTTAAAGATAGGACCAAAAGAGTGGACCTACTTTTTTAAATAGTAAAAAAATTATTTTGAGTTGATTTTTTTTGTGAGATATCTAAACATTTTAGGGAAGCCATATAAAAAAAATCATCTCAAAATGAGTGATTTTACTATTTTAAAAAAATCGGTCAAATATATATTAGTTTTTAGCACCTTAAAAACTAACATATATTGACTATTTTTTTAAAATAGCAAACGAACTCCTTTTGAGCTAATTTTTGTGTGGTGTTCCTGAAATGTTTAAATACCACACAAAAAATCAACTCAAAATAATTTTTTTTATTATTTTAAAAAAATAGTCTGCTTTTTTTTGCCCTTCGTTTTGGTCCTTCGGAGATCCTGTCCATATATATATATATATATATATATATATATATATATATATAAAATAAGATGGAATGGTTTTTGAATTGACAAAAATGTAAAAGCACAATAACGGCTCAGATTCTCTTAGAATAAATGAGGGGTTGTGATCAACTCTTAGATATCATTATCCCGCCTAAAAGGACCGCTCCAATTTATCATCCCGCCCAAGCTCACTACCAATTTTACCTTACCCATCACCATTCATAATCATCATTTCTTTTCTATCTCATTATTTCTCTAATATAACTAACAACTCTCAAACTCGCATGCCACCACTACGACACCTTCAGATGCCCAAACAATTTCAGGTATTCTCTCTGTACATTTTTAATTCTTAGGTCTCTCTTTAGGGTTTTACGTTCGAAATAGGTATTCTCTCTCTACATTTCTCATTCTTAGGTCTCTCTCTATCTTGAATGTTTAGGGTTTTCATTTTTTTTAGGAATTAGGGCTTTTGAGGATTCCACTGTTAGGATTTTTGTCGAATCAATTTTTTGTGGGTTTAATTTATAGATTTTGAAACAGGGTTCATAGTTTAAGTTTGGTTAGGTCTAAAAAATTGTGTTTGATTTTTTTTAGGATTAGGGCTTTTGAGGATTCAACTGTTAGGATTTTTGTCCAATCAATTTTTTGTGGGTTTAATTTATAGATTTTTAAACAGGGTTTATAGTTTAAGTTCGGTTAGGGCTAAAAATTTGTGTTTGAGGTGAGTTTTAATCGATGGTTCTATTGAGGTGAGTTTTGTTTCTCCTTTTGAAATCTTATTTTCCAGATTTCTAATTCTTTCTATTTCTTATGAAACATGTTTTGTATATATCTTGATATGGTTGTTACGTTTTTTGAGCATTTATGGGTGTTGGATTTACGATCCGTGTGTATTATGTCTTCAATTTGAAGTTCAAAGGGTATTCTCTCTCTCACACACACACACACAAACACACATACACACACACATACACAATATATATGATCAGATTTCTTTAAATATCTTATTATGATATCGACTTATAAGAATCGGTAAAGAAAACTGAAATGGGATTGATTAAATTCACTAGCCATTTTATCTAAACTAGATTTTGAATGCAGTTGTCACATTTATTCTTATTAGAATGTTTCTCTTTGTTTTGAAATGCAGACGTTTTGAGGCAATGTCAATCTTTTTTTTTGGTATTGCACTTAATGGTAATCAATCCTAGAGATAATTCATAATTCAAATTTGTCAAATGGGAAGGGAAAGTAACTTTTCAAAGTTTGATATCCTTTTTTTGGAAATGAATCAGATGTCCTATTAACATGTTAACTCCATTTTACTTTTATTCTCAGGTTCATTTTTCCTATATACTCTTAATAGTCTTTACCCATTTTTTGCTTGGTTGACTAGAAAGTAAATAAAACACCTGGATATTGAAAATATAGAGTATTTATAGTTTTTGCTAAATTTGGAAACCCACGATACGTGCAAATTTAGTTGGTGATGGTTATTACTTTCGTAAGATATAATGTTTTTAATCTTTTTTTCCTTGGACATTCCGGACAATGAAACAGTATTGTATTGCCTCTTCTTAACTATAATGCACTGTCATTATTGGTTTGTGCTATTCCAACCAAGTAGCATTTGTAGTAGAAAAGCGTATTAAATTTGTAGGTCGTGGTTATTGATTAGTTTATCCTTTTACTTATGGTATAACATTAATTAGGATATTTTTGTTAGTTTCATTTACCTGTCAATTAATGAGGGTTATGTTGGCTTTATTTCAGTTAATTAAGAGGCAAGAACGATGGAGGTGCTTACAAGAGTTCTGTCAACAGTAGAACGATGAAGGTGCAAGTTTTTTCCATCAAACTATTTTTCATCACAGTGTGAGATTAGATTTTGTTTAGTCTATATATTGTACTATCTCAAATTATGAACACGGACTTGGTTGCGTAACTTTGTTATCAAACTTTTTTTTTTAAATAAAAGTGGAGCTACCACCTAATTAATCTAATTGTTCTGTATTTGTAAGAGTTTAATACAAAAAAGTGCTCCTTAGAGATTATTAGTAGGAAATTAAATCAAACCTATTCAGTTCAAGGTAACTGCTTTGACATATATTGAAACTCACGTCTATTTCAAAATAAATATACAAGACACATAAAGTAAATATTGTGTAGATTGATTTTCATGCTATAAGATTCCTGTTATCCATTGGCTTCATCTTTCAAGACTTTTCACCTCAACCACCATCTTTGCATGGTTGAAATTGGAGTGTTCATGAATGGGGCATACTGATGGACGAGTGGCCTAACTATTCTCCCAATTTTGGACCATACACTTTGATGGTAACCAGCAGTCACCGGAGCATTATACATGAGCTTTAATAGATGACAGTACATGAATGTTTGTATTATGTTGCGTTTCCATGAGAAAAGAGAGATTATTAGAAGGAATCCCAGTCCAATCTCAACTTGCGATGATAGTATGTTGAGAGTAGTTGTGTTCGACTCCTCCCACACACAAGGCTCTTCCAAATACTTCCTGTACAAGGAGGAATGGCTGAAATTATGTTTAAGGAACTTGGAAACATGTTCAAGGGCTCGGCATAAAACGGGAATCAAAGCAAATTTGAGGTAAAGATGTGAAGTGACAAAAGTTAGGCAGTGAATGAATTAAATAAAATCCTTGGTTGCAATCACTGACTGAAACCACACTTGCACAGCCTGCAAATTCCATGCCCTTGGTTTGCCATATAATGAGTACAAAGAAAACAGTGAAGAACATGCAGTCCCCATAAACTTAATTTCATATACAATTTAAAGAAACGGGAGTATTCATTTGGGGTGGACGAAAAAGAAAAGAACTAAATTTGGGTTGGTGTATGTTTCTAACTATCTCATGCACACCTCTCTCCTATTCCCTCTCTGTTTCCTCCATTTTTTAATAGCTTGAAAGCTCTTTGCATATATCTACCCCTGTCGCTCGACCACCTCTCTTTGAGAATATGTACTCTCTAAATTTTTGCTTGCTTTAGTTTTAGTTTTTTTCTTAGTTAGTTCTTTTGTAATGTTAAATACACATAAAACATAATCAATTAATGTTTATGTGATATTACTTTGATATATTATGGGATTTTAAAGTTACTATTGTCAATTTTTTTCTATTCTTCTAATATTAGTACTAATAATTGTTTGTTATCCACATCAAAGGGGTTATAAGCACCAAACAGTTTGGGTGGGTTATCTAGATGAATGCATTTCATTAAGTGAATAACTAACTCTGATTGGGTTAGGCTATGCTACTCCTATTTTCTAAAGAATTTTGGTGAAACATATTAAAAGTGCTTGCATTGTTCGATTGATTATATGTTTCTATTGTTTAGCATTGAATAGTATCACTTGCCATATTTGCTGTATAATTTGTTGGCTTATTTGTATTTTCTTATTAAACTGTCTTATGAGATATTGGGCAATGTGGTCATAAGTTTATATCAAATTCTTTTATGATATGTTTTTTAAATACCATCTCCATTTGATCCATAGTTTTAATTTGCTCTGTTTTTTGAGGCAGAAAAAATATATTTATTTAAAACTACTAGCATATATATATATATATATATATATATATATATATATATATATATATATATATATATATCCCATGTGTGAATGCCTGATAGTAATGATGTAAAAATATGCATCCTATCATATGTACTCTTGGAGATAATTGTAGTTAGGCTTTTGTATTTAGTTGTGATTAATTATACTTCATTTGTGTTTAGTGCTGATTATTTATGTTTTTTCTGGTGAAATTGTGATTGTGAATTATAACTTATCGATATTAATAAGGTTCTACATATGTACCTGAAGAAATTCACCCTCAAAGCTTAACAACTGCTGAAAAAACTGGTAAGTCACAGAAAAATGTGATTGTCCAGTTGCAGTGTTGTCCTGATTTGAAAGTAATACCTTAGGATCTTTAGTTGTTTGATTGTCTTTTCATTTGAATATTTATCTAATAACCTAAACAGTGCATCATCAAGTTTATGTTCTAACAACTCAAATAGTTGTATGGTTGTCCTATCATTCGAATAATCAAGTTTATGTTCTTATATTATTCATTTATTAAATCTTAATTATGTTTGATGTTTAATATCTACTCTTTTAGCTAATTATGTTTGGTTACTTGATCTAATTATGCACACAAATTGTTTGTTTTACGAACAAACAGAACTTTGGATTAAAGTAACGGTTTTTATGCCTTTTGCAATGAATTTCTTCGTATCGTAAATAATAAATATTATTTTTAATGACAAATATTAGCCATCTTGAAAGAGCACTTGAGACAATGACTACAAATGCGGATGAAAGGGCAACTGAATGCAACACACATGACCGACTGTGTGAGGAATGATCTATAACAGTGTAGGACCTGGCCAACGAATGCGTGAAGACTGATTTATAACAATGTACGACACTGATTTACAAAGGTGTACAACCGACTGAATGCAACACATAAGTTTGACTGCATGGGTTCAACTAGGAATTATCATCATCTTTATATAAATTGAGATGATTTTTAGTAGTTGAATATAAATTGAGATAATTTTAAGCCATTCAAAAATCCCCCCACAAGTGTAGGAACCAAACTTGACTCTAATAGCGTGGAACTTTCCTATTGCAGGTACTATGAAAAGAAATACAGATGGAGGGTGTAATACTATCACGGGACGAGGTAGCTACGGAGGCATGGTTAGGAATGATCTAGGAGCTTGGGTAGTCGGATTCTATGGCAATATGAAGGGTAAAGCGACTATTCTCCAAGATGAACTGGAAGGGATCTATCATGGTTTAAAACTCATAAATGAAATCTAGAACCACAATTGAGACAGATTGAACCTTGGTGGTGCAATTGATTTCCAAGAAAAATGCAAAAAATCACCCATTGTGTGCTCTAATTGAAGATTGCATTGAACTATCTCGGGACACCGGTTCTAGGGTGACTCACATATTAAGCGAGAGGAACAAGTGTGCCGAAAAAATGGATAAACTGGGCAAGTTACAAGAGATGAATTATGTTGAAGTAAAAGAGCCACCAAGTGACATAAAGGATCAACTGCTCTGAGGTCTAATTTTGATGTATGTTCTGTTTCTCTCTTTATTGTACTCTTTATTGTGTTCATCTTAAACAGATTACTAGAGCAAATATTGATTTTAGTTGAAATTGTGCTCTTTATTGTGTTCGTCTTTATTCTGCTCGTTATTGTGTTTTACAAGTTTCTTCTACTGGATGACAAAACTGATATCATGACAATCTTAATCTTGGTGATGGAACTCGAGGTTTATAAATTTTGAAGTTGTCTTTGATTATTTGGAAGCCATTCTCTGCAGTTTATTTTAGCGCAGATGGAATTTTATATTGGGTTTTATGGAACTCAAGGATGACAAATTCTTTAGGCTGCTTTGTTTGATTACACAACTTAAGGTTTATAAATTTGAAGGTTGTGTGCTAAATTTGTATTAAATTTGTATAAACTTGAAGGATGTGTACATTATTTTTTTAATATAACACGTATTAATTTGTTTATATGTTTTAAAATAATGTATTAATAAGTTTAAAAAATTTATAGTAGTTAGTAATAAATAGATTGTCTAAAAAAAGTTGTAAATACGTAATGAATCTATTAATATATTTATCAAGTGTTCTATGACATTTTTGTTATGTCTAATGTTGACGCGATAAACAAGGCCTTATATTTTGTTATGTGCGTCGTTGATGCGATAAATAGGGCATTGTATTTTGTTGTGTGCGCTGGATTGAATAAATATTTCTATTGTGAGAGTTATATTTTTTATGTGCATTTTTGACACGATAAACACTACATGCTAGACATTCATTCCCCCACGATTGTTGCCGCCACCACCACATATGTATGCAAGTAGTTTATTTTTAAAAATTACAATTGGGGAACAATATTTTTGTTGTTTTGTGATTATGTACTTTCGAAATTTTTGTCGTACCTTCAGGCACGGGTATATGCTAATATATATATATATATATATATATATATATATGAGAAATGCTTTCTATACATGGACCATTGATGTAGGGTGAGATTTAGTTGTGGATCCAGCCAAATGTTGAAAGCTTTTTGAGGCTCAAAGTACGTAATGTCTCTTACTGGTAAAAATGAGGCACTGCATG
This sequence comes from Sambucus nigra, assembly GCA_949130495.1. NCBI lineage: Eukaryota > Viridiplantae > Streptophyta > Magnoliopsida > Dipsacales > Adoxaceae > Sambucus > Sambucus nigra. Next base: position 354,827,566 of record OX422219.1, on the reverse strand, counting down.
CCTCTTTCCTGTGCATGTTATTGGTAAAGGCTCTCATTACTAGTTGGTTGCTTTACCACTTCCAGTCACAACTGCAATGTCTTAAGTTATCAGCCTCCGTATGCATGTTTACTTCTATGTTCTTTTTGTCGCTTGTAAAGTACCACCACATAAATCCAAACGTAAAGATAATTAGACCCTTCAATGGCTGTCTCCTTTTCCCTTTTCAACGACAAAAAGCAGGGAATTAAAGCCCCATTCTTCATTTTCACTTCTAGCTATGTCCTCTTAAATTGTCTTTACTTAAAAAATAGGTATTTCTCCACCACACATTATATTTAACAATTTTATTAGTAACTTTTCTAGCTCAAAAAGTGCGAAGATTTTTTTTTGAAAAAAAAAAAACTTAGTTATCGGTTTCATTTAAATTATTCAGGATATTGAATTTTTATAAGAATCAAATACCAAAAAGTTCCTAAAATATTTTTTAATACACATTTAGTTCAAGCATTTTTATTTTTGTTCCAAAAAGTCCCTAAAACACACATTTAAGCAATATTCTCTTATTTTTTAAATCCGCACTAGCGGCATGTTGAGCGATTTTTTGAAACAAATAAAAATGCTTGGACTAAACGTGTATCAAAAAATATGCAAGGGAGTATTCGGTATATGCCTCTTTTTTTAATGTTAGTTTGATACAAAAAATCCACTACCCTACTTTTGTGGATGTTTCTTATTTTATTTTTTAAAAGAATGATACTCCCATGTAACATCTATATTTTAAAGGGAATATATATATATATATAGTCCTGCTCTTGTGCGGACTAGTCCGCATTTTAAAAGTGCGGACCGGACATGTGTCACCTGGTGATGAGCCCAGAAAAGAGAGAGAGTGTGCCTATAATTTAGGCAATAATTTCTCGGCGCACCGTTAGGCGACACATGTCCGGTCCGCATTCTTAAAATACGGACTAGTCCGCACAAGAGCATACATATATATAAGAGGTTCTCTAGTGGACCAAAAGAATGGACTTTTTAATGGACCTTAATAAAAAAATACATTAATTTGAATTCCTATAGTGTAATTGGTCTGTGCCAGTGGCACCAAACATGCGTATCGATCGACCCCCAATCCCCCAACCCTCCCAACCGCCCCCACCCCCATGACAGCCTTGCTGTCATAAGGGCTACCATAAGGGCTGCTATGGTGATGGTGGTGGTTGGGTGGGGGGGGGGGGGGGGGAGGGTGGGGTGGTGGTGGGGGGGGGGGGGTTAGTGGGGTCTCGAGTGCCGCTAGCGCGGACCAATTACACTATAGGAATTAAAATTAATGTGTTATTATGTGTTTTTTATTAAGGTCCATTAAAAAGTCCATTATTTTGGTCCACTAGAGAACCTCTCCCTATATATATATATATATATATATATATATATATATATATTATCTATAAAAAAAATTCAAACCAACATATTTTTAAAAATAACTTTGAGTCCCCAGTATTGACATTAGCATGGCATTAGGAACATTTTTTTATGGACTTAAAAATTAGTTCTGAATGTACATATTGGATTAAACATTAACTATAACATTTTTTACGGTTTGAAATTTACTTTTGAAAATATATTGAACTAGACATTTAATAGAACATTATTTTAGTGACTAAAGACTATGTAACAACAGTTTAAATATAAATTTGTAGAAACCTCCCTTTTCAGAGTTGGCCCTCCCACAAAATCACGTATCCTGTTTCTGGTTGGCTTGGGTTGGCTTTAAAATTGAGTATACTGGATAATTATTGATGGGCTATGACCTTGAATATACTCGACCCAAATTATACAGGTTCAAAATCGCCGTGTCTAGTTACACTAGAAAGACTAACTAGACCCCAAATTTAGTTTTGCATGAAAGCAAGGAAGCAACCCAATCCCGTCAAGGTAAAGTATAGTGTTAATATCAAATCTATCAGTTCATAGTGGGACGAAACTAGGATTTAGTCTCTAGGAGCGCCAAAAAATTTAATAAGTGAGAACTTTTTCGAACAACATAATATGTATGCACCGCGAATCGTGTTGATCTTTCATAATGTTGTAACAGAAAGTAACAAAAAATAAGAATCCAATTAATTACTCAATGAAAATCAGTCAATTATAAGTTAGGTTTTTATTAGAAACACTCTCATTATTTACAGTGAAGTTTTTACTTCAATAAGATATATTAAAATAAATAGTAAAAAGAATTAATCAAATATAATAGGACCATTCTTGCAAATTTTGAATAAAAAATGTCAAATTTTAAAAAGTCTTTAAAACACAATAAGTTAAATAAGTTTACCAATATAACGAGTGTCCTTTAACATTATCTTATTCTAAAATTATGCAATTAGATTTAATTAAAAGGTCAAAAATTATTTTAACAAATAGAATAACAACAAAATTGGAAATTCAAGTATTTACAATTCGATATTTTTTTTGCAATTATGGAGAATTAGGTCCCCATAAAATATCCATATCTTATAGTCTTGTGACATAATCCACCTTAGAAAATGCAAATTCAAGTTTTCCAATGACTTAAAATTGTCGTTCATACAACGAGTGCACGAATACGAGATCTTATCGCCGTTTAGATTTCTATCTGCATACTTAACAAATTCATGAACACCATTTACATGCTTATCAAAGAACCTATTACTCTTTTCCATCCACTCTTTGTATCGATTTTAAAATTCAATTCACATATATAAATACGTTACAGTGAAGGTTATATTGCATACAAAAACTCTCAGTTGATAATTCAAGCAAATCAATTCAAATTTATTCAACCAAACAAATTAAGATGTCATTACACCCCGAAAAATTAAAATTAAAACAAATTAAGATGTCATTACATATCTAAGGAAATTAAAAAAATATTAAACTCCTCCCAATATATTAAAAGAAAGCATTGTTCATTACACCGTTTTAATAAAGAAATGAATTGGCCAGACCATCAATGTATTCTTAAACTCGAAAAAATGGAGCTTGGTCACCTATGTGGTCAACATACACAATTTGTTATTTGCAACCTGAATATATTTCATCCACCACTGTCTTAGCTTCACCTTTTTATAAAGAGGGACCGTGCGCACTTGTTTTCGAAATCGTAAAAAGGATCATGCAGCCCCCAACGAACTTGGTATTGGTCAAGTTCCTTATATAATACTCCTTAGCATAATAATCATCCTGGGAAGATGATGATGCTCGAAAAGAGGCTACAGTAGGTGCAGGTGAATGGGGGGGAATATTATAGTAGGCATTTATGAAAGGGAATGTTGGAGGAGGAATTTAGAAAGGGAAAACTTGAGGCATAAGAGAGGGGAAACCTTGAAATATGAATTGAGATCTTCTTTGTCTTTGAATAGATATTTAGTGCAATCTTTTGATTTCATTTGCCAACTGTCCTAAGGTATTGATAACCAAATTCATGTTCATCTTAAGACTTTGCACTTCTTCATTCACATTCCCCTTTTATGTCGCCTAGTTAGACATGCGACTCTTCACCGAACTGAGCTCTTCAGTAGCAATCATAGTGTGCAAAATTTTGGTCCTCGACATATTGAATCTCATTCCTCTTGTCATTCCCTTTCAATCCTTACCAAGTACCTTAGATAGGGCATCTGATTCAATGTCATACAAGCTCCACTCCAAATGAAGGCTCCTCATTCCATCTATCGTTTCTTGTAGTATCATAAATTTATGACAATAATTTCAATATTATTTTTTTATAGCGTGTATATGATCATTAAATTCAAACTCACTAGAGTTGGAGCCAAGTTATCTAAAGTTTTTTTAGTATTTTTAATCCCATCGGGCAAGCAACTACACGTTGATCCGACTAGGTTATGTTCCCTTTTCTAGAGTCCCTATGGTCTTCTCCACCGATTCATCTTTCAAATCATCATATGATTTTGACCCAAGGTTGTGAACATCAACATTATTTTCCTTATTCTATATATTTTCTCCTCCTGTTTAAGTTTTTCCGTCATGTCCTCTCTCTCTCTAAGAAGTCATTCCATTAGTTGTCAGGTAGTTCAACATTTGTGTGGAACTTCGTCTTTTAAGGTTAATAAGTCAAAACTTAATGTCCCTTCTGGGAAGTAATGCTTCCAGAAGTTTGTCCCATAGGTTTTCAATTGCTCACCTATCTGGTAAAGAACAATTTTCTTCGAACCTGTTGGGAATGTAAATTATTTATAGAGTTGATCCCAAGGGTGTGGTGTTATGGGCCTCGAACTGGACTTGGGGGGTTGTGGGATGGGGGAGAGCGGGATGTTGCGGACGGACAAACTTCTTTGTCCAGTTTGTTGATCCCTATAGGGGCACAAGTGTGTTTGTCTTTCAGTCTGACATTTATCCCCAAGGATGGATTTTCGATTCAGTGATTGATAATTTGCCCATGGAAGTTGTTTGACACCATACCTAATTTTTATTGCATACCCCTATTTAAGACTAAGCCTAAGTGTTCCGTGTGAGGGGTTGTCAATTTTTTCAAGTTTTCAGTTTATTTTTAAAAAAACAAACGTTCGGGCTAACCCATTTAGGCTATTCACAAGGCAAGTTTAGGTTTGTAATTAATTTAGAGATTCTTGTTATGAGGTTCGAGAATTGGGTTATGAGTGCTAAGGTGTTAAGTACTACACTTATTCTTTATGCTTCCTTAGGTATATGCTTATTATCTCTCTTTACGTTATGTGATTACTTTTTAGTTTATTTTAGAACATGTTGAGATACCTTAGTTTGAGAATCCTTTAAAACGAAGATATATGCTTAGTTATGAAAAATAATATTAGTGAGAGGTGTAAGAATGTCACTTAAACTGATGTGGGTGGATAAATGTGATTTTGTATGAATATATGTTCGGATAATGGGTGGCCATTTGTAGGTATACATATATTGGTGCGAGGGAGCTCGACTTGTCTAATGAGCCTGTTAAAAGTGTGTGCATATGTATGCGCGAGAAATCATGACTTGAGATAGTTTGATATCTTATTCGAGTGAGAGGTGGTCTAAAAGGTAATTTGAGAGATGGATACATCTCTGTTGTGACAACATATCGAGGAATACATTGTCCAATCTTTTGCTCACGAGGCTTGGTATTGCGCATATGTACCTGTGTGGCCATAAATTGAAAGCCTAGGTAGTTCGGTTGTTACGGTTAACCGATATTGACATATCATATTATGATAGTCATTTGGAATGGGAGTGGACATAGAGATCTCCGATATTGACATATCATATTATGATAGTCATTAGATCATTAATAGGAAGGTGTTGTCCTTCGAACTAGTTTGGAGGTGTATAAGGAGGGTGTGTGTTTAGGGTTGGAGTGGGCCTGAGGTCACCAAGATAGATCTAAATATCCTTTTTTAACAAGGCTATAATCCTGGAGTTGTCATAGGCCTCAGAACGACCCGAAGTATACAAATGATCAGTTCATTTGAGAAAGGGGGTTTAGACTAGATATATAGGCATCCATAATAGATAATACAACATGTGACGTATTATGAGGCTTGGGCTCACAAGTTTGGCTATATTATACCACGTACCTAAGATTACATAGGGTAAAAGACAACATCATTCCAACAAACAGTACATATTTACGGGCATAGGTGATGGGTTAATGGGTATATAATATACAACATTACAGGATTTATAAAGCCTAGTCTTTAATATAACACTTCTATTATAAGGTGGAATGTCATATTCATATGTTAAAAAATATGTCAATCAAAGGCATATATTTTACAAGTATTCCAAGAAAAACACATACTTAAGGTTGCTATCTTTTGAGATAGGATTTGTTTGCTCAGAGAAGGGGATAGAGCATTCTGATTTTTGGATTTTAGTTAAATAAAGTTTTAGAGTAACTTGGTTTACAAAAACTTTTTGGAGAACATTTTTAAAAAGTATGTTTCTCGTGTTGTATTTAGTTGTTGCATTTTATTAGCTTGTGTCTAACATATGAATATGTCATTTCAAGTCAATAAACAAAGGTGTTGGGTTTAAAACTAGGTTTTAAAATACGAATATTGTAAATTGAATAACTTGTACCCTAATGGGGGCTGAGCTTGGTGATATCAACATATAAGAACAATTTATATCATAGTATATATTTAGGATATTGACCCAAAATTTCTATAGAGATTCTTTACCCTTGTACCATAAGTCAAATTTTCGCGAGGAAGTGTCCCCTATGAGGTGGCCCCGTTTAGCCAGGAGGAGATTTTTTTGGAAGAGCCAATTTTTGTAGGGTACGCTTAATGATTTTCCTTTGTATTTTTTAGGAAATTACTTTTTTGATGTACAAACTTCACTCAGGATTTTTTTCACAGAACTCAATATTAAAAAATGCTTGGGGTTGAAGAAAATTAGAAAACTGAATCAATGTTTTTATTTTGGGATGCTTTTTTAGGTTGGTGGGAACCCTTTCTTACAAGGTTTGATCCGAGACCTTTAATCATTCGATTAAAGGGGGCCACGTGTAGGGAGGATTAAAGGTGGTGGGAAGGGGATTGGGTAATCATTGATATAGATCTTTAACCATTCATGCACACAGTAATCCTTCCAAGCTTCAAACAACATGCTTTAAAAATTTGGGTGATATTTTGTATGAACGATAAGGTTCTCGCTAACAGTTAACCCGATATTCTTATTATCTTTTTTTGGGATTCAACGGTATCGGGAGTTCAGGAGTTGGATTAATAGGGATTTAGGGAGTTTGATGATTATAAGACTTTGTAGATTAATTGCCATAATTACCCTACGTCGAAGTAGAGTATTGATAACCTATAGGTGTTAAGAATTGAGGTGATGGTTTAGAGTAAAGTTGGGATGGAATAGGAGTATCTTTATGTGGTTGACTATCTTTGTTCTTGTTCAACATTTCCTACATATAAATAAAATAACAAAATTTAGAAAAGAATTTATGACGATCATGTTTAATATTTATATATACATAATATACATATATATACCTCTACACGGGATTTTAATACATGCTTGATGTGCCTGATTTCATTCCAAGTGACATTGTTTTTTTAAAAATTGTGAAAAGCTCGACGTCGCCAACTAGGAGGAAGCATATCTATGATTTCCATATAAATATCCGTGATAGGAACTCAAAATCCTTTCTTCTTCAATTTTTTGGCAAGCTCACATTTATTGTGTATAAGTTGAGACTCGTCACAATCTAGAAAAGGAGGGGTGCGAACCTGACCAGTGTTTTATAACGTGAATGAGATGTAAAAAACTATTATAGGTTTTTTGCATGTGGGATAACGTACAAATACTAGAAGTTCTAGTTCAATTCATCATAAAACGACTATGAATCCACTAAGTAATTATTGTTTAACAATTAATCAATCAAACACAACAAGTCCAATTTTAGTTCAATTTTATTTCAATTGTTCCTAGAATTACTATATGTCCACAAATGACAAAGCCCTTCCACCAATTTTCGTTGACCCAAAAATCAACCACTTAAGGAAGGAGTGAATAGGGCCACAACAACTAACCTAGAAGATATATGCACTAATAAGAAATAAAACAATACACGAAATCTCAATAAAATGAAGGACCATCCTTCAAATGAAGATATCCTTCATCCGCATAATATCAATAGCAAGTAATTAGTTCTTTAAAATTAATCAATCAAACACAACAACCCAAACTTTAGTTCAATTTTAATTCAATTAATCCTATAATTCTTATGTTCCCACCAATAGAAAATCCCTTTCACCAAACATTAACCATTTAAATAAGGTGCGAACACGACCACAACAATCAACCAATAAGTTATATATATAATAAGACTATTTTATATAAAAGAAAAAATGAGTAAAATCACTTGAGTAAAGAATATTATTAGAATTACATGAGCTTCAATAATTGTTCTGCAATTACATGTGCACATGGAATGAGAAGAAAAAATGTTAACAAAACTATAATTGCAATAAGAAGAAAATGTTAAAAAAAATCCTACTTTATCACGTCGGATGGGTGTTAAAATCGTATAAGACTTGATAGCCATAAGTGCTCCCCTTTAGACCTCTGATAGGTAAGAATATATAAGTTTAAAATTAAAATATAAAGGTTTAAAGTTGTTTAGACCTCAGATGAGGGTCCTACATCCACTATCAAAGGTGTTCCACTAGTTTATTAGATTTTAAATGGAGTATTACAATCTAGAAGACCTTTTGAGCTTTATTAAAGAGAGTCTTAGGCCTTCGTTGAACCTCTTAGTGTATTCCATGAGAGATTCACCATCCTTCTCTCTGAAGTGGAAGAGGGAAGTGATAGGATTCTTCATCTTCTAACCACTAATAAAGTGACTGACAAAGGATATTTCCATTCATTCATTAGTAGTCTTAATGTATCATTAATGGAAATCATGTACTTCTTAAGCTCTGACACTTCCCTTTTCACATTTTCTTGTTTTTCCATCTCGCTCGACATGTGACACTTTACTGAATAAAGTTCATCCAATATAGATGTAGGGTGATATAATTTGGTACTTAGCATATGTGATCCCACACCTCTTTTCCTCCACCTTTTGTCCTTCCAAAGTACCTTGGATAGTGCATTTATTCAATGTCATAGGTGTTGCACTCAGACTAACTACTCGTCACACCTTCTATCATTTCCTGTAGCATAATATTTTATTTAGGACTATGATTTCAATATTATTTTATTATAGCATGTATATATGTGATAATTGAATTCAAACTCAACAGATTCGGAGCCAATTTGTCTATGAATTTATTGATCTTTTTAACCTATCGGGCAAGCAAGTAAAATTTGACCCGATTAGGGGCTTTGCCTTATTCTAGAGTACCCTTGGTCATGTCCATCCATTCATCCTTCAATCATCGCATGAATGTTCCCTCAATTTGTGGACATCAACTTTCTTTGCCTTATTTTATTTATTTTTCTCCTCGTGGGCTAGTTTTTCCTTCTTGGCTTCTTTATCCAAAAAGATATTCCAATGGTTGGAAGGCATTTCAACATTTTGGGGAACTTTGTTTTTTAATTCCAAAATATCAGAACTTGATGCCTCCTCTGAGAAAAACTTCTTCCGAACATTCTTTCTATAGATTTTCATATCTTCCCCTACTTGGTAAAGAACACTAGCTTTCAGATAGTGCAGGAATGTAAAACTCTTACAAAGTTGATCCCATACGTCATCCTTTATGAAGGGATCAACGTTCTTCCATTTTTCTATGCCCCCGATGCCCATAGTCATATTTTTTAGACACAAACAGCTGCCTTTAAAAATCTATACGTCATTTTTTTATCGGTAGGATTCCCAATAATGGAGAACCCAATGGGCTTTTTATCATGCGATTGGTATTACTCGTTAGTGAGAGGTGGGTTATTGGATTAACAGGGGTTTGTGGCTTTTGACGACACGTAGACACTTTAGATGGAGTGGTAAAATGAACATGTGGCGGAGTAGAGGATTACGAACTCACAGATGATGAGACTTGAGGTTGGCATATATGAGAGGATTGAGTTGGACGTGTTCCGTTACTTAGTTGATTATCTATGTTCTTGTTCGACATTTCCTACAAATAAATAAATAAATAAATAAAAATTAGTGAAGAATGTATGACAATTATATTTACTACTATATATGTACATATATACACATATATTTATATACCTTTTCAACAGATTTTAAACATGCCGGATTTGTCTGATTTTCATCCAATTGATATTATTTTATGAGTTTTTGAAAAGATGCACATGGAGAACTAGGGGAAGTGTATTTATGATTGACGTATAAATGTCTGTAACTAGAACTCAAAATCCTTTCTTTTTTAACTTATTTAAAAGATTATATTTAATGTGCATATGTTGTGAAACGTCACAATCTAGGTGAATTCTTTCTTTACTGAATTGTATCCACAATGATGAATATTTTTCTACCTTTTCAAATAATGTCACTAATGCTAGTGCCCTGTCGGGATTATAAAGGCGAACTATATTCTCTATTGCCTTGTCCCAGCATTTTGGAGAGGAAGGCAAAATACGATCGAAAAGGTACACTTGTGAGAGATCAACTCCACAATCTGTAAGTGTGAGTGAAAATAACATCAATGAATGAATCTAACCAATCATTACCAAACAAAAAATAAAGAAATCTCATAACAAAAGGATTTACATCGTTCGGCAATTTCCTATGTCCACGGGGTATTTTTCTCTCTTTTTATTACTTCTTTAAAACTCTTTAGCAAAAAGTTACATGACCATTTCCTCGGGGTGGGGTTATATTTATTGATATTGAGGAGGTCTAATCGAGTTGGACTTTTCACATATGTTGGTTAAGCTGCTTTTTTATTTGCATTAATATCATCTGAGATCTTTGGTAGTCAAATTAACCTCTTCATAATTATCTTTCATGATACTTATCACTTAACTCTGGGTTGCTCTTCATTCCGAATCCAGACCCTACTTGTTCCACTTCGATTGGGACTCTCGATTTGCATCCCATAATTTCCCCCAAAATTATTTAACATAAATGGGATGGAGATTTTTGAGAAGCTTTATTTCCTAATTATTTGGTCGGTCCACCCGATTAGCTTTAAGTCTTGCGGGGGAGTGCTTAATAGTTATACCGTTATAATAAGGGTACACTGGTAATCTTTTGAAAATGAACCACCGGTTGCATAAATCGATCTTAGCTTCTGTTGCGTATAATTGGAAATTTGGGATTTTGTTTTGTGTTTAAACAAGACTCTGCACCATCATTTCCATACTTTAATTTAAAACAAACGCTTGGAGCTTCATCCGTCATACCCTTTTCATATAATTTTTCTTCATCATTAGCTTTTCTTTCATCGTTTCTGAATAATTTCATTCTTTCTGGCCATTTTCATTTCTTTGAGTTTCCTTTCTGATCTCTAATAAAAAAAATGGTGTACTTTGTCAAAGAAAAGACTGTGGGGGAATTCAGAAAAAAATAATTAATTCATCCTTGGGTGGTTATTGAGATTGGTAAAGTTCTAAGGTATTATAACGCTGTTGAGGGTTGAAATTGGTTTCACACTCTCTCAGTGGCTGAGGGAGGAGTAACTTTTCCTCCAAATCAACATTTTTGGAGTTTTTCTTATATTTTATAGTGGTCCCTGGTCAGTGTTAGCTAAATACTTGGCGAATCATTATTGGTGTTAATAGAATTAATAAATTGTACGGGACCCATATAGGGATTTTAGAGATTAGGTATTTTTACTCGTGGTCTCACACAAATGATGGGGTTCTCTATCTAAAGGCAAGAGAGTTAGATATATTCCTTGTCATTAATCTTCATGATTTCAATAAGGTTTATTGGAATCAAGGCTTTATTGATAGAGATTGGTAACACACTCCTCTTCTTGAGGATGAACAATATCAGGAGTTTTGTGTCCGGAGAGGAAAGGATACATGTTAAAATTATTTTAGTTTTTATTAGGCTCGTAAATGTAACCACTAATGATGATCGTCTTCTTTTAATTGTTCATCTCGATCAAGGAAGAAAGATCCCTATTTTTCTCACCTTAACAGGGAGGAACTCATCAAAGTTTAGAATATGAGCAGGTCGTTGGTTGCAAGTGAGGATCATCTAAGGTTGATGTCTTTTCTTTTATAGTAAAGGAATTATATAAATAATTTTACAGCTCATCCAGTGGATTCAATCCCCAACGTGGCCCCTCATTTAACTAGTGAGGGGTCTCCCACTTCCTCCTCCTTTAAGTCGCTGAATGTCGATACCATATCTGATGTAGAGGCATAATAGATGGCCCCAAAGAAGAGGATTATGTTGGTCGATGATGATATGATAGCTTCCCCCAAGTCCACGGTTCTCAATAAGAAGGAGCTTATGGGTCCTTCTGTGCCTATTTTTGTAAGGGTTCCCCTCCGAGAGAAGAATAAAAAAGACAAGAGTATTTCTTTTTCTATCACTATTCTTCCTCCCCAAAAGGGCGATGCCCAAATTCTGGGAAGGGCCACCAGGTGATGTCGGTGGACAATAATGAATCGTTAGCTTTTGTCCTGCTGAAAGGGGAGTGCTCACACTCAATCGCGAGAAAGTTAACCAATTCGCGCACGATCAGCTTTTTACCCATGATGCTCGATGTTGTCACTGGTAAACAAACTTTTCATCTACTCTATATGGATTGTTGAATTTTTCTTTTACAATTATGACATAATTATTTTTTCCTCTTTGCAGTCTGTGGCTACCTTTATCGTCATTCTAGAGAATCACTCCAAGCAACCCAAGGTGGATTATCTCACTATCACCTTGAAGAACTCTGAATATGCTCTGTCCACAACTTAAAAAGGCTATGAGGATGCGAAGTCATCCATAATCTTAGCGATGACTATCCTAAAGGATGAGATTTCTCGGCTTAAGGTTAAATTTAACAAGTTGAAGACTGATCACGACCAAGTGGTGGTCGAGCGTGATCGATTGAAGGAGGAATAGTCCAAGGCCGTTGTTGCTGCCATGGATAAAGGCTACCAAATAGGGTATGAAGAGGCCTTTGACGATGTCAAGTGTATATTTGCCTTCATAGAGAGGCCCAACTTTAAAAGGGCGACTAATGTTAACTTCCTGATTGAGTCAGAGCTCTTTTGGAGAGTATAATCTAGGTTCACCACTATGGGTCAAGGAAGATGGTCGAGCAGCACCTTTAGCCGACCTGCACAACTCTGAGGAAGATAAAGGCAAGTCCAATAAGTTCTTGAAGTATGTGAATGAGAAAGAAACCATAAATTAGTTACGATTTGTTCCATAACTTTTTTTATATCTTTCGTTTCTACTTCCTTGCAAAGACCTTGCCTTATTTCGTTATCAATGAAGAATTTTTTCAATGATTTGACTGCATTCTTTACTATTTACTGAGATTTGTCCCTTTGATTCTTATAGCCTATCAATGTTCCTTTGGAAACCTCATTTGTTGGTAACATAAACTCTATCCTTGGACATGGGTCTAGTGATCAAGCTCGTTATGCCTTCATTTCTCTATTAAAGGCTCTAAAAAAGATTACCAGAGCCTATAAGGAGCAGTTTTCCATAGTGTCTAAGCTAAAAGATGATCTGAAGGACCTTGGAGATGTTAGCACACTCATGTAGGATGAAGTTAACTCTCTAAGGAGACATCTTTCCAAGTCCAAAGACGTTGATGATGTTGGTACTCTTCTCGAGACTGAAAATGATTCTCTCAAGAAGCATCTTATCGAGGCCAATGAAGAAATGAAGAGGGAAGGAGTCATAAGATGGAACTAAGTCATGAGATAATCAAGGTTAGCTATCTTTTTAGAATAAGTCCTTATGCGGTATGGGTTGTTGGTTTCGATGAAGGGTGGATGGATACCCCCATTAAGCTGGATGAGGAAAAAAACCTAGCCAATAAGCATGGATGGTTGAATGCTTTGGGGGTACTAAAGTCCTAAAGGACTCTGAACTTTAGTAATGGTACAAAGTTAATTGTTTGACGTACTGACACCCTCCTTTGGAAGTGAAGATAGTTGGGTTCTCATAGATGATGTTCCCTATCAGCTGGCCAAGAGTTACTTCTCATCACATGATAGCCACGACGGGTTCCAACAAAACCTCGAAGACATCTGAAGAGCATCTTTTGTTAGGTAGACCACTTGGTGAGTGCCAAAATCGTATTATCTTTGTTGTATTGTGTTCTATTTATGAATTTTATGAAATAAAACAAGTGTTCGTACAATTGCATACTTGTAATTTTTTATTTTTCTGTGATAATCATGTATTTATTATTTGTATTACCTTTTAGGTTGTATCGTCACACTATCTTAAGTCTAGAGAAGACTGTAGAAAAAATTCTCCTGGTTTTAGGGGCATCCACCCATTCAGGATTTATACCCACCAAATTCGGGTTCACTTATTGCCTAGGGATCCCCCATAGGTATTTTACTTGTCTGGGCAATTCGTGAGGTTTTTGTATTTTTCATGACGAAGACCTTGAAGACTTGGGTTTTAATTGTAATCAAACTAAGGTGATAATGATTAATGTTTGAATATTAACAAAATTCTAAGCTTGCCACTTTAGGAACAATGTTAAATAGATAAATGAACCATTCAGGCTCGTACTTTTTCACAAAAAGTAGAGCAGACTACGAGTAACATAAATTTTCGAATTAAAATTATAAAAACTAACTAAGTTAAGAATAACTAACTAATAGAAAATTTAAAAGTCAAACTTCTTCAAGTTGGTTTCATTTTATTCCCTTAGTATCTCCCTACCCTCCATTATTTCTAAATGGTAGGCTCCTTATAGATCATCTCTGATGTCTTTGAATGGTCCCCCCCCCCCAATTTGGCCTCAATTGTTTATCCAAAGTATTTTAGCAATGACAAGGACTTTTTTGAGGATGTAGTCATCAACCTAGAATTTTCTCGAATTCACACCCTTGTTGTATTACCGAGCTAGCTGTTATTGGTAAGAGACCAACTTTATCATTGACTGTTACCTTTGCTCATTGTCTAGGTCAAGATCAGTCCTCTGACTTCCTCATTCAAGCCCAGATCGATAATGGTGGTTCTCATGGTTGGCAGATTAGCTTTTAAGGGGATAACAAATTCCATCCCATAGATTAAAGTAAAAGGCATTTCCCAAGTAGGTCTTCTGAGCGTAGTACGATATGCTCATAAGACATGAGGAAGCTCATCCTCCCAAAATCCTTTTGCTTTTTCTAATATCTTTTTCATGCCATCGAGCATCATTTTGTTATAAGCCGCATATTTCCCATTGCTCTGGTAATAGGCCACATAGCTAAAGTGATGCTTGATGTTATGGTTGTACTAGAAACCTTAGAAGGGACCACTCTCAATCTATGTAACATTATCTGTGATGATCGCCATAGGTATGCTAAAACGTGTCATGATGTTCCACTAGATGAACTTGATCATGTCGATGTCCCTGATTTTTACCAATGGTTAGGCTTCAATCCACTTCTTGAAGTAATCTATGTTAACCAAGAGGTATTTATGATTCCCTATTGTTGTTAGGAGTAGACCTACAATATCTAAACCCCATTGGGAGAATAGCCATGGGCTAGTCAGTGGCTTTACAACACTGGCCAGATGATAGAGCATGGGGGAGAACTTTAAGCATTTTTCATATTTCATAACGGAGGAAGTTGCATCATTTTTCATATACGGCCACCAGTACCCTTATTTGATAGCTCAAAAAGACAAAGACCTCCTTCTAGCATGGCTCCTATGAATTCCATCATGAAGTTTGTACATAACTTGATCGACATCACTTAGATGCATGCATCGAAGATAGGGACCGGTGAAACATCTTCTATAGATTTTTTCTTCTACCTCTAGATAAAACCATGCATTTTTCATCCTAACTTAGTGGGATTGCTTCTTATCGGACTACATGATATCATTTTGTAAATAAGCAATTATTTAGTCCACCCATCTAGGATTTTTTTACACGGAGAGAATCTATTCGGTGACCATTGGCTTTATGATACTAGGCTTGGAAAGTAATTCTACTTCGATGGTTCTTCTAGAATTAGATTACAATATTGATCCCAAGGCTGCTAACACATTGACGTGGCTATTATTCCTCCAGGGAACTGTTGAATATGGATTTCCTCAAATTTTTCCATCTTATTTTTGGCTACCTGGAGGTATGCCCCTATTCATTCATTATTGGCATTAAAATCTCTTGTGACTTGATTAGATACCATCTTTGAATCACAGTATATATCAAGATGGATTGACCCTAGTGAGTAAGCTTTTCGAATTCTGGCGATGAGGGCTTCGTACTCGACCTCGTTATTGAAAGCTTCAAAGCCAAGTCTAATTCCCTACTCTATTATGGCATTAATCGGCTAGATAAGCACATTTCCTACTCATGCCCCCTTGGAATTGGATGCGTCTTATACATAAAGTGTCCACTTTTTGGACTGGTCTATCCCTCAGCTTCGTAACTGATTGGCTAAATTTTGATTGTTGGGCACCTCTTTTCCTATAAATTTGGCAATGAAATCTGCCAATACCTTACCCTTAATCGACGTTCTTGGTTGATAGTGTATATCAAATCTAGCATGTTCAACTGACCATTTGGACATCCACCCATATAAGTCAGTCTTTCAAAGAATGGCTTTGAGGGAAATGGATATAATGACTATGATTGAATGAGCTTCAAAGTAGTGCTTCAACTTGCAGAACACGATGACCAAAGAATAGCCTAACTTTTAAAGTGGGAGATAGCACTAGGGGTGTAAACGGATATTCAAAAATCCGACTTCGTCTGGTATCGGAGTCTGAATTTTGCAGATACTTAACTGAAATATTGGATATGGATACGAATTTGGATAATGTGATAAAATATATGGGAATACGGATACAGATACGGATAATATGTGTATCCAACTCAGATAATCTATATCCAAGGTGGAGTATCCATATTTTCGGATATTTGTTTTTCCTGATATTCGTATTTATTATTGATATTAGTTATATATATAATTTTTCTTTATAATATTTATTATACATATAATAAATGTTATGAATAAAAATTATATATGTGGTACAATGATATGGAACATTACAATAAAAATTATATATAGTCCATTACTAGTGCTACAATGTAAATGGGAATGGCTTAAAGAAATATAAATATGTGTCGAGAGAGGATTTATTACTAAGTGCTGACCCACCAAATAACAGAAAACCAAAAAATAACAACTTACCATCTCTCATTTCCTAAAACCAGACCAACAAAATAGTTAAAACCCTACCTCATTTCACCCCTCCAGTCATCCTTGTGCCTACTCCATCTGTTATCTCTCATATCTCTCCTGATTTCTATTACAATTGAATTCGGTAAGTATTGCCCCAATCCATCTCTATTTATTTATATATTTTTGTTTACCACTCATTTATGGGATGAGAGGGGATGTATTGTTGACACTCATTCATTCAATATATGGTTTGGGATGTATTGTTCATGGGATGGAAGGGGATGTCTATATATTTCTGTGTAGATATTTTTTGGGGGATGTATTGCTATGTAAATATATTTTTTTAACAATAATTCATTCTTTTCTTAGTAAAATGTTGAATGGAATGGGGATTTATTGTAGTGTAAATATAAATTGGGGATGTATTGCTATGTAGATATTTTTTCCAGTAATAGTTCATTCTTAGTAACAATGTTAATTAAATTGGGGATTTAGTATTGTGTATATATAAATTAGGAATGTATTATTGTGTAGATATTTTTTTTCATTAAACCGTGGATGCTATATAAATTGGGGATTTGATTCAAACAAATATTTATTTTTTCAATAAACTATGTATTTTTTTGGTATTGACATTAGTATTTTTGGGGATTCCATATTAGCATTGACATTGGTATTTTTTACAATAGTATCGAGATTATTATTGATAAATTTGTTGATTCTAATTTGATGATTCAAAAATTGTAGGACAATATGTCAGAAGATGTGGATTTTGCTGGCTAGCGTGGTGATGATGATAACTTTTATTATCATTATTCAATTATTAGTTTTTTTGGGGATTTTAGTGACTTGACTTTATATTGTGGCACTTTTTTTTTCTAATTCAGTTACTCATTTAAGTTTGGCGACTTAACTTTTATATTATGATTTATGTATTTTACTATAAAAGTGTCTCCACCTGGTATTTTAATGTCCAATAAGTTTCTTTGAAAATTTCGGTGCAGTGATGGTTTACGGAATGAAATTTGTTTTTACCACACATAATAAAAAGAGATAAGTGTTGTTGTTCATTTATTTAATTATTTAACCACTACTAATAAGTGTGTTTTAGTTAAACAAAGTTACATATTTTAGTATCTTCCTTTTTTAACACAAGGAAAATGAATTTCGACGAGCAATGGACTATTTAATAAGAGGAAAAGAGGACTTTTGATTCATGAATATGAGAGTCAAATATTAGTACTTGATTTCAAACATTCTCTTAAGAGTTTATATTGTTTTTTAGTCATAGAAAAATTATCTTGGACTTTGATCGTCTAATTTCTATTCAATATGAATTTTAGTTAATAACAAGGGATAAGCAATGTAAACAAAAACATATATTTTCTAAATCTGGGGCATCTAAGAGGATGCAAATATGGATATTGTTTTTACTATCCGAACGGATACATATACGAATACGAATAGTGCATCCAGATAGCAGATACATAGTGTTTTACTGACATAGTAAATCGGGTATTGATGTATGTTTACCACTCCGTATCCATTTGTTTACCACCCTTAGGTAGCCCCGCTCAGGATAAAATAGTGTTTTTTCTGACGTAGTAAATGGGGGATTGATGCCCCCCCCCCCCCCCCCCCCCCCTTCTTGAACATTAAGGATGAATTGGTTGTATTGCTAAAAACTGTCAGGTAGAGATAAAGAGGGTCTTCTAGATCTAGAATATACAATAGATATTTATTTTCCTCGAGGTCCTTTGAGCATTCCTTATTCCAGGTGAGGTCTTTTTCCTTCTTTAACAGCTAAAAAAATGGCCAGCATCGTTCGAACGACTTCGAGTTAAAATGGTTAAGGGTTACTGACATCCCTATTAACTTTTGGATCTCGCATAACATCGTTGGGGGTTGAACGTTGTTGATTACAATTATTTGGTTTGGATTGGACTCAATACGCCTCTTGATGACTAAGTACCCTAGGAACTTTCTGGATTAAACCCTAAATGAGCATTTGGCCACGTTCAGCTTCGTTTGGTAGTTCCTGAGGATCTCAAAAGTCTCCATTAAATACTTTAGATGGCGAGCTTCGAGCTTTCTCTTGATGAGCATATCATCAATTTATACCTCCATCTTGTCTCCCAACTTATTCCTAAACATCCTTATAACCAATCTTTGATACATGGATCTTGCATTTTTAATGCCGAAAATAATAACCTTGTAACAATACAAGACCAGAGTGTCTATAAATGATGATATGTCTTAGTCAGCGCCGAATAAATGAATCTTCTAATACCCTGAGTATGCATCCAAAAACCTCATTTGTTCATGGTCGGCCGCAGCGTCGACCAACTGATCGATCTTAGGAAGAGAAAAACTATCTTTGGGGCAATCCATGTTGAGATCAGTGAAGTCCATGCACAATCTCCAGTTACCATTACTCTTTTTTACTACCATCAGGTTTGAGAGCCATTTTGGAAATTAAACTTCTCTGATAGGCCCTGGCTCCAAAAGATTCCCTACCTCTGTTTCCACTGCCTTTGCTTTATCCAGAGAAATTTGACGGAACTTTTGTGTGATCGGTGGATACATGGGATCAACTTGAAGTTATCATATGGTTGTCATACGAACACATATTAATTATACTTTTATAGAGAAATCAATTCCTCCCCCTCTTTCTCGAATAATACGGTGTCGATCAAAAATCTCCTTTCACCCTGAGTTTCATTAAAGACTACCTCTTCCATTTTATTCATGACCCTATATATCGGGTCAACTCTCGTGGCTTCCACTCTTAGTATGCCTTGTTTTAATTGTTATTTGGACAGTGTAGCTCCGCTAGGAGACATTTCAGGAATGATATCCTTTTCTTTCTTCTTCTCTTATTTAGGCCTAATATAAGCGATAAAACACTTTCGAGAAATGACCTGGGTTCCTCTGATTTTGATTATTCCAAGATATATGATGCACTTGAGTTTTGGGTGGTAAGTTGAGGGAACAGTATGCATGGCGTGAAACCATCCTCTCCCAAGAATGGGATGATAGGGGGAGTCAATATCTAACACCAAGAAGTCGATCAGTTTTAAGATATTCTAGGCCCTGACTGTTAGGACCACCTTTCTTAATGGCATAATCATTTTTCCAGTGAAGTTGACTGGAGGGATGGTCATTTCATTCAATTCCACCAACTTCAATTTGAGCTTGTAAAAAACTTTCAAGTACATGACTTCAGAGGAGGTCCTTTGATCGACTAGTAGAGTATCCACATCCCAGTTTGCAATTTTGAGGGTGATTACTAGAGCATCATAATGTGGGGTTCTTACTCCAATCAAATCACCTTACATGAAGACTATATGTTTGTTATAGTCTACGTCTTCTGCTCGCCTGTGCTTGCTAGATGGGCTTTTTGCAGAGTTAATCTGGAAGGCCTCCGTAATTCCAGTGACCTTCTTGAGCTCCATCTGAATAGCATTGCCTTGAATTTGTTTAGAATTTTAGACACCGTTAATAACAGTGAACCCATACCCCACCTCATCCTCCAAAACATTATATGGTTTCTCGTCGGCACTAGGGGCGACCTTGTCACCTTTCTTTTCTATATACTAATTTAAAATCCCCTCATGGGTCAAATCCTACGGATGTGACTTAAGGGACTTATAGTTCTCTATTTTGTGCGTGTTCTCTTTATGATAGGCGTATCTGAGTGAGATGTTTCTTTTTATTAAGTCTCCACCCATCTTCTTCGGCCACTTGAGGAATTATCGGTCTTTGATCTTACCTAATATCTTATAGACTAGTTCTTTAAAAACATTATTGATCACCCGAAAAGCTTTAGACGGGTCTACCTTATGTCCGTTTTTAGATCCCTTGTTCTTATTTTCCCCCTTATTGGAGGTTCTCTCTTTTTCATTACCTTTGGTTGCCTTTGTGTGAACGTTTACACCTTAGTTGAGGGTGACCACATCTTGAATCTTTGCATACTTTTCTATGCACGACATGAGATCATCGATGGTGTCTTCCTCCTTGGTGAAGGACTGTTGCATCATGCAGTTATGGGGTAGACCTATCTTGGATGATGCTATGACAACTTGCTCAAAGTAATCTTTGACTTCATTAAAGGTTTTCCAGTAGTATATGACATAGTCCCTTAAAGTCTCCTAGGGTTTCTTCCCTATGGTGAGGAAAGAATCCATTCTCTTTGTGTGAGCATTGCTTGTAATAAAGCGAGTTGTGAAGGCCTCCACGAAAGACTTGAAGCTCTTTACCGACTTATGTGTCAGCCTCTCAAACCACTTTTTTACGACATCCACTAGGTTAAAGGAGAATACAAGGCATATAGGGCGTCGTTGTGGTTCAACAGGGCCAGTGATTTCCTATACTAATATAGGTGGTCTATGGGATCGCTATTGCTTATGTATATTTTGTACCTTGGGGTTGTGAACTTATTCAAGGACTCTTGCTCCTCTATTATCTGAGGGAAGGGGGACTGTACTTGGGTAGTGCCCTTTTGGCCAGTTCTTTAGCAAATCCATCCCTGTGATTCGATGGGTGTTGATTGAGAGTGCAAAATAATTACAAATGATGATTTCAAACAAAGAGTGCAACACCAATTTTAAATGCAAAAGTGAATTTTAAATTTGTTTTTATCTTTTAAATGCAAAAACAAATTTAAAATTTAATCCCTTTAGCAAACTTCATCTTCTTCCCTTTAGCAAACTTTGTCTCCGTCTGTGTGTCTTGAATTCCGCAAATAGTTACCTACATACATGAGACAACAAAGATATACATTTGTGACGCATCGAGTTTGAAACAAAGTAAAATTCATAAATAAATTTCTCCCTCATAATTCAAACTCATCAAAACTCCATTTTAATTTCCTCTCCCGCTTTTTTTTATCGAAAAAGACAAATATACAAAGAAGTAGAAACATAGGCATGAAATACGGAGCATCACTTGGAAGAAAAGATATCACCACAAAAAGAATATAAATCAAGCATGTGTAATGACCATCTCAAAGGGAAACAACTAATTTTTTTTAAATTTAACAATTTTTTTCAAAAAAAAAATAAATTTTACAAATACAACATGCAATACCTTATATAATGTATGAAAAATATATCAAAGAAAATTCGGCACACATATATAGGTATAAACGACCACATAACACATAAGCTTTACACACTAGCATAGTATCGATGTGTCCAAACGTGTGGAATGAAATGAATGGGTGTGAACTAGTAACAAAAGAATTATAATCCAAACACTCAAATATTTTCAAGAAGTTCTAATTGACCATAAAAATTTATCAAATTAAGCTTCAGCCGCAATTGACAATTAAAAATGAACTTTATGAACAAAACAAGTAACAAAATCCCTCAAAACAAACCTATAATATTGATGATTCTACAAATCAATTGTGTCAAGACAAAATAAGCTTAACTAGGACACATTGTCATTGTGCAAACTTATTGATATTTCCATCCAAACTCCTTCAAAATATTTCTTTTTTTTTAATGAACATATCAAATTAAACGAATTGGCCTCTTTTTTTTCTTCATATTATTCCATTTATTACCTTAATTTTTTCTTGGGCTCTTTTCAGACAGTGGCTTTCACGACAAGATTATTATTTTCTCGCAGCCCTTTCCCTTGTACTCATTATTTTTTCAATGTAAAAAAAATCTACGGACAATGATTCTTACATTGATCCATATCCCTTGTAACAAACTTTGGATATTGTGCCTACGATGTCCTTCGTCTTTATTTGGCCTTATCGGGTGCCTTTCTTGCTCTGAATGTTCTTACTCATGGTGCGAACTCCTTCTTAGGCTGTGATTTTTACTCACCTAAGGGATAGGCATCAGACAAAAGTACTTGCATTTATCTCCACAGATCTCTCGCTCAATATTTTTTAGGCGTCATTGGAGATGCGTGTTTTCCTCCATTTGGAGGCGTATTGCCTCCTCGTGGTGATGGAGTCGTTCATTGTAAGCGTCGACCAACCACGATATTTGAGTTGATCTCGGATGCTCGTTGATCTACTGAGAAGGCTACTCCGATCGGTGGTAACGTGGATGGAGGGAAGCCCAACCTGACTTTGTGTAGTGATAATCACCCTTGCTGATTGCAAGCAACAACTGAATTGTGAGGGTAAGACATCGCTTAACTTGCGGGCTTTAATTTTCTAATAAAAAAGAATCATTTCCCGCAGACGGCTCCAATTGTGAGTGAAAATAACCATAATGAATGAATCTAAGAAATCGGAACCAATCAATACATAAGGAAATCACACAACAAAAGGATTTAATTGGTGAGACAATTGCCTATGTCCATGGGTATTTTCTCTCTTATTTTTTTTTAAATTCTTTAGAAAGAATTTACATGCCCCCTTTCCTTGGGGTGAGGGTTATATTTATAGATATGCAGGAGGTCGAATTCTATTGGACTTATCCCTTATGTTGGTTAAGTCTCCATATGATTTGTATTAATCTCATCTGAGATCTTTAGCAGTCAGATTAACCTCTTCATAATTATCTATCATGATGCATATCACTTAACTGTGGGTTGCCCTTAATTACGGATCCAGACCCTACTTGGGACGCTTTGTTTGGGTCACTCGGTTTGCACCCCACAGTAAGGTAATTAAATTGTTCAATTGTCATATTCTTATACTTTTAAATAGGAGTTCCCTTTATATGGAGTGCACTAATAAAATGTGTTTTAGTGCGGTCCAATTGTAACCTCTCATACTCTTGTTGAAAGTAATTATTACCATCACTCATTTCCTGAGAAAATATATAAAAGGAGGGTGTGAATATGAGTCCTAGAGGTAGTGGCTCTAATTAATCCTAAATTAATTATTTTTTCCAACCGATCAATCGTACACAACTACTCAAATTTATATTATTTTAATTAAATTAATCCAAAAATTACTATGTGTTCACCAAATGTGCAAGTCCTTCCACCAATTTGTGTTTATCCAAACAACAACCACTTAAAGAATGGGTGAATTTGTGTTTATCCAAGCAGCAACCACTTAAGGAATGTGTGAATACGGCCACAATAGTTAACTATATATATATATATATATATATATATATATATATATATATATATATATATATATATATATATATATATATATATATATATATATATATATATATATATATTCATTCGTACATTATCAACAAGTCCAATTTAAGTTCATTTTAAATAAATGAATGATAAAACTACTATGTGTACACTAGATGTGCAAGACCTTACACCAATTTGTGTTCACCCAAATAACAACCACTTAAGGAATAGGTGAACACGACCACAATAATGCATTAATATTCATATGTACAATATTAACAACTCCAATTTAAGTTCCGTTTAATTAAATTAACCCTAAAATTACTATGTGTCCACTAGATGTGCAAGCCCTTCTACCAATTAGTGTTCACCCAAACAACAACCACTTAAGGAAAGGGTAAACATGGCCACGATAGCTAACAAAATGTATATATTCATTAATATTCATCCTCACAATATCAACTGGTTCAAATTAAGTCCATTTTAATTAAACTAATTCTAATATTACTATGTATCCACCAGATGTGCGAGTGCTTCCACCAATTTGTATTCACATAAACAATAACCACTTAAGGAAGGGGTGAACACGGACATAATAATTAACCAAGAATTCTTAACAATATATAAGACTATGATACATACAAGAAAAAATAAGTAAAATTAGTTGAATAAATAAAGCACCTAGAATCAGTTGAGCATCGATAATTATTCTCCAATTTCATGCGCACATGAAACGAGAATAGAACATGTTAACATATTATTTAATATAAAATTTTAACATATTATTCTATTTTAAATATTTAATTTTTGTATCTTGTGTTACTCAAAACTTTTATTTAGATAGAAAGTGTATTCATTATATATATTTGTATGTACTATACGTGTGTGTGTGTGTGTGTATGTGTGTATGTGTGAGTATATGTGTACATATGTGTATGAGTGTGTGTGCATATATGCATATATGTATATATGTGCGATTATATATATATTGGGGGGGGGGGGGAGGGGAGGGTGCGCTTGTGAGTATAATAGGAACTTCATGTATGTATAGGAATTGACATATTTATATGTCCATTTTATCATGAATCATTTCCTTTTCAATTTTACTATTGATTTGTGAGAGTGTATGTGCGTGTGTGTTTGTTTATATATCAAGGTTCTAAAAAGCGCGAGGCATGATCGAGGTGTAGAGGCCAAGACTTAAGACTTAGAGGCCTAGGCGAGCCTTAGGCGTAAAAAGGCGTGAAATGGTGTTTAGGCCTTCTTAATATATTTTAATATTTTTTAACCATAACAAGGCTATTAAAATACTAAAATTGTACATACCATAAAAATATGTCAGAATATATGAAAATTAAAATGCTATTTGATTATTTTGGATGAGATGATGGTCCGGTTAGTAAAAAAATTCTTTAAAAGGTGATATCGTTTCACTAAAGAATTGTTGTTTTTAGAAAAAAGTGCGCCTTAAGGGTTTTACCAAGAATAAGGCGTAAAAAGCTTAAGGCGGGGAGTTTCTCCCAAGCATCAAGCCTAGGCATGCCTAGGCGGGTTTTTTAAACAGTGATATATATATATATATATATATATATATATATGCGAGGGTGTTGAAGTACACATATATGTGTATGTGTTAAATGTGTGCGCGTATGTGAATATATATATATGCATGTGTGAGTATATGTGTATGAGCCTGTGTAGATGTATATATGTGTATGAGTATATGTGAATCCCATTATTCCAATTTCATCCCCAAAATCTAACATAACTCGTTAAGGGTATGATTAATTACAAAGTTACTATTGTGATGCATATATTCAAACATGTGAAACTATGTAACCATTTAAAATTACAACAGTAACTTGCGATTATACCCATATACCAATCACATATATTGTTTTAGATTTTAATATACCCATTGGGTATTAAAGTGTGTTAAAAAATTACATGACATTTACCCAATTTCATATTTTAATTTTAGATTTACACAACATTATACCAAATTTCAATTTCATCTTCATACCAAATTTCATATTATACCTAATTTTTGTAAACTCTATTTTTTTAACACACACACGCACATACTCTCTCTCTCTCTTTCTCTCTCTCTCTCTCTCTCTCTCTCTCTCTCTCTCTTTATATATATATATATATATATATATATAACATACACACACATAGGGATTTATCATGAGTGAGAGAGAGAATAGTGGTGGAAAGGGAGATATGAAGCACCAGTGGATAAAGAGAGAGTTATGGAGGGTGAAATGAAAAAAATAAGGGGTTTTATTTATATTAGTAACTTGTTCATGGTTCAAGACCATGACCCCTACTGTAACCAATAAAAATTTTCACAGTTTCCCTGTATGGTCACGGTTCTCCAACGCAATTCAAATTTATCACTGGAACCTGGTCACGGTCCTAAATCGTGACCATAAAGCTGTGACTATTTCAAATTTAGAAGTTGTCATGGTTGGGGATCAAGGTTCTAAACTGTGATCATGTTTTGTTTCACTTAACTTTGTCATTGTCTTGAAACATGGCCCTTAGCATGACTAAATTGGCACCATAATTCCCTCCATCTCGATTACTGTTGGGTCACGATCCAGAAACAAGACCAATCTACTATCTAGGTCACCCTTATAAGGGGTCATAATCTTGGTCATGGTATATTTAGGGTGTTCATAATTTTGGCTCGTGACCCTGGTGGTCACATATTTGGACTACAACCCACCTTCCATGACCATTCTTTGTAAATGACATAGTGAACATTAAGTATTTCAAAGTTTCTGGGAAAAAAGGTTATACTCAAAATGGTCGTTAAATTTTTTCAAAAACTTGATCCTAAATCCAATAAAGGAATCTTTTCGATGTACTAAAAAATAGTCCAACCTATCTACACAAAAACTTGCATCATATAAGAATCCATACATATCACATTTAATGAAATCAATAAATATGCCCTTCAAAATCAAGGAGTACGTTCAACTATGCAAAAAAAATAGAAACCTTTATATAGGACCATCTAAGAACCTACGTGAGGAAGAAACTGTAGTAGAAATAAATGAAGCCACCAAGATCTTCAAGAGCGATGTCCATAATAAAATTTCGAAACATTATGGAACTGTAACACTCCATGCACTCTAGCGTCGGTTGCTATAAAACTACGTCAGGCATCACTAAATAAAATATAATTCTCAGCATGTGATAGAAATATGAGACATTAAAAACTTTTATTCCACCAGATATAATTTGAATAAATCCAATGTATATAAACATCTATGTAAATAACGTCCATCACCGTGCTAACTCCCAAATAAAATGAAATTCCAAATGATAAATTAAAGCTCCAGATAAATAATCTAACTAAAAAACTCTGACTGAAATCCATAAACAACTGTGGAATCGAAGGGCCCACCAAAATCCATAAATAACTATCTCGTAATTAAACGAAGAAATGAAAATAAATCAAACTACTAAATCGATAAAAATAAATCTCCAGATGCAATCCAAAGATGTCCAATCCATCTTATGCAGCTACTCTATCAACTATACCTGAAATATTACTCAATGCAATGGGTCAGAGCACACCGCATTAACACTAGCTACTCCTCCCAATCAGGGTCCGTGAACCCAAACATAAGCATCATACGTGATAAATATCACAATAAATTATTTTAAATTAAACGATATAATTAAATGTGAATAAAGAAATGCGACAGTAACTACCTACATACCGAGTCACCCCACTATTTAAGTTTAATTATTAACGTAACAACTTTTCATTTATATAAAGCTTACTAAGTTAATTTAATGCATTTAATCAATATATTATTGGAGCGACGCCACTATAGCCAGCCGACCTATCTATGGATCCTGCACATATTCGGGCCTGCCTAAAGTTACCAATTCATCACACCCATTACCATCACTATAACAAGCCAACCCAATTTAGTTAGCCCTGCAGATATTTGTGATGTTCCACAGAAGACACATCTCTATAGCCAGTCATCCCAATTATCTTTATCCCTACAAATATTCGCGATGCCAACACAACCACGTCACTATAGTCAGCCAACCTAATTTCATTAGTTCTGCACATATTGGCGATGCAAAATCGATTTTAATACCCGTTCTTTGCCTTAAGCATTAGTTATCAATTTATCGTTAATTTTTCATTTTTCCCTATTCGCCCCACCCTTTATTCGGGTAGTCCAACCTAAATCATCCATATTCCCATACATAGAGATCATCAAAACCACAAGTATGTCCTAGCTTATCACTTTAGGAAGAATACCTACCACAAATCACCACATAGTCTTGCGTCTAGGTTAACAGAAAACATGTGATGACATACTATCTAACCCCACCCAAGAAATATCCAATTGCACGAACTTACACTCACTAGTCCCATACCTAGAAATTATTAGCAACAATGAGGCCTACCTACTAGTCTCATACCTAGCAAACAACCTAAAAATAAGGGTAAAAGAATAACTGCCTCAAAATCCAAACGTCCTCGTGGCGTCGAAATATTAACACTAGTAACATTAGAATAAAATACATTTCAATTTATAGCTACAATTCATCCAACTAATTCTCCAATTTCAATATTATTCAAATTACACCCTTGTAATTATATAATTACATAAGTCTTACCAATCGTCACACAAGTTGTCAAAGTTCATAATTTCTGTGCGAGTGATACTTCACCGATTAACACAAGATTCCATTTTTAACATGAACATACACTAATTAAGCAATAATATATCTAATCTACAATCTATGCATAAGAATCGTGATTTTTTTATTTGAAACATTATTACAAATTCATATTTTTAATTTTTAATACGCGAAATGCCCCAAAATTCTATCTTAGTCCAAATCTCTAATATAAGCATGCGATTGTTTCAAGTCTTAGGTATATTTGGATTTAAATAAAAACAACCCCATAATTATTTTCACTTTTCCTAATTAGTATTTCTTATTTATATTAAAAAAATACCATTTATTAAAGTTTAGGCAAAATCTAAAATGTGTAACACTTAAGGGGGACAATAAAAGCATTCATGCCTGAAAGAAGTCGTCTTGAAAATTGGATTGTACGGTTACGATCCTCTTGGGAAAATAGAAAAGACACGTCCTTGGTCGTTCTTGAGAAAACTTGATTTGGATCTTTAAGACTTGGGTTGGAACTTATTTTCAATGGGGTTTAAGTTTTGTAGAAGAGAGGAGATAATAATTTTGGAGGCAACAACTTTATGAGATGGGTTAAAAGAGTTGAAAAAAGCCTAAATTTCGTCCATTATATAAAGGATTTAAAGAAAGAGTTCTAATCATACACAAATACACACAAATCACTTATAGACGATTGGAGCGTCGTAATTCACTGAAATTGTAATATGTTCTAAATGAAGGCGAGCCAAAGCCACTATCTAAAAATGATCTCGATTGGACATCATTGAAGTTGTCTTCATTATGTTTTGGGAATCTCGTCGTCGAATTTCTGATCCTCTTTAGGTCGGATCTTCCCCCTAAAAATTCGTATTTCAATAATTAAATTAATTTCAATAAAAATATTTTTCCAGTTTTTAATCTAAAAGAGTTATTTACGGTCCAAAATCACGGGGTTTTACATACTACCCCACTAATACAGGAATTTCTTCCTCGAAATCCGACGAAGCACAAACATCAAATGTAATGTCGCGCAAATAAAATAAGGATTACATTTGCCTACTCATAGAATGCCACGATTAGGCACCCATACACCCAATCCTACGCGCACCTACCCTACGAATAAAATACAATATATATCTTAACTATGTGTGTGTGTGTGTGTGTGTGTGTGTATATATATATATATATATATATAAACATATCTATGAAAATCACGATGTACCAAGCTCTCCCACAAATCACCACTCGATTATATCTCCAAAGGTCATTGCAACACTTAAATCCTCAAATAAAATCACATTACCACATCTACATTAAATATACCTAACATTTATACTAATGATCTTCAAAATAATTATCGTCTCCAAAATCAACTCTAAAGATACTCATATCAAGATTACTACTTATAACTCTAATGCCTTCAATGGCCTTAACATAAAACTCTCTCTCTTCAAGAAATACAACTAACGTGTATGCTAGACCCAATACCTTAGAGAGTACGAATCAATAATGGGAATCAAAGATCGATAGTGCGAAAGCTATAACGGACTCAAAAACCTACGAGACCTAAGACAATGCTTTGATACCATGTGTAACACCCTGCGCACTTTGGCACCAACCACTATCAAACTACGTTGTCCATCACTAAAAACAATATCATTCTCAGCATGTGAAAAAAATATGAAACATTAAAAACTTTTACTCCACAAGATATAATTTGAATAAATCGAACGAATATAAACAGTCATGTAAATAACATCCATCACCATGTTAACATCAAAATAAAACTCAATTATAAACTATAGATTAAAGCTCCAGATAAATAATCTAACTAAAAATCTCTGACTGAAATCCATAAACAACTGTGGAATCGAGTGGCCAACCAAAATCCATAAATAATTATCTCATAATTAAATAACAAAATGAAAACAAACCAAACTACTAAAGCGATAAAAATAAATTTTTAGATGCAATCGAAATATCTCTAATCCATCATATATGCAGCTACTCCAGTAATTATACCTGAAGTATTCATCAACACAATGGGTCAGAGCCCATCGCATGAACACTAGCTCCTCCTCCCAATTAGGGTCCGTGAACCCAGACATACGCATCATACATGATAAGAATTAAAAGAGAGTATATTAAATTAAATGATATAATTTAATGCGAATAAAGCAACGTGACACTAACTACCCACATATTAAGCCACCCCACTATTCAAGTTTAATTAATAATGTAACAACATTTCATTTATATCAAGGCTACTAACTTAATTTAATGCGTTTAATCAATTTATTATCGGAGCAACGACACTACATCCAACCGACCTATTTATGGATTTTGCACATAATCAGTCCCACCTAAAGTTACCAATCGATCACACCAATTCTCATCACTATAGCCAATCGACCTAATTTCGTTATTCCTGTACATATTAGTGATGTTCTACACACGACACATCGTTATAGCCAACCTGCCCAATCCGTTAGCCCTGCACATATTGGCGATGCCAACACACACCCATGTCACTTTAGCCACATAACCCAATTTTGTTAGTTCTACACATATTGGCGATGTAAAATCTATTTTAATACCCCTTCTTTTTCTTAGGCATTATTTATCAATTTCTCATTTTTGTCTATTAGCCCCACCCTTTATTCGGGTATTCTAGCCTAAAGCATCCCTAGTCACATACTTAGATATCACCAAAACCGCAAGTATTTCCTAACCTATCACTTTAGTAATAATACTTACCACAAATCACCGCCTAGTCTCGCACCTAGATTAAATGAAAATACGTGATGGCGTATAACATAGCCTCACCCAGGAAATACCCAATCTGACGAATCTATAATCACTAGTCCCATACCTAGAAAGTGTTAACAATAACCCTATTAGTCTCATACCTAGCAAGCAACCTAAAAAATAATGGTAAAATAATAACTACTCCAAAATCCTAACGTCCCTGCGGTGTCGAAATATTAACACAAGTAACATTCAAATAAAATGCATTTTCAATTTATAAATAAAATTCTTCCAATTAATTCTTCAATTTCAATATTATCCAAATTACACACTTGTAACTATATAAGTAAACAAGTCTTATTAATCGTCATATAAGTTGTCAAAGTTCATAATTTTTATGTGAGTGATACTTTACCGATTAACACATGATTCCATTTTTGACATGCACATACACCTATTACGCAATAATAAATTCAATCTATAATCTACGCATAAGAATCGTATTTTTTTTATTCGAAACATTATTATAAATTCATATTTTTAATTTCTAATACGGGAAACGGCTCACAATTCTATCGTACTCCAAATCTCTAATCTAAGCATGCGATTGTTTCAAGTCTTAAGTATATTTTAGATTTGAATAAAAATAGCCCGGGAATAATTTTCACTTTCCCTAATTAGTCTTTCTAATTTATATTAAGAAAATACCATTTATTAAAGTTTAGACAATATATAAAATCAATAACACTTAAGGGGAGCAATAGTAGCATTCATGCTTGAAACAATTCCTCTTGAAAATATAATTCTACCTCTGCGATCTTCTTGCGAAAATAGTAAAAACATGTTCTTGGTCATTCTTCACAAAACTCAATTTAGATCTTCAAGACTTTGGTTGAAACATGTTTTTAATGGGGTTTAAATTTTATAGAAGATAGAGGATAATAATTTGGGAGGCTATTGCTTTTGAGATGGGTTAATAGTGTTAAAAAAGTCTAAATTTCGTCCATTATATAAAAGATTTAAAAAAAGAGTCATAATCAAATACAAACACACACAAATCAGTTCTGAACGATCAAACTGTCGAACTTGCTAAAATTTTGATATGTTCTAATTGAAAGCGAGTCAAAGCCGTTATCCAAAAATGAGATAGATCAGACACCATTAAGTTCGTCTGCATCACGTTTTGGGGATCAAACTATCGGATTTTTTATCATCCTTAGGTCGGATCTTCCCCCTAAAAATTCATATTTCAACAATTAAATTAATTCCAATAAAACTGTTTTTCCTATTTTTAATTTAAAAGAGTTATTTACGGTGCAAAATCACGGGGTTTGACATGAACCAAATATATTAACATAAAATACCACTTTTACGGGATCACGTATAAAAATGGGGTGTGAAACTTCAATTTACTTATACCATAAACAATCTCACCGATATATTTACCAAATCTCTTTCTAAAATATAGGATTTGCACTATCCAATGTCACTATGACATCACAACTCCAAATGACATTGTTTAGAAACCTCTGCAACACTACTACGTTAAATTTATCTACAGCCGTATTTTTCACACTAACCATCCTTTCATAAACATCGCTTTTGCACATGCCAAATACCCAAGATGTCTACAAAATACAATTTCAAAATCCATCCTCACTAGAAACTCAAAATCTCCAATATCTAAACTTCACATGTGCTTCTAATTTAGAAGCAGATCAACCATGACATTAAGTGTATACTCTAATATGATTCTTATTCAAAGACTATATAAAACATATTATTGTGGTATGATTTTCTGATGATTAAATGTTATGCTTGCATGAATAAACCCCTGTGACAAACATGATCCCTTACTTACCTTGATTGTTAAGACCCATGATAGTAAAATATATTGCCTCCTTGTATTTTCACACTTTCTCAATCTCTAAATTTATGCTTCCAACTTATCACACTCATTCACATTCTCACAACACTATTAAACAAAAACTTTCTGACTTAACTAAATGCCATCTTTACACTATACTCTTCACAAATAATATATCTCACGTGCCACACTATATCACATCTGCATACATATTGATGAAAAATCACAATCTATGACACAAAACTATATATACATTCTTATAAACGCATTTGAGGGTTTCCTTAACATTATAAGATAACATTCGATTAAAATTGTTCAAACCCACTGCATCATTTTCCACCTCAAACATATATTCATGCACTAACCCATGTTTCTAGTTCATAATCAAGATAATAAAGGAGGATACAATCCACTTGTGTATCAAGAGAATTATTTTCACACCTTGAACACAAACACACATTTTTTCAAAAGTAACCCCACCCTTTTCGATAATGACAAAGGGGGAGAAATATTTATATGAGAAAATAAAAACAAAATAACAAATAGGGAGAAAACACATCATCAAAAACCTAGTCTCGAAGTAAGGGAGAGACTTTCAAATATTTTCTCAAACTATATCAATTGTATTGTCACCATAAAAAATGGGGAGATTGTGAAACCAAATGTAATTCAACCAAAAGGATTTTATATGATGACAACACAATTAATATATGATCATACTTCACTATATTTTTTCCAGTGTGCTTGAGATTAAAATAAGCCTTCAATATATTATGAGATATATTACAAGGAACATACCATCCATGCAACCATAGAAAAATTCCCAAGCAATACAATAAAGACTCAAATCTTCAATAAAACCCTATCAAAATTCATCTATCAAGCATCAAGATAAGTTCAAGATCAACTAGTCATACATGAAAGGTCATCATCACATGACACAACACAATAAAACAAGCAATATTATTACAATCTCAACATTAAATAACCTATGAAGATCAAGCTCAAGCAACTATGCTCTCAAAACATATCAAAAATCAACATCTCATGTCTCAAGCAATTCAAAATAATGTTCAAAAGAATAAAAGATCACTGCTCAGCTTCTTTGTGCACTTTAGGAACGATTATATAAAGATAAAGAAACTTGTTTGTTCTTGTATATGCTCAAAACCTACTTCCCTAGACCTACCCAAAACCATCTTAAACCTACCCAAATGATAGAACCAAAAACCAACTTTATAGTGCCTTACTCCTGGGAGTTTTATTCGACTAAAAGTAATTTTAGTCAACTAAAAGTCTAGTTTAGTTGACTAGAAGTTTCCACAAACCCCATTAAAACAGGCCATCTCAAGATATTTTTTAGGAAGAAGGTTTTAGTCAACTAAATAATATTTTATTCAACTAACATTATTCTAAAACTCCAAATCCAATAATGGCTAGTTTTCAAATTTGAATTTCAAATGAACCCTTTATTACCTTGATACTCTCCAATGGCTAGTTTCTCATTTGAAGCCTATGAAGGATACATTGGGTTCCTTTACCAAACACACATGCAAGTAACAATAATCCCACTAAGTAGCTTTTGTCAATATCCCAAACACTCCTATAGAGAGAAACCAAGTTCCAATCCAATTTCAACTAAAAAAAACTCCATTCAAGCCAAGCTTTTTCCAAAACCCATTTATGCTTCAATCAACATCATCAATCACTATTTATCAAAGTTATAAACCCAATACCCACTTATGTTAAAGCTTTAACCTAAAACATATTTCAACATAATACTTGTGATTACTTGTTTGCTTACTTTTCTAGAGAGATAAAATAAACCCATTTCACCATTTTTTTAGTAAAGCCTTTTACCTTTTTGTTATTGTGATGTGTTTAAATCATTTTTGAAAATGTGACTTCAACCGTATACTCATTTCCCCCCTCTCCCTCTCAAATTAACAACTTGTTTGGAAGTTTTGTTTTGGAGAGAAAATAAATGAAAGGAAGGAAAATTATGTTTTCTTTCCGTCGTTTGGGAGTTTGCATAGGAGAGAAAGTGTTGTTTCACCATTTTCCGTCGTTTGGAGGTTTAAAATGAGAGAAAAGAAAATAAATTTTTTAAAAAATTTCGCTTCCTTTCCAAGATTAATGAGCTAGAAATCAAAGTTGTGATAGAGATTTGAGCAGACACATCTGTGTCATAGATCGGTGAATATCGAGGCTCGAAAGTTGTGGCTGTCAAGTCAAAGACATGGTAGATATTGGTGGAACTAGTACTGCAATGGTTGAAGGCTCGGAGCGACGATTATTTGTGACTGCGGTCAAATCAAGGGTCATAAGTCATCTCTGATTTTTTGTAACCCCTGATTTTTTCTACTAGTGGACTTGTGTTTGGTGTGGATTCGTGTGGTTTTTACTGAGGGGGTTTCTACGTTAAATGATCATGTCCATATTTGTGTGATTGTATTTATATTCCTACATTGTTAATTACTATCACCTCATATTAAATTTGGACCTAATTAATTAATTGGTAAATTGTGTTAATTAATTTGATTAGGAACAAATTAAACTAGTTATTTCATTTGCACGATATTTACATTGTTTTAATTAATTCATATTTGAATTGATGTATCAACCTTAGATAAATAATTAATCAAGATTAAAATTGAAAATAATTAAATTGATATTATTTTAATTTATCTATCCAGGGAGGACCCCGTGCTTTTTTGAAACGTATAAAAGCAGGCACTCTAAGTTAGTGAGCTCTTTTTAAGGGTTTCAAGCTTTTAAGTAATTTGTTTGGTTCTCTCAATGTGTCCTTAAAATGATAATTCTAAAGATGATTTAAGTGAAGATGATGATTTTTCGTAAACGAGAGGAATTTAACGAGCTTCATAATCTCATTGAAAAGCTAAATAATTTGAATTTGAAAATTAAAAAAAGTAGAAAATTCCTTGAAAATGAAATTTTGATTTCAAAAGGTGAGAATGGTTTTTTGTGAAATATTCAAAGTCGAAGAGATATCCTATATGTCGTGTCACACTACACCAAAAAGCCCAAATTATCACCTTTAAGCCGGCTAGCCTTGTCACGGTCATTGACCGTGAAAAAAAAATATGCATTGTTTGTCACGTTCAATGACCGTGACAAGTCTGTGACAACTGTGCTTATCACGATCAAAGACCTTGACAGGTTCGTGATAATTTTGTCAGTAAAAAACCCTACCCCCTCTTTTTTTCCACCGTTTCCAATTCCCTCTTTTTTCCCTCTCTCTCTAAGGTACGTTTTTCTCTCCCTCTCTCTTTCCATTATTTGTGTGTATATGTGTCTGTAGAACCCTTATTTTTGTCATGTGTGTGTGCTGGTGTGTGTGTGTGTGTGTGTGTATGCTGGGGTGTGGGGGGAGGGGGAGGGAAGTGGTGGGGCAGTGGGACTGTGCGTGATTTTGCGTTTACGTGTTTGATTTACCAAATTTTCTTAATGTTCAATCTAAAAGGTCTGAAAACATAAATTTTTCAATATATTTGCAGTCATAAGGTTTTGTTGATTATGTATATAATGTGTTATGATCCTTTTATAAAAATGGAAAAGGTCAATTTGGATTTAAGGGCCACTAGTTGTTATTAAGGGGTAGGGTTCATTAGCATAGATATTAGTTGGTTTTGATATTTAAATATAGATATATGATTAAAACTAAATTTAATAGTATGATATCTAATTTTTTTGTCAAACATTGACATGAGCCTAGTTTAGCTAACCTCCAACTCAATTCCTATACCGACATTCTTTTTCTGGATTGAGTGGCATACTGACATTCTTTATGGTTAGAATTCATGCATTAGAGTAATAAATATTCATTATGAGTCATGCATAATTGTATGGTTTAATCATATATCTCCCAAATTCATAATAATAATTTGTGGTTTAGGTATAAGTTTTAGTTCTTATGCGTACTTTAAATTAAATGTAATATACTTTAAAATACATATAGTGCGCATAAATACTAGCCTTCTAATTCTATGCATACGCATTCAATGGCCCTTAGACCCGTTTGAGAGTCATTACCCCTAAAATGAGATCTCTCGAATTGTCCAGTTTGGACAGTTTGGGACTGCATAGTTTCTATATAATAATATTCTTCGTGGCTTAAACTTGTTACTTTTGGGGAAAGTTTTTTAGTCATATCTTAATGTTATATTGATACATACAAGATGATGCCATGTTAAGTGTTATTTCAATTGATAAATTGAAATAACACTCACACTTGCGAATCTATATTGTGTACTTGGAGAACTATGGGGATATGCTGTCGAACATTGTGCATGAGTTGTTAAGTATATTACAGAAATATGCGGTCTTGAATGGGATAGGGCCACTCACCCTTTAGAGGAGATGGAGGAAATAGGAATTAATATTATAAATTAAATTTTAATTTCAATTTCAAATTAAAATTGAATTTGAATGCACGAATAAATTTACCCATCGAACCTAGCCTTCTAGTTGTTATGCGTACGCATTCAATAGGTGATTTTTTATACTAATGGGAACTAAATATTCACACTTTTGATTATGCAATTTTCTATTGGTATTGGTATTGGTATAGGAATTGGAATTAATATTCACATTTCTAGTTGTATTGGTATTGGTATTATCGGATTTGGGCATTAATTCAAAGTTTATATACATATTTGTACTAATAATAACAATTTATGTAGAAAATGACTTCATCAGGACGCGGTAGTGGAGGCGATCAGGGCTCCTTGGATAATAGGCAACCAAAATGGGGTAAATTAGGGGTCGTCGTCGAAAATAAAACGACATTATTAGATAGAGTGCTAGAGTTTTTGAAGGCGATTGTCTTCCCGGGGTACACTGATTGGAGGGTCGTGCCTATTGACCTCAAGATGAACATCTAGGGGGCGCTACAGG
The DNA here is from genome assembly GCA_949130495.1 of Sambucus nigra. Taxonomy (NCBI): domain Eukaryota; kingdom Viridiplantae; phylum Streptophyta; class Magnoliopsida; order Dipsacales; family Adoxaceae; genus Sambucus; species Sambucus nigra. The sequence continues at coordinate 354,789,558 of OX422219.1, read as the reverse complement.
TTGTGTATTTAATATTTATATTTATATTTATAGTTGTAATAATTACTTACATGATGGTTTGTATTTGTTTGACAGGAACAATTCCGCATGCCTACATATTTCTGCAACCCCACGTTGGAGCAATTGAGGGATCAATATAAAATGTGGACGACGAATTTATGGTCACAATACTTTAGTAAGACCCGGGAGTCCATTTTGAGACTCTGTGAAACCGTCCCCCCCCCCCCCCCCCAAAGAGCCAATCTCATTGGCACACTGACAAAAATTATTAACAATGAGACCAATGAACGAAAATTGGCATCTCGCCAATCGGGGAGGGATAACCCAACGAAAACGTTGGATGTGCACTACTCCGGGTGGACGTCTTACGCCGAGGTGGAGCACAGGATGGTAAGTTTTTAATTTTCTTTAATTTTAGTTAGTATAATTTAGCATTAATTTGCGTACTTACTAATTTTGTATTATTTTATTTCAGGAGACGGGGAGTGGCCCTGGGGGTAGGCCACATAGGCTAGATGCTTATGTGGCAATTCAGAAGAAAAAGGGGAAGGATAAGGAGGTGGCCCCTAGCGTCGTAGCCACCATGGTAAGTTATAAATGTTTATATTTTCCAATTATGTTATAATTTTTTTATTTACTTAATTAACTAATCGTGTACTTTTGTTTTTTCAGGCAAAGCTTAAAGAAGTGCATGAGTCACAGTCTGATGCTTAAAAAGCATCTTTGACTATGGATGCACTCAGCCAAGTGCTCGGGCCGGATCGTAAGGGCATGACTAGGGGATGAGCTCGCGGGTGGTGATGTCCAGAATCATCGGCATGGAGATGAGCAACAACGAGTTGTCCCATAAGGTAGACTCCGATGACGATAAGCAATCAAGGTTGAAGACGATAGTCCTAGATATGTACGCCTTCATGAAGCGTCAGTTGGACAAGGGTAAGGGCAAGAACAAGGGGAAGGAGAAGCTGGTAGAGTAGGACGAGGACGTCGACGCCGACGTTGATGGCATTGCTTCATCGCCGATACGCACGGACTCGACATCATATGATGATCCATTTCCCATCGTGACCCCTGCCGAGCGGCCTATGTCAATTCTCAGTTGGTCGAGCGTGCATCTACTCGATATATATTGTGGTCTACCGATAGCGAGAGGGTTGAGGGATCCGAGCTTCCTCTTGGGCATGCCGATTCATGGACGTCCCCTCTAAGACATTGAGGCAAGAGTGCACGTCACTCATGTGGTGGATGGAAAGGAGAACTCACTTGTGTGGTTACACAAACAATGCGGCGTTCAGCATATTGCGGGGTGTGTCAATTCATATGTTGTGTGGCCTTCCTTCCTCCTCCGACCTGCTGAAGATTGACATTATTTCTATCTCTTTTTATTTTGAAAATTGAATTGTATTTATATTCTTCTGATTTTAGTACAATTTGGTTTGGATATGATGGATATTTGCATTTCTATTTTAATTGGATATGAATTATAAATGCCTTAATTTGGTATGTGATTTGTATTTTATTTGGATATATGTTGTTTGAATAGGTACAATTTTATTTTAACAGGTACAAATATAATGCTGGGCAGTGGCAGTGGCCATACTATCCAGTAGTTATTTTTTAAGTTCTGCCCAGAATTGTCACGGTCAAAGACCGTGACAAGTACATGACAAAGAAACTTGTCACGGTCTTTGACCGTGATAATTTTTTAGTTTTGTCATGATCAAGGTTCTAAAAAACGCGGGGCGTGATCGAGGCGTGGAGGCCAAGCCTTAAGCTTTAGAAGCTTAGGCGGGCCTTCGGCGTAAAAAGGCGTTTAGGCCTTCTTAATATATTTTAATATTTTTTAACCATAACAAGGCTATTAAAATACTAAAATTGTACGTATCATAAAAATATGTGTGAATATATGCAAATTAAAATACTATTTGATTATTTTGGATGAGATAATGGTCCGGTTTGTAAAACAAAATCTTTAAAAGGCGATATCGTTTCACTAAAACATTGTTGTTTTTAGAAGAAAAAAAAGTGCGTCTTAAGGGTTTTACCAAGAATAAGGCATAAAAAGCATAGGGCAGGGCGTTTCTCCCAAGCCTCAGCCTAGGCGGGTTTTTTAGAACAGTGGGCACGGTCTTTTACCATGACATAAACTTGTCACGGTAAAAAACTGTGAAAATCTAGTTAACTTGTCACGATCAATCATCGTGACAAGTCCGTGACAAAGAAGATATCACCCCCAGACTTGTCACGGTCATTGACCTTGATAAGTTTGACTTATCACAGTCAATGACTGTGACAATCCGATAGTTTTGGTGTAGTGTCATTTTTAGGTTTTTCCCGGAATTGACAAAGAGGGAGATTTGTGAGAAAATAATTTTCCTTGTATGTCAAAATTCTGGATCAAAACGCTGTTTAAATTTATTTCATTTTAGTTTAAAATCGTCTACACAACTGAATTCTATGACAATGACATAATGACATCAACACGACATAAATATTCATCACACCAAAGTTCAAGCCACACAATTCGGTAGAATATGTTGGAAAATTTATTTTTTGAAATATAAAAATCAATTTTACTTTGGTGAATTTATTTTTTGAAATATAAAAATCAATTTTACTTTGGTGAATTTTTAAAAGATTTTAAAAATATTCTTTTGAAAAATTTTAAGAGATGTTTTCTAAGTAATGTCTAGTATTTATAAGGACACTTTTTTCGTGACATTTGAGATGCTCATACAAAGTTCTCTTAAAAAATTCTAAAAGTTGAAAGTTCTTTGACAATCTAATATGACCCGCGCTCAAGCTGTGGCTTGGCCAGGATAAAAAAAGGGACCCACTACCTCAGGGCTCTATGCTGTGGCGCGGCAAAGACCTGCAATTATAGCGGCTTCCCTCATGCTATAGAGGGTGTTGGGACCACTATATCTGATTAAATCACAGGTATAGTAGCGATTTATGCAAGTTAATTTTCCTTCGTCAACAAGTTTTTATTTAAACTCTTTAATTGTCTGTTTAGTTGTTTAAATAAATTGGACTCCTTATAAAGTTATCTTTGAATATTATTTTAATATGGTCTCTTGAGTGTTTTTGAAGAACTCCTCTTTTCATTTTTAGCACAAAATCTTTTAGAGTTTTTTCCCCGAAACTCCCAAGCACACTACTGGGCATTTTTTTCTTTTTAATGTGTTACAAAAATATTCTGCACATTAAATATCATATTATAATGATGTTTCCTATAACATTATTCTCCACTATTTTATTATAAAAATTTATGGAGGTTTGACTTCGGTTCTGATCAAGGCTTGGTGAAAAATTCAACATCGGTGAGCAGATTGACTTAGGTTGCGATCTAAGGCACATTTGCAAGACTAGTGAGTTAGGAATCAAAGTTGTGGGGGATATTTGAGTAGACACATTTGTTTCATAGATCAATAGATACTGAGGTCCGAGGGTTTGTCAAGTCAAAGATGCGATTAAAAATTGACAAAACTAGTACTGCAAGGTTGATGGTTTGGAACGACAATGATTTGTGGTTGCGCCCAAATCAAGGGCTGTAAATCACGAGTTTCCTTTCATAATCCCTAAAAAATTTGTACTAGTGAACTTATTTTTTGAGTGTATGATTGTGGTTTTCCCTTAACGGGTTTCCATGTTAAATGATTGTGTCTTTATTTGTGTGATTGCATTTATTTTCCGCCATTGTTAATTGCTATCACCTTATATGAAATGTGGTTCTAATTAATTAATTATTAAATCATAAAATTGATTAGATTAATTTGATTAGGAAAAAATTTAACCAGTTATTTAATTTGCACCATATTTACATTGTTTTAATTAATTCGAATTTTAATTGATTTGTCAACATTAGATAAATAATTAATCGGGCTTAAAATTGGAAATAATTAAATTGAGATTAATTAATTTATCGACCCACAGGAGATCCCATGCGTTTTCAGGTTGGTTTCACTTGTTATGGATTATTCGGATTATCATACTTTTTATAATTGTTTATCTTTGAGAAAACATTATCGTATTTGAGATGGTCATATGGTAGTAAAATTAATTAGGAACAATATATTGCATTTAAAGTTGATTATGTGATCTTTTAAATAAATATTTTAGTTGACTTTATTCCATATCAAATTATTTGAGCAAATTCAAAAATCTTGAATACATATAGACGTTTGTGTAAAGAAAGAATTTTATTCTTAGTCTTCATGAACATTGAGCTTCAAAGATCATCACGACTTTTCTACATCACAAAGACTTCCGATGTTGAACTTTGAACACATCCTTTTAACTTAGGATTATGATTGAACGTTTATGGTTACACACACACACACACACACACATTGTTTATTGTATTTTTTATAACGATGCTTTTGAATTAAAGACGTTACTTTAAACTTAGAGTAGTGTTATGTATAACCTTGGGAAAGACCTACATTTTTCAAAATGTGCTTTGATTAAGACATAATAGTTTCATGCCTCTGATTATGTCATTCTTTGCACGACCCTAATGAGGAGATTCTTTGAGCTATTGGAGAGTTTAAGTATGATACGACTCTAAGGAGGAAAATGTTACTTCCTTGTTCATCACATGAATCATACGATGGATCGTTCATCGTCGATTGGAAAAAGTTCAATGTTCATAGGTAACTTCTCGAGTGAACGAGAGAGAGGTGCTTTCTCGTATTGTATAAAATCTTTTCAAGTTGAATGGGATATTATAGTGCGTCGAGATTTTTTTCCCCTTGTTGGGGATTTTTTCTTATAAAATCTATCTTGTGGATTGTTTGTATTGCTTGCTCCATCTTCACATACATCACTTAGATATAGTCTAATCCATCAATTTGACCTTAGGATTTCCATCTAGTGTTTATTTATAATTTTTACCTAGATTTCCTAATTGATGAAATAAATTGTTGATCCACGTGTTTATCATCACCTCACCTAGTTGATCATTGTTTCGGGATTGTTAAAATTGTTAACAAAATTAAAATTGACAAAATTTGGGCAAATTTTGTAATTAAATCTATTCAGTCCCTTCAAGGTTTATTTGAGTGGAACATCAATCTAAAACACATCAAATCCCCAATCAATAATGTGTCACACTAATAAATTATAAAAAAGTGGATACTAATTTAATATTCGCATACAGTACAACAAATTTCATACAACATTCACCGAAATCAATAATAACATATGAATTCAAATCCACAATAATCATTTCGACTACATATACAAATGGTAACCCAACCCATTAATCAAACGAGTATGAGATTATATCCTACAGGCTACATCCATAAGTTTCAGATTGAACAAGATTGTCAGTAAAATCAAACTATGATACGTTTTTGTAGAATATCAACGAAATTAAATACATAGCAATATTGATTAAATTAATTAGGATATTTTACTTTACCAGCTATTTAGTTTTGGAAATTAGACTTTACCCGCTATTTTGTTTTCTTTTAGTCTTTCCCAATAAAAGTGGATGGAAAAAGTTAGTTGACTTATTAAATTGTTATCTTTTCTACAAAATTCCAAACTACATTCATTCTACATTATTAGGTATTCAATCCAATTGTTATTTTTTTTATTTACTTAAGCCACTTTATTAACTTAATATATTAATTAAATTTAATATTTATTAAGTATCTTAAAAAATAAATTTAGTTATTTTAAAAAAAATACTTTTTTTGAAAAAATTCTTATTTTTTAATACGTAAAAATACAATTTTTTGTTATTGATGTCAATAAGAAACTATTTTTCTTTTTATTAGTTTGCCTCGGTTTTGATTCTTAAAAAAACTGTTTTTTAGTTTTCCTTTTTCGTCCCAATTTGATTTAGTAAAAAACAAAATTATTTTCTTGATTTGTTTTTTTTTTCTTCATATTTTTTCATCCAATTTTATCCTTGCAAAATAAAAATATTTTTTTGATACTGTTTATTTTATTAAAACAAACTGAAAAATTTATTTGTTATATTTTTCGTCCCAATTTATTTATTAAAAAACTACGTTTTGTTCTTTTTTTGTCGTAGTTTTTATTTACTAAATACCCCTTTTTAGTAAATAAAAAAGGAACAAAAAAGGAAAAATAAAATAGATTTTAGTTTTTTAATAGATACGAATGAGGACCAAAAGAGAAGAAAAATATTTTTTTAATAAATAAATTTAGGGAAAAAAAAACAAAAACTTGTTTTTTTAGAATAAAAACTAGGACGAAAAAACAACAATAAAAATATTTTTTTTGTAATAAAATCATGTGAGAAAAAAGAAACATTTTTGGGCCGAAAATTTTGGTGGAATTGCAACTAGTTGATATTAGGAAGTAATTGGCTCGCCTCTTCATTTGAATTGTCAGTAGACATTTTTGGACAGGTTTAATATAATATATATTGATAAGTTGGCTTGGCATTGTATCTTCCTTTCAAGCATGGACGTGAACACTAGAAAAAATATGGCATCTATTCAAACCGTAAGGCCACCCATATTGGGATGTCCAAAAAAGATTCCTGGCGTTAATTTTATTACAATTTTTTTTTTCGTCCTAACTTTTATGTATTAAAAAATAAAAAAATATATTTTCTCTTTTTCCGTCCTAGTTTGTATCCATTAAAAAATCAAAAGAAGATATTTTATTGTTCTTTTTTTGTCCCGGATTTTTATTTCCTAAAAAGGGGTATTTAATAAATAAAAACCGAGACAAAAAATAGAACAAAAAAGTTTTTTAAGAAATAAAACAGGGACAAAAAACATGACAAATAACATTTTTTTTTGCTTCTTTAATAAAATAAATAGTAACAAAGAAAACATTTTTTATAGATTGTTTCAGAGATAATACTGGGACGAAAATAACAAAACAAAAAAGTAATTTTTGTTTTTGTTTAAATAAAGGCATTGTATCTTCCGTTCAAGCATAGACGTGAACATTAGAGCATCCACAATGGAGATGCATAATGCCAATGAAATTTATAATTTTACAGAATTCTGCGTCTGCAATGGTGGGTAGTTTACAATAAATTATCTAACTCGTTCTCTAGTCGTTCTCCAAAGTTACAAATTGGATGCGGAATTTGCAAACACTTCCTACGGACTTTAGAAGTTCGTAAAAATTTCAACGAAGAACATAAGTTCGTAGAAAGTATAAATAATTTTTTATCAAATTTTTGGGTTCTTACGAACAACAGTTGTCCGTAAGAGTTCCTATGAACTTTTGTTGTTCATAAGAAGTAGTAGTTTTGTTTCCTACGAATAACAAAAATTCGTAGGAATTATTTTGCAAATTTTTACTCTTCCATCACTGTAAGAGTTGCTACTGAGAAAAGGCAAAATATACTTTTGCATTTTTATATTTGCCTTTCGTGAGGCACCGTCACTACAGATGCTCTTAGTAAAAATATGGTGTTCATCTATTCAAACCGTAAGGCCACCCATATTGGGATGTCCGAAAAAGATTCCTGTATCACTTGATTTTATTACGGAAAAAAAGTTATTATTCTTTTTTCGTCCTAATTTTTATCTATTAAAAAAATAGATAAATATATTTGCCCTTTTTCTGTCCTAGTTTGTATCCATTAAAAAATCAAAAAAAAAAAATTTATTGTTCTTCTTTTGTCACGAATTTTTATTTACTAAAAAGGGGTATTTAATAAATAAGAACCGAGAAAAAAATAGAACAAATTTAAAAAAAAATAAAAATAAAACAGGGACAAAAAAGATGACAAATAACATTTTTTTTTGCATTTTTAATAAAATAAACAGTAAAAAAAATATAATTTTTTCAGATTTTTTCAGAGATAATATTGGGAAGAAAAATAACAAAATAAAAAAATAATTTTTGTTTTTTATTAAATCGAATTAGGACATAAAAGAGAACTGAAAATGGTTTTTTAATAAATAAAACTGAGAAAAAAATAAACAACTTATTAAAAAGAAAAACTTTTTTTTAACATACTAAAAAATAAGTTTTTTGGGGTTTAATCTCATGTTCAAAGTTTTGTTAGGTTCTACCCCATGTATTTTTGAAATTGTATTAAGTTCCATAACCATTCGAAATTTTCCTTAACCTCCTTTTAATCGTCTCTCTTCTTTTCAGCGGGAAATGACATTTGTTTCATCGTTGTTACAACATGATCAATAATTGAAAAAATAAAAAATAGGGGTGCGTACAAATGAATAAATATTACATACATATGGTAATCCAAAATATTAATCAAACAATTTTCAGATTACACCTTATAACCCAGATCATTACATATAAAATGGTTGAATATTTTTCTAAAATATATTTATATAATGATGTGAAAACTAACGTTAATCGGAAGTGGAGAAGGTTGGAGTTGCTGGAGGTGGAAAACATATGTGGAAGTTTAGATGATTGCGCAAATCGGAGTTAGCCCTGATTTTTTTTATTAACTTTGAAAATGCCAAATGAGAGGGCGAACTGATATTTTATCACTTGAATACACGGTTGCCGTATCTAATTTAAATTTTTTAGATGAATACACTGATGTCAACTGCGTATTCATTTGAAAAATTAAATAGGCTTAATTATTCAACGTCTTAATCACAAGTTAATTCGCTATTGGCGGCAACAGAGAATTCAAGTAAAAAAATACGCGTGAAAACTGTGAATTCAAGAAGTTTAATATCAAATAAATAGATTAGAAATTATATTATTTTTATAAATATGTGTTATTAATGCATTTTAAAAATAATAACTTGTGTTCTTTTGCGTACAACTTTGACAACAACAATTATTTATCCCATTCCTCCCCAACATATCCTGAAGTTTCCTACCTATACCCACATTTTAAAGAAACAAAAAATAAATAAACAAGAGTCGATGGGTCGCGAGGGGGACATTTAAAAGAGCAGCCCGGACATGATTGAAGGGACAAGCAAATAATTCGTGAAATTTACGATGTAGGGTTCAAACTTCGAAATATATATAACGGCCGGATATGCTCTCACATTCTTTTTTCTCACATATCATCATTTTGTTCAAGTGTACAGGAACAGCAGCCACCATCCTCATCTTGCAATTTTCAAGACAATTCGATATGATTGCCATATCTCTTCGTAAAGTACTACTCGGATACCCATCCCTAGAGCTACGACGCACCGCCCTAATTTCACCCCCCGGGTCCCATCTTATATCCCTCTGTTCACCAATCATACTCCCACCCGTGAAAATCGTGGTACGTACTCCTTCAATTCCACTGTTGAACAATTTAATGACTATGATTCTCATGTTAATGGCCCTCTAAAATTTGCTTATTAACTAAGCATGTATGCACGAATATAAATTAATGTTATAAATATTGAAAAAAATAATATATAAGTTTAATATATTTCAATTAATATTATATTATATAAAAATGACATACGTGTTGACATAGTATTAATATACAAAATATTAACTGAAAAAAAGTGTATCCCTATAATTATATTTTATTAAGAAAAATTCAAAACATAATAAAAATACATTTTAAAAATTAAAAATGTTTTCATCATTCATAATGTCATTGTGGGCACTCAATTTTTTATCTTTATTCTCTTACTCCTGCAAATAAATGATATTTTTATTTTAAAATGTATACATATTTTATATAATAAGCTTATATTCAAATAACGATACATCTATTTAACAGTATTTTTTTAAGCTTATCTTTTTATTTGAGTCACTTTTTATATTAACCGAATATAGTTTATTTTTTAATAATTTTCACTATTTGATTAAGACAAAATTAAGTACGTGTGTAATTCTTATAAATAAAAAATATATATGTACGTGTGCACAAAATTAAGTACGAAATAACATAAAATTAAATAATATTATCGATAGATACATGATACTTATATATAGTTTTCTACATGTATTATTAATGTATGGAATAATGATAAACACCCAAAAGTGTATATTTTATACTCCGAATAGACGCATTTTAGTCGCTCGTTTTTATTAAAAGTGGCCTTATATTCGTATTTATCTATATTGCAGGCAATCAGCAGTCGTAGCATTAAATAATGTTAAATCCAGTCAATTACAACTCAGAAGCGGTCAAAAGCGTACATCGAAGAAATCAAGGAGATCGCGAAGTCTGAGTCCATATTTGAGCGTGCCGAGATGTGTTCCGATGCCTTGAACCAGTCCCGTAACCTTAACCTAGCCCAGACCGAGCCCAGTCCATCACCCGAGCCTGGTGTGTGTTTAGTTTGTATATCATATTTTTTCTAGATTTTTATTTTTAGTTATTTTATTTTTAGGACTTATTTTAGATTTATTTAGAATTTTCTAGGATTTATTTTCTATTTTTCTATTTTTTTAATTCTTTAGTTTGATTTTGATTTTTATTAGTTTTTAATTTTTAATCTTTATTTTATTTAATTTAATTTTACTAGGATTAATATTTTTAGGAGTTTATTTTATTAGATTTTACTTTTTATTTTTAGGTCTTTAGTTTATATTTTAATTAGAATTTTTTATTTTATTTTATATCTTTTATTTTAGTTTTATTTTTAGATTAGAAATTTTATTTTATTTTAGTTTTAGTTTTTATAGATTTTATATTTTTTAGAATTTCAATTATTTCAATTTTTATTTTTTTTAGGGTCCAAAAGTAACACACACACCCATTTACACACCTAAATAACACACACCCTCACCATAACCCATACACCCTCACACACACACAATAATCCCCTAACCCATCTTCAACCTCTCACCAACTCTCTTTCTCTCTCCTCCATCAATAACCAAAACCACACCCATCATCCCTCTCTCTCACCTCCACACCAAACCAACATCACCTGCCACCACCAACAGGTGGTGGCTTTCAACCGACCCATTTCCCAAATTCAAATCGTAAAAAAAAAAACGAAAACGTAGCCTATGCCGGCGGCAACCCCTGCCGTCCGGACTCCAAACCCGACCTCTGGCGACCACCATACTCAGCCCCACCTATGGCGCCTGAACCCGTGACCCGCCATCCTCCAAAACCTGGAAAGTCACCAACCAAACCCGATCCTGACCTGCAAACAAGAAAAAAAAAAAACAAGACCCACTTCTGCCAAACCACAAGCCCCTGCTCCGGCCGGACTCGCTCCGTAACTCGCGCCTCAAAAACTCGATCACCATCTCGATCCAACCTTTCCACATCCAACCCCAAATCCCACTAAAATCGGACCCATCACCCACGTGCTTTCAACCATCAAATACTGTTGTTGCAGTAGTAAATAATTAAATGCAGAATTAAAAATTAGGAACGGAATTACTCAATTTGTGGAGCAAAAAAATCTGGGACAGAAAATATAAGAAATCCCGGAAGTAGGTACAGTCTAGAGCACGGCTGAGTCGCGAACAATGTCGCTCTCTTTAAGGTGTTTCGCGACTCTGCCCAAAGTGTGCTGACACTCAGAAATGCCTCACCACCCCCAGGATAAAACAACCTCTAATAAATAAAATATGGATTGATAAAGCACAAGAATCAATTCGATCCATGTACATCCATTCGTAATAATTGCTCGAGTCTAATAATAAATCTGGGGCGGATTTATTATTACAGTGTAAAAAAATTTAGAACCAGTTTTGTGTGTTGAGAAGTTGCAGAATAGGTATATAAAAAACGGAGGTGGAATACCTCTTTTATGGGGAAACAAAAGAGACGTTGGACAAAAACGTGGAGAGAAAAATCTAGTAGGTAGTGGGCAACTGGGTTGAAAATTTCAACTCAGATATAATAACGTTTTAATTTTCGGAATTAAAAAAACGGTTAAAAAATATATTTTTTTTTAAATCCCAAAAAACAGTTATGGATTTGTCCAAAAAATTATTTCTTAATGAGCCCAAGCCCAAGACCCAAGACCCAAGACCCGGACACGGGCACGGGCGAACGGACGGCGACGGCGGTGCGCGCGCGCGTGTGTGACTTGGCCCAATAAGTCCCCCACCTATACACACAAAACATCTAATGCCCAAAGGGCTTGCCCATTGGTTCCAAATAAATTGTAAATATACCCAACTCAATTTGTTGAGCTAACCGATGTGGGACAAGCCAAAGAGCAATTTTCAACTTTTGCATCTTAACAGCTAACAACTGTTGTTTCCAACAGCTGTGTTCCAACAATCCCCCACTTGCAAAATTTGAAAACATTTTATCGAGCAATAATTCAGAGAATTGTGCATAAGTAAAGGTGTCTTTCGATTTGAACCTTTACGTAGTAAAGATGATTCAGAATATACTAGAGTAACCGTAGTTTTGAACTCTATCTCTGACAACATCCCACACACAACCCTACTTGGATGTAATTCTAATAGCTAGCACGTTACAATCATGTGCTTCTATCCCAGTATAGTGAACGCTTTAGGAATTTGCCCAAAATATCCATAAAAAGCGGCCACACTTCCACATTCACATAGGTGAGTCTATCAAGAATACTCCTATAGCTAAGTACCCCACTCAAAATAGAGCTATAGATCTCATTAAGAGTTATCATAACTCATCCTTAACTCGCTTCAGGATATCATACTCCATAGGGATGAACTCGAAGTAAAACCCCGTTCTATATTAATTAATAATCGCATGATTCAACGCATATCATTTGTGATTTGTTATTACCCTTTGAACATATTTCTTGGGATCTCAGTCTATATGTTGGGTTACCATCACAAATGACTCATTTATCCAAGGGCTTTAGTCCCATCCCTTTCAAGGTGTTCCACACCTTCTCCCTAGCTAGTCCTTTCGTCAAAGGATCAACTAAGTTCTATTCAGACCGTATATGATCCACCCTCACAGCACCCGTAGAGATAAATTCTCTAACAGTACTATGCTTACGACGTATTTGTCGTTTCTTACCGTTATAATAACGGTTCTCAACTTTTGCAATAGCCGCGGTATTATCACAATGAATCAAAACGGTTGGTATCGGTCTTTACCATAATGGGACATCTGACATGAGGTTTCTTAGCCAACCCACCTCTTCACTAGCAGTAGCTAGCGCTATCATCTCGGACTCCATAGTGGATTGAGCCAAAATAGTTTGTTTCTTAGATTTCCAAGAAACTGCACCACCAATGATGCTAAATATATATCCACTAGTAGCCTTAGAATCATCAGATAGGGTGTTCCAATCTGCATCACTAAATCCTTCAAGGACAGCGGGATGCTTATTATAGTGTAATCTGAGGTTCATCGTCCTTTTAAGGTACCGCATGACCCTCTCAATAGCATGCCAATGCTCCATACTAGGTATACTGGTAAATCTACATAGTACTCCCACAGCATAAGCTATGTAAGGTCTAGTGCAATCTGTAGCATAACGTAAGCTACCAATAATGCTTGCATAAGCATTTTGGTTTACACTGTCGTCAGTGTTCTTAAATAACTCTACACTAGGGTCAAATGGAGTACTAGCAGGTTTACAGTCAAAGTAATTATATTTCTTTAGAACTTTCTCAATGTAATGAGATTGATCCAAAGAAAGTTCCTTTTCTGACCTAGTTATATTAATTCCCAATATTACACTATCTTCACCCAAATCCTTCATATCAAGATTGGCACATAATAATGATTTAACATTTTCTACGGCATAAATATTGGAACCAAATATAAGCAAGTCATCAACATAAAGACATATGATAGTGCAAACGTTCTCAACATATTTATAATAAATGCATTTGTCACTTTCATTAATTTTAAACCCATTAGAGATAACTACGCTATCAAATTTATCATGCCATTGTTTAGGTGCCTGTTTGAGTCCATAAAGAGATTTATCTAATTTACATACTTTATTTTCTTGACCGTGTACAATAAAACCTTCAGGTTGATCCATATAAATCTCTTCTTCTAATTCTCCATTTAAAAATGCAGTTTTAACATCTATTTGGTGTACAAATAAATCATTTAAGGAAGCTATAGCAAATAGTACACGTATAGACATTATTCTAGTGACGGGTGAAAATGTATCAAAAAAGTCTACATTTTCTCTTTGTCTAAAACCTTTAGCAACAAGACGTGCCTTATATTTTTCAACAGTGCCATCAGATTTTAATTTCCTTTTAAGAATCCATTTACACCCAATTGTTTTAAACCCAGGAGGAAGGTCTACTAAATGCCAAGTTTTATTTGTTTCCAAAGAATCCATTTCATCATTAATAGCCTCTTGCCATAAATCGGCATCTAAAGAAGATAAAGCTTCTTGAATAGTGTTAGGATCCTCCTCTAAAGTGTAAGCATAAAAGTTGGGACCAAAATCTTTTTCTACACGAGCCCTTTTACTTTTTCGAATTTCTAAAATGGATTCATTATTTTCTTTATTTTTATTTAAAGAAATATTAGTCGATGACTCGCCCCCACTATTCCTCAATTTAAAAGGAAATTTATCTTCATAAAAATCGGCGTCATTTGATTCAATGATTACTTGATTTTTCAAGTCATAAAATCGGTATGCTTTGCTATTAATAGCATAGCCTATAAAAACGTACTCATATGCTCTACTTGCCAATTTAGACCTTTTAGGGTCGGGTATACGTATATAGGCTAAGTACCCCCACGTTCTAAAGTATGTCACGTTGGGCTTAATATTTTTCCAAATTTCATAAGGAGATATTTTCATTTTAGTTTTAGGAATTCTATTAAGCACGTGACACACAGACAAAATAATTTCACCCCACCAATGTGAGGCAGCCCCTGAATTTAATAAAACAGCAACAACTAATTCAGTTAATGTCCTATTTTTTCTTTCGGCTTTACCGTTCATTTCGGGGGAATAAGGGGCAGTTTTTTCGTCAATAATACCGTGGGTTTTATAAAATTCAATAAATGGTCCAGAATCATATTTGGTGCCTCTATCACTACGTAACCTTTTTATTTTCCGATTAAATTGATTTTCAATTTCATTTAGGAAAATTTTAAACATGTCAAACGCTTCACTTTTATTTTTCATTAAATACACAAATGAATAATCAGAACAATCATCAATAAAAGTTATAAAATAACGTTTGCCATTTCTAGTTGTGACACCATCCAATTCACAAATATCTGAATGAATTAAATCAAGTGGTTCAGATTCTCTAAAAACAGATTTATGTGGTATCTTAGTGATTTTTGCGTGACTACACCATTCACATTTTTCAAAATCATTTAATGATAATTCTGGAATTAATCCTAAAGTGCTCATATTTTTAACAAGTCTTTTATTAACATGACAAAGCCTAGCATGTCAAATATTAAATGAACAAGCAATATAAGCAGAAGGAGAAATTTTATTAGCATCAACATTCAACTTAAACATCCCATCAGTGGCATAACCCCTGCCTACAAAAATTCCATTTTTGGTCAAAGTAAATAAATCAGCACCAATAGTTTGAGTAAAGCCAACTTTGTTGAGAAGATAGCCCGAAACCAAATTTTTCCTTATCTCGGGAGTGTGAAGAACATCTTTGAGGATAACAGTCTTTCTCGAAGTGAACTTTAATTCCACATTTCCAGTACTAGCAACCTCAGTGGAGTGAGAATCACCCAACAACACCTTCTTGTCTGCAGTCTCAGAATAAGTCTTAAACATAGTACGATCATAGCAGATATGGCCGAAAGCGCCATTATCCAACCACCACCCTTCGGCACCGCTAACCATGTTGATTTCTGAAATCATAGCACATAGGTCCTCTTCGGTCAAATTCGCTTGTGCTTGTGGCACATTGCGACATTTGCGAGCCATATGGCCATGCTTGCCACACTTGAAACAGAGAAACTGTCCCGAGTTGCTAGACTGTCCATTTCCAGGGTTCTTATACTTATTCTGAGTCTGAGTCTGATTTTTATAATTCTGGTTGTGGCTCTTTTTCTGATTTTTATATTTTTTCCGTTTGCCTTTAAAACAACTGGAGTGTGGTTCTTTTTCTGAATTTTGTTGTTAGACACAACAAGAATTTCATCTTTATAGTCCTGTTTTCGGGATTCCTCCTCAATTCTCAATTTAGTAATAAGTGACTCCAGTGAAAATTCTTTAAACTTATGCCTCAAAATATTTTTAAACTCTTTGAACAGTGGAGGCAATTTATCAATAATTACAGCCACCTGAAATTGCTCATCTAAAGCCATGCCCTCAGAAATTATTTCATGGGCAATCATTTGCAAATCATGGGTTTGAGCAACAACAGATTTGTCATCCGTCATTTGAAATTTCAAATAACGGCTGACGGCATATTTTTTAGCACCCGCCTCCTCCGTGTCATATTTTTTAAAGAGTGCAATCCAAAAATCTTTCGCAGTTTTATAATTGACATAATAGTCATAAAGTTCGTCACTTAGAGCATTCAGAATATAGTTCTTGCACAAAAAATCATTTTCATCCCAAGTTCTAATTGTTTTGCTTTCCTCAACAGTAGGTGGATTATTTACTACGGGTTTGTCAAATTGAACACATGATGCGACTTTTTTCGTAGTTAAATAAAATAGTAATTTTTTGCTCCAACGTTTAAAATGGGTGCCTTCATATTCAAAAGGCTTATTAAGGTTACTTGAGTTAATTTCGTCCATGGCAGAATTTCAGAACACCTTAAAATTGTTGTTGCAATAGTAAATAATTAAATGCAAAATTAAAAATTAGGAACGAAATTACCCAATTTTTGGAGCAAATAAATCTGGGACAGAAAATATAAGAAATCCCGAAAGCAGGTACAGTCTAGAACACGGCTGAGTCGCGGACAATGTCGCTCTCTTTAAGGTGTTTCGCGGCTCTGCCCAAAGTGTGCTGACAGTCAGAAATGCCTCGCCACCCCCAGGATAAAACAACCTCCAATAAATATAATACGGATTGATAAAGCACAAGAATCAATCCGGTCCATGTACATCCATTCGTAATAATTGCTCGAGTCTAATAATAAATCTGGGGCGGATTTATTATTACAGTGTAAAAAAATTTAGAACCAGTTTTGTATGTTGAGAAGTTGCAGAATAGGTATATAAAAAACGGAGGTGGAATACCTCTTTTATGGGGAAACAAAAGAGACGTTGGACAAAAACGTGGAGAGAAAAATCTGGTAGGTAGTGGGCAACTGGGTTGTAAATTTCAACTCAGATATAATAACGTTTTAATTTTCGGAATTAAAAAAACGGTTAAAAAATATATTTTTTTAAAGCCCAAAAAACAGTTCTGGATTTGTCCAAAAAATTATTTCTTAATGAGCCCAAGCCCAAGACCCAAGACCCGGGCATGGGCCGGGCCGGCCGAACGGCGGCGGCGGCGCGCGCGCGCGTGTGTGACTTGGCCCAATAAGTCCCCCACCCATACACACAAAACATCTAATGCCCAAAGGGCTTGCCCATTGGTTCCAAATAAATTGTAAATATACCCAACTCAATTTGTTGAGCTAACCGATGTGGGACAAGCCAAAGAGCAATTTTCAACTTTTGCATCTTAACAGTTGTTGTTGCCAACAGCTGTGTTCCAACAAATACAGTTTTGACTTGGCAAAAATAAATCCCTCAAATATCTCTTATGCAAACCAAAAAAAAAATCGTGGCTTATAAAGGAAGGTTGGCAGCTCATTTAAGGAGGAATCTCATCAGGCAACAAAAAGAGGATACGTAGAGAGAGGAAAACAAAGTGTATATTATGTACATAGTAGGTTCATAAAAAAAATCCAAAAAATTCCAAAACAATTAGTTTAGTTTTAGAATAAATTTTTAGGTTTGTTTTTTATTCTTTTTGGTGTAATCAAGTGCTGGATTTGTGAAAACATTGGGACACACGTGCATGAACGCGATTCAAGGAATCAATTCAAAGGGAGACTTTTGTGTATTGTATTTCTTGCTCTACTCTTTAATTTATTGTTCAATGTTTGTGGTTATGATTAATTGTTTCATTATGCTTGTCTAATCACCCCATTCAAGGGGTGGGATGCACTATGAATGATATTAATTTAATTAATTGGTTTCATTAATTTTATATTTCTAGGTAAATTAATTTTAACTGTCGCCAATTAATTTATGTAACGAGAGTTAGTAAATTAATTGAACGAATTAATATTTGAATTTAGGAATCGAACTAGAGATAGGTTTGTTCGATATTTGAATGTTAATTCGGTGTTAAAATTTAAGGATTGCTATTGTTTTCATTAAATTGATCCTAGTAGATAATTTTCTGAAAGTAGTATAAGTCCTAATTTTTTATCGTGTGACAATTTTAAATTAATTTTCTGAAAAAGATTTTATTAAATTTATAATTATAACGAGAGTTAGATTATCGATTTAATATTATCTCGAAATATTTCAAATTAATAAATTGAGAAATTAAAATAATTGAAAATGCAATGTAATCCCATCTCTTGACCTTCTCACATATTTTACACTCGGTTGCACATTTTTTTTTATTATTTAGTCATTTTATAATTTTTAGCATTTGTTTGTTAATTTTTCCCTTGAAATTATTTTTTTAAAATAAAAAAAAATTAATAAAAAAAAATTGGAATTGCATGTTTTCACATTAATTGTTTCACCTTGAAAGTTGGATTGATACCCGTACTTACTACAATACGAGTTATTTTTAGACAAGTTTTGTAGGTACTCAAGGGAATTTTGAGAGTGGCTTTTGCACAACAACGACCATACGCAAAAAGCTATTTATTAAATAAAATAAAATATACATATAATACATATGTATTAAAAAATATTATCAATTCATGTATGTATATAATTTTATAGTGAATTATACATGCAATATGAGATTAATTTAAATGGAATAAATATTTTATGAGATTAATTTAAATTTAAATGGAATAAATATTATGAGATTAATTTAAATGGAATAAATATTTTAATTAATATTAATAAGAAAAATTAAAAAAAAATGTTGTGTATTGCACTATGCATGTTAATTAACGCTACGCAATTAAATAACATGAAAGGAAATTATACAAAATGAAAATATATTGATTATATTTATAATCATGTTATAATACCATTAAAATAAATAAACATTAAAGAAATATATTTACGGGGACAAATAATTCGCATTGGTTAGATAAGAATTAGAGAGAATCGATTCTCAAATAGCAAATTATATCTCCTTTTTGCTTCAAACCTATGCAATGTGTGGGTTATTAAGGGACCTACACCCCACGAATTTAGCCCATGTTTTCAGACTTCCTAGCCTATGTCGCATGGTGGTTTCATTATTGAGGGATTGGGAAATGATTTATTTAGGTCTTAGAACATTATAAGAGAGAGGGGTGAGGGATTTTGTCCTCACAAATCACTCAAATTCTCCTGAAGTAAAATAACTCCTAAACCAAAGTTTTTAGTCTTCTTTCCTTACTCAAACTAGTATCTTAAATTCTTATATATTCCCTTTCTATATCAAGCTTACAAGACCACTATTCCTCTCTTCAATTATCAAAAGTTAAGGAGAGAATTGTATGTCTTTATTTGGAGAGGAAAGCTTGTAACTTGGAACTAGGAGCTTATTTAGAAGTATTTCTACCTCATCTATAAACTAATTGTATCTTCAAGAGGTAGGGGTTCTATATTATTTTTAAGCCTAAAATCAAGCATGCTAGTTATATGTATACATATGATTTATATGACTATTTATGCTTATTATCACTATATATGAGTATAGGTTGATAAAGATGTGATAAAAATAATTGCGAGTTGAAGTTGAAATTAAGTTAAATTTCAAAATATTTAAGTTAATATTTATGAAAATCATGTTTAAACTAGTTATTTCATTTCAAATGTCAAGTTGAACTTAATGAAGATATGTTATGATGCATATATGGGTTTTATTGGTGTAAATCCATTCATTCATGGACAAAATCATATATGACTATGAGAAATGGGTTTAGTATGTTGAAATTAAATTTAAACAAGCCTTGGAATACAAAATAATAATGTTTAAATAGGGATAAATAAAGTGTGGAACAAACTCCCTAGGCAGTTCAACGGGTGGTGGAGGTTGTTGGATTTGGCCCTCTGGCTGGGGTTTTGGATGAGACATAGCGTTCTTTTGCATTACTGTACACTTTGAGAGAGATATGGTGGTACCCGAACCATACTTTTTACTTAGGTGAGAGGGAGATGACAGTTATGCCCCTAGATATTCATTAATTCACTGGACTGGAGTGTGAGGGTCACCAGATTATGGTAGACCGGACTTTACATGTATCTGAGGTCATAATTTGGGTTGCCTTAGGAGATATTGGACGGATCATTTCTGGGGAGTCTGTTTAGATATCGATGTTCAAGGACACGTTATTGTCTAAGCAGATCCATGAGATTGACAAATAGCAGGTGAGGCAGGCACCTCGTCCATTTATTTTTCTTTTAGTGGGAGGGTTCGGTGTGGCAACGAGTGGTGATGTCCTTCATTTGTGGTTTCTTCCTTACTCGAGGATCATCTCTGAGATTCATCTGTATGATTGGTGGAGCTTTACGCTGGCGTCCCTTTAATCCTCTCTTGATTCTTTCAGTAATTGTTGGTGACAAACCTTTATAGGGGCCCATGTACCTTCAGAAGGCAACATCTGGATACAATTTTCTCTTATATTCTTATTGTCCTTCCAGGTTTTTCTTTCATGACATTTTGTATCGCTTTCTATAAACATGGATCTATGAGGTGATTGGGCACAACTTTGGATTGGTGTCCTTGATGATGAGTGAGATGGGGAAATTTTCGAGGATGTATAGGTGGAGGAAGTCAAAGAGGAAATCAAATTAGTCCTTAGTTTTGAAGGATGTCCGGACAGCGTTGAACACCTTGGCGAGCGACCAGGTTAGGCTTTGGGTTCCGTCCTTTCTGTGAATTTCACGTTTTGTTTATAATTAGTAGATAACTGACCTTTTTGGTGAAATAGGTAACATTCTACCCTTAACATTTGTCCTCGAGTGCTACAGGGGTTATGGATATGCGTGCCCAAGTGAGAGGTTTGTTAACTCACGAGTTCAGGCATGTTTGGTACCCGGGGGTGAGGGTGGTGAGGTAGGTGATGGAGGCCGAGGTATAGGTCCCATTGTCAATACCCCCTGAGTTCATGAGGTGGGTGAAGGAGATGACGAATAAGGCGAGGGTGATGGCGATGGAAGGAGAACACAATATGTTCTATACAGACATGACGATGGGATATGATTACTTAGACATTATGACCAGTTGGTTGATATCGTCATCTATCTACGACGTGGAGGGTATTTCCCCACCAATATCAGGATCAGGGAGGGGTCTAGTGCACCGGTGGCTTCAGCACATAACTCAAGGGGTGGTGTAGCAGCGACATAGGATGTTCCCATCCAGAATTTTTCCACTCCTTCTTACCATATTCGGATGGGTTTTGGGGATGTTGTCTCGATGCCTCATCGTCCTGAAGTGGAGATAAATGATTTTGCAGGTATTCCTGAGGAGGTTCTTTGGTGAGAGGTATAACTTCCTCTTCTATTTTTCACTTCTCTTTCTGATTATCTTTCTTTATTACTGAGTTTCATACTTTTACTGGATTGGTTCTTTTGCAAATTGTTCGTGTATCGACTTCCTAGCTATGGGATATTTGAGACCATACGGCTTTGGTCTCTGATGATGTGAGAAAAATGGCCAAGTCTTGTATGGTGCCACCGACCACTTCTGAGGAGAGCTCTAGTTATGGGAGTGGGGGATATACAACTCGTCTCCAGGGAAAGCGCACTCGTCTAGGTACCCAAGGCGATAGTTTTTATTTTATGTGGTTTTTGGAAAGTTCGGACTGCGTCTTGATTTATTATGATTTTCTTCTTTTCTTGTTCTCTTTGTACCTAAAAAATGTAAGCATACCAACAAATATATACAAGATGCATTTTTCGTCATTTTTTATTTTATTTGGATTAAAATGATCTAGTCCACATGCACTTTATTTTAATGAGGTTTTATTTGTTGCAAAGGTAAGTGGAAAAGATAGAAGGAATACTCTAAAAAAAAATTTGCAAGCAAGTTGTTTTTGGCCAAAAAATGGTATTTATTGGATAGCTACATGCAAAAAGGGAAAGTAGAAAATTACTAAAAATGGGGGATGCCAATCAGCATACCCCTTGGCCTGCCTATTGCATATTGTTCAAGTCTAAATCACTTTTCTATACTTTATTTTACTTCTTCTTTACTTAGGAGTACTTAGGAATAGTAGTCGTGATAGCAGGTCGTGCCTTCTATTATTTATTATTATTCTCGGGTATAAAATGGGGCTTAGAGGGGTTCCATCACCACACCTCAATTTTGTCTCTTTATAAGTATTCTTATTTTCCTGAAATGGTACTTTCCATGACCAAAACATTCGCGGCTTATCTTAAGGGTTTGGAGGCTATGCGACTCTACAATGTCAACTTTGAAGCTTTTAACCTGCGGCTCGTCTCCTTGTGGTATAACCCTCCTTTGGATTGGAATCTCTTAAAAATGACATTGCAGTTTGGTATCCCAAAAAACATGTATTTTTTCTTTCCCGCGGATGCAGTATGACCACTTATGAGGAGTTTTCTGTGATGTTGAGTTGTGTGCCAATGTATGACCTCGTCTAAACTCAAGCCTAGATCGGCCCAGGACGACCTTGTGAAATGCACCCTCTCAAGGAATTTTGCAGTTGTTGTCTCGATCTCATCCTTCAAGAAGGACGAGACCACATGCTATCACAATGGGGCCTAGTATCTTGTCTCGTCAGCCCTCAGGAAAGTCGAGATCTCATCAGACTGGTCATAAGCTCATCTCGGCCTGACGTAAGTCAATCGAGACTCTACTCGGCAGTTACCAACATATGATCCAACAGTATCTCAGTGGTCTCTTACTCGGTCAGGTTGACACCTCATCATAGAAGGGCACATTTGACATCTGACACGGCCCCTGAAATAGAGCACGCATAGGAGAGTGTGAGTGGGTTGAAAACCTCATGTGGAAAAAATCGTTGCAACATCTTCCTCACGTGTGAAGAATATCTATCAATTATGATTTACATGCACAAATGACAGTTGACAACATTGCATTGGCCACTCCATATTGTAAATGCCTACTTCATACCTTGGGTGTGCATGGAACCAACCCATCCATAAAAATATTCACCTTCTCCTACATTGGGAAGGACGTCTAATTCGAAACCCTACTGAAACTCTGCTAAATTTACTACATAGAAGGATAAAGTTGAGTGTTCTATATCCCAAGGCCATTAGAGCCCATTTTTAGTGGATTTAACAGACACTCACATAGTGGAGTAAGCTAAGATAGGCTGAGCCACTTATATTCTGTCTTATCTCCCTTTTTGCCTCACCTCCTTGTACAAAGAGCTTCAGGGACACCGATTGGACGACCTGCAATAATTCAAAATTCAAACATAGAGAATGTTAAGGCCGACACTACAATTAAAGATGGGGTTACAATTAAAAATGAAAATAAAACTTATAGATTTCAGTAAGAGGAACAATATCATGTCCTATCTCGGCCAAGATGTTAGTAGTCTTAAGGTCCTCATATTTTACAAGACCAACCCCCATAATTTGGACTCTGATAGTCTTGATTTTCTCTGCAGCCATGGACACCTTACCCCATTTCTAGGAAACCCTCGGATCGGATGAAGGACATAAATGATTGACGGGGAACGCCCACACGCCAGATATGAAGAAATATTTGGGCTTCCAATCATGATTGGATGTCTAGTTGGCGAATATGACCTTTTTGGTTGGCTTCCTAGTTACAAAATGGTAGTATCCAGGACGAGACCTCATATAGGAAACGTCATAGCATGCCTTAAACATGCTAATCGGAAGATCGGGGCCATGATAAAACTTTCAGAGAAAGATAAAACCCAAAATGATTCTCCAAGCATTCGGAGAAAGTTGAGCAGGGGATAAATCTAGATTACAGAGGTTGGCATGCATAACATGATGTATGGGTAGACGAAAGCCTGATTTAAACATCTGTCATATAATGCAACCTCGCTAGGTCGGCCTCTAAAAGCTCTCTCGAACTCGTCAGGAGATCTCATTGTGATATCAGAGTTAACCCCGTATAGATGCCGCCAGTACATGAGGTCTACATCACTAACGAAACTCTGAAATATTTTAGCGTAATGGGTATCCAATGGTTCCTTGCCCTCATCTCCTGAGTTGACGACATCAGCATATGATACCCCACTTAGAAATCTATTTTAAAATTTTCCCTTGGTCATAGCCGACATGGGGACAATTATTTGGATGGGGGATATGCAATGGTGAGTCTAATATTTTAAGGGACTGATTCATTAGAAGGAAAGTACACCTCATCAAATTGAGAGCCTGCACTGTCGGCCTTTTGAGGGTCGTTGGAAAGTATTTCTACCTTATCGGAGTTTGTTGCTCCTATCTCGACAGTACGAGAGGCGGGACTCCCACGGCATAGGCAAAAAAGTTAATTTCAGCTGAAGCCCTAGCTGAGAACCTAGAAGCTGAAAGACTTTAACCATCAGAAGATGAGACGTTAATAGTGTCATCACTCGCACATGAGTTTTCACTCATGATATCTCCACTTACGATAATTTTTGGAGGATAACTTGTCGAAGGAGCCTCTCATCTAACACCTATAGGAGGACGGGATGGTGGAGGATCGTCTCATCTCTCAACTATATGAGGTCGGATAACAACAAGAGGAACATTAAAGATTAGGATCAAAGGAAATGCCCTGGCCTGGCATTTAGCCTCGGCTTCAGCCTCGTATTGGTGGATTTCAATGAAGAGCCTTTACTTAAGATTTGGGAAATGATCTATTAGCTCAGACAGTATCCTCAAAATTCAAAGGATGAAATTTAACTTATATCTTGAAAATAATAAAAAGGGCAAACAGTTTCATGTGTTGACTGGGTTTGACCAAAAGATTAAAACTTAAAAGATGAACGGTTTTCACCAAGAACAGTTTAAGAATAGAATCAAGCCCAATCGGAGAAGATGATCGGCGTTAGATCGATGATGTCATAAGGGATGAAAAAGCTAACGAAAGGAAGGGTAAAACACTAGAAACGCTTCAAACCCTAAAAACACCACACTCAGCCCTTGAATAGCTTTAAAACTGGCCAAGAAAGTCATCGAAAAAAATCTTAATAGTTGTCAAAAAATGCAAAATTCTTAAAACTTACATAATGAACTGAAGATCCAACAAAGAAGAGGGAAATGGAGTACCTGAAGGAACTTCTAACTCAAAAGAACTAAGAAGAACCCTAAGGATGGACAAAAAATGCTCGAACAATAGAGATAAAAGGAAGCTCTGAAAAACTCTAGTTTTAGAGAGAGAGAGAGAGGAATTGCGTGCGAACGAAGAAAGAGGAATAAAAAGGTTTTTGAGTTTTTTAAACCGTCTGAAATCATTTGTCACAAATTCCAAAGAAGTCATCATATGGGTGTTAAGCCCTAGGCGCTCTAGCTGTCACCTATGCTTGGGAGATACGCTACCCAATGGGAACTAGGGCATGTGTCACCTCAAGTCTACGAATCCACAAATGAAGTTCCAAATGTCTTATCGTCAATTCCATCATCTAATCAACATCTGACAGGTTAGAGACGTCTGATCGTCAGTTACACTATGACATTTTTACCCCGCTATCTCCTATCTACACAAAAGACTAAGGGCTTCCAATGTATGACCTCGTCTATACTCAAGCCTGGCTTGACCCAAGCTAACCTTGTGAAGTGGACCCTCTCAAGGAATCTTGCAATAGTTGTCTAGGTCTCGTCCTTCAAATAGAACGAGACCACATGCCATTACAATGGGGCGTACTATCTCATCTCGTCATCCCTTAGGAAAGCTGCGATCTCATTAGACTGGTCTTACGCTCGTCTCGACCTAATGCAAGTCAACTGAGACTCTACTCGGTCATTACCATTATGTGATCTAATAGTATATCGGTGGTCTCTTATTGGGTTAGGCTAACACCTCATCACAGTCGGGCATATTTGATCTCTCATAGGGCGCATGGAATGGAGCACGCGTGGGAGAGTGCGCGTAGGCTGCGAACCTCATGTGGATAAAACCGTTGCAATAACATCTTCCTTACGTGTGAAGAATATCTCTCAATCATGATTTACATGCACAAATGACAGGTGGAAGCATTGCATTGGCCACTCCACATTGTACATGCCTCCTGTATGCCTGGGGTGCGCATGACACCACCTCAACTATACAAATATGCACCTTATCCTACCTTGGGAAGGACCTCTAATTCGAAAACCCACTGAAACTCTGCTAAATTTAATTCGTAATGAGATATATCTTGAGTGTTATGTATCCCAAGGCCATTAGAGCCCGTTTTTAGTGGATTTCACAGACACTCTCACAGTGGACTAAGCATTGATAGGCTGAACCACTTATTATTTATCTCATCCCCCTCTTTGCCTCACCTCCTTCTACATTTATATATCTATGTAAACGCCATTGTTATATTGGATTGAGCTTGGATATTTACATTGATTTAGTGATACCATTTTTGGTATCATCATTGGATGTCAACCCAAGTGTTGTGGTAGTTATGCCAGACCTGTCCTGTTTACCTCAGGCATTATTAGTCGAGTTACTTAATATTTTTCCTTTGACTTCCCAACTAGTAGTGCATGGAGGAAGTATTCTTCTCCCGATCGTATTGAAATTAGTGTGATAAAGAGACTATATTGATATCATCTTTGCTGGTGTTGTGGATGTGGGGTTGACTGCCAGGCAACATTAATAACCGATGACGTGATAGAGGAGACCCAATTGGCCACGATAATGTTGTGGATATCCCATTATTATAGTCCTACCACTGTAATACTATAGGATACTTTGAATGGACTTGATGCCTGGAAAGAAGGTGTGGTTAATTTTCTGTAAAGCAACCCTATGATGTTGTTCATGTGGTTATCGGAGAGACTGCGCCTGGCTAATCCTCCTAAGTACCCTCTGGAGGGTGTTCCCAATTTCTTTGTGCGTTCTTTTTTCATCTTTGACCCATCTACAGATAACTGGGTGAATTGGCATATGGATCATAGGGCCAGAATCTTCACTCGTCCATGTTATGGTGGGTAACCAATAGCCTGTCCTGCAACTGGGTGATTATTGGTATATGCGGCTAGTGGGATTAAGCTGAACTTCTTTTTATTTTTGATGGCATATTTTACATCAAGCAGGCTATGAGCAGATCCTTCCCCTCGTATAACCAACTTCTTTCACGTGGAGGATCTAATTGAATCACTAAGAATGATTTTGGGGCCTTTGTGGCTGCACCATCGCCCGTGTACCCGTCCATATCAATCTTTTGGGGAGGCTGAATTCATATTTGAGGACTATTAAAAAGGGCTATAGAAGTAGATGATTATACAGATTTAGTCGAGGAGATCGGACAAAGGTGGCTTGTGATGTTTGACACTTTAGGGAAGGGTGTCGTTATTTCAGCCAAGGTGATCAAGGTATACTATCGCATGGAGCAGATACAAAATCGTAAGCAGGATGGGAATTTTTTAGGATCCTTCGAAGACTGAGTGTGATGATGAGGCAGGTCCGTCTAGTAGCTGAAGAAGGTCAGGTTTGTTTTATAGGTTAAGTTCGAGGTGGTTGGTTCATGAAGTTTGTGAGAGTAGTGGTTGTTTCTCGTCGTTATTACTGACGTTTCATGTAACTTCCATCTTTTTTTAATAAGATAAGGTGATGATTTTGACGTATTTTGTTTTGCCTTTAATAAATTCTTTTTTTTAAATGATCTATATTGATCGTTAAGGCATAAATAATCCGTTTGTTCATTTCAAATGATGAGAGAGACTGTTATTTTCGGAGGAAGAAAAGAATAGTGTTTTGTGAAAGAGAAGAGACCATGCCCAAAGTGTCCTATAGGCTTCCTATGTACCCCTATGTTTGGAAATTGCGAGTTACTCTTTTGAAAAGGTGATTTTTAGAGGATCAGATGCTACATAGTTCTGAGTATAGAGGGGGAAGAGATTTTTTAGAATAAAAGCGAGGTGAGAAGAGTCGTAGCATGACGAGAGTTCGAACTAGGGGTAAATTTTTTTAAGACGGTCCAAATTGACTGGACATGTTAGCTCTTCTCCATCG
This sequence comes from Sambucus nigra, assembly GCA_949130495.1. Lineage (NCBI taxonomy): Eukaryota > Viridiplantae > Streptophyta > Magnoliopsida > Dipsacales > Adoxaceae > Sambucus > Sambucus nigra. The sequence continues at coordinate 354,761,494 of OX422219.1, read as the reverse complement.
AGGTCCATGAGCATAGTTGTGCAATCTGACAGGGATTTTCTTTATATAGGGGCCACTCCAGTTGGGCTTGAATTTTCCTCTCAGATCCCAGACGGGTTGTATTATTTCCTTGAGGGAAAGATCTCCTTATTGGACACCGTGGTCCTTGATTTTTTAATTGAATAATTGCATAATACAACGCTAGTACCCTTGTATATGATATAGGGATTTTAATATTCTTTCATCTAGGAGTGTAAGTTTTTCATAATGATTTTTCTGCCAATATTCTTCGTAGACATGAATTTCGAGCACAACCTATATGGAAGGTATTTTGAGTTTGATAGGTAGGAAAACCTCCATGCCATATACTAGAGAGTAAGGAGTATCCCCAGTAGGCATTCTGATGGAGGTATGGTAGCCCCATAGGTGGTATGGGATCTGTGATTGGGCATAAATATTGTATATTTATTCCCCTAATTTCGGTACATTTGTGAACCCGAGGGATGAAATTGATATGGATTTAACTCAATTTTATGCTACTAACCTTCATTGTCAAGTATTTCGTGTTTCGTGTTTCTCCTATGTGTTTTACAGGTTAATTATGCAAGCGGAGCAAAAGAGAAATCAAAACCATGAAAGAAAGACTAGGAAGGCAAGTTCAAGGGCATTTTGGTAATTCTTTAGTCGGATCCCAAATGAGGAGTCAACTGGAAAGTTTAAAAGCTCGAAACAATGAGAACCATGGAAGAAACGGTATCCAAATCCGAGTTATGGTTGAAGAGTTATGATCGATTAAAGTTGAGGAAAAATCCAAGAAGAAAAGAAGAAAACATGAAAATTAATTCTAAGTGTTGAAAAGAGGAAAAAGGCACTCAAAACCAGCGAAAGTTCCCAAACCCAGGTCTAACCGGTTTAGGGTCGAACTGGTTCGGGGGTCCTGATGCGCGAAAATCCTCCTTTATTCTCATTGGTCCAAAGAGATCCAGGAAGTTACAACTCATTCAAAAACGTATTTTGACGAGGCTAATGACTTAGAAAAAGCAGTTCTTGATAGTTTTTCATAATTTTAGATAGAGAAAAAGTAGAAGATCACCTAGGAACATAGTTTGGATTATTTGCTTCAAGATTGATGCATTTCGGGTTTGTTTTCAAGGTTTTAATCCAAGTTTCATTCCTTTTATTATTGTTCTTGCATGGTTATTTACCTTATTTAATTCAACCAATTTCTTTGATCAAAATACTTATTTGCATGTTTCAATCTAGTTTCATCATGAGTTCTTTCACATGCAACGTAATTATTTCATGCATCATTCAGTTCAACATGTCCGGCTAGTTTTATAAGGGTCGGGATGCATGAACTCCACCTGATGTGTTAGTTGTATGTGTATAAAATTAATCCTCTGAATTTAATGATTTATTACAACCGTCTTGCGTAGCAACACAACCATTGTAGATCTTTGGATCTCGTTTGTTTCTCGGTAACCGGGATGCTTTAGAATATAATGCAAGTGTCGCTATCGCGTGTACCGATTTACTCGTCATCTGATTAAGTATGGTGCGGGCTTGAACCTCATATACGTAATGCTTGGGAGTACTAAATTCTGGGTCTAATTAATCAATTAAATTTACGATTAGTTTTATACCTGCAATACACTAGGGTTGAGGGATTGTATCCCCATCCTATTTCCTTCATCATGTAATTCAAATTTTAAGTCATTCACTATCAGTAATTTAGGTAATTTAGAATAGTTGCATTCCATTTATACTTTGGTGCATTAAATAAATATTTTAAAAATTGCATTTAGTTGTAGTCCACTCTCAAAATCAATCATCTTTTCTTTTTCTTTAGAGTCAAAGTTAGGTTTTCTTCGTCTGTCCAACGTTGTCACAACTCTGTTGTCCTATTTCCCTGAGGATCGATACCCTACTTATCGGATTATTACTTGAGCGATAGGCTTGCGCTTGAGCCTAGAGAGTACGCACTTCTGAGACACATTCTTAGTCGCGTCAAGTTTTTGGCACCGTTGCCGGGGAAAGTAGGTAGACTTAGGATTAGATCAAGTCAATCTCAAACTTTGACCAAAAATTTCTAAAAATCCAAAAACATAAAAAATTTGAAAAAGAAAAAAAAAACAAATTCATCACCATCTCTCATAAGCCCGTTAATGCAAAATCCTGAACTCACTCCAACTCCCCACAATACTCCAATCCACATTCACGAAAACCCGATAGGAGAGTACAACCCTGATAGCTCTCACACTCCCAACGATCCACAATTCTGGGTTCCACCTCCCACACCGTCTCTTTCAATTTCAAATAATACTCCGTTATCCCTCCTAGGACACACTTTAGAGCATGGCCCCAGTATACTGAGTGAGGATACCGAGTCTTTGAGAGAGAGAGACACGTCGTAACACAGTAGTGCAAACTCCGGTGAGGAAGAGGCCCCATACCGCCCCCTGAGAGAAATCTTATATCTCGAGCGCACTGTCACTCCAGGATGCATCATACTCCCGTATAATGCAGGGCAATTTCGTTTTAAAAAAGGGATTATCCAGATGCTCCCCCACTACCATGGGATGGATTCTGAAAATCCATCTCTCCACATCAGGGAATTTGAGGATGTGTGTGAAACCCTCAATGATCAAACTTGCACACAAGAGGTAATCCGCCTCAAACTCTTCCTGTTCTCGCTAAAAGATAAGGCTAAGACCTGGCTATGGTCTTTACCTCTAAGCTCGATTGCATTCTGGAATGAGCTGCAATCTAAATTTCTCAAGAAATTCTTTCCTCCACATCGAACGAACTCCATCAAGGCTCAAATTCAAAATTTTTGATAATTAGAAAATGAGTCATTTGATCGATGCTACGAGCATTTCAATGAGTTAGTTACTTCATGCCCCCACCATGGATTTGATAAAGGCCAAATCATTTCTTTTATCCATAATGGGCTGAACATTAATTCCAAGCAACTCGTGGAAACCATGGGTAGTGGTTCGTTTGTTGACTTAGACGCCCATGATGCTGAGCTTCACCTGAGGTATGTCATTGAGATTACCCAATCCTGGGATACATCTGACCCTAATTCTCAATTTCGAAATCGTCAAGTGACCACCACTCCATCGGCGTCCGGCCTATTTCATGTAGAAAAGAATTCTATAGCGGACAGTTGATTGGATGTACTTGAGAAGGGACTGCGAGACCTACGTGAGGTATATGAACGAGGACTAACTAGATCCATCCCAAATCCCGTCAAGAAGGTGTGTGACATTTGTGAGGCGGGACTTTCAATAGAGGAATGCCCGACGATACCCGCCTACAAAGCTATGCTTCAAGAACAAGTGAGTGGTATAGGAGGATTCGAGGGTGATTTCGGTGCACCCCACTGGAATTCTTACAACCCTTCGTGGAAAAACCTTCTTGGTTTTAACTATGGGCAACAAAATGCAGCAATGAATCCTAATTCACATGTTGCCCATCCTCCACCATCGCACTTCTAACAAGCACCACACGTGCAAGGACATGTGCAAGCACCACCACCTCCAGGGCCATATATCACTCCACCGCGGAGAAATATCAAGGATACAATAAACCTATTTATCAATAACCAGAATGTAGCCAATGCTAAATATGATCGCCTGATCAGCGACATGAATGCAACTATTTCAAAAATGCAATCCTGGTTAAGTATCCAAGAGAAGGGCAAGTTTCCTGCCCAGGGTCAAAGACCTCCCCAAGGTCAAACTAGTGTTAGCTACACACCCTATGACCATCAGGAGCAATGTAGCACAATTACCACTCTACGTAGTGGGAGAGTAGTTGACTTGTCACCTCCCCCACAAGACATACCTAAAAATAAGGAGGTTTTTCCCGGCATGAAAGAGTTCGAAGATGCCCCTTCGATTGAGAGTGATGAAAAAGAAAACACTAGCGGACCCAAGGTCATGGTGAAACCCCCTACCGCAGCCCCATACCCTCAACGGTTGGTCCCGCACTCCAAAGAGACTTCTCGGGACGATGTGTTGGATGTCCTCAAGTAGGTAAAGATTAATTTACCTTTTATCGAGACCATACAGAAAATTCTTGCATACGCTAAGTTCATTAAGGACATAATCACGGTGAAACGCAAGCTAAAGGTAAATAATAATGTCTTTTTGGCCCAGAATGTCAGTTCAGTTTTATCGAGTGACCTTCCGTTAAAGTATAAAGATCAGGGTGCACCCACCATTTTATGCATCATGGGGAAGAACCGAACCGAACCGAATCGAAAGGGGGCTAATAGATTTAGGAGCGAGTGTTAACATTCTACCCTATTCCATCTATAAGAAACTAGATTTGGGGGACCTCAAGACCACAAATATGACTCTCCAGTTCACGGATCGCTCTTTGAAGATGCCTCGGGGAATCGTTGAGGATGTGATTGTCCAAATAGACACTTTTTACTTTCCCGTGGACTTTGTCATTTGGGACGAGGAGCCCTCCATTATCCCGAGCAATCATGTTCCCTTTATCCTTGGTTGCCCATTCTTAGCTACGGCTAATGCACTCATCAATACTCAGAATTGGCAGATGCAATTAACATTTGGGAACATGACCCTCGATATAAATATTTTTAATAATATCAAGAACGAGGGTGACGAAAGAGAACCACGAGAGACGAATCTTTTAGGAGCAACACAAGAGCATAGGAGGACCCACATGCGAGAGCCGATAGGGGTATGCCTTGTTACATCAAGTGAGAGCGAAAATTTAGAGGGCACAGGGAGAGGTCCGTATGAGTGCTTAGAGGAGAGAGAATAACGAGACATGATAGATACTTTTCTCCTCAACTACTACCCACCCACACCACCTAATAATTTTGAGATGGAGCAAGAAAGGAAGGACGTGGAAACAAAGCAAGAGAGAGAGCTAGAGGAGTTGAGCCTAACGGAAGTTGAGAGAAATTCGGGTAGGTGGATGAGAGCCTTCACAAAAAAATCCAACCTCTATGGGACTCAGGGAGTCATTTAGGAGAGAGCAAGTGGAAAGATAAAATTGATGAGTCTCTTCCCAATGACCATCCACCCATGCAACTGGTGCCCCCAATTTAAGCACCACTCACAGCGATATGGCATTTTATTCTAGCTCATATCCACAAACTAGTGCCAACGGGATTTGAACCCCTAACGCGTGGTGTCATAAACCACATGCCTTAGTAGTGGAACTGAAAAGACCTCGGTGTTAGAAGAGTGAAAATTTACATATATGAACCATTACTTTCCCTCACCCAAGCAATGTGGGATGTAACTTTATGGATACCAAATCAACCATGGAACTAGTTTATTATAATTTATCCCCCTTAGGGAGCCCAATATCCTCGTTAGGATGAAATCAACCATCACCCATCACATTGGGACTCTTATTTTGGCTGGGTACGGGCTCTGATACCATTATGTTATACCCCATTCAACCACTATCCATATTGTCCCCAATTTGACCACTACTCATAACGGTTTGGGATTTTATTCCAGATCACATCCACAAACTAGTGTTAACAAGGTTTGAACCCTGAACATGTGGTGTCATAAACAACATGTCTTACTAGTGGAGAAGAAAATGCCTCAGTGTTAGAAGAGTGAAAATCTACGTATATGAACCATTACTTTCCTCACCCAGGCAAAGTGAAAAGTAACTCTCTAGCTACCAAATTAACCATGGAACCGGTCTGTTATAAAACCAAGGGTATTGAGGTAAGGTGCTAAGTTTGTAGATTGTAATTACAACTTGATTTCATTAAATGCTTCATTTGCGTTCGTGAGCACATGATAGTATAACCATATACTCAATTATGAAATGGCGAAGGAAGCTTAGGACATTTCGAGAGTGTCACATAAGGGAACCTGAGTTGCTAAACATTGGGATTATGTGCGAAACAATGTGAATGAATGATAATGAGAGATTTATTAATTGTTGCACAGGACAGACTAAGGTTGTTAATTCCTCATTTAGTTTTGGTGAGAAGTTTCCAGAGAACAAAGTTGTTAAAAATTTATTGAGAACCCTAAATTCGATATCCAAGACGAAAGTGATTATTTATATAAAGATAAAAGACACTGACAATGGAAGTTTAGAATGATTAGTATAATCACCTTAAATGTGTAATCACTAAGAGAATTTGAGTGTTTATAATTCGAAGAAGGATTTAACATTTGTGGCCCAATCTAGTGGGAAATATTTCTCTAGAAATAGTGATAAGATACCAAAAGAGAATGTTGAGGTGGATATGGATTTGTTTGTTAAAAGGTTTAGCAAATTTTATAAAAAAAATTAAAAATAAAAAGAAGTTTGAACCTTAAACTTACATATCCACTAGACATCACTATAATGGAAGTTATGGTTAGAGTGTACCCAACAAAGGTAGAGAAAGATATGAAGATCATTGTTATGTTGTGGTGGAGTAGTAAATCACATACATATTTGTCTAACTCACTTGCAGAAGAAAGATAAGAATAATGATTTAGATAAGAAGAAGAAATCTACAAAGCAAACTTGAGTCATTCGAAGAGTGATTCGAATGAGAGGACATCAAGTGAGGAAAGTTCAAGTGAGATATACTTTACGGTTAGGTTAGAATAAGGAAATAAGGTGTATGATGTGTATGTCATTCGATAGTGTGGCGAAGACAAGTAGGAGCAAAAGGTCTAGTAATAGATCTCTTAATGATTCCTCGTCATATAGAATTGAAGGTTATGCACATCGTGTCATTAGTCACTATATGAGAGTGATGATGAGTTTTAATGACATACTAGAGGCCTTCAATTAACCTTATCAAGAATTATTGAAATTGAAGATATCAAATATCAAACTCTTAAATAAAATAAAAACCTTCCAATTTGGACAAGATGAAAAAAAAATAAAAAGTGTTCAATTGGAATGCTTGAAATTCAAAGAGACAATTTATGTGTTGAATGGTGAGAATAATTCTTTGAAAAGAAAAAATGAAATCCTTTTGACAAAAAAAGAATATGTTGAGTTCCAAAGAGAAATTTTGAAAGTTGATTTTGGAAATTAAAAATTGAGCTTTAACATGCCAAAGACTTGAAGATAGATATGATTGATAGAAAAATGATCATACTAGCAACTTAATGAAGAACGATCAAGTTAATAATGACAAATATTTTATTGTCTATATTGAACCAATGAAATAAAAGTTGATGTTTCGAAATCAAGTGTTGAAATATCTACTAGTAGTGAAAACATGACCGAGGAAAAAATTCTTAAATTGAAAAAGAAGGATGTTGCGCATAAGTTTGTATTGAAGATAAAATCCTGAGGATGTTCATTTTTTTAGAAAAAGAATCAAAATGACTAGTTTTGCTTTAATAGAAAGAGTCTTAGGAAAGTTAAGAAAAGATTTCATGAATCAAAACCTAAGTTTTGGAGATATGTTCATTTTACCTATTATAGTTTACACGGTCATTCTAACCAAACTTGTAGGTATTTAAAAAAGAGATATATGTGAGGTTCAAGAAAAATAGGAGGAAGATTGTGAAGAGAGATCCTATTAGTAAGCTAAGAGGAGAGATAGGTAAGTTGATAAGAAGAGTTAACTTAATGGTCAATAAAAAGAGGAAGGTTATGAGAGTGTTTCCTAAAGATAAAACCATTACACAATTTTAAAGGAATAAGCATAAGAATCCGAAGAGAAATGAGAGATGGATACCTAAGGATGTTAGAGGTATGCTAAGAACGCTGCTAGAAAGAAGATCGAGGTTGATCAATCCCAAATAATGTATGTCAAGAAGCGGTATTTTTGCCTCCTAAGGAACCGGGAGAGGCATCACCCGTCGCTACCTAGATGGTAGTTTTATTAGGGTACCTAGGGTCTCTAAGTTGTAGGCCCCTTTCCTAGGTAGTCTTGGATTCGTATGGGATTGAATCTTTTGGGTGAGTGATTCAAACATATTTGGAATATTTTTCATAGTTTTTGTAAGGAGTTTTCATGCATTAATGTAACTTCATGATTAACTTATATGTGTTATTTCTTGTCTAAATAGCATCATTCATAATTCAAATGGCTAAAAATATTTTCATTTTATTCTTTTTTTGTGATATATTATTAAGTTCCTTGATTTCATTGATTTGATGTGTTAACTTAACTTAATGATGGTCAAAAACATGATTTTTTAACTATTTAGTACAAATGTTGATTATCCCAATGATATGACAGAATTCACATGATAAATCAGAATAGTCAAATTGTGTTGAAATCGTTGGTTGTGATTTCACTTTGCACATGCACTTGCATAGCACTTTAATCATATGATTTTTTATGTGTTTTTCATTCAATTCTTGATTTTGAATCATAATTAAATCTCAATATCTAACTTTCATCATTTGAAACATTTATATTGATCATTTGAGAGTCATGTGTGAAAAATACACTTTACTTAAGGGAGTTTATTGATGAGAATTTATTGAAATGAAAATGGCTACCATTGACGAGATAATGTTGACTTGAACTTAAGTATCACCAAAAAGTGTCTACCAAAGTGTATGTGAAATCCACCTTAGAAAGGTCATATTTTGATGCAAAGAGCAAAGCCAAATGCGAGAAAATTCAAGGCATGAAAAACAAGGTAGGCTTCTAAATATTTTTGTAGTGATAAACTTTCAGTATCAACTTTAAAGCTAAACATCATATGAGGGAGATAAATGGTTAGATTCTACCATTTAAAAGATCTCAAAAGGATATTAATGAAATGATAAACATATGCATAACTGTAATTATTATAACTTGATTTTATGGCTCATGTGATTGGATTGGAATTTTGTATATTTTATTTAGTGCTTCTTCTTCATTTTGAATGTGTTCTTAAACTATGTCAATAATCAAAATTCAATAGAAATTTACGCATCGAATCATGTTTATAAAATATTATGTAATTATGTTCACACCGTATTTGAGTGTCATTTATATACGTGTGTTTGAGTTCTTTGAATTTTTCATTTAAATCAAACTTGTTCTTACAATGTTAAAATGATTTTTTTCTCATTCATACCATATTTTTTAGTTTATAGAGCTTTGGGTTCTATATGAAAAGTCTTTTCTGGAAGATGTCCTTGGATTTATATTCTTGACAAAATCATACGCACAGTTCCATATTGAACTCATATGCATGGAAATTATTCGCACAACGGGGTTTCTAATTGTACATACGGACTTTGTAAAATGTCCAAAAATGGTTTTTAAGCTAATTTAGGCCTCATTTCAAAATCATTTTAATTATCTACATGTCCAGATCAAAACCTAGATGTTTTAGTGATGAAGAGAGAATATTACCCTTGCATATGGGGTTTATGTTCTTTTTTGGAGTTTTTAGCTTAGATTAGAAGTGCCAAACCCTAGTTTTCTATGTTGCTAGTTTTTCTTAGATCGAAATCAAGTAAGTATCCATATTTTAAATTATTTGGGTGATTTAAATATTTTTAGATTTTTTAAGGTAAATCCTTTATTACTAGGTGTTGATTTGTCATTTTGGGATTTGACTTAGGTTTAATTGGTCAATTTAAAGATTTTCACCGTTTACGCTCTTTGGATTTATATCCATTTCATATTGCGTGCACTTTTTTTTACCTTGTTCATTATTATGGGATGTGAAGAGACACTAGCATGTTATAGAACTATCGCACGACCATCGAGTTATCCTTGTGAGCCATCGCCTTCACGAGCGACCCCTACATCACCTTCGAGTGTACTGAGCATTTTGGGTCCTCTCACTTGGACCCCGAGCGCTACCATTATAGTCCTAGAGATGGAATCCTATTATTACTACATTAGTTTTACTAGGGATGTTTCCCCTCTATGGAGTGGTTTTAAGACCCGAGAGAAATGTGGACATGACACATTTTACTAGGACAAAGGAGGGTTTATTCTATCATATGTGGATTCAACATCTTTCTTTATCCCATCCTTTTATCCAACACTCTTCAACTAAAGTTACTCTTGTTTGCGAGTTTACTGTGAATTTGACAGTGTCCTTTGAGGATTCTTACATCCTTTGTGCATCGTGTTGAAATCACCCTGACTGAGGATGTATTAGTTTCCCACCTGAATTGCCCACAAGAGTATCATTATGACTTACAAAAAAAATTGGTTGTGCGAGAGATGGAATTGGATGGAAACATCTTTAAACATGTTTCCTTGAGGAAAAAGTATTTTATACTTCATTATGTGGTTATTTATAACCTTATGGTTCAGAGATGTACACATCGATTTCCCAAATTCTATAGGTTGCCTAAATCATGCATTTGCTATGGGCCAGTCCATAAAATTATTGTTCGTCATTATCGAAGCTATGTGACATGGATAATATGATTCATCCTAGGATGCATTGCCTTATGCAATTATCATCGTGAGTCATCTTTACTCCCTAAGTGCTCCGCGTCTTTACTCAGAGAAGTCTTTTACCCTTTTCGGACCTATCACGAGTGTCAACATAACTCGTTCTATTGGTTAGACTTCTAGGAAGACTCCAGCACCTGTTATAGATCATGAGGATGAGGACATAGGATGAGGACGAGTAAAATGACCTTCCTAAAGACCTATTCCATCTCCATCAACTCATGTTCCATAAGCTAATCAACCCACTAGATATTACCTCAACTACAAGTTTTCTTACATGTGGGAAGCTTTCGATCACCTTAAAATATGAATGATGTCTATGATCGAACATTTCGAGTACAGATTTACTTAGCTCGATCATTCAACAAATCATATATGAATAGGGGTGTGTATGAGTTGAGCTGAGCCGAGCTTAAGGTTTCTCAAGCTTGGTTTGAAAATGTAAACAAGCCTAAAGAGCTTGGTTATTTTATACACCAAAACGGGATTAAACAAGCAATAAATACACCAACATGACCTCAGCATGATCTCCTTGCTTATTTTATACTAATTTCATATGATTTTTATTGATAGATCATACCCTAAGTCAATATCATTAAGATAAGAAGCTTAAATGTATGTTTAAGTTTGACACATTTATTTTAAGAGCTTCTCTCAAATTAACTTTTTTCTGAACGAATACGAGCCGAACTCGAGCAATTTAATTCGTTTTACATTCCTAGATATGGACTTGTATTGCTGTCAATATTCCAATCGTGAATTTATTTTTCTTGTCAACACGAGAGTTATTTTAAAGTTGGATTATGTATAAGAGAGAAAGATGGGTATCACACTCTTGACAAAATCTTGATCCCTTTTCTTTAGACTCTCTCCCACTATTTTTTTTCTTTTAAGTGTTAAGGTTCTACCCACACCACTAAATACTCAGGTTTCCCACTGTTAAGCTATAACCACGAGATGTATAGAGTTGTTGTGGAAGTTTCAAAGGAGACAAATATAGAAGTGTTGTTGGCAGTTTTTATGAGGGAATTCTTGGAGCAAGAAGATATACGTGTGGAAGCATTTTTGGAGTTTCAATTGGAGCTTGTGTGGTGGAGATTTTATGACTTCCTTTAGGACCACCTTTCGAGGTAGAGGAGTCACCCATCTTCACCATCACCACATTGGGGTCATTTAGATGGGTTAATATACTCTTATTTTGTTTGGTACTCTATTTGATAAATAGTGTAGTCTTATTGTTGTTGATTAAGAGTAGGATTACTATGAAATAATGATGGGTCCTTAATAAACTTAAATTAGACATTTTTATGAAATAAAAATGTAAGAAAATATTGTTTGTGTAGTTTTTTAGTAATAAACTGCAATTAGATATTTTTATGGGAAAAAATGTAAGAAAATGCTATTTTTGTGTATTTCTAGAATAAAGAAATAATGGACATTTTTATGGAATGAAAAAGTTAGAAATGTTATTTTAATGTATTTCTAGCAAAAAAAAATGGACATTTTTATGGAATTAAAATATAAGAAAATGTTATTTTTGTGTATTTCTGGCAAAAAGAAATAATTGACAATTTTATGGAATAAAAATGTAAGAAAATTATTTGTGTAGTTTTCTAGTAATAAACTAAAATTAGACATTTTCATGAAATAAGAAAGTGAGAAAATGGTCTTTCATGTAAAGAAAATAATTGACATTTTTATAGAATAAAAATCTAAGAAATATTATTTTGGTGTACTTCTAGAAAAAATAAATAATGGACATTTTTATGAAATAATAATGTAGAATGATGTTAACGTTGTCAAAACATTTATGAAATAAATATTTTTAAGTTTCTTGCAAAATGGAGACTTTCTGAAAATGGACATTTGTCGAGTTTAAAGAAATTAATAAAACGCCGTACTTTACTTGAAATGTACGAAAAATATGGGTCTCCATAAAGTGTGGTGTAAAAGTGAATGGTGGAAGCTAACAGGGTAAAATTTATGATCAGAAGTGAAGTGGGTGTTAAGATGCAATATTTCATAAATAAATTGTGTATTTCAAATATTGAGAAAATGGAACTTTAATATGTAAAAAGCTGTGATTTTATATATTAAAGGTGTTAAAGTAGCAAGTAAAAAAGTGGGGTAATTGTGATGTTGCACAAGTACTAAAATGATTACAAAGGTGTTTAAAATGTAAAGTTGGAGAATTAATAATCATTTTGAGAAATAACACTTGTCAAGGAACTAAATGGCGAGTTTGGCAAATAAAAAGGTTAAATTGGTAATTTACTTAAAGTGAAACATTTTTATGGAGTAAGAATATTAAAGAAGGTCTTTACACTAATCTGTGTGACAATGAATTTAAGTCCTAAAAGCTTAAGTGGTTTTATTATAAATCACGTGTGTGTAGGTAAGGGACTTAAAGAAGAAAAAAAATAATTTTCCAAGTGTTAATGGAAAAATGGATAATTATGTCCGGGTTTTAGCTTTGGCCAGATAAAAGCAAAGAAGTGGATTAATGTGGACATTTGTAAAATATTAAAACACCTAAAAAGGGACTCTGATGACACGGGGATAAAGCAACAAGGGACCGGAGCCTTTGGGTGAAAGGCCTTAAATCGTTGCCTGAGCATATGGTGCACATAGCCGTCTGTGTGGAGCCCGTGTAAGTATGCGATATTGAAAGATTCCGAGAAAAGATAAAGAAATATAAAACATATCAAGAAATGGGTTGTGTGATAAAATTTGTTAATACAACCTAATTCAAATGAATGTAATAAATGTTCTAGTAAAAGTGAAATGGATAAGTAAATGCATAAATATATTAATATTCATAAAGAAATGAAAAGGGTTAAAGGGAGTAAATAAATTGGTGGTTAAGAAACCTAAATGGTTAGACCCATACTTAACACATGAACGTGTTGTGAAAAGTATTTTCAAAGATCAAATAATTATTATCTAACATGGGGATTTTGTGCGTTGAAATTACAATTTTAAATGAATATACTAAAGGGTGTTGGAATGAATAAAAGGGTAAATTCCGGTAAAGGAATGGTTTTAATAAATTGAGTGGAAAGGATTCAAGTGTTGAACCGGTTGTGTTAAACAAAGTGGGAATGGTAAGTATGATTAAAGAAAACCTTAGAAAAGATTAAGGTCAATTAATGTGGACAAGTAAGGTTTTCGAAAATAAATTGATCAATGCATTGGAATGTAAGTTTTTCAAAGGTATACGTATGTAGATATACACATATTTTTGCATGCATGTGGTTGTGGCGTATGAGTGTCTTCCGTTTCTATACTTGTATAAATCCAACTGGGCATAGGCTCACATCCCCACTTTAATACGCTAGGTTGGAAGAAGCTTCGTATTTTTAGAGCGCTATACAGGTAAGTATACTTTTTCATGTTTTACGTTAGTAAATCTTTTTACTTGGACTCCGGGTTGCACCCCAAGGGTACCTCACGTAATTTACCTTGAAACTGGAATCGCATGCTAAACAAGTGAAACGTAGTTAAAATAAAACTAAATTAGCAACATTATATAGGTTATTCTATTACACTTCACACCCAATGCTCGGATCGGATCGGGTTGACTCACAAGTAACCCATAAATCCGGTCCAGGGTGTTACAATTAGAATCAGAGCTCTGTAACCCCCTGAGAAAATTGAGGTGCTACTACGATTAAAACTAAACTAAATCCTAAATAATTAGTATAGAGATCTATATTCCCTAAAATAAATATAATGAATCCAAAATTTACACTTCCAAAATAATTACAATTAAATTCCACTGGAAAATAATACTAAGCTCCCCAAATAAATTTCACTGCCAAGCTGTACAAAAATAAAATCCTCCAAACCTCGTGCTCTAAAATCCTCCAAAAATCCATAGCATCCAAATCCACACTAACCTGCCATTAAAAGAAAAATACGGGGAAGTACACAATATGACAAGAATATATGCTCAAAACAATAACGGTGAATAAAATGCAACAATAAAAATATGAATTGAAGTCCAATGCGACATCCGAGTATTAAACCAATTTAATTTTTTGCTAACACATCAATAGGTCACCGGGCCTCACCTCACATCAACTAAGCTTCGTCAAGCCTCATCCTAGCTATTGGACTTTTGGACTATTGGCGGGTGCCCATTATTCGTGCCATATAAAATATCATGACACCATGCCCATCAACAAATATAATATCTCATTCGATTCAGTATTTTAGATTTCAATAAACGGCATAATATGAAGAATATGAGTACAAATAAATGAGGAACAAACCACTACTTTCGAGATATTTAAGAAGCATATTGCATAAATCCCGTACCTTAAAATCATCACAAGAAACTCATAAGAATCTACCTCAAAATTTTGATCATACCATTGCGTTCCTCTCATGAAAATAATGAAAACTCGTTCTAGCCCAAACTCAAGAAAACACCAAATAAGCCTTCAAATCTTGGACATAAATCTTGGTTTAAATGGGGCTAGTATTCTGTAGATGGAAGAAGATGAAAATAGAGTAGGCTACTAATTTTTTATAAGGAAAAAATGTGTTTTAAAAGTCCTAAACCCGTCACTTTATGTTTATATACCAAAAATAATTCGAGTCCTAATCAAACACAAACACTCGAAAATTTATTACGGATGATCGGACCGTCAAAATTGGCTGAAATTTTAGTATTTTGTAGCTGACGACAACAGAGCTACTTTAAAAAATTCATCTCGATCCGAATTTGAATTTTTTTTATATTTTGTTCCCTCCTTAGGCCGGATCCTCCTCCGATTTTTATACAAAAAGTTCAAATTTCTAAATTTTGATCCCGATTTAAATTCCACTTAAAATCTTATTTTTATATAAACAAATCAACATTTTTACTGCCAAAATTAAATAGATTCCAAAAATTTTATTTTTTTGAATTTTGAATTAATTTTAATTATTATCGAATAAAAATTACGGGGTGTTACATACTTTCCCACTAGCACATGAATTTCATCCTCGACATTGAACGAAACGTAAATGCGCAAAATAAAATAAGGCTCACATATGCCTTCCCAAAAGATACCATGATTAGGCGTCGATATACCCAATGAACAAAGATACAATATATATCCTATATATATATATATATATATATATAACTATGAAAATAACGGTACACCACGCTCTCTCACGAATCATCACTCGATTCTACCTCTAAAAAAATTTCACAATACTAAAGTCCTCAAATCAATTCTAAACATTCTCACATCAAGATTACTAATCCTAACCTCGATACCTACCATGTCCTCAATAAAAACTCCCTATCTCCAACGAAACACATTTAACCCGCATGTTATATTCGAGGGTTATCATATACCTAAGATCTGATACCATTTGTAACACCTCGAAAAAATCGAGGCGCTACTACGATTAAAACCAAACTAAATCCTCAATAATTAGTATAGAGCTTCTATATTCCACAAATAAATATATTGAATCCAAAATTTACACTTCCAAAATAATTACAATGAAATTCCACTAAAAAATAATACTAAGCTCCTAAAATAAATTACACTGACAAGCTATACAAAAATAAAATCCTCCAAATTTCATGCTCTAAAATCCTCCAAAAAACCCATAGCGTCCAAATCCACGCTAACCTGCCGCTAAAAGAAAAATATAGGGAAGTACAAAATATTACGAGAATAGATGCTCAAAACAATAATGGTGAATAAAATGGAACAATTCGAATCTGAATTCAAGTCTATAATGCGACATCCGAGCATTATACAAATTTAATTTTGTGATAATACATCAATAGGTCACCGGGACTCACCTCACCTCACCCAAGTTTCATGAAGCTTTATCCTGACTACTGGACTTTTGGACTATTGGCGGATGACCATTATCCGTGTCATATAAAATTTCATGACACCATGCCCATAAAAAAATACAATATCTCAATCGAATCAATATTTTAGATTCGAGTAAACATCATGATATAAACAATATGAGTATAAATAAAATAGGAACAAATAACTACTCTCGAGAGATTTAAAGAGCATATAGCGTAAACTCCGTACTTTAAATCACCACAAGAAACTCATAAGAATCTAACTCAAAATTCTGATCATAGCACTGCGTTACTCTCGTGAAAACAATCAAAACTTGTTCTAGCCCAAACTTAAGAAAACACCATATAAGCCTTTAAATCTTAGTCTGAAATCTTGGTTTAAATGGGGCTAGAATTTTGTAGATGGAAGAAGATTAAAATTGAGGAGGATACTGATTTTTGAGAAGGCTAAAATGTGTTTAAATCCTAAACCCACTGCTTTATGTTTATATAACAAAAATAATTTGAGTCCTAATCAAACACAAACACCCCAAAATTTATTACGGATGATCGGATAGCCGAAATTGGCTGAAATTTTTGAATGTTGTAGCTGATGGGGAGACGGAGCTACTATAAAAATTCAGCTCGATTGGGGAGTCAAATTTTTATTTTTTTATTTTTTCCCACCTTAGGTCGGATCCTCCCCCGATTTTTCTACAAAAAGTTAAAATTTCCAAATATTAATCCCAAATTAAATTCCACTCAAAACTTTATTTTTATATATACAAATGAATATTTTTACATACCAAAATTATACAGATTCATAAATTTTATTTTTTTGAAATCTAGATTAATTTAAGTTATTACCGAATTAAAATTACGGGGTGTTACAAGCTCTAGGTTCAAGGTTCCTTTCGGGTGTGGCGTGGTGAGGTCGATAGTGGATCTTTCGACGTCGATGTTGGTCTGGGTCAGTCACACCAGTTTAGTGACGGTTGTGGTTTGTGTCCTCAAGGGTAAAGTCAAAGAGTTTAGCACAAGTAAATTAGTGACAAGTGGCATTTGTTCAGGTTAGTGGTATAAATCGCTTCCGCATTTCTGATTAAGTGTGTTAATAATTTATAGGTGTCCATGTAAAGCAATAAGTGGTGACACCGTGGTTCGTAGTTTGAGGCATTTGTGTTCCATCCCTTGTAGACGTAGAGTCTTTGGAGATGTTAATATAATGAGAAATCGCCCGTTGGACAAGTGGCACCAAATTGTGAATAATCAATGGTAGAGATTGATAGTTAGAGGGTCATAATTATGTAATGAAAAATTGTGATTTAAATTATATGTACCCTTGGTTGTAATACATGCGAAAGGTCAATATCGATGTAATGATTAGGTACTTTTGATCATTGGGGTAACACCGTGCTTGATGATAAGGTTAATGAACTTATAAATTGATGTAGGTTAACGCTAGAAAATACGTCCGTCTTAGTTGATAGAGTGTTATCTTAATGAGTGAACACCTTAGTGGTTGTTGGTCAATGAATGTATTTACAAGTGTTAGCTACGTGGAGAGGAGGTGTTTTGTACCTTGGTTGTGGGTTTGAGTTTAGTGTGTCCCCATTCATGTGCCTTGATTATAGTGAGGATTTAATATAATCTTAATGATTGAGGTAACCTAGGCGTGAACCAAGATAATCATGGTGACTTGGTATTGAGTAATTAAGTTGTGATATTCTAGAATAAGAGCTTTTATGACATTGTTAGGGTGGGTCTCCCCTTGGGAATACCCGACGTCCTTTATCCTACAAAAAATCTGAATAGTCTTAATTTAAGAAATTAGTGATCATAGTTTGGCGTTGAGAGATAGGATCCTTTGTTGCATTCGTAGGCTTGTACCTTAGTGTTCATGGGAAATGCTCTACATCCCTTACCTTACTAGAAAATAGATAATTGTGATAAATGGTAGATTGGCACATAGTATGAGGTTTACATAGTAAGGCAATTAAGTTATTGTAGTTAAATGCTCATTAAGGATTAAAAGATATAGGCTTGTGAAATTTTCTTGAAGATTCTTTTAGATATTTATACTAAGGTTTGTCTAATAAGATATAAATGTGGGTGGTAGTCATTCCCTAGTAATAGTGAATCTGAGGTTGTGTACAGTTCATTACAACAAGGATATTATCTCTTTCGAAACCTTGGGATTTATTATTGCATTGAGGTTTATATGATGATGTCCATTTCATAGTGATAAACTCAAAGTCGTGTAGCATAGGTCATGGCATGACTTGTGTTTTCTTGTAATAGGATGTGCAAGATGCTTAAAGAAATAATTGAGTTTGATGTCGTCACCTGTGAGGCATTGGTAATCATTATTGTATTTAAGTTTACATGAGTGATGGTAGACCATTGATGATTTTAGTACAATTAGATCATGTCGATTTGTGGCAATACCTTGGATCTAGTGCTACGACTTTTGTTTATAGATATGTGTAATGATATGACCCTCGAGGATAATTTCAAAATTAGGCTGGTCAGTGCTAGGCGGTGCACCTCGGAGACCTAGAACACGATGAGGTTCATTACGGATTTAAGAAATAGCACTCGGGGTAAAGTGTAAGACTTGATTGTAGCACCTACATATGCTACCTGTATGGTTAGTAGTGACTCTATTGAGGAAAATCATTAGTCATGGGTGATACTTGAAAGAGGAGATGCTAATAGAATTATTAAGGTTTGGCACCACATAGGTAGTGCTAAGAGTGGTAGCAATAGTTCATGAATTGAATGTGTAAGACTATGTGAGTGCTATGTTCACTTGATGATGAGTGATTTCGAAAACTAAGTCTAGTTATCGCAAGTTAAGAATTTTGTAGAGAAGTAACTTCATTTTAAATTAGTATAGTTATGCTTGCCAATGATAGATTGGTAGCATTAGTCCTAAGGAGGGAAGCCTAGCATTTCAGCTTCCCGAGGGAATTAGTTTTGTATTCCGTTCGTCCGGAACGGATGGGTGATTATTGAGTAGAACTTGTCAAGGTTAACAAGCCAAGATAAGGTACATGGCAAGGCTAAAGTGCTTGGCGGATACAGGTAAGAAAATGGGAAACTCTAAGTGCATGTCATAGGTTCATACTTCATGTGGTTCAATTTGTTGTCAAAGGTAAATAATTTTCGTTTGGCATGGCGGTCGTCCAATTCGTAGCATGTATGTGTCGTCATTGATACCGATAAAGGGTAAGTCATTAATCAGTTTGATTCGAGAGTAGTTCTGCATAAGTGCAGTAGTGATGTGGGTTAGGCCGGTTGTGGCTGATGCGTTATGATAAGTGAGTTCACTCTCCATCGGATACCCCTTATTCTACCCTACCTGTGTATATGCGTGATCTCACATTATTGCACATGTTACTTAATTACTTTAGGTTAATGATGTTGCTAGTTAGACAGTCTAATTAGTTTTGACTTGGTCATGTGTCCCGTGGTTGTGGCTTGATAGTATTTGTGAAAATTGGAATATGTTAAAATATTGGGTGATAGTGTTGCACTTGGTTTGGAATTTTGGAAATCTAGGATATGATCATATGTATATATACGCATGTTGTGATACCCAGGGTGACCTTAGGCTAGTATACGAATCTCGTAGGAGATATCATTCAGGAAGAACTATATGATAAGATGATTGTCTTTAAAATCATTGATAGGTATAATGAGAAGTATCTATGTTGTATCAACCTAGACTAGGCATGATCGAATATTATTAGATAAAACATAGGTTCTGAATCCAAAAATAGGAATGATCCATGTTAGTGAATTCATTATTGATGGTGTGGCGATATTTGACAAGTTGCAACCATCTTGAGAATTTATTTAGATGGACGCGTTAGGGGTACTTGAGAACTAGAAATAAGATCTTAGGGTTCGTCGTGATTGGATTAACAATAATGATTGATTAAAGTAAAATCTTTGGGTTTAGACCATAGTGTTGAGGATGCCTTGGATTTGAAACACGTCATTGTTAATTGGAGTATAGTTGCCATGAGCCAAGAATTTTGAGGAAAATGTCCCTAAGGAGGGAACTTTGTAATATCCTGCCCTGATAAATTTATTAAATTATATATAGATCTTTTTTATGAGGAGGAACAAATTACAATTATTGGGATTTTGGGTAACAAATTGGATTATGGAATTATTGATTCTAAAATGATTAAATTAGTTGGGATCTGGTGATCAGACCTCTGTTCTAGCCCATGGCTTTGGCACTGACCAGTCCATGTTGAAACACCTTGTCCCTCACCTCGCTGACGACCATCGTATTATCCTCTATGATAACATGGGTGTTGGTACTACTAACCCAGGCTACTTTGATTTTCAGAGATATTATTCTCTCGAAGGTTACTATTATGATGTTATAGTAATTTTAGAGGAGCTTCATGTAATATCTTGCCTATCTATTGCCCACTCCGCGTCAGCAATGATTGGAGCCATTACCTCTATTGCTCGTTTACCAAAATTTTCATGATTTCTACTTCTCCCATAATTGAGAAGTCATTTGGGGAAAATGTGCGAAGTATCAATGTTGGTCGCTCAAACAACCACGGAGGTCACTCGAACGAGGAGGGAATGTCACTTGAACGACAAGATAGGTCTTTCGAGCGATGCTGAAAGGAATAGTTTTCTCTCTCTCTGTTGTCAAGCTCTCCATCGTGGGTTAGGATTTATGACAGCTGAGCTATACATATATGTATAAATATTAGACAAATTGGTGGACTTGTGCGTAGATTATATCATAGAGAGAAAGGAACATGAACTCTAATCTATACACCATCGTGCTGTCAATATTCCAACCGTGGATTTACTTCTCTTGTCAGCCCTTCAGACTGGAAGATCTGGATTAAACTAGTTAGTGTAAGAGTTATTTTAAAGTTGGATTGTGTATAAGAGAGAGAGATGGCTATCAAACTCTCGATAAAATCTTCATCCCCTTTCCTTAGACTGTCTCTCACTATTTTTTTCTTTCAAGGGTTGAGGTTATACACACACCACTAAATACTCAACTTTCCCACTGTTAAGGTGTAATTACGAGATGTATAGAGTTGCTGTGGGAGTTTTAAAGGAGACATATATAGAAGTGTTGTTGGGATTTTTTATGAGGGTATTCTTTGATCAAGAAGATGTACATGTGGAAGCATTTTTGGAGATTACATTAGATCTTATGTGGTGAGGCTTTTGTGACTTCCTTTAGGGACACCTTTGGAGGTCCATTACCACCACCACCACCACTGATAAGCACCCAAAAGTGTATAATTTATGCCCCGAATAGATGCATTTTAGTCACTCGTTTTAATTAAAAATGACCTTATGTTCGTATTTATCTACATTGTAGGTCAATACGCAGTCGCGGCACTAAATGATGCTAAATCGGCATTAGTGCGACAAAGTAGCGATTAAAAGCATGCATCGAAGAAATCAAAGGATAACGCGAAGTCAAATTTCATATTTGAGCCTACCCGATGTGTTCCGATTTCCCGAACCGTGTCACAAAACCCTAACCTAATCCTAAACTGAGCCCAGGCCATTCACCGAGCCCCGTGTGTGTTGAGTTTGTATCTTTATTATTATTTTTAGATTTTTATTTGAGTTCGTTTTATTTTTAGCATTTAGTTTAGATTTATTTAGAATTTTCTAGGATTTATTTTTTATTTTTCTATTTCTTTATTTTGATTTTGATTTTTATTAATTCTTACTTTTTTTAGGATTAGGATTTTATTTTTTTAGGAAGTTATTTTTAATTTTATTAGATTTTACATTTTTTTAGGACTTAATTTTTTTTTTTACTTTTTATTTCTTCTATTTTTCTTATTTGAGTTTCTTTTATATAGATTAAGATTTTAATTTTAGTTAATTTTAATTTTTTTTCAGTTGTTAGTTTTTTTTAGGTACAAATTAAACACATATTTAACCCACTCACACTTTACTAACCTACATACACCACACCTAAACTACTCTTCACCCACGCCCACCTTCACATACACCCACACACACAAAACCCTCCCACATCATCTTCAACCTCCACCCAACACCTCATTCTCTCTCCTCCATTAACCTCTTACCACCAAAACCCACAAACACCTTCACTACACCCAATCCACTCCCATCATCTTCTTCCCAACATCAAACCCACTTTCTCTCTTATCTCACACCATTAACAACCACCATCACCACCTTTAACCCAACATCCATGTTAAACCCATTTCCGCCAACACCACTCTTCACCACCATTAATCATCAAACCCAATCCACCATATCCGCCCAACCTGCCATCTCGAGCCAGCAAGCCCACGCCGACGACCTCCACCCGGACACTTTCCAACCCGTCCTGCAAACCTGAAAATCCACAAAACCAAACCTCTAACCCGATTTGAACCCAACCCGAATTCAACCAGATCAACCCATTCCCTAGCCTTAATCGATTTCTCACCTGTTAAAACCAAAGCTAAATGCAAATAAGACCAACAAAAGGCCTCATATATTTCTTTTTTTAAATCCCTTGACCTGACCAAACTATATCCCAAAAAAATCTCTTCCAACCAAACAAAAGAAATTGTGGGACTTTAAAAAAGGTTTGGCAAATCACTTTAAAAAAGGACTCATTAGATACGCGCACATTAGACGCACAAAAAAGAGGAGACGCATAGAGAGAGAGCAAGTGTGTATATTATGTACAGTTTAGGGTCATGAAAAAAAAATTAGTTTAGCTTTAGAATAATTTTTAGGTTTAGTTTTTAGTCTTCTTTTTGTAATCAAGTGCTGAAAATTGTGAAGAAGTTGGACGCATGTCAAGACGCATTTCAAGACAAATTTGGGGGGAAAATTGCGTATTGTATTTCTACATTCTCTTTTCAATTTATTTCCTTCTTGACATATTATTTATTATTGTTTATGCACGCATGAGAATGTTTGGCTAAACACCCCATTAAAGGGGTGGGATGCACCGCGAATGAGTTAATTTAATTAATCAATTTCATTAAATGTTATATTTCTAGGTAAATTAATTTTTAATTGTCACCAATTAATTTATGTAACGAGAGTTAGTAAATTAATTGAACAAATTAATGTTTGAATTTAGGAATCGAACTAGAGATGGGTTTTTTCGATATTTAAATATTAATTCGGTATTGAAATTTGAGGATTGATATTGTTTTCGTTAAATTGATTCTAGCGGGTAATTTTCTGAAAATAGTGTAGTCCTAATTTTTCATTGTGTGACATTTTTAAATTAATTTTTTGAAAAAGATTTTATTAAATATATAATTTTAACGAGAGTTAGATTATCGATTTAATATTGTCTCGAAATATTTCAAATTAATAAATTAAGAAATTAAAATAATTGAAAATACAGTGTAATCCCATCTCTTGACCTTCTCACGTATATCACACTCAGTTGCACATTCCTTTTCCGTTGTTTAGTCATAATTTTAATTTTATCATTAATTAAGTATTTTTTCCCTTGAATTTGTTTTAAAAAAATATATATATTTTAAATATAAAAAAATTGGATTGCAAGTTTTCACAATAATTGTTTCACCTTGGAAGTTGGATTGATACTCGTACTTACCAAATACGAGTTATTTTAGATAAGTTTTAAAGGTACTCAAGAGAATTTTGAGAGTGGCTTTTGATAACAACGACCATACGCAAAAAGCTTCATATCACCACCACTTTGGGTTCATTTAGGTGGGTTAATTTACTCTTATTTTATTTGGGACTCTATTTGATAAATAATGTAGTCTTATTTTTGTTGATTAAGTGTAGGATTACTATGAAATAATGATGGGTCCTTAATAAACTAAAATTAGAGATTTTTATGGAATAAAAATGTAAGAAAATACTATTTGTATAGTTTTCTAATAGATTAAAATTAGATATTTTTATGGAAAAAAAATATAAGAAAATAACATTTTTGTGTATTTCTAGCAAAAAGAAACAAAGGACTTTTTTTGGAATAAAAATGTAAGAAAATATAACTTGGGTAGTTTTATAGGAATAAACTGGAATTAGAAATTTTTATGGAATAAAAAATATGAGAAAATGGTATTTCGTGTAAAGGAAATAATGAAAAATTTTATAGAATAAAAATGTAAGGAAATATTATTTTGGTGTATTTCTAGCAAAAAGAAACAATGAACATTTTTATGAAATAACAATGTAGAATGATGTTATTGGTGTCAAAATTTTTAGGAAATAAATATTTTCATGTTTCTTGCAAAATGGAGACTTTAAGAAAATGGACATTTGTCAAGTTTAAATAAATAGATAAAATTTCTTACTTCGCTTGAAATGTATGAAAAATATAAGTCTCCATAACATGTGGTGTAAAAGTGAATAATGGAAGTTAAAGGGGTTAAATTTGTGAATAGAAGTGAAGTGGGTGTTACGATGCAAAATTTCATAAATAAAGTGTGTATTTCAAATGTTGAGAAAATAGAACTTTAATATGTAAAAATGTGTGATTTTATATATTAAAGGTGTTAAAGTAGAACGAAAGAAAGTGGGGTAATTGTGATGTTGCACAAGTGTTAAAATGATTAAGAATATTTTTAAAATGTTTAGTTGGAGGCTTAATAACCATTTTGAGAAATAACACTTGTCGAGTAACTAAATGGCGAGTTTGGTAAAT
Organism: Sambucus nigra; assembly: GCA_949130495.1. Lineage (NCBI taxonomy): Eukaryota > Viridiplantae > Streptophyta > Magnoliopsida > Dipsacales > Adoxaceae > Sambucus > Sambucus nigra. The sequence continues at coordinate 354,736,651 of OX422219.1, read as the reverse complement.
AAAAAGGTTAAATTGGTAATTTACTCAAAGTGGAACATTTTTATGGGGTAAAAATGTTAAAGAAGATATTTACACTAATTTGTGTGAAAATGAATTTAATTCCTAAAAGCGTGAATGGTTTTAGTATAAATCATGTGTGTGTGGGTAAGGGACTTAAAGAAGAAAATAAATAATATTCCAAGTGCTAATGGAAAAACGGACGGTTAAGTCTGGAATTTGACTTCGATCGGGTAAAAGAAAATGTGACACCCCGACTAATTAAATACCGGGTAGCTACTCCTTTATAAAATTAATTCAAAATGTCAAGTTGGCTCAGTTAATAGCATCACTGTCGAAAACATTTTATTATTACTAACCACCTAGTATTTAAAAAGCAAGTTGCCAAATTTTAATCTAAGTCTGATTAACATGCAACAAAAGTAATGAAGAAATAAATAACACCATTCACCATGTTGAAGTAAAATGAATAACCATCACAAATAGAGTAAATAAAGTCTGGAGGAAACTCCTCACTACAAATCCCACAACTGATAAGTAAACTGAAGTAAATAACTAAAAACTGAATACTGAGCAATACATGCTAGAGTCTGAAAACTGAAATGTAAATGATGTCTAATAGAATTGGGCAACATGCCCTACAACTGATAGATAGTAACTCTGGAATCCAAAAGATAGAAGAGTCTACATGCAAATCCCTATAGCTTCCACAAACCAATACAGCTCGTCACCTGAATGAGAATCCTATGCTTGGTGTCCTTGTGGCTGGGCACCTAAAAATGGTTTTACAAGAAAATAGATTTGAAAAGCAAACGGGTCAGAGCCCGAATGTGGAGTTATTTTAAACACCTGCAAGTGCTTTAAAAACATTTAAAACATTAAATGCAAAGTACATGTTAGGACGTACACTCACATAATATCCTCACCTCTCGTCTAACAGTGCACTCCTAACGTAAGTACCCATCTATAACGACACAAACCACTAGCTAAGTGACATCGAATCTAGCTAGACTTATCATAGGGCCTACCATTATTACTTGGTTCTATTAACATATAACGCTCGTAAGTAAGTAGGGGTTTAAGGTAACTCAAGTGTACAATATGCCATATATATACTACTAGCGAACCCATTATGTTTCTCAAAATAATACCGTGATATATATCCACTACATTAACATGAAAGTTCCCATTAAATTAAGCGTATATTATTCACATCATAAATATACGATACAAGCACCCCGAGAACTAAGCTGCGGCGCACACATACTCTGCTATCCATCCCGGTACATCACGTACATAAGGATCACATATTCCGAATCTCTCAGGAATAGTTCTCATATAACAACATCACAAATAATGGAGGCGAACACAGTCACCATCACATGGGTCACGCACATACCTACGCTCCCACGATCAGCGGACTTATTAATATCACAATAAGTCTTTCTATGACCTATGTTCATCAAGGTACCAGTCTAAATCCCCCCCGTAGGCACACAAGGATTAGAGGGTCCTAAGCGAACGCAAACCTCCCGTGATAGCAAGTATGGTAGGTATGTCATACACACAAATACTATATCAATACTAAGTATACACGCATCTTAGTAATCACCGTAGTATAATTGTAATACTCTACATCATTATACCATTTCCAAACTTATATTTTTCAAGTCTCCCGTTAATATAAAGTTAAATTGCCGACACGTCTCACGCCGTAGTCCCTTATCCTTAAAACCTATCTATAATAGATTATTAGGTTCCGATTATTCCCAAATATAGCATCTTTATTCCTAAGGTCTTTACTTCTGCTCTAAACCTTATTTCATCGAATTACACAATTTTGCACTATTAACCCAAACGTTACCTCTCTAACGAATTTCAATAACCTAGAATAATTCCCCGAATTGCACTCTAATTAAAGTCCACTATAATAATCACACCTACTGGTCTTCCTTAAGGGTGAGGGTATTCATAAGTTCTCCAAACATATGCTCCGAGGGTTTCCACCATTAAAATCAAATTAAGAAAAATTTCACTCATTCTGGGAAGGTCGATCGATCGACCTATGAATATCGATCGATCGACTGATGAATGTCGATCGATCGATCGAACAGGTATGGCTACGGACTGCTTCGTTTTGCAGATTTGAAACCATCCCAAAACTAATTTCTAACGTATGATTCTCAGATATAACGTTATAGTAATGCCATATAACAATCCTACAGTATTACTAACGTCCATAAATCAATATTTCGACAACTAAAGGCTACATATGGGTCAATTTTCATCAAAAACCTAGTTTCCAGATTTTTCTCAAGAACATTCATAAACTTCATCTTAAATCCGTTTTTGATATCACAAAAGACAGTAAATCTCTTAGTATGATCGTCCAGTAACATTTTACATGCAACCTATATCCCAAAATTAAACTAATAAGTCCAATTTTATGGGTTTTTCATTTATCTTCCAATAACAATTATAAATCTTCAATTCTCTAACATGGAAAGAACATTTGCTGAAATTAAACATAATTAAACCACTTGCCTTGGTTTGATTTCGGATTTGGTGTTGATTTGGTGAAGAATCTCTGCAGAATTCCTCTCTCTCTCTCCTTCTCCAAGCTTTCTTCTTCCAAAGGTGGCTATGGTGGCTAGGGTTTCCTTTGGGAGAGTTGGAAGACTAAATGATAACCTACGTAGCTTTCTAGGTTAATAAGGGTTGGTTGGGTCAATTCCTTATCAGATTACAACTCTCAATTTTCGTCACTTTTAATTACCCAAAAATACCTAATTACTAAAATACCCTTTAAGTTGCCGGTATGGCCTAAAAATACCCCGGGACCCAAACTATACCCCCGGCTAGTGTTTTCTGACTATCTCGACCCTTCCGGACGCAATGGCGCACTCACAACGACCATACGGATTATAGATTTTAAATTCACTTTTTATTATCAAAATATTATACCGTGACGCGGCGGTCCCACGCGTCTCAACAAAATTTCTAAAATGCCGTATATAAATCTCACGACAAATTTTATAGTACCAAATACATATATAATCATATATGCACATAATCAAATACCAATTCGCATCTCATTAGTATTTATAACCCGGATTAATTTCCAATTAATACGCATTTAATTAATTAATCCCAAAAATAAATATAGCCAAAAGTACGGGGTATTACATACTTCCCCCCTAATAACTGAATTTCGTCCTGAAATTCGAAACTAGAAAGTACCTGCTAAAAATAGCTCTGGATAACGTTCGCGCATCTCATCCTCGCGCTCCCATGTGGACTCCTCAACATTGTGATGTCGCCACTGAACACGCACTAACGGAACTATCTTTGACCGCAGTTTCCTCTCGCTTCGGTCCAGAATAGCAATTGGCCCCTCCTCGTAGGAGCTATCCGGCTGGAGATCAATGTCCTCCATAGCAATGTGAGAATGAGCCAAATTATCTCTAAGGTATTTCCTCAGCGAGGAAATATGGAACACGTCGTGAATCCGATGCAAGTGCTCCGGTAGTCCAAGTCTATACGCAACCGGTCCGATCCGCTCAATAATAGGAAACGGCCCCACATACCTCGGTGCTAACTTCCCCTTCTTCCCGAATCGCATAATCCCCTTCATCGGAGATACCCTGAGCAAAACCTGGTCCCCCACTTGGAACTCCCTGAAAAACCTCTTCGCATCAGCATAACTCTTCTGCCTGTCTTGAGCTACCCGAATGCGACTCCGAATCAACTCAATCCTTGCCGAAGTATCCTGAATCACTTCCGGCCCAAGTAGTTTGTTGTCCCCCACCTCCAACCAACATGCTGGGGAACGACAAGGCCTACCGTACAATGCCTCAAACGGAGCCATGCCAATCGTGAACTGATAGGAGTTGTTGTAAGCAAACTCCACCAGTGGAAGGTACTGCTCCCATCCACCCCCGAAGTCAATAATGCACATGCGTAGCATGTCCTCCAACATCTGATTGGTGCGCTCTGTCTGCCCATCGGTCTGCGGATGATAAGCCGTACTCAACCGCAATTCCGTGCCCATTGCCTCCTGGAAACTCTCCCAAAACCTCGAAACAAATATCTTGTCTCTGTCAGACACGATATCTAGGGGCACACCGTGAAGTCTCACAATCTCTGAAATGAAGAGGTGGGCATACTGTCCCGTAGTGTAGTCAGTCCTTACGGGTAAGAAGTGAGCTACCTTGGACAACCTGTCCACAATTACCCAAACGGAGTCGTGACCCCTCTGCGACGTAGGCAACCCCGTGACAAAATCCATGGATATGCTCTCCCACATCCACACCGGAACCTCCAACGGCTGTAGCAATCCCGCTGGTCTCTGATGATCCACTTTTACAAGCTGACAAGTGGCGCATTTCGAGACAAACTCAGCGATATCTCTCTTCATACCGCTCCACCAATACTGGCGTCTCATGTCTTGATACATTTTGTTCCCTCCGGGATGTACCGCGAACCGTGAGCCGTGCGACTCTGCCATAACATCGTGTCGCAATTCTTCCCCTTCCGGAACTACCAATCTCCCATTGAAGCGCAATCCCCCGTCTGAGCTAACGGTATAAGACTCGGCTCCCTCTGCTAGCAATCGAACTATCTGCTCCTGACAGAACGAGTCATTAGCCTGTGCCCGTACAATCCTCGTGATAATCTGCGGTGTAACGGTCATCACAGACATGAAAGATCGGGCCACTGCATCCTGGTGTCCCAATTCCTTCCACTTAGCTTTCCACACCTCTGCCACCTCCTCTGCTGGCCTGCGGCTCAACGCGTCTGCTACCACGTTAGCCTTACCCGGGTGGTACTGGATGTTGAACTGGTAGTCCTTCACAAATTCAAGCCACCTACGCTGCCGCATATTCAGTTCCTTCTGCGTGAACAGATACTGTAGTGACTTGTGGTCCGTGAACAGCTGAAACTTCTCCCCCAAAAGATAGTGCCTCCAAATCCGTAAGGCAAATACCACTGCTGCCAACTCCAAATCATGTGTGGGGTAATTCTTCTCATGAGGCTTAAGCTTACGGGAAGCATAAGCTATGGCCTGTCTCTCCTGCTGCAATACACCTCCAAGCCCTGGCAAAGACGCGTCGGTGTAAACCAAATACTCAACTCCCGGTCTCGGCAATGCTAACACTGGTGCTGAGGTCACTTGTCCTTCAATTCATCGAATGCCAACTGACAGGCATCACTCCAAATGAACGGCACACCTTTACGAGTAAGATGTGTCAAAGGACCTGCAATCTCTGAGAAACCCCGAATAAACCTCCTGTAGTATCCTGCTAGACCCAAGAAACTACGAATCTCCGTTGGTGTCGTGGGCTGTCCCCACTCCCTCACCGCTGATACCTTCCCTGGATCAACTGATATTCCCTGGTCGGAAATAATGTGACCCAAGAACTGGACCTCCTTCAGCCAAAACCCGCACTTCTCGTATTTTGCATACAGCTCGTTCTGACGAAGTGTCTGCAAAACCTGCCTCAAATGCTCGGCGTGCTCCTCCTCTGTCTGAGAGTAAACCAGAATATCATCAATGAAGATAATGACAAACTGGTCTAGGAAATCTCTGAACACCCTGTTCATCAAGTCCATAAACACTGCTGGAGCGTTGGTCAAGCCGAAAGGCATAACCCGAAATTCATAAGAACCATATCTCGACAAGAACGCAGTCTTCGAGACATCCTCCTCCCTGATACGCAACTGATGGTATCCTGACCTCAAGTCAATCTTCGAGAAGAAAGAAGCTCCTCTCAACTGGTCGAATAAGTCATCGATTCGAGGCAACGGATACTTATTCCATATCGTGACCTTATTCAACTCTCGGTAGTCCACGCACAATCTCAGTGAACCATACCTCTTCTTCACAAACAAAACTGGAGCGCCCCAAGGTGAGGTACTCCTGCGAATAAAACCCTGCCCTAACAGCTGTTCTATCTGATCCCGTAACTCTCGCATCTCAGCTGGAGCCATACGGTACGGTGCACGTGCTATAGGTCTCGTACCCGGTAGCAAATCAATAACGAAGTCTATCTCTCGACTGGGCGGTAAGCCTGGTATCTCCTGAAACACATCTGAATACTCCCTGACAACCGGGATCGAATCTAAAGGAATAACAACATCCTTAGAGGTATCCTCCTCTATGTAATACAGATGAGCGGTCGATCCTCCCTCTGGGCGAGGCATCGCCACTACAAACATCTCTTGCCCCGGAATGGCAAAAACAATGCTCCCGCTGAAGCAATCAATCATGGCCCTATATGCTACGAGCCAATCCATACCGATGATCACATCGTGAACATGCATGTCTAACACTAACATGTCTGCAGGTAATACCAAACCACCAATCTCTACCCCCACTCCCCGGCATATAAAGAAAATAAGTGACCCACTCCCTAATGGTGAGTCGACACACGTCACTGTGCTCTCTGCCGTCGTTAACAATCCTAAAGCTTTCGCGAAGTGTGTAGCTATGAAACAATGTGTAGCACCCGTATCAAATAACACCCGACCCATAGTGCCATGGATAGGAAACGTACCCTCGATCGCGGGCGGTGCCTGTGGAACTGCAGCCTGGTGAACGTTGTAGACACGTCCATACTGTAGCTGCCCCTGCTGAGCTGGGACTGCTGGAATGGGTGGCAAAGCTGCCATCTGTGGCGGTGCAGGAAGAGAGGCGGGAAACATAGGTCTCTGTGGCTCCTGGCGAGCACCCTACTGCTGCTGTTGTGGGGCCCTGCCCCTATCAAGACAATCCTGCTTCTTATGGCCAGTCTTGCCACAAGTAAAGCACTTCCGTGGGAAGTTCCCTCCCCTCTGCCCTGCTGTCCCCGGCCCTGGTGGCCGTTACCGTTCCTCCCTTGGCCCTGCTGGCCCTGATGGAACTGCTGCCCATTCTGCCCCTGCTGGCCCTGATGGCCCTGACGGAAACCTCCCTGTCCCTGCCTGTAGTTCCCTGACCGGAACCTCTTATTATCCCCCTGTTGGGAGCCCTGCTCAGTCTGTCTCTGCCCTTGACCGGTTTGTGCCCCGTTGGCACCCTGTCCTCCAGTCCTGCCCTGATGGCTAGACTCCCCTGACCGCTTGCCCTCGGCCATATGAAAACGGTGGTCCTGGCAGTGTAATAATGCAGCGTTAACCACATCAGAATACGTGGCCAACGATAGGTTCCTTAGCAGATGCTGACGGATCCTCCAATTCAATCCATCGGTGAACTTCTCAATCTTCTTCTTCTCTGTTGGAATCTCGTCTGGAACGATATTCAACAGGTTAGTGAACTCGGCCTCATACTCGGCCACTGTCTTGCCCTCCTATTTCAAACTCATCAGCTTCCTCCTCATCTCGGTATGAACTGCGGACGGAAAGTACTTGCGGTCGAACCGCACCCAGAACTCCTGAATCGTGAGGGTATCCCTCTCTTCCGCGGTGGTAATAGACTCAAACCACTGTAGTGCAGATCCAACTAGCTTGAAAGTAGCTAGTACCTGTTTCTGAACATCAATGCACTCATGCATCCTCAAATGCCTCTGCATGTCTTTCCTCCATTGGCTCGAGACAACCACATCTGAGCTACCTGCAAACTCTGGCGGATGCGCTTTCTGAAAAGCGTCACGTACACGCTCCCAAGCAGACGGGAATGCATTAACCTGTGCTGGCGCGGCAACCGGCGCCTGAGGCGGTGCCTGCTGAATCACGGCAATCGCGGCATTTACCGCTTGGGCTACTATAGCAGCAACCTCAGCGGCGTTCAACATACCCTGAACTGGAGCGGGCTGGGGTTCGGGCGTTGCATTCCTGGGAACTCGTCGTGCACGTCGTGGAGGCATCTGAAATAAGAACAAAGTTTATAAGTTCACGGTTTATAAACTTAAAATAGCTGAAGAACGAAGCATACACAAAAAGAATACAACAGTCCTAAAATATAGGGCTCTATATCAAAGAAAACGTAGCAGAAACATAATAGCCGTACAGATCCTAAAGGACACTAGAACCTGATGCTCTGATACCACCTGTGACACCCCGACTAATTAAATACCGGGTAGCTACTCCTTTATAAAATTAATTCAAAATGCCAAGTTGGCTCAGTTAATAGCATCACTGTCGAAAACATTTTATTATTACTAACCACCTAGTATTTAAAAAGCAAGTTGCCAAATTTTAATTTAAGTCTGATTAACATGCAACAAAAGTAATGAAGAAATAAATAACACCATTCACCATGCTGAAGTAAAATGAATAACCATCACAAATAGAGTAAATAAAGTCTGGAGGAAACTCCTCACTACAAATCCCACAACTGATAAGTAAACTGAAGTAAATAACTAAAAACTGAATACTGAGCAATACATGCTAGAGTCTGAAAACTGAAATGTAAATGATGTCTAATAGAATTGGGCAACATGCCCTACAACTGATAGATAGTAACTCTGGAATCCAAAAGATAGAAGCGTCTACATGCAAATCCCTGTAGCTTCCACAAACCGCTACAGCTCGTCACCTGAATGAGAATCCTATGCTTGGTGTCCTTGTGGCTGGGCACCTAAAATGGTTTTACAAGAAAATAGATTTGAAAAGCAAACGGGTCAGAGCCCGAATGTGGAGTTATTTTAAAAACCTGCAAGTGCTTTAAAAACATTTAAAACATTTAATGCAAAGTACATGTTAGGACGTACACTCACATAATATCCTCACCTCTCGTCTAACAGTGCACTCCTAACGTAAGTACCCATCTATAACGACACAAACCACTAGCTAAGTGACATCGAATCTTGCTAGACTTATCATAGGGCCTACCATTATTACTTGGTTCTATTAACATATAACGCTCGTAAGTAAGTAGGGGTTTAAGGTAACTCAAGTGTACAATATGCCATATATATACTACTAGCGAACCCATTATGTTTCTCAAAATAATACCGTGATATATATCCACTACATTAACATGAAAGTTCCCATTAAATTAAGCGTATATTATTCACATCATAAATATACGATACAAGCACCCCGAGAACTAAGCTGCGGCGCACACATACTCTGCTATCCATCCCGGTACATCACGTACATAAGGATCACATATTCCGAATCTCTCAGGAATAGTTCTCATATAACAACATCACAAATAATGGAGGCGAACACAATCACCATCACATGGGTCACGCACATACCTACGCTCCCACGATCAGCGGACTTATTAATATCACAATAAGTCTTTCTATGACCTATGTTCATCAAGGTACCAGTCTAAATCCCCCCCGTAGGCACACAAGGATTAGAGGGTCCTAAGCGAACGCAAACCTCCCGTGATAGCAAGTATGGTAGGTATGTCATACACACAAATACTATATCAATACTAAGTATACACGCATCTTAGTAATCACCGTAGTATAATTGTAATACTCTACATCATTATACCATTTCCAAACTTATATTTTTCAAGTCTCCCGTTAATATAAAGTTAAATTGCCGACACGTCTCACGCCGTAGTCCCTTATCCTTAAAACCTATCTATAATAGATTATTAGGTTCCGATTATTCCCAAATATAACATCTTTATTCCTAAGGTCTTTACTTCTGCTCTAAACCTTATTTCATCGAATTACACAATTTTGCACTATTAACCCAAACGTTACCTCTCTAACGAATTTCAATAACCTAGAATAATTCCCCGAATTGCACTCTAATTAAAGTCCACTATAATAATCACACCTACTGGTCTTCCTTAAGGGTGAGGGTATTCATAAGTTCTCCAAACATATGCTCCGAGGGTTTCCACCATTAAAATCAAATTAAGGAAAATTTCACTCATTCTAGGAAGGTCGATCGATCGACCTATGAATATCGATCGATCGACTAATGAATGTCGATCGATCGATCGAACAGGTATGGCTACCGACTGCTTCGTTTTGCAGATTTGAAACCATCCCAAAACTAATTTCTAACGTATGATTCTCAGATATAACGTTATAGTAATGCCATATAACAATCCTACAGTATTACTAACGTCCATAAATCAATATTTCGACAACTAAAGGCTACATATGGGTCAATTTTCATCAAAAACCTAGTTTCCAGATTTTTCTCAAGAACATTCATAAACTTCATCTTAAATCCGTTTTTGATATCACAAAAGACAGTAAATCTCTTAGTATGATCGTCCAGTAACATTCTACATGCAACCTATATCCCAAAATTAAACTAATAACTCCAATTTTATGGGGTTTTCATTTATCTTCCAATAACAATTATAAATCTTCAATTCTCTAACATGGAAAGAACATTTGCTGAAATTAAACATAATTAAACCACTTGACTTGGTTTGATTTCGGATTTGGTGTTGATTTGGTGAAGAATCTCTGCAGAATTCCTCTCTCTCTCTCTCTCTCTCCTTCTCCAAGCTTTCTTCTTCCAAAGGTGGCTATGGTGGCTAGGGTTTCCTTTGGGAGAGTTGGAAGACTAAATGATAACCTACGTAGCTTTCTAGGTTAATAAGGTTTGGTTGGGTCAATTCCTTATCAGATTACAACTCTCAATTTTCGTCACTTTTAATTACCCAAAAATACCTAATTACTAAAATACCCTTTAAGTTGCCGGTATGGCCTAAAAATACCCCGGGACCCAAACTATACCCCCGGCTAGTGTTTTCTGACTATCTCGACCCTTCCGGACGCAATGGCGCACTCACAATGACCATACGGATTATAGATTTTAAATTCACTTTTTATTATCAAAATATTATACCGTGACGCGGCGGTCCCACGCGTCTCAACAAAATTTCTAAAATGCCGTATATAAATCTCACGACAAATTTTATAGTACCAAATACATATATAATCATATATGCACATAATCAAATACCAATTCGCATCTCATTAGTATTTATAACCCGGATTAATTTCCAATTAATACGCATTTAATTAATTAATCCCAAAAATAAATATAGCCAAAAGTACGGGGTATTACAGAAAATAAGTGAAATAATGTGGACATTTTTAAAATGTTAAAACACATAAGAAGGGACTCGGATGACACGGGGATAAAGCAAGAAGTACCCATAACCCTTTGGTGAAAGGCCCTATATCACTGGCCTGAGCATATGGTGCATATAGCCATCGGTGTGGAGCTCGTCTAAGTATGCGATATTGAAAGATTCCGAGAAAAGATATAGGAAATATGAAACATACCAAGAAATGGGTTGTGTGGTAAAATGTGTTAATACAACTTAATTTGAATGAATGTAATAAATGTTCCGATAAAAGTAAAATGGATAAGTAAATGCGTAAATCTATTAATGTCCATAAAGAAATTAAAATGGTTAAAGGGAGTAAATAATTGGGTAGTTAAGCAACCTAGATGGTTAGACCCGTACTTAACACAAGAATGTGTTGTGAAATGGATTTTCAAAGATTAAATAAGTATTTTCTAACACGGGGATTGCGTGTGTTGAAATGACAATTTTCAATGAAAATACTAAAGGGTATTGGAATGAAAGGGTAAATTCCGGTAAAGGAATGGTATTAATAAATTAAGTATAAAGGTTTCAAGTGTTGAACCGGGTGAGTTAAACAAAGTAAAATTCCTAAGCACTATTGAAGAAAACATTAATTAAGATTAAGGTTAATTAATCTGAACAAGTATGGTTTTCGAAAATAAATTGATCAATGCATTGGAATGTTTATTTTTCAAAGGAAAAACGTATGTAGATATATACATATTTTTTCATGCATGTGGTAGATATAGACATTTAGACTTTTTATCATGCATGTGGTGGATATATACATAACTAATATCCATCTACTATCTCCATCTCCTATAAATAGCACACAATCCCACTTGAGGGGATATACGAGATAAATACACTTACTTACCACCCATACAGAGAGATACTAGAGAGAACTTTGAGAGGTTGTATCCATTTTTCTGATGATTGAATAATATAATATTGATTTTTCCCGGCATAAATAAAATGCCGAGAAAAGCACTAAAAATGCCGGTAACACTTTTTGCGGCACTTTTGGTGGCATTTTCACAAGTGCGGTAATAGCCACTGTGGTAAAAGAACAACGACATTTTTAAAAATGCCGTGAAAAGTTAGCGGCACTTTTGGCTGCATTTTCACAATTGCAGTAGCCAATGTGGTAAAAGAACAACGGCATTTTGAAAAATGCAGCAAAAAATTTGCGAAATTTTTAAGTTTTTATATTAATGCTGGTAATAACCTTTTAGCAGCATTAGAAAAATGTTGATAATAACCTTTTACAACACCTATTAAATGTTCAACACACTTTTAGTGGAACTAAAAAATGCCGAGAATGATAATAACGGCATTAAACAAAATGTTGATATTATTTTGCTATATATAACTGGGAACAAGTGTTAAAAAACATTTATAAGAAGTATTTATGTGGAAATACATTACCATAACATTAAATTAAGAGGGTAGTAATCAAATTAAAACGCCATTAAATTAAAACCAATAGCATTCATCGTAAATAAACATAATTGTGCTTGAAACAATTATCCATCCACAAAATAAAATGTATCACATGTCCAATAAGAAAAAGCGGGAAAACATGAAGCGAAATAAAATTTTATATAGTGTGCGATCCTTCTTCATCAAAGTCAAACATCCTCTTCGACCTAGAAATAAAAAAGTCGATCGTTAGTCATTGATACTTATTCTTTAGTATTTTAATTAAAAAATTAAAATTAAAAATTAGTACATTAGCAATATGCCACACTACAGTTGAATGATATGCATCTCCAATTATGGACTTGTTTCCATAAAGTCTAGGCAATGGTTCATTTGTTACAAATGTTTTCTCAATGTATACTTCCAAAAAGTCTTCACCCAGTGGCGTTCCCCCTACTTTTGTTGAAGGGTCCTTGATCACAATGAATCCATGTGCCATAACCACTTTTGGAAACCTGAAAGTACTAAGGTCTACAATTTTAGGAAGTGCAGTATTGAGACCCTTTGTCATGGTTGATGGTGCTTCTTCTTCTTCTTTGATGGTTCTTATGAATATGTCATCAACCATATATTTCTGGAATAAATCGACAGAGTTTTATTTATTTTTAAGACATCCTAAAATTTTTTAGACTATATACATCCAAATAAACCAACAACCCAATGTCAAGTATACATAAACTCCCCAAGAAATCGTAGCTATATTATGCCCTTTAAAATCCTTTAAATTAGTAACATACCTTAATTGAAGCAGCATTCGTTTGTTCACTGAAACAAGCAGCAGTCTCGGGGGCAACCAAGTGTTAAGAATTTACAATCTACAAAAAATGAATTATTTCAATCATGAAAACGTAAAATCTTAAATTATGATTTTAAAAAGTAGTTATCTACTTACCTGTTGAGATGGAGCTAAATGTGATTTGATTGTGGACCATTACAGGTTGAAATTGGTTGGTTTCTTCTAATTGTTGCTCGGGTTGCAAAATAGACCTATAAACAGAATAAGAATTTTGATTGATAGGTAAAATGACGTCGTTGATATTTTTTAAGAAAGAAGGGAAGGAACATGGATGATATTTTTGTACCAATGCTTCAGTGGAATCCTTAACGATGGCTGAGCCATCGCTCTTCTCGTATGTTTTGATGCAAACATCAACCAATGACTCGTAAGTCGTTACATATATAAGTTTGATAACATAAAATAATATTCACAATCAAAATATTTTATAAAACATCTTATGAGCAACATTCGCATGACTCTTTCTTTCGAAAATATGTGGTTTTCTTTTTTTCTTACTAGTTCGACGATTTCTTCGACTCGTTTTCTGTTACAAAAGTATATGTTTAACTTGAATTTATACAACTTCACTACTAGTAATACATTCATACCCTTGCCTCACGAGTTCCCCAATACTTAACAAGTTGCGAATGTATAGTTGAATATTTTATGGGCATCTATTAAGTGTTTAGATTTGTATTCTACTTGGTTGACAAAATGTCCAAGAAGTATTTTCATTATCTTAATGACTTTTTGTTGTGGTTTGTTGTAAAAGTCCTTATTTTTTAGCATATAGACACACATGTACCTATTATTTTGAAGTCTCTTGTGCATATGGATTTTATTACACCATTCATTATTTTTATATGTGAAGTAATAATAAAATGGAGACCATCGTTGAAAGCATTTAGAACATGACTATTTTTTTCATTATTTTGTTCTTTATGACGACATTTATTTGCCTAAATAGAATATGATGGAAATAATCAGGATAAAGAATGGCATATTTTTTTTATTTGATTTGCATATTTGTGAAGCTAGAAGGTTTCACGTTCAAATAGGTCCCAAGTTCTTACTTCTTGTTTTTTATTTTGTTTATTGAAGATGTAATGAATGATAATATATTGGCATGCCTTTTGTTTTTATTTTTTGTCCTATATATAATGAATGATAATTTCTTGGAATGCCATTAGACTTTTATATTGAGTGTGGGAGAAATGTTTGTAAGTGAAAGAAAAATTGGATAAGAGTTTTGTCGACATGTATGCATTACGAAATCACTTTGATTGACATCTTATTTTACTTATTGTTTAATATCATGATGATGATGATTGATTGATTTATCTAATATGTATTTATTTCATAAGTTTCATGTTGTTCAACATAAGTTTTATTTTCTGACTTTTAGGAAATAGTCAAGGAATTATCTTTTTTATTTCATGGTTTATCCTCGTGTCTTTTATTAGAATTAAGACTCTAGTGAGTTAACGTGTTGAATAGACTTTGGAATTAGATCTTAGAGGCCGACTCGGATACTTTTGGTTCATTGGGTCAAATTAAGTACAATCACTCCCTTTCTCATTAGCAAGATGTTTAGACTGAACATTATATATTAAAATGAGTACCCTTAGCCTATAGAGACATTTCATAGTTATAACACTGTTCTTCATAAGATTACCGTTGGTCGAGTAATCATAAACGAGAAGAATGAATTGAAGTAAAAGTATCTCATGAAGATTTACTACATGCTCCATATGATGTTTTCTGACAGCGTTAACACTTGCCACTACTTTGCCCTGTCTTTCAGTTCCACGTTCTTGTATGTTATTGGTAAAGTCTTGACTTGGACATGGGTTGTCTCATGTATAGGTCGTTGTGCGATGTGATCACCAGGAAAGGTATGAAGCATCCCCCCTCCATCTTGTATGGTCTTTTCATTCACTGACTACTTAAGAATCAGAATGTCCACATCATTTCAAATGAGAAGAAGGAAAACACTGATAAAATTTTCACCTAAACTTCATTCTATTCGGAGAGGAAGCAGTTTGCACAAGATGAAAATATCCAGGAACTTGACGAAGTTGAAGAAGGTCTCATAGGTGAACAGTGTTCTTCATCCCAATAGAGATCTCGAGATACACCCTCACTGCCTTCGGGAGGATTATGTATCCCCAATGAGCATATTGTTCCTATATCTAATAGGGTTGCACATCATCTCTCAAAAGTTATATCTGGCACTACAACTCGAGTCATTCTAGTAGGCTCAAACATTTTTTGTGTTTAAGTCTCCACATAGATAGAAGCTCTGCATCAATACTTTAGTTTTGACTTATGTTTCTGATTGATGACTTTTGTTTGTTGTCTTTTGATGTTATTTTTTGTTTGGTGACTGTTGATGTAAAAAACTTGATTTGACCTAATTCTTTAATCACAGATAAAAATAAATAAGACAAAAGATTTTTCAAGTGGTTCAGCCTTGAAAGAATGCCCTACGTCCACTGTTTGTGTTATTGCTAACTGTTTGCAGAATTCTCGATAATGAGTTTACCAAGAAATTCCGAGTCCCCTGCTAATGAGGAGGTTACAATGTATTTATAGCCTTGAGGCGGTACAAATGAAAGAATAATACACAGCTGTCCAATAGGCGTATGCGTCTGTGTGATAATAATGAGCATTTAATGCCCAGCCATCCTCATTCATATCCGGATATGAATTCTCTGTACAAGATGCAGCTCGGACCGCCTAAGATGCTTGGACCGCCTAAGTAGCTCGGTATACATGAGTTGCTCGGTACAGTAGAGTTCCTCGGAGAACACTTGTTGCTCGAAGCGTTCTGAGTTGGTCGGGGAGGTTGAGTTCCTCGGAGTCAATGTGTTGTTCAAAAAATGTTTGCGAGTGTCATGTAGATTGACACGTGTCTCCACATAATTGGTCCATATCAGCAGAATAAATTTGGTATCAACAGAAGCCCCCCAATGTTTCGTAATTTGATGTTGAAGAAAAGTATGGAACATTCTACTGCTTAGATTTTCGATTTGTATGGTTTCTAGGAAAGCATTCGTTGTATACAACTCCTTTATAAATGCACAATATCAGTCTTTATAAATATTTTGAATTCCCATAACCGCTTCGTTTTTTATGCCTTTTTCTTCTTTTTAGCCGTCGGATACGCAATCGTCCATCCTGGTAATCATTGCTTTTCTCTATTCCCGAGGTAAAGTATTTAAACACTTCAGAAAATTCGATTGTCTTTTACTTTTTCAAATCTTCATCTTAGAACTTCTTCACTTCTTCTCTATCTTGTGCGTTCGTTTCTTTCATTGTTCATTGTCACCTGATTCATCTTTTTCCTGTAAGATCTTCTTCCTTCTCTTTTATTTCTTTTGTTCATCATGGTTTACCTTGTTGAGTCGCTTGATAAATTTCGTTATGATTTTTCTATTCCTTCCTGGATCATATTGGAAGAGCTTTCTGAACCTTCTGACTATTTTCATTTAACTGAGGGACATTGGTTCCTCAGTCTCTTTGTAGCTAAATGTGGCTTTTCTTTTCCTCCAAATCTCTTATGTTTGGAGTTCTGTCAATTTTTTGATGTTGTTCCTGCGAAAATAGCACCAAACACTTGGAGAATAGTTAATGGAGTTCATAGGTTAAATCAAATTCATGGAACACGTTTAGGAATTCCAGAAATTATGTTTTGTTATAGTAGGGTCGTCAGCGATAGTACTTTTTACTTAAAAACTAGGTTTTTAAATAGGGCTTTAGTTGTCAATCTCCCAGATGCCAATAGGGATTACTTCGAGCATGGGGTTGTTATGAAAAATTGGTAACATGCTCCATTAAATGGAAATGATGTGTATCAGGGTCCTAGATGCCCTCCCTATGGCCATGGGATAGGTTGCTTTTATTTTATTTTATTTTTGAGATTGTGTTTTCTTTGTGTTTGATAAAATGCGTTATTGACATTTTAATTTTTGTTTATTTAAAGTTGATAGCAAAATGAAACCCCCCAAAGAGACTGATGTCAATTTGAAACACTTGAAACTTATCTGGAGTTTGCTCCAAACCGTTGCTGACGAACATATCAGATCAGCCTCATATTTGCTGCAGTACAAAAGCTACACTTCATCTTTTACTGCTCGTCCAATGGTGGGTGACATCGACCCATTACCAACTTTTGAGAGTTCTTCCCCTGAATCATATATTCCCCTTAGTATTAGAATGAAGAGAAGACGAGCTCCTGCCTTCTTTGACAAATCGGACTCTGCCAATATAGAGGCCAAGAAAAATAAATAGGATGTCTCCGAGAAAGGTTGATGCACCCCCTCCAGTTGTTGCTAAGAAGGTTGCCGAGAAGCCCCTAGTGGCTCCGAGAAAGGTTGTTGCTATCTCTCCTCCCAGCGAGGTTATAGTTATATCACTGACCAAGACATCATCCTTGGTTGAGAATGTTCCTGTTCCTACGAGGAGGTTGAAGAAAAGTTCCTCGGACAAATTGGTTGAATCTATTTCTCAGCCTCTAACTGCGGGAAGTGGTGTTCCCACTTTTGTTGCTCCGAGCTCTGCTATGATCTCGGTGAAGTCTTGGATTATCCCCGAGATCCAAGGTATTGAAGACAGTCTTTCTCGGGATAGGGTTACCACCTTGGCAGCTCAACAAATTGCCTCAGTAAGTGTTACTAATCTAAACTTTCATTTTTCCATGTTATGTCTATGCACTGACTTATAATTATTTTCTTTTTCCAGCTGGTAACCTGTTTCAACACTATTCTGAAAAAGGATGAGGCCATCAAAGCCTCGAGCTCCTCGGGAGGTGTAGATGAAGCTTTTTTGGGTCTGACACAGTCCTTAAAGGATTCTCATCAGAAATATGACGAAGATAAGGTTGCCTGGGAGAAGCAACTAAAATCCATCGAGCAAGAGAGAGAGAAAGCCATGGAGGCCTCTCAGGAGTTGGAGATGAAAATGAAAGAATTTGAGAAGAAGAATACTGAGCTTGAGGAAAAGCTCAAAAATACTGGAGATCTTGAGACTAAGCTCAAAACTGCTGAAGAGCAACTTGGCAGACTCCATGAAGCTGATCATTAGAGGCAGGAGCTAGAAAGAAAAATAAAGGCTGCCGAGGAACTTCATACTGAGAGGATTTCCTCAGAGAAGGCAAAGAGAAAACTGGCTGTTAAGAAGTCCTTCAGCACTGGTTGGGACAAGGGTTGGAACAAAGGCCTAGCTGCCATGTCCTCTCAGATGGAATGTGCTAGCCTCAAATTCTTCACGGAAGGATGGATTGCTGCTCTGTAGGAGTTAAAGGTCTCAGAGAGTTCTGAACTTTTTCAGTGCCATGTTCATGGTCCTCCTCCCTCTCCTGAAAAAGAAGAAGAGGACGAAGCTGCCTCAGAAGAGTCTTCGATGATAGTTGGGGATCAGGTTCCTACTGTTGAACTTCACTACGAGAAGCCCCAACCAACCAACATGTCTATCGATCAGCTTTCTCTGCCCTCCGAGCAACCTACCTCTTCGTCCAAGCCTGCCGAGGAAGTCTTAGGAAGCAAGGAGAAGGTGTAGAGTTATTCGGACCTCTCTCTTTGCTTTTTATTTTGTTGTTGAATGTAATTCTGAACCATGTACCTCTTTTTGTGATGTAATAAAATTTGAAGTTTTGGTTGTGCATGTTGACTTTCTTCATCTTGCTCTGCCTTTATCATTTATTAATCCTGTTTATGGCTTCTCTTTGCTAGTTTATGGCCAGGATGGAACTCTTGTCAGCTCACGATACTGAGTTGATGAAAAAATGTAATGAATATTTCAAAGCTGGCCATACAGACTTGGATGAGTCATAAATTTTTGATATCCTGGGCTCAGATGCCTCTGAACGAGCAGTGGAAGCTTACCAATATCTGAAATGCTTACTCGATCGAGCTGTTGCCAATAATGTGGCTTATTACGAGATGATTGAAGATCTCCAGGGTACCATCGAGAAACTTCAGCAACAATACAAGGAATCTTCTGGCCTTTTGCATCATGGGTATGAGAAAAATTATCAGCAACTAAATGTTGACACAGGATATGATAAGTTAGTCGCTGCTTATGATTTTAAGGAGAGGACTTTGAAGACCGAGGTTGAAGAGCATAGGCAGATCGTGAAATTGCAGGAGCAGGAAAACAATAACTTACGAGGAGAGATATCCCAACTGAAATCTGCAGCATCTACCTCGGGAGCCTTGGTCCCTGTCAATGACGAAGGTTTCTCATTTCTGGAGGTTGAAAATGCCAATTTGAGAGACGACTTGGAAACTTTAAAGAGAATTGTACCCTCTACATCTGCTCACGGACGAGCAAGAGTTTCTCGGGGATGAGCAAGAGTTGCTCGGGTTACTATTGAAGAGGTGAGAACTCAAGCATATTTGGAAAATCAAGCAGTTCAGTTGGTTGAGAAGAATAAAGCTCTGGCAGAGATGTCCAAGAAGATTCTGGACCTTAACGAGCAACTTTCCACACAAGGATCCGCCTTGGAGAATAAAGAAATTTTTGTGAAGAATTTCCACGAGCAGTTGGAAAGGTTGACTTACCAATTCCACATACAGCCTAGAGAGCTTTGGATGGATGGCTATAATGAACCCCTCTACCATCTTGATGATCGAATCCAGCAAGCGAATAATGAGGGTTATAAACAAGGATGACTGAATGCACTAGGTGTACTAAAATTAGAGCAGGGCCATTATATATGGGATTATCATAACCATGGATTGCTCGAGTTGCCCGTGACACCTTTTTAACTTGATATGAGCTGGATTCCTGCTTGGGCAATCCTTCAGTGCTTAATCTCAGAAAATCTCGGCGACTACAGTCTTCATTCCAACATTGATATTTCTCGCCCTGAGCATCTGCTTGATCGGCCATCAGTGATGAATGTTCGAATGCTTCGAGATCTGAATTTCATAAATTCCCCTTATGCCTTAGATGATCCTCCTGCTGGAGTAGAACCTGTTTCAAAGGCAAAAGGGAAGAAACCAATAGAATAGGATTTTATGTAATAATATCTACTTTCCACAGCATATGTAATCCTTCTGGTTTTGAATGAAAAATTTTGGTAATACATTTCTCACGTCATTTGTAATTTTACTTAGTATGAATGAAAATTTGTCTTTTGTCATTTCATTTTCTTCTAAATAATTTATAGAATGTTTTTGCTTGTTGGTCGATAAATATATGTATGCTTGTGACATACTGATCTCATTGCAGTGATTTATCAATCTTTAATTCTAAATAATAGAACAACTTACACTTCATGGTATTGCCTAATTTAAACAACCGGAGTTGATTGAAATTGGCTTACCGACCAACTAGGGGGTTGAGATTTTTGTTTTCGACCAACCGGAGTTGGTGAACTTTTATTCCCCGACCAACCGCAGTAGGTGGATTTTATTTTACCGACCAACCGTAGTTGGGGGGATTTATTTTACCGACCAACCGTAGTTGATGGACTGACCAACCGTAGTTGGAGGGATTTTATTTTACCGACCAACCGTAGTTAATGGACCGACCAATCGTAGTTGGAGGGATTTTATTTTATCGACCAACCGTAGTTGATGGCCCGACCAACCGTAGTTGGAGGGATTTTATTTTACGGACCAACCGTAGTTGATGGACCGACCAATCGTAGTTGGAGGGATTTTATTTTACCGACCAACCAAAGTTGATGGACCGACTAACCGCAGTTGGAGGGATTTTATTTTACCGACCAACCGTAGTTGATGGACCGACCAACCGTAGTTGGAGGGATGTATTTTACCGACCAACCATAGTTGGAGGGATTTATTCTGAACTTGATGCGTAGTGTGTAATACTAATACTCTGAAAAAATTTCATCAAAAGGAGAGAATTGGATACAAATTCTTAACACTTTATTCATACTGAAGAGAACTCTATTACATAGAAACTGCTTCTACTGATAATATTTGCGTAGATGTTCTGCATTCCATGCATTCTTAAATTCTTCT
The DNA here is from genome assembly GCA_949130495.1 of Sambucus nigra. NCBI lineage: Eukaryota > Viridiplantae > Streptophyta > Magnoliopsida > Dipsacales > Adoxaceae > Sambucus > Sambucus nigra. The sequence goes on along the minus strand of OX422219.1, from coordinate 354,715,395 downwards.
CCCTCCAAGGTTTCAATCCTGTAGGTTCCTGGACGAATAACTTATGTTACCCTGTAGGTTCCATGCCAGTTAGCTTCCAGTTTATTGTGCTTTTGAATTACTTTTTTTAGCACGTAGTCTCCTTTTTTCAAGTCACATTTCTTTACTCTCTTGTTGTAGAACAGAGCTATTCGTTGCTGGTATGCACCATTCCTGATTGCTACTTATTCTCTAACCTCTTCGAGCATATCTAGATCCAATCGCCTCATCAAGTCACTGACAGGAGAATTGAAATTCAGCACCCTGTGTGTGGGGAGGCCCAGCTCGGTAGGTATAACAGCTTCGCTTCCAAATGCCAGCATGTATGGAGATTCTCATGTTGCTGCTCATGGTGTAGTACGATAAGCCCAAAGTACAAAATGTAGCTCATTGATCCAATTTGCCTTCGCATCATCCAGTCTTTTCTTTAAACCATTCAGGAGCGTTCTGTTCGTCACCTCAGTTTGTCCATTGCTCTGGGGATGGCCTGGTGCAGAGTGGGTTTTCAATATGTTTGACTGATGACAATATGCAGCGAACTCCTCGTTATCAAATTGAGTTCCATGGTCTGTGATGAATGCATGAGGAAGACCATATCTACAAATGATGTTCTTCCATATAAATTGATACACCTTATCATATGTCATATCAATAAGGGGCTCAGCTTCCACCCACTTAGTAAAATAATCCACCGCGACTACGAGATATTTAAATCTTCCCCTGGTCGTTGGAAGTGGCTCGACCAAATCAATTTACCACATGGAAAATGTCCAAGGGGAAGTAATCGGTGTTAACAATGCTTGGGGAGTTCTTCGGATAGAGGAGAAGCATTGACATTTATCACATTTTTTGGCATAGGCTTATATAATCAGCCCTCATTATTTGCCAATAGTATCCTTGCATCATTACTCTTTGCAAAAGCGTCCGACCTGCTATATGAGCTCCACAGGACCCTTCACGGACCTCTTCAATCAAGTCTTTCACCTAGGAAGGGTGCACACCTCTTTGCAGACCTGCTATAATTCCTCGTCTATATAGAATACCATTAGTCAATACATAACGAGCAGCTTTAAACTTCAGTTTCTTGGCTGCGAGTTTGTCGGTTGGTAATTTCCCTTCCTCAATATATGCCCTGATGGGATCCATCCAAGATAGTCCTAAATTAAGGGTAATAAAGTTCATCATCAGATCTTCGTCTATGCTTTGACTAGCCAAGACTTCTATTGGGACTGTTCTTTGTAGCTCGGTGCGTGTGGCTAAAGCTAACCGAGCTAAGGCATCCGCTCTTGCATTCTCCAATCTTGGTATTCTAATTATTTGTACTACCATCAGGCTTGATAAAACCTCCATTGCTTTTGCATGATACCTGATCATTAATTCTCCTTTGGCTGTATATACTCCCAACATTTGATTTACGATCAATTGCGAGTCACTAAATAAGATAACCTGCTCTGCCCCCATGGTTTTTACCAGGCCAAGTCCTGCAATCATAGCTTCATATTCAACCTCATTATTAGAAGCCTTGAATTGGAAGCGCAAAGCATACTCCACATCGACCTCATTCGGGCTGTTCAAAACAATCCCTGTCCCACAGCCTGTTATGCAAGATAAGCCATCCACATATAGAATCCATATAGGTACCTTGTCCTTAAATTTTTGATCGGACAGAAATCCTCGGTGGAATATTTTTTGCTTCCTTTTATCCTCCTCTAGTACTTCTTGCTGCTCGTCGACCATCTCCTCCTGATCGTCAACTGACTTAAGTTGATCAGGGTTCAAATTTGATGATCCTGTAACATCCACAGGTTGGTCGGTATTCAGCTTTTGCTCCTCGAAGGTGTCAGGATAAGTGAATTCTGCGATAAAATCTGCTACTGCTTGCCCTTTAAGTGATGACCTAGGCTCATAAATTATATCATATTCACCAAGTTCTACTGCCCAGTACATCAATCTCCCTGATTTTTCTAGTTTATGAAGAGCTTGCCTCAGTGGCATATCGGTATACACTACTATGGTATGAGCTTGGAAGTAGAACCTCATTCTTCTACTTGCTTCAATCAATGCTAGTGCCAACTTTTCTAGTCTTGGATATCTGATCTCTGTTCCTCGGAAGGCCTTGCTAGTGTAATAAATTGGTTTTTGCACTCCATCCTACATTCTTATCAATGCCGAGCTAACTGCATTTTCTGAAACTGCCAGATACAAGTACAATCTTTCTCCCATCACTGGCCTGGACAACAGTGGGGGTGCTCCAAGTATTTATTTTACTCTTGAAAGGCCTTCTCGCATTCATCATTCCATTCAAATGTTTTTCGAAGTGTTTTGAAGAATGGGAGGCATCTATCAGTTGCTCGTGATACAAATCTATTGAGTGCTGCAACTCGCCCTGTGAGACTTTGCACTTCCTTCTTCGTCATTGGAGATCGTAGCCCCAACAGAGCCTTGATCTTTTCTGGATTTGCTTCAATACCTCATTGGTTGACAATATACCAGAGGAACATGCCTTCTCATACTCCTAATATGCACTTGGTAGGGTTCAACTTCATTTGATATTTATCTAATTGATCAAAGGTTTAACCTAGATCAATTATATGGTCAGCAGCTTTCTTGCTCCTTGTCAGCATATCATTAACATAAACCTCCATATTGTGACTGATTTGCTCTGTAAACAACTTGTTCATCAGCCGCTGATATGTTGCACCTGCATTTTTCAAACCAAAAGGCATAACATTATAACAGTAAGTTTCCCTAGGGGTAATAAAAGAGGTACTCTCCCTGTCTTCAGGTTTCATTTTAATCTGGTTTTAACCAGAATAAGCATCCATGAAGCTCAACAACTCGTGTCCCGAGGTAGCATCGACCAGTTAATCAATTCCGGGCAAAGGAAAATTATCTTTTGGGCATGCCTTGTTGAGGTCGGTGAAGTCTACACACATCCTCCACTTGTTGTTCTTATTCTTCACCATCACCACATTAGCTAACCAGTCTGGATATTTGACATCTTCAATAAAGCAAGCTTTTTGGAGCTTCTCGACCTCCTCTTGTATAGCTTGGTTCTTCTCGGGGATAAACACTCTTCTTCCCTACTTCACAGGTTTGATTTCCTTATTCACATTAAGTTCATGACATAAGAAATTTGGGTCTATTCCTCGCATATCTTCGTTCTCCATGCGAAAGTTCATTTTTTGCTTTTTAGGAAGGCTATCAATTCCTGTTTTAATGGGGTGTCCAACGATGAACCGATTTGAGTTGTTTGTTCTGGGTGTTCGTTGTCCAGAATGACATTTTCAGTAGCTTCCACCACCTGGCCTTTTACGAGCTGCGGCTCGTCTCTAGGATCTAACGTTTCAATTTATGCGCCTTCATCCACTTGATAGGTGGTAGTCTTTTTCCTAGATTCTTCCAGTTCTTCTTGCTCGGTAGATGAATAGTAGCATTCCCGAGCTACTTTTTGGTCACCCTTCACAATTCCTACTCCAAAGTTGGTTAGAAATTTTAGGCATTGATGTACAGTAGATGGTACTGCTTCGAACTTCTTCAATCCTACCCTTCCCATGATGATATTATAAGTTGATTGAACATTCTTATCCATCACAAAAAAGAGCACTCTTTCTGTTCGACAAGCAGGCTATGTACCGATGAACATATCCAATTTGATGGTCCCAAGTGGGAAAACTTTCTCACCATCAAAACCGAGGAGGGGCCTGTGATAAGGCTCCAGCTGAGACAAATTTAAGTTCAAACTATCAAAACGTGGGTAAAACATAATATCTTCCGAGATGCCATTATCCACCAATACTCGTGAAATCACTACTTCTTTCATCCTCATTTTGATCACCAATGGGTCATCATGAGGATACAGCACACCTGCGAGGTCATTCTTAGAAAAATCGATGACCAGTTTATCTTTGTTCACCTTCCTTGGGTGATCTTCTTCAGATTTATCCGTTGAATATACGAACAAGATTGAGCCTCGTTGAGGTAAGCTTTCCTTTCTACAATAAGGTCTCCACCTTTTGCATCTCCACCAGTAATAACATTGCAATCAAATGACCCAAAACGGATAGAAAATACCTCACGTTCTGGCTGTTTTGGTCTTTTGGGGAGATCGGGGTCATCTTGATCATCTTCTCGATTTTCTTCATGATTTCTATACTTATCTTCTTTGGCTCGACGAGGAGATCTAGACCTCTGCCTTGCTCGATCGCCGCTCCTTCCACCACTTCGGCGATCCACATACTTGTTCAATTTTCCCCGCCTGATGAGCTCTTCAATTTCATTCGGAGAGCTATACAGTTTTTGGTTGTATGACCATGATCCTTATGGAACTCACAATATTTGGACTTATCCCTCTTGTCATGATCTGTCTTCATTTTTTCAGGCCATTTTAACTCCTCACTGTTCTTTATCTCTTCCAGAACATGGTTTATGTCTACTTTCAAAGGAGTATAGTTTCCAAATTTCCTCATCTGTTCTAATGCTTGCTTGGCTCTTGACTGCTTATTACCACCATTATTCTTCTGATCCTTCTTCTTAATCTTCTCGGCCTCAACTTTGGTCTCCTTAGTGTCCATGCTCTTCTTTGCAGCCATAGCTTCTTCGGCATTCATGATTTTAGCTGCTTTTGCCATTAATTCTGACATGGTCCTAGGTGTATCTTTGGCCGGAGTATAATACAATTTATTTGGCAACAATCCACCCATCAGAGCAGTGATTGCTGTCTTTTCCTCATAATCAATAACTTCGAGCTTCTCGTTATTGAAACGAGTAATATAATCCCTGGTGCTCTCACCTGCTTTTTGTCTAACACTTAACAAGTGTGCTACTCTCTTAACTGGTTTTGCTCCAAAATAGAAGTTTCCAATAAAGAGCTCGGACAATTGAAAGAAAGTTACAATCTTCCCCCGAGGAAGATTGTTGTACCATATTTGAGCAGATCCAGTGAGAGTTCCTGAAAACGCCTTGCATCGCATCTCATCTGGAACAGCATAGATATCAGCAGCTGCCTGATATTGTTCTATATGGAGAACAAGATCAGTTTTTCTATCATATTTTGGTGTTACCACTGGGGCTTTGAACTTTGATGGTGTGGGAAAATCCACAATTGCTTGGATAAAAGGTGTCCCATGGACAAAAGTTCTTTGTAGAGGATTTTTAGCCTTAGCCATTTCCCCTAGTCTATCCTCCAACCTATGAATAAAGCCCTTCCATGCATCATTTCCCTCCTCGGGCCTGTTGGTTCGAGCAACTGATCGTGTTGAATTTGCCTCTTGGGATCTTTCACGACGAGCAACTGGTCGGGATTGGGCAGAAGCTTCCTTTAAATCATAGAATCGTTGAGAGTTCCTCGACACCATCCTAGGGGGACTTTCATTCCTCCTAAGACCCAAACGATCAAAGGGAGAGACTTTACTCAATCTTTTAAGAGCACTGGTCCTTTTTGGAGATAGAGTGACGTTTTGTTCAGTATCTGTGGCTCGTACTGATGAAGTTCGGCCAGGTTGATAAGAAAAATCATTAGATTTATTAGTGCGATATGAATCGGCATGTCTAGATCGAGATTCCTCTGGGAGTAATGTTCGTCTAGTTCGCGAGGAAGGCAATTTTATATTTCTCTGAATGCTTCGTTGTCCTGACTGGGCAGTTGCTCCACCCTGGATAGTTTGCACGAGTTGTCGCATGGTTTCTTGCATGGCGATCTGGCCCTGAGCTAAATTAGCCATTATTCCAGCCGGATCTTGGACACTTGGAGGAGTGGATGGATTTGGGGGGTTTCCAGCGTTTCAATTACTGGATTCAGGATTATCAACCATTGGAGATGAATTATTTTGGTCAAAAACGATAGTTTCAGTCGTTTTCCCACAGACGGCGCCAATCTGTTGATGTAAATAACTAGATTTGACCTAATTCTTTAATCACAGATAAAAATAAATAAGACAAAATATTTTTAAAGTGGTTCAGCCTTAAAAGAATGGCCTACGTCCACTGTTTGTGTTATTGATGACTGTTTGCAGAATTCTCGATAATGGGTTTACCAATAAATTCCGAGTCCCCTGCTAATAAGGAGGTTACAATGTATTTAAATCCTTGAGGCGGTACAAATGAAAGAATAATACATAGCTGTCCAATAGGCGTATGCGTCTGTGTGATAATAATGAGCATTTAATGCGTAGTCATACTTATTCATATCCGGATATGAATGCTCTGTACGAGATGCAGCTCAGACCGCCTAAGTAGCTCGGTATACATGAGTTTCTCGGTACAGTAGAGTTCCTCGAAGAACACTTATTGCTCGGAGCGTTCTGAGTTGGTCGGGGAGGTTGAGTTCCTCGGAGTCAATGTGTTGTTCAAAAAATGTTTGCGAGTGCCATGTATATTGACACGTGTCTCCACATAATTGGTCCACGTCAGCAGAATAAATTTGGTATCAACAGTGACTTTTGGTTTTTAATGGCCTATATAAAGTCATCATTGTAAAAGGGGTAACAAGCTCTACCCCTCACAAGTGTTCTGTTGTAAACATTCAAGATATTATAATGAATAGTGGGAACAACACCCACCATCACTGTAGGTCATTAAAGGCATAATCATGTATAAATTTTTTGGAGTTGTGTGACTTTCGCTTTCATTATTCTCTATGATTATTGTGTGGTGGTCGTTTTCATCATTAATGATTGACGAAGAAAAAAAATTATGGCTAGTTGAAGTTGACTTTGAATTACTTGTAAATTGTGATTCATTGTATTAGAGTATGGATTCACTTACTTAATTGTTTTGCCAATAGCTAAACCATTATATATCAAATCATATAGATATTTAAGGTGATTTATACATGCAATTTGATGCCATGTTGAAGATTTGATTTTGGAAAATATTGAGCAAAACTTTCCCGCAGAAAGAATCATAGAAACACATTAAAACTTAACTTTTCGATGCAAGTTCTTCAATGATGATACCCAATTCCCATGCTTCTCAAATATCTCGTATGCATGATGAGCATATTGTTCCTAGCGATCAAGTCTCTCCATTTGATGCACGCTTAATGCAGCTGCACAGAATTCTTCAAAATCCATCCCTCTGTACTGCAGTGCATTCAACTGTCATAGAAATGAAAATTGAAAAGAAGTAATTTACAAGCTGTAACGTTGTTATTATAAAACCAAGGAAAAGAGACACAATCCGTGGTTGGGTTACTACCGAGGTAAGAAAATCAGGGATCTGAAACTCCTTCATCGCATCTATTGCATGTTTCATCAGAACCTATTCAGAACCAGGTGAAGGCAAAACACATTTTTCACTATGCAGTCAAATAATTCATGCAAAAGAAAAGAAGGAAAAAGGGGGATAACTCCATAATAAGAAGATTGAAATGAATAAAAGAAACCCACCATTCTAATGATCTCCAATGTTATGCTTCCGTTTTTGTTTGGATCCAATATAGTGAATTTTATCCTTCAGATAGGTGAGATCATATGCAGCGAATTTCTTAGACAATGCCTGTCAAGAGTTGTAGTACATTGGAAAGGCAAAAGTTAATCACGTTAAATCAATACATTATTAAACCTTCAAAGAGGAATATATTCCAATTCAAAGAACAAGAACATCATGAGAGAATTGACATTCAACAAAACAATAAAATAAAATTTTAAAACTTGGCAAGAGTTAGAATTTCAGATTTAAACTTTAATTACTAATCAATTATCAAGGTGAAGTTTCAACTGTTATGAGCCAATCGTAGTGTAATGAAGGAAATTTAGACTCGTTGTGAAAGAACACGTGTAAATGTAATCATAAAGTGGAAGTGTACAATTATTTCAGAGTTTTTAACTAGCTAAAGCAAAAATGAATGTTTGAGACTTGCTTTCACGATAAGACTTGAGGTTACTTTGTTCTAACCTCACCCGCAAGCAGGCCACATGGAAGTTCACTGAGTACGAAAAAGGGAAGCGCGTCGACACCAATTGAAGAGTTCTCCCATAAACGTTGGAGTCTTTTAGCTCACCAAGAAGAAACTTTCATCCAACAGAAAACTGTGGATGCTCAATGCTATGCATCTAGCAAGAAGGATGCCATACCTCCTTGTACAAAAAGACATGATGTTTAATCATATTATCTTCCACTCACATCTTGTATAGATGGGACCGCCAACAAATGTTGGGTTCCCATTCAGAACAGGTCTTTTAGTTACTTATTGAGTTCGATGCTTGATATTCATGGAGTTTATCACGAAGAATTCTATGAATATGTGGAGTTTTGGAAGTCATATCTTAGAAACTATTGGTCATTGCTTACACGGTTGATTTTCTCTAATTTTTCGAAGTCACTAGGTGATGAAGATCCATTACTACCTTAGGAAAATAATGTTAAAGACGTGAATTGTAACCAGAAAACTCTAAAAGAAAACCACGGTTGAGAAAAACCCAAATTCCCAAATTCAAAACAACATGAGAGATTGCTTGTTTCAAGAACATCACCCAAAACTAAATATCACAAGGATTGCCTCCCAATGAAAGACCTAAAAAACTCGAAGACCTATCACCAATCTCACCTCAACCCCTACCACTTCACTACCCTCGAAATTAAATCTTGCAATCGCAATGTTTCTAATGTAAAATTTTAAACCTGAAATCATAAAAAAAAAAACGCAGCAATGTTAACCCATTTACAGGATATGTTTGATCTCCCAAAGTGAAAAAATAGTAAATGGTAATAAGCACGAGGGAATATGGCAATAAAAGCATGTTCTCATATCATATAAGTGGTCAAAATTCAACTAAATAATAAGTAGGGAATGTAATTATATCATTAATGAATTCAAGTAAAACTTCAACATCAAGCAGGATCAAAAAAATTATTCATCATGTATGCTAATAGATTAGAAAATTAGTGCAGAATAATAGACAACTATAAGCAATCAAAAGCTCGATGTATTTTTCGAAAAACACAAAGAACCCATCATTCCCAATTTTTTCCATTTCCAGGGAAGGAGGAAACCCCCTCTTCATCCTTCCTATGTACTCCTCGCTTGTCATTTTGTTTTTATCTCTCACAATCAATAGGGTCATATCCAAACACGATGGTTATCATCTTCAAATACTAGGATGATTGTGTTTACCCTAAGGACGTGGAAGAAATGTGGATGGATCCTCAAGTGAAAGGCGAATGGATTAATACGGAAAAACGAGAGGATCGGAAGTTCACCTGTCATGTGATCCTCATGATCAACCCTTATTTACATAAGTTGAGATGAAGGTTGTACCTAGGATTATCATCAATAGATATTTTGTTTCACGAATAGATTTAGATATGGTTTGTGCTATTGCCGAACTTGAAAGTGATAGACAACCCCTTGATACAAGGTATAACAAAAAAATTAAAGAGATTACCAAGGGGATTATACAAATCTTACCAAAAACTGTAGTGTGGCTAGTCAGAGAGTTGGGTCACCAGACATATGAAGTTCTTGGGGATTCAAAGATTCTGTACAAGCCTTTTGTAAACGTATATCTTGGTGCTGCCTATCTCAAGTGGTTGTCAAATTATGATCATAGAGAAATAAGTGAAGAGTTCATAGCGCGTTCTTATAAAGGGGGTGCGAAGAAGGCTACTCGAAGATCAACATTGGCATATTGGATATTGTATCTTTCAGTGCGTTCTTATACATATGTTCTTTAAGTATATTTAATGAGTAATGTTGAGAGGTTGATTATATATATATATATATATATAGACACACACACACAGAGACATAAAGAGCATGCTCTCTGGGGACTACATTTGCATATCACTTATGGGTTTTAATTGCAGTTTTCAGACTCGATTTTTTGGTTAGCATGTCATAGGATTTTTTTCACAGTATGTAATTTTACTATTGTCCCTTATAAATCATATGATTTATTTTTCTTTAAAATTTTTAGGAATACTAAATCAATGATAACATTCAGTTGGAGGAAATTGAGAAATGTACGTATAGATGCTACAGTGGAACCTAAAATAAGTCGTAATTGCAAATATATTCGTCATCTCCATCTACAAGGTGCAATAGAAGACTACATAACATTGAGTATTGGTAAAGGGATTCCCCTAATCAAGCGTTTATGTTTCCACCATTTTTGTGATGTATAATATATTGAATTGTACCATAAAACGAATATAGTTGAACATGTGTAATGTGCGTATATACATGTATAGGATTTCCCTTATCTCTATTTCTTTAATCTATATAGTTTAGCATGATATAGACCATATCTTAGAACTGTGATGTAAGTTTCTGTATTTGCAGCAGCTAAACAACTAAAATCGGTATAATATTGTATAATCTCAGTGACCAAGCCATTTCCATCACAATGAGGTGTTTTCTGGACATTTGAAAAGAATGCTTCTAGAACTTACTCATCTGCATATACTTCTATATATGTAGTGAATGGCAAAAATCATTTCTATTATAAAATCGATTAGTGTAAGGAATTATATACATGGAATATATAGGTAGTCTTGATATTATTTGGCAAAATCGAGCTTAAACAAAGGGAGCAATGTATGGAAAAGTTATCAAAGAATTCTTGTTGAGTTGTGTAGTTATATTTCATGTTGAACATACGTCTGTAGTCTTATCTATTAATCGACTTAAACAAAGAATAGAATACATTGCAAACCAATTCACTTAAGGAAGAAAGTAAAAACACCTAAAAAACTAAAGTAGGATATTAAACGGAAAAAAAAATTAGTATGGTGATAACTTAGTTGAAACGTGTCAAAATCCCAATAGAGATGCTTCACTAAACATACACAATAGAGAAACTATTTCTTCCTATGTAAGGGATTTTAATTTACTAAATAATGCTGGATGAACTCAAATTATGGAACATATTTGGATTATGGTACTTCCTACCATAACTGTTTTCTATAAAGATATGGACATGTCCAAATAAGCTTTCATCTAGTATCTCTCTAAATACATAACTTAGTTGAAGAACATGGGATTTTTAACACTACTTTAATAGGGGATTTCATTACAACACAATGATCTTCAGTTTTTTCCTTTTAGATCAGTTAACCGCAATAAAAGGGTAAAGAAATCAAGGATTTAGGGAAGACAGAGAAAGTGGATAAAAGTAAACACACAAAATGTACAGAGGGCTAGAAGTATAATATGTAGAGAGAGTTAGTAGATGACACATTGGGGATTTTTAGGAGAAGCCACATTTTATATATATATGTCCTGAGATATTAGGTTTCATTATAAAATAAAAAATTGATGCAAATTTCTCCCTATATTTGAATGTTTTGAAGCTTGGAGCAGAGCTTAAATACCCTAATTCTCCAAAATAGGGGTGATCTTCAGTCTCCACCTAATTTTATCACGAAATGCAAATCAATATTTAGCATATATGTATTGAAAAACCAAAATCAACCAAATAACATTACGCATTCATAAATCCATGGCCCAAAAAAAATTGATTCAAGAGAAAACAATAAACAACTAAAAAGATGTGGACAGAATACTAAATGCAAAAGTGCAAGATGCCAATCCAAAGCTTTAGAGAAAGTAGTGAGTGGTTTTGAAATTTTTTAATGATAATCGATACACTTACCTTGAGATCTTTGAGTATGAAATACCCTCTCCAGCAACTATAAGAGGAATGTTGTTCCAACATTGAAAAATATCTACGAAATCAAGAAAGGTAAAATTTAATTAGACCAATCTGGGATGTTCAAGAATGTTTTTTTAACACAATCAAATTAATCACTAGTATAATCCAACCTCTATGGCTTACATTAAGTAGAGAGGAAATATATTTGGCAAATCATGCAGAGATGAGGTTTTATTGATCTTAAGCTACATGATTGTGAGAGCAACAAGTGATGCTAATGAAATGGTCCTACATACTAATGAACATACAAATTTGAAAGATATATGCCTTGTTGCTTCCTTATTGAAGTTAACGATCATTTCATTGTTACAAGGTGTTCAATGTTTGGGGCATAGTGGTAATTTGGGTTGTCGGAAACCATTGCATAAATTTTGTTTGTGCAAGGAATATGATTCTATTGCGGCTATTTTATGCAATTTCAGATGATTTAATGTCAGTCTACCAATCCAAAAGTCTTTTCGTGATAATATGGGAACTCAGCCAGAGGAGCACAAGGGGTCCAATGTAATGCTTTTGCACTTTTTAGGCTTGCTTCAATTGATTATCATTAGTGGGTTTGACTTCTTAGTGAAGGGAGGCTTATCGATCACCATGGAATTGATGAATCTATTTGTTTATCAAGAGGGTAATGATTGGAACTCTCTCCAGATAATTTACCTCTTGCCGATGTCCAAAAGGATGTGTTGGATCGCAAATCTAGGGTGGTCGCTTTAAAATTTTAGAAAATACAGACTTTATACTTGAGTTCAAGCAAGTGTACAAGAATGGAATATGGGAATGATGAAATTCACTAAGTGCCTCAAGTACAGATAAAATGGAGCATGTTAACAGTATAGAAGAGGAAATGTGTAGTGGGGAGATTTTCCTAAATAGCTTCTTAGAAAAGCCAAATTCATCTAAGGTGGATGACTTATCCGATTTCATTCAATGCAATCAGGGGAAAGATTATTCTGGGTGGTTGAACGGTCGACAAAAATATCAAAAGTGGATTGGCATGATATCAGCCTCATTATTGCCTTCTCTAAAGTACTTGTATTATCCTGGAGCTACATGTAGAAACTAGAACGATGACAGAAGATTTAGGCTATAAACACCCAAAAATAGGTATAATTTGTCTCTTCTCATTCTGCGTCAACTATAGTAACAGAGTCAAACCAGGATTAGCACGGATCCGATTTTGTCACCCCTTATTCCCTACTTAGTCTACCTTGATTCTTGTTCTAAATCTGGCAACAAGTTCATAGCCCTGACTGTTAAAACTATAGGCTCCACTCCAACTACCTTGTTGCATTAGGATAAGGTGCCTTATATTATGTAGAAAAAAATACCCTTATTCTTCTTAAAGATTGGCTGAAGGACAAGCTAAAGTATCCCCATGTTCTTTTTGAAGGAGTAGTTAGAGGACAAGCCAAGGTTACCCTAGTTCTTCTTAAAGGAGTAATTGCAGCACAAGGCAAAGTCATACCTTATTTATTTTTTCTGATTACATCATAATATATACATGACACATAGACAACTCTTTATTTGTTATATTCATTAAAACCAATAATGCTACATAATATACATGTGACACAAGCATATTAGCATATGTTTGACACGTATTTGAATATACGTGATGCACAACATAATTATATTGTGAAACCTGTGTGTGTATATATATATATATATATATATATATATATATATACTCTATATATTGTTACAATTCCAATATATCTATATGAAAAAGGCGGGAGAGAGGACATAAAAAAAGGTAAGTCGGGCTCAGGTTAAGTGTGTGTCAGGACACTCCATAGCAAAAGAAGATAAAAAGGTAAATAAAAGTAATATAAAGAGACACATAGAGATAGAGTAAGGATGGTTTGATCATCGTACAAAGGTACATGTGAGGGAAAATAAAGGAAACAGTTATGACTAGAGAGGCAAAGCAAGAAGGAGGTTGGATGGGTGCCTAATTACAACATTATAAAGGAACAAGGACCTGGAATGCTTCGCCCCAAGTTAAGAGTCCTCATTTTAAAATAAATTTTTTTAAGAACATATTGACTTCAACAAAATAAATGGCCAAAACTAAAACTTACTTGAATATCGTGCAATTTGGAATATTGGTTTCAAAGTGGGAGTTAATTTGGACGTCCCAAAACTGAAAGTAGGACTCCTAATCTAAGGCGCGTGTGTGTGTGTGGGGGGGGGGGGGGGGGATATAACTTCATTTTTTTTTACTTTGCGCCCCTGAGATATTGGTATAGTTAAACATATCCCCCCACATTTCAAATAATTAGACTTAACCCCCCCATGCATAAGGTACAAGCTAAATGATGCACAAGCGGGGGATGATTCTAATTATTGAGAAGCCGGGGGGGGGGGGGGGGGGGGGAACTATAAATTCTTAATGATGCAAATAATGTGTGAATCAACCTTTAATAGAATACATTATGCTTAATAATTAGTATACATTCAAAAGGTAGAAAACAACAAAAAAGAGGACAATGCTCACTCACTTACCACAGTAGGATTTCTGGAGAATCCTTGGAATCATTAGAGATATACAATTTCTAAGAGATTTTGCCATTTATCTTGATCGAGCTTTCAAACAATCTTGTTGTTTCTAAAGGACAAGAAGATCAATCAGGTCTTGTTTCACACTAGTAGAGACCGAAATAGTTGATGAATAGATTTGGTGAGGGTGTTTACATTTTGTTTAATTGGTGGTAAAGATGAGCACGAGCATATGATTTTGGAGTGTGAATAACTCTAAAAAGGAGTTTGGAAATTATATGATCATAAACAATGATGTCATTTGCAACAAATAACCAAAACTCATTACCGAGTACAAAAAAATGTCTTAAAGTAATAAGAATCAAATAAATCTAATACAATATTATGTCATAATTCTATTAATGGTGATGATGAGGGAGTATTGTTGCAATGTTCAAGTGTTGTTATAAAGAAAATTCTCTTATAAAATCTAACTATAAAAAGGCGTCGTAAGAAAATTTCATAAAAAAAGGCTTCAATAACAATACCACATAATACATTATGGATCCAAGAGGCAAGACTCAAATTTTGTAATTACATAATTAGAGAAATAAATGCAACCTTTACAGAAGGTTTTGATGTTAATTTCATTTGTTTGAATCCCCCAATACTGCATATGTTGGGTTCATAGTTTCATAAAGCCTCATTGTGGCACATTTATAAAAAAGATCTTAAGGCTGGAAGGATGAAGAGCACATAAAATTCTATTATTAACACAATGAAAATACACATCACTACAACCCAAACGAATAAATAAAAACAAAATTTTATAAACATATTGTTGTCAATTCCACTATTCTCGAATCCTAATAATTTTAGTTACCAACAAAATTTGTCTAGAAATAAGAAAAAAATAATAAATTGAAAAAAAAAACAAATAAGATGAAAAGTGATAATAAAACCATCAAAAAAGTGAAAAAAAATGTCAAAACTTACTATTTGCAACTCCCACATCTTTAACGCAAAATTATGTGACCAACCATAATAGTCTTTTCTCCTTGGTTTAAAACTAATAGAAAGTAGTGTTGATTATGCTATTTATTAGACAATATTGGTATCGGGTTGAATTGAGTGTAAAATTGTATATTATGTTAGTTGTGTCATGTTTTAGAAGCAAAATGTTCATATTCGATAAAAATAAACAATTTATTACTTCCCATCCGTGTCTAATCGTTCTGTAATGTTGGTGGGATGGAGGGAAAGTATACTATGAGGTTAAGATAATATGAAGTATATTTCTTCGGAACACAATAGGTCATTGATATTCCACATAATTATCATACAAATCACAATAGGATTTCTCAAACTATTTTTTAATCACATCATTGTTAGCGAGACTTGATAAATCACACACACACACACATACATACACACAGATATATATATATATATATATATATATATATATATATATACACAGAATCTTTCCTTCCATTTGGAAATGGAGGATTTCATATCTTTGTTGGAACTTATTGGGAATGTTCATCTTGAAAGTAAGGTCGGAGATAAAAGAATGTGGAAGATAAACAAACAAAGCTTAGCCCATAAATCTACTTGAATTCCTTTGCAATAATCTACCTTTTCCAATTTTTCCCACTTTCTTAAGCTTGTACAGACTTTGTTATTGTTTTCGATTTTTTTATACAAAAAAACAAATGTAACTATAATGTGGATAATTAAACTAAAGTTACTAAACAAATAATAAGAAAAATAAAATAAAATCAAACAATGTGACACAGAGTATCTCCCAGCACCGTATGTAATCACAAGGCGTAATTCCCCAATCATTCCTATCAAAACACTCAAAAACCCTGTAAGCCCAAACATAACAATATTTCAAACAAGAAAAACTAAGACGAATCAATCAATGATTAATACCAATAAGATATACCTTACAAAATAAATCAGTAACATATGCTTGAGAATCACTAACTACAGCCTTGGGGGTTGAACACATATGACCACCACGATTCCCTTTCGTACTATTCGTGAGAAATTTCTGTATATACTAATTTCATTCTTAGTGAATCCTTTTTCTTATAGCCCGATTTCTGTATTCCATCAATTGCAGCGAAGAGAAGAGGAAATTGGTAACAGTAAGAAGGCATGAGTGATTATGACAATTTTCATATTCCTGAAATCCAAACTTCTAGAAAAGAAGTAGGAGTGGATAATCTCTTTGGGAAAAGAGAGACAAAAGAGACCAGGGAAGTTGGGAGGGACGGAGATGGAGCCAGGAGCTGGGGGAATATTGAGATAGGTTTCCCAACGTGTTGCCCTCTAAAATGTCAAAAAGAATAAGAGCCGTGAAATAAAAACCCGCCAATTTACATTAAAATTTTATAATTATCCTCAAAAATGCTAATATGCTGTAAATTTACGGTACTTTTGTCGGTATTACTTTTAAAATATCGTAAATTTTTAACACTCAAATAAAAATGTCATAATTTTTCAGCACTTATAAATAAATGTCCGTAAAAGTTCTCTTTTCAGTATTTATAAATAATGTCGAGAAATAAGTGTCGGGAAAGATCCTTTTTCTTGTAGTGATATACCCACGCAATACTTGTGGGCATAGGCATCATATTGGCCGAACCACATTAATCTCTTATGTCTATCTCAATTTATCATCTCTCTCTTTAATCTAGCTCATTAATCTCTTTATCTGTTATTGATCATCATTGGTATTAATCAGCTAACACTCATAATTCAACATACCAATTTTAGGCGATAAAAGATTGGCATCATCTGTAGGAATACACTGATAAGCCATTTGTTGTTTCCCATCATTTTTTATCCATAAACCCTTGATCTATGTCTGTTCACATACCACTTTGTAATTCCTAAAAATTGGAGAAAATCCAGAGAGTAGTCATGCAAATGAAACAATTCCACCCTCCACCCCTGTGGGAATGAGGAGCATAAAAGGAATACTAATGAACCTGGCCAGGGCCAGGAAGTGATGTAAGAAAGTGTGAAGCAATTGATGTAGATGCTTTAAACTGGGCAAGTCAGACCTGGAGGAGAACCAATCATCCAAGTAGGAGTGAACATCTAGATAGTAGGGAAGAAATGCTACCTCTTTCCCCTTATCAAGAAAAATAATAGGCTTACGATGACTGGATCGTAGAAAATGCATGGATGTTGAGATTCGATTCACAAGAGGCAGGAAGCATGTCAAGGTACTTCAAATCATAAGATGAAAGTACCATTTGAGGGCCACCCCATACCTTAGAACCATTGGTTTTGATGATGAACAAACCTTCTCCAAACAGAGGCCGAGCATGTTAGAAAGGTTGAGAAGGGGTTTTGCGTTTGATTATTTAGGTATGTGAGCAGTGAGGGGGTAATATAATAGAGAGACCATAAGGACTTTACAGCACAAGGAAGAATCAAGAAAGTTTGTCACCAAAGGAATCCAATTTTTTTCCAGACCTGGGAGAGTTTCATGAGGGTTGGCACAAGCCTAACAGACTTCTAATAAAGAGAGTTCGACTAAAAGGCATGGTCGACCAGGAAAATCCATTCCATCCATGGCCGAGAAGTATGACTAGCCCTAGAAGGGGTCGATTCAATTTTTAGAAGATTGTCTAGGGGAAATTGACAGATCAAAATATTCTTTGCACAGAGATTTTATGAATGGCTGTCCATTCACCATGTCGATTATGGGTTATCCCACACCCACGAAGTTCAAGTCACCAGTAGTGATGTCAAATTATGATGGCAAAACTGATCTAGTGTTGCACCTAGAATAATATCAGGAGACGAAATATATTTGTTCTATCCCAGATAAGATGAGTTGTCGGGCATTCTCCACAATAATCATGCTATCTGCATATATCTAGTACCATAGCCTACCACGAGGACATGTTTTAAACGTCCAACAGCTCGTCGATCTATGGTCGATCTCTTCATCAGTAACTTTTTCTTTGGAACCAAACTCGAGAAAAAGGGTGTCCTATCTGTTGAATATATGATAGAAGGCCGAAGAGACAACTTGGGAGTTCATCACTTCTTTTAATAGCAAATATTAGATATAATTGATTATGATGAGAAAACATCCATCACAGCCCTAATGATCAGTCTACCACCGGGAAAGTTGTATTGGGTGTTATCTAAGGAGCCACCCAAGATGATGACGGAGGTATTAGCCCAGGTCGGGAAGATTATGAATGCCGACGAAGCTATGGATACCAAAGGAGTTATCAGCTCAAAAGCTAAGACCATTAAAATCTTGGAGCAGAAAGAGAAAAAAGATTAAAAAAAGGCTGACAAACCAAAAATATATGATAAGTATACTCCTCTGAACATTAGTGTCCATTACATCCTTGAGGAGATTCATGGAAGCAAAGACCTAATATATCTGAAGAAACTAAAAGCACTATTGAACATAAGGGATATGAGTAAGTACTGTGAGTTTTATATGGATTAAGACCATAGCACTAAAAATTATTTGGCCTTAAAGAACGAGATAGAGAATATAATCAAGAAGAAAAATTGTCAAACTTTTTGGACAGAGGAGGTCGCACTTATTACAGGGATGAGCATAAGCTTACGACTCGGTTAGAGTACCCGTGTAAGAAGAGTGACCAAAAGAAAAGGTCTAGGGACGATGATTCAGACCTTCCCAAAAGACACAAGGAGCCTACACATGAGATTAAAATGATTTCTTTTTGGGTGTAACTTCATTGCAAGAGGAGATGTTGGAGGTGGAGATGCACCTATGGAAAGGAAAGCATACCTTAATGAGGAAAATCCATGTGCTTACATTAGGCAGATTAACCTAACCAGCACTGTGGACACCCGTCCTAAGAAGGTAAAAAAAGATCACCTTATGGTCAACTTATTTAAAGATGAATTGTCCGACATGTTATATACGTACGACGACACCTGTTCAGCTCTATGATGTTACATGAAAGTAAGTTTACAAGAACTCTGGTCGACAATGGTATTTTCGTTGATGTCTTATTCTACATTTGCTTAAGGAGTCTGAGATTGAGGGATAGAAAACTTGAAGCCTATCACCAACCACTCATCAGTTTCTAGGGAGAAAAGGTATATCCTTTAGGTAAAATTAAATTGGAAGTTATGATCCGCTCATGGTCCACCTCCATAATAGAGAATATTCATTTATTTGTCCTAGACAAGAACATCCACTCAGTATACAACCTCATTTTTGACAGGGTGGGGATGAAGAAATTTGAAGTTATTCCTTCCATTATACATTATTACATGAGACTACCCACTCATTATGGGGTGGGGATAGTAAAAGAAAGTCAAGTGGAAGCCAGGAAGTATTATTATTTCTCAACTGACCAGAAGAAATAGAAGAAAATGACCATGATTAACCAGATTTAAACATTGGATCCCTAATATGATAAGAAGATGGTTAAAGGGTATGTCATAGAGGATATACAATCAATTATATTAGATAATTATCACCCAAAGATAACGGATTAGATTGTCTCATAACTGGATCCTACCCTTAATAAAGACTTGATTGATTTTCTTAGGAAACAGAGGAGTTTGTTTTCTTTGAGTCATAAGGACATGCCAGGGATCGATCCATAGTTCATTTGTCATAATCTAAGCATAGTCACGGATGCTAAGACGGTCAAACAATAATGACATCTTTATCTAGGAGAAAAAAATGGTCGTATAAGGAGAAGTAGAGAAGTTGCAGAAAGAAAACTTCATAGAAGATGATAAGTATCCATAATGACTC
This sequence comes from Sambucus nigra, assembly GCA_949130495.1. NCBI lineage: Eukaryota > Viridiplantae > Streptophyta > Magnoliopsida > Dipsacales > Adoxaceae > Sambucus > Sambucus nigra. The sequence goes on along the minus strand of OX422219.1, from coordinate 354,695,460 downwards.
TCCAATCTAGCAATGGTCAAGAAGAAGAAGAACAAGTGGCATATATGTGTTGACTCACTAACCAGAATAAAGAATTCCCAAAGAAGAATTTTTCCTTGCCCAGGATTGATCAATTGGTCGATGCTACTTCAGGACATGAGTTGCTCAATTTTATGGACTCTTACCCAAGATACAACAAGATCAAGATGAAACTAGAAGAGCGGGAGAAGATTTTATTTATCATAAGTCGACGTACCTATTGCTAAAATGTTACGCCTTTTGGGCTAGAAAATTTTGGAGCAATGTACCAGCAGATGGTGAAAAAAGTATTCAAGGAATAAATGAACAAGAATAGGGAGGTATACGCTGATGACATGCTCAAAAAGGGGAAAATGGTCATCGACCACCTTAGAGATTTGGGGTAGACGTTCGACCAGTTTGAAAAATATAAAATGATGCTCAACCTAGTAAAATGTGTCTTCGAAATGAAAGAAGGGATGGTCTTAGGCTTCATAGTCAACCATAGAGGCATTGAGGCCTAACCAGATAAAATTCAGGCGTTAATCAACATGAAATCCTCAAGAAACAAGAAAAAAGTGCAAAGATTAAGGGAGCGAGTGGTTGTGTTGAACAGGTTTTTTTCGCGGGCTATCAACATATGCCTACTCTGTTTTAGGGTATTACAAAATACGTTTGAATAGAACCATAGATGTGAGGCCATATTCCTAGAATTGAAAAATATTTTTAGGTCTCCACCCCAGATTACAAGACCTGTCATGGGGAGAATCTTTATATGTTCTTGGTTATGTCCGAATCAGCTGTTAGATCGATATTAGTTCGATAAGAAAATAGAATGCAAAAACCCATTTACAATACTAACAAAGCATACAAATGAGAGGATATTAGGTATACAAGACTGGAGAAACTAGTGCTGGACTTATTAAATATTCACGAAGGATGAATTCATACTTTTAGTCTCATAACATAATTGTCCACACAAACCTACCTCTACGCCAAGCTGTTCATAAACTTGAGAAGGAAGACAGACTGATGGCTTAGGTCATAAAACTAGGAAAGTAAAAAATCCATTATTAATCTAGGATAGCTGTCAAGGGTCAGGTAATTGAAAATTTTATAGTCGAATTTACTTATATAGATAAACCAGACGAACAGAGTTATATAGAAGAGAGCTCAGTAGTGAAAATGGATCTATGGAAAAGATCTTAGCTTAGCTCCAAAATAGAATGAGCAGACTTCTTCTAAAGAGATCTCACCAAATGAATAGACTCCTATGATAGGTAATTCTACCATTAATTTGGTCGATCAGAGCACTGACACACCAGAATCGTTAACCAGGCAAGAAAAAGTTGCTCATAGATTAGAGAACAAATGGAGATATTCAAATATGGTCATCTGGATGATGAAAAATTTACAGAATATAATCGTATGTCAAATGTTCATAGATGGATCATCCTGCACCACAAGAATCAGAGAAAGCCTAATAATCACCATACTGAATATATCGACATGGAATACACTCTTAGGTTCCAATTTAAAGCCCCAAACAATAAAGTTGAATACAAACCACTTATAAAAGGGTTTGGCCTAGTATTATCCTTCGATGTCAATTAAATACAAGCACACCATGACTCTCAGCTGATAGTAAACCAATTTTTAATGCTCCATGAGACAAGGGAGGAGTCCAATACCTAGATAAAACCAAGATTCAGATAGTGAGAATACTAAAGGCAGAGAACGTCCGAGAAAATGCACTTTCTCCGATGGAATTGGTGACAAGGACGGAGCTAAGGAGAACAGTTCCATTAAAAATCCTCGAACACAGAAGCACCGATGAAGTTAATGATGACTTTCTAAAGGTGGATTGGGGCTGTCCTGAACGGATCCCATACGAATATACCAAGAGCATGGTACAGGTGCTATGGACCCTAAAGATGCAAGAAGGATTTGGTATATGTCAACAAGGTATGTCTTGGAAAGGGGAATCCAATACTAAAAAGGGTTCATCATACCATTGCTCAGATGTGTCCACCAGAATGAAGTCAATGATTTAATAAAAATGGTTCATGATGGATCTTATAAAGCACATTCAGCAACCAGATCATTAGTAAAATGAGTGGACACATAGGGCTAATTTTGGCATACCATGAAACTTAATTGTGCAAATTACGCGAAGAGGTGTGCTAAGTGACAAAAATAAACTAGCGTCTAGAAGATCTCGGGAGCATCCCTTATGTTGATAACGTCTCCTTATCCATTTACAACATTGGGAATAAATCTGGTCAGACCTTTACCCAATATCAGATTTAGGTTCAAGTACTTGGTTATTGAAGTGGATTACTTAACCAAATTGGTCAAAGTTGAGCCCTTGGTAGAGATGTTGTATGAAAAGGTCTTCAATTATATCTTAAAGAACATTATTTTCTTGTAAGGGGATGTCATATGCTTTCATCACTGATTATGGCACTCAATTTGGCAATTAAGATTTCGAAGACTATTGTGTGCAATCTAAAATCCAAAAACTTCATTATGTACCCAGTCGTCCTCAATGCAATGGACAAACAGAAGTAACGAGAAAATCTTTCTTGACGAAATAAGAAAAGCGTTGGATGGTTCTAAAGGAAATTGGATTGATGGACTCCAAAGTGTTCTATGGGCGTACAAGATGACACCGCGGATAGCAATAGGAAATACCCCTATATGTTAGCCTTTGGAACATAAGTAGTGGTTCCAACAGTGGCCCAATAAGAGTACTAGATTTTAATATATTGGAGGAAGTCAGAGAAGATGCAACACTTCGGGTGGCAGTGTCCTAATTGTGAACTACTCATTTTTACAACAAAAGAGTAAAACCAAACACCTTTAAGGAGGGAGACTATGTGCTAAAAAAGGTAATTCATAAATGGAACAAATTGAAACCCAATTGGCATGGTCCGTATAGAGTATTTGCAATTGTATGACCATAGACCTATATACATGAAACATTGGAAGGAGAATAATTCAAGAATTTTTAAAATGCCAAATAAAGTACTACCAGTAGTAGTGAATATATAATGCCCTCTTATTTCTTGTAGCATATTTCTAAGTGATGAATAAAAGTTTATTAATCAGTACTATTGTTTATTTTAAGAATTTTTATCATATGTATGGGGGAGATGTTCTTAAACATTTCTCCCATAACATAGCAAACCACACTAGTTCATGTATGACCCCATCAAGAGGACACGAACATGAAGTTTCACTTCATGTGTGATCTCTCCCGCTAGGGCACACCAAGAATAAGAAGTTTAACAAAATTAGGGAATCCATTGTAGTCATATGGATAATAAGATCCAACTATAGCTGGATAAATGCAAAGATAGTTTCTTACACATTTGGTCTTCTCAATAAATAAACACTGGTATTTGTTCAATAAGGCAAGATATGTCCATATGACCAACAAAGGGCATTAGTAGAACCTAAGACTAGGCAATCCAAGTTCATCCAACCTTGGTAACTAGTAAGTCACATCATTCAGGAAATAGTCGACCACATGATCATAAGACTAAACTACTATTAGAACCATTTTTTAACGCATGGCACATATCAGGATGACGTGACAAAAAAACATAACAATGTCGTTACATATACTTGTGCAAAAGAAAAGCAAGCAAAGGGAAAAAATGAAGAAAAAGTTCCATTATGACTTGTGATAAGATTATTATAAGAAGGTCAAATTATTGAAAGAGGATCACAAAACATACTGCAATAAAATCATCATTTGCGATAATGGATTTGCTTCCTTGATGAACCCTCAAAACCAGCAGGAGGAATATCAAAGGCATGAGGAGAGACGGAAGTCCACAAGTCTCTGATCCTAAACTGACTTCCAAAACGAATTCTATGTACTAGATGAGGAGGTCGATGTAGATATTAATCTCCATCAAGACTATAATCCCCAAGATATTTTCATATCAGACTCACTAGAATAGCGTTCGAAAGTATCTATGAGGCGTCAATCTTGAAAGGATTTTTAGGGCATTCCAGGCAACCCAAACCATGTCAGTACCATAGCTTACTCTCCTTAAGAATTTTTACCACTTTAAGAGAATTGAGCAAACTATATTTGTAGTCAAACTTCTTAGCATGGTCAAGCTTTGGCTCCATGTGTATCAATTCCTCGTCATAGCAATACATCCAAATAGTACGAGGTTGCTAATATAAGTGACATGTGAGGAAATCTATCATCTTATTCAACCTCTTGATAGTGGATATTTTACTCTTAATAGTTGTTGTTTGGTCTGACGAATTCTTCTTTGTCCTCCCCTCTTTAATTGATCATGAGATCCTCCCTTGATACAGAGAAGGTTGGTCATTTATTTTCTTTGTTTGGTCCAACTCTTCCCTAAGGCAAGCATTCTACTCTTCCACAAATGAGGCACCATCATTCTAGTTGGCAGGCCCGAAATTCTTTAAACCTTCAAACTCAACCCGTAGAGCGTTATTTTCTTATTCAAGCATTGTAGCAACTTTTTTCGCACCAATTAGTTCAATGTTGAGAAAAAACTATTTCTTGGAATAACTTGATTCCAAATAAAGTAGTTTATGGTTAAAGCCACTTCCCTTCTGCTCGTCGGCCAGCTGTTTCTCATAGTCGTCTTGAAGACATGTTATTAACTCTTTATGGCTCTTTTTTTATAGAAAAATCATGTCGTGGTAAGAAGTGTTATCTTTAACTGAGTGGTGAAAAAGACGATGTAGATTCAAGTACAATTTTCTTAGCTAGGGAATATGTATTTAACCATAGAAATTCTTCATGATCATCCTCATCAACCTCGCTATGGCCGGTGTTAAACAACCCAATAAGTCTTTCTGAACATCACTTTAGGCAGCGACCAAAGCTTCTAGTCCTACATTGAACTCCAAAGTAAGTGGTCAGGTATAAGGATTTACTTCCCCACCTTTTCCTTTTCATCAGTAGCTTGAGGTTCACTCTGCTCGATGACCACCCGCTGTTCATTATTTTCATCCATGCCACCTTCTTCTTCATCATCAACATTCTCTTCTATATGGGGAGGAATGCTAGGGAGGTGTAACTGAAAGATCTACGACCCTTTAGTAGTGCCAACTTTCATGAGCGCTTCAACCCAACTATTTTTTAAGAATACCTTTTTCAAATAGTCAATTTTCATGGAAGTATTAGCAAAGGCCATAACCCAGCCTTTGGTAAAGGATTTTTCATTGGCCTTGGTAGCAGAGGCCAAAGCTTCTTCAACCTTTCTCCTCACATGCTCGGTCTTAGTTATGCCATCTTCAGCCTCCTTTCTTAACTTCTCGATAGCAACGATAGTGTTATCTACCACTACATTCTCATCCTCCAGATCATGGACCATTTTCTCTAACGGCTCTTTATCTCTCATTTGGGCCTTATTAGCCCGATGAGCAGCCTCCATATACCTTTGCATCTCATGAAAGGCGACCTCTATATCTAAAGATGATTTTCATCTTATCGTTCCTCACTAAGAGATGCTCATTGTCTATTAGGAACTACAAAATAAACCAACTGAACGAGACATTATCAAGGAGTAACAAAATAAATCTAAAGTTTAAATAATCAACAACCAACTTATAAGGGGAAAGTTGTGGTTAGCTCGCTCCATCAACCTAGTTTGAGGGATAGAGGATGCAGTCATTCGATCGATAGTAAGGACCTCGGCGTGGATCAAGCTGCGAGCAAGCTCAGGGTGGGCGACCACAGATTGAGTACTACACTTGCCTTTATCAACAATTTTCGTCCTTAAACTATTATTTGGAAGAGGGGTATCCCTACTTATCCTTTAAAATAAGGTATCATGGTCCCCAGGAAAGGTATCTAAGAATCGAAGGTTAGAAGAACCTCTAACATCAGATTTCTTGCTTGTCGGTTGAGAAGGAGGAGGATATTTTATGCCGGGATGGGTGGCAATCAAATTTATGACCTTTCGTTTCACCATTTTTCCTAAAAAGATATTGGTCCGCACTAACGCGACGTCCAGAATATCAAAATATGAAGATGGACTTTTTGTAGGAATATTATCTCTTTTTTCTAGGAGATGAACCCGAACTAAATTTGGGAGATTCAGAGCTTGAGGTTGGCAGATCGTATAGGCGAATAGGTCAAAGTGGTATCTCCTTAGTAGGTATGGCTACAAAGAATGTCATTGTACTCTTATATTGAAGAAAAAAGGACGCCAACCTATGATGGTCCTCAGTGCTAAGCTTTTATTGAATTGACCACACAATTTTCCAGATTAGCAAAAATTAACTTTGGAGTTACGATGGAGTTTATTCTTACTCTTCGCTGCAAAACATAATGCAAGAATAAAAAATTAGCAACAAAAAGAAAACATAACTCAAACATAAATATTTTAAGTGTGTGTTCTAACCTATTCCCTAGCCTTCCTAAGGGAAACTGGGCCCATTGTATGTTGTACCCTCAGAAATATAGGCAAACTGCTAATTTTTCATAATTAGACCGTGATCCCAATAATACTTATTACAATTAGGGAGTTTTACAATCGAGGCTCTATTTGAGTATCTTGTCTTCATGTAATTAATGTCTTCGTTAGTAGTAACCAAGTGGTTCGGTCTCATGTCGTTCGTTAATGCGATGGACCCATTTAACGATCCTTAAAATATTTGGGGTAACTTAAACTGGGACCATGTCAAAGTATTGGCGAAATTCCTAAAGCAAGTGGTTAAGGGGAAAACGTGACCTCACACTCACAGGCCCTATAAAAATATAAGGTAACCAGTGATCTTCAGGCAAGGCACAAAAGTCACAGGCCCTATTTACTATTCCAGTTACTACATACCAATGGATTCCATATGTAGCCCTAAAAGTTTCTAATTAACTATCATCAATCGTGTAAACCACGTTTCCACAATAAAAAGAAAGTGAATGAAGTCTTGGAGGCTTTTGTTGCAACATAAATATGAAATATGAAATAGACTAATAGTACTGTGACATTTGTCATCAGATGGTGCTCAGCTTATTCACTAAATGTGGTCAGTTAAGTTATCGACCATAAAAATTTATATTATTAGTAAAATCACGAAAGCAAGTGTGGGTCGCATAGAGGAATATGGACAGCTCCAATTATGCACATGTGAGTTAATGATCCATCCCTCAAACTAATTGTAACTGAATCATCATTAACCATTCCTGGAGCGTTAAAAGGTCTAATTATCTGACTTATAAAGGCATTCCAACTATCCATCTACTCTCTCTCTCTCTCTCTTTCTCTCTCTCTCTAACACACACACATACACAATTAAATAGCACACAATCCTACTTAAAGAGACATAACTGCTTAATACACTTATCACCCATATAAAGAGACACCACATAGAACTTTGAGCTCTTGTATCAATTTTTCTGATGATTGAATAGTATACATCTACACAACACTTATGGGCGTAGGCATCATATTAGCAGAACAACGTTAATCTCCTATCTCCATCTCAATTTATCATCTCTATCTTCAATCTAGTACGTTAATATCTTTATTTGTTATTGATAATCATTTGCATTAATCAACTAAGTCTCATAAATCCACAAGACAACTTTAGACGATAGCTAAATCAACTCCATGATTTCAATATAGGTCCCATACAATTCGTTAATGTGGTGGACCCTATTAATGATCCTCAAAGGATTCGAAGAAACTTGGGTAAGGACCACATCAAAGTATTGGCAAAATTCCAAAAACAAACAATTTGGGGAGAAAAATGATCCCACACTCAGCGATAAATATATAAGGTAACTAGTGACCTTCAGGGAGGGAACAAAGGTCACAGACCCCATTTACTAGTTTAGTTATCACCCATGAAGGGATTACGTATGTAGCCCTAAAATTTTCTAATGAACTTTCATTAATCGTGTAAACCATGTTTCCACCAGAATAAAAAAGTAGTACAAAGGAAAGAGAAGAAGGAGGATAAGTTCCTTACATTGAAAGATGTAAGTCTCTCATAAATGGCTGAAGAACTTGGAGACTAAGAAAGTTTTTTAAACGAAAAGTGAAGTGAGAAAAATAGGTTGGAACTCAAATTTATAAGATTAAACGTCTTCATGGTTCCCCAAGCCTAGTGATGATTAATTGTACCTGTTGTTTTGTTTTAACTGTGACTAGTCGCGAGAGGTGGTTTATTACCAGCATACCCCTTAAGCACTTAACCTCCCAGAATTTACCCGTACTTACAAAATTACCACTAGATTAGGATGAAAAAAAGACTTGGAAGGACAACTCCCTTAAATCGGGCACCAAACCATGCTCTCCATCGATCAACAAATAAGCGAGGACCAATGACCAGACCCCTATACATTCTGTTCATTCTTAACCATTTAACACTTACTCACTCCACTCCCCAAGCCACTATGGATATCTAATACTCCAAAAAATCTCATACCCCTTACATTTATGAAAGAAGTATTAGGGCTCTTGTTGTACCATAATTATGATATGTGACATGGACCAATAGTATTGTGATGTTTATCATCAAAAGGTGCTCAGCTGACTCACTGAACCTGGTCGGTCGGGTAACCGACCACAAAAAATTGATGTTATTAGTTAAAATCATTAAAGCACATGTGGCTCACATGGGAAAATATGTATAGTTCCAATTATGCACATGTAAGTTAATGATCCATCCCTCTAACTGATTTTAATTGAATAATCATTAATTTTTCTTCTAATGTAGAAAGGTACAATTGCTTAATTAATAAAGGCACTCCACTTATCCATCCACTCTTTCTCTCTCCCCCTATAAATAGAACACAATCCCACTTGAAGGGACATAAGAGATCTATACACTTATCACTCATACGGAAAGATACCTGAGAGAGCTTTGAGAGCTTGTATCCATTTTTCTAATGATTGAATAAGTGTAAAACTGTACAATACGTGTGGAAGTAGGCACCATATTATCCGAACCACGTTAATCTCATGTCTCTATGTCAATTTATCATTTCTTTCTTTAATTAAGCATGTTAATTATAACACTCCGTATTTTCTGTGCATTTAATATGTAATTAATGTAGAAAAATTTTAAATTACTTGTGTGTCGTAATTTAATTGAATTACTTATCGTAATATTTATTTAAATATTAATCGAAGAGCGAATGGTTAATATTTAAGGAAAATTAATTACTATGTGAATAGTAATAATTTAATTACGTCATAACGTGTATTAGTGACGTGGAATTTATTTATCTCAACCGGGAGTCAGTATAGAGTAATTTGGGTGTGAGAAAAGAATTTTATAAATTAATTCGTATGTCAATTCTGAGCGCACGATTGAGTTCGGATGGCTCGAGATAGTCGAAAAAGTGCACCCAAGGGTGGTAAACGGGTCACGTGGCATTTTTGGGCATTACCACACGGGGGTAATTGGGCCATTTTAATTAAGCCCATAAGCAAAAAAAACGGGATTAGTGTATAAAACCTAAACCTAAGAGTGTTGAACGGCAGAAAAAAACACATCAAAACCAAAGAGTTGGAGAGGGAACTAGAGGGAGCAATTGGAGAATCAATTGGGGATCTTTTAAAGACAAATCAAGGAACAAAGTTGGGTGTTCATCATCAAGCCCATCTCTACACCAACGGATCAGACTTTATGAACCTAAAGGCAAGTGGTTAACTTGCTGTGATGTTCAATTTTGATATTCAATTCATATTTTTGTGATTAGTAAACCAAAATCTGTTTTGGGTATAAATGGGTATTCTAGTGAAATCTGGTTTTTGCGACAAGGGTATATCTTGATGAGATTTGGGGTGATATTAGTATGTTTCATGAGTATTTAGTAGAGGAATATGAACCGTATGATCAAATACAGAAAGAATCGACATTTAATTTCTGATAATAGACATATAAAGTGTTTGGGTGTTTGAAACCCAGGTAAAACTCGAATTTGGAAAACGTTAGAATTCGTGGAAATTTGTTATTGAATTAATACTTCTAGGTTAATTAGAAAATGTTTTCATATGTTAATATGGTTGATTATGATCGGAGATTACTATGGGAGAAAGTAGAAGCTTGGTTGTGTTGACAATGGCTGAAACAGAATCCTGGAGAAGAAAGGGACCTGATCGATCGATCGATCGACTCCAGGGGTCGATCGATCGATCCTCCCTGATTTTTGGCTATTAGCCCAGATTTTTATATAAGGGGGAAATAAAATTTAAATTTAATTCCTGTGTTTTATTTAGTGGCAAATAAATAAGAGACACATATCCCTAACAATTTTGGGGAAAGAAATTGGAATTAGGGAGGATTTATGTGGGGCACTTTATAGATCAATTTGAGGAATTCGATTCCAAAATAATTAGATACAGATTAAGTGAGCGAGTCGGGGTTTATTGGTTGAGTGACACCAGGGTGTTAAATTAATTAATTTGGAGTCGAGATATAGACTCGGATAATATTTAATTTCGGGTCAAGTGAGCGAGCCCGAGTGTGTGGGTTAGGTGACACCAAGGTAATAAATTAATTAATGTGTGAATTAATTAAATTAGAGTCGTAACTATAGACTCGGGAAAGTATTATATTAATTAATGTGTAAATTAATTAAATTAGAGTCGGACCATAGACTCGAGGAAAAATTATAGGCCAGTGCTACGGATTTTGTACATGGTAATGACGAAAACTAGTTATTATATATATACGATGCGGTGATAGTGTATATATATATATATATATATATATATATATATATATATATATATATATATATTGTGTGTGTGTGTGCACTATTAAAAATCAGAGTCTAGATATTTATTTAATTTATATGCTCTAGTTCTATCAAGGGAGGTTGCGCGAAGTGGGTGAATCCCCTAGCTTGAGGAGTAGGGCGAGTATATCCCCAGGTTACAACGTCCATTATATAGGTGAGGGGCTTATCTCACTTTTAAGGAAGGAATATAACCGGCTCCATTATGTTTATATTTTGGCCAAGTTAGTGAGCGATTCTAACTTAGGGTAACTAGGTTATGCGAGTACATCTAGTGGGATAGCACTTTAGTGGGAGGATCGGTTATATTTATATTCAACATATGTGTGAATGTTGTAAAATCGTTCTACGTATATAATGGGATAAATAGTTATATACCAGTAATTAAATATATGAAATGAATTGTAATAATTATATATGGGTTATATTCATATTCAACATATGTGTGATTGTTGAAAGATAAATCTACGTATATAATGGGATAAATAATTATATACGGGTAATTTACATACATGGAGGAAATTGTGTTATTTATATAACTAGTGAATCTTATATGGCTTTCAAGGAAAGATGATTAACTAAGTTAAGGTGGTAAATAACTTATAAATCATGCATTGAAAATACTTGGGATTGAGTAGGGAAGTTGGCAAGAGTTATATCAAGTATCTAGTTTCGGGATAGAAGACTAGGTGGGATATAAAGAAAGCATTAGGTGTGCACATTAGTTGAGAGGTGCGTTTGTCCTCAAGGGAGTGCGACACTAACTTAAATATGGAGCACATTCATGCATTTTATATTACTGCAAGTTAATCATTTGCTAAATGTTTTCAAAATGTTTTGGGTACCTTTTAGGTGTCCAGCGACAGGGACGCCGGGCTTGATATTCTATTCCATGGACACGTAGCTATGACAGATGTGGATGCTAGCAGGAGCTTGGATTAGACGCATCGTTCATTCTTTCCTAGAGTAGTAATCATCTATCAGTTTCAGTTTTACTTAAGGCTTCTCGCCTAGACTTTTCAATACAGTTTTTGGATTCATTTATTTAGTTGTTGGACGATTGTTGTTAGACTATTTACTTTTGTGGCCGACGATTTATTCGAGAAGTAGTTATTTAGTTATTCAGTTAATTTGATTCAGTTGTTGTGAATGGATCATTGTGTATTTCCTCATGTTATTTCTTTTGTTTAAATAAAAAGATAAAATTTGGCACCGACTTTTTGGAATACTAGGTGGTTAGTAAGTTTTAAAAAGTTTTTCGAGAGTGATGCTAAGAATGAACCAACTGAGATTCCTGTTTTAATTTGATATAGGACTGATCACCCGGTATTTTAATGGCAGGGGGTCCCATGAATCTCTCTATGTGTTACTAATCATCATTGGTATTAATCGGATAAGACTGATAAATCCACCTACCAATTTTAGATGATAACAATTGTTCATGTTCATGTTCATGATTATTTCCATGTCTTATCTTCATATTAACATTGTTTTTGTCCCATTTTTATATAGCTTTTACATTACTAGTTCCTTTACATTGTGGTGATTTTGTTTGTTCCATGTTATACATGTTGTCAATGTCATTTCCACTCCTCTTTGATCATTTTTACATCAAGAATAGGGAGAAACATTGTAGATCGGGGATATATTCTCTTGACTCCTTTATCATGGGAGACAAATAATTTGGGGATCTTTGTGTGAGAAACATCATTTGGGGAGAGATGTTTGATGAAGGGAGAATATTTGTTTGAGACTAATATGATTTAAAGGGATTACATAATGCGTACGATTTCGTGCCTATAAACGTTTTTATTTCTAATATTAATTTCTTATCGAAGGATTCCCAATGCAAGGGAGCTTCTCTTTATGCATGCCATACCTGCATGATCTTTTGTCTTTGATTCATGTATTTTAGGTATTGTGATGATGTTATGCCTCAATCCTATATTGTAGACTCGACCTTTGATATGTCAGTTGTCTTATGGATCATGAGAATTATGACACATTACTCACAATATATGGCTAATGCGGGGTGAGTTTTGTTGTCGTAATCAAGATTTTTTCCAAAAGGGGATTGAAAATATAAGCATTCTTATATATAGTTTAGTTAGTTTAATTCTTTGTCCAAGAATTTAAGTCATGTACAAAATGAGCCAAAAAACTTGATTCATTGTGAGACGAGAGTTATAAAGAGTCTTATTCATTAGAATCTATGGACACTGAAATTGAAGATCACATGATGTCTTACATCAAATCTTTTGCATAAAAATATTGAATATTTTAAGATCGTATCCTTTTGAGGTAGTTTCGATTGAATTGTACAAGGCTAACACACACTTACAAGTTTATATTCTTTTATAAAATTGATTTTTATGTTGATCAAGTGAAATATTTCTAAGTATCATTACCTTTCAAGATATTTTAGGTGAATCCCATATTCTGGATGGCTTAGTACCCTTCTGCTCAGATGCATGGAATAGTCTTAGAAAATGTTTTTCCTATATCGATGCGCACATCCAAATCACCACCATGCGCACGAACAAATATGTTTTGGGCTCAAAATTTTATCTTCCTAAAAGCATGCGCATGGGGTCAATTTGGTACCTTGCGCATGATCACATTCTCCTCATGACAAGGCTTTATGCCCAAAATAGTGCACACATGACCTAATTGTATCCTTATGCACAACGCGACCTAGTTTCTTAAAAAAATATATAAATAAGAGAGTTTCCCTTCCATTGTTATATATTATTTTCCTGAGTACATCTTACACTTAGAGAGAGTATTTTCGGGGCAAGTGATCAGATTTAAAGCTTCAAATGTCATCTTCACTTGATATTCACAAATTGAGAGAAAAATTGAATCAAACATAGATTCATGATATTTCAAATTTGAGAGTGATTTGAAATTGAATACCATGTAGCCAAGATTTAATTATACATCTGAATTTGCAGATCTAGACTCCAAGATATAAACAAAAGTGTTTGGTCCGTTGAATAGGTAAAGCGTGGTGCGATCTGAGGACGGAGAATAAGACTTCTATATCCAATGAATGGAGCCCAGAACTGATCACGTTTTAGAACATGGGAGAGTTTCAGCTTCCATATGTAAGTTCTTGTTAGGCAATAATAGAGAGGTACCTTCTTACATTATGTAAAATTGCTTTTCAAATATAATGATAGACTAGGATGCACTGAGCCTTTTCACCCTAAGAATTTGTTTTCTCGTAGATCGTGCATCGTTCCTTATTGTGTGGTTGATTATTTCACGCATACACATTGTATTGCACACACAAACATATATATATGCTGGATAAAAAAAAATGCTCCATTGCTAAATTGACTTAGGGTTTTCATCTAGTTAATTTTGATTTATTCTTAATTTTTAAATTTTCTTAGATCTACTAGATAACCTAGGTATACGTTTATTAGGTTGGATCTAAAAAAAATTTAGATTAAATTTGAAATAATTGGTATAAATTCTCATTAAAACCTTTTCACCCCTCTTGGTTTATTTGAGTTAAACACAATATGTAGAAAACACCACCTCAAAGACTCAGTATTACACCTACGTATCCATTTTTCAATGATATGAAAGTCTACGTAGTTCATATTATGTGTGCGGGAAGGCACAATACATTCTTAGAGATTGTATATAGAAAATATGATTGTGCTTATGTTGTTTGAGTAAGGGGAGAATATGTTCAGTCAAATATTTATGTCGTTATTAAGATGATTTAATACCTTTGATCGTAGGCATAATGGTGAGCTTAGATAAGGATTTTCAATATGAGGGTTGGGTTCAGAAGAACCTAAGCTTTCATATAGTCCATATTTAATCTTCAAGATAAGTTGCGTAAAGGAGTTGAAGTGAGATAAGAAACTCGTTCTTAATATATTTTAAATACATGTTGTCATTTTTCTTTGTCCATTTTGTGGATTTGATTAACCATGTAGAAGTGGTGATAAGATATAAATATTTTGATAATATATTATTCATGTGCATGGGTTTTGGTCTTTATTGAGCTTGAGAAAGAATTTTATAGCATTTTTTAAGTACAATGTATGCAAGAGTGTACCCTTTCGTACAAAATTTTACTTAACTATAAAAAGTTGGGCATGTTTTGTATACAAAATATTTACATATGACGTATGTAAGGTTGTACTCTTGCATACAGGGTGCTGGAAATGGACCAGACTTTTATTTAATTATAACGATAATTACAGTTTTTACGTAGTGCATTTATGTACAATACATGTAACTTTGTGCCCTTACATGAAGGTCGATAAAATTGAGCAGATTTTTATTTTATTAGTGTAATAAATACAATTTATATGAAGGGTGCTGGTGATGGACCGAACTTTCAGAGTTTGGCTCTCAACTATAGCTACCGATTTAAAAATAATAATTAAAATAAATATTTTGCTTTGTCAAATTCGATTATAAGTTATTCCTAATGTCTAAGTGATAAAAATGTGATAAAAAAATTAGTTCTTCCTTTGACATATGTTCATTAAGCATATATAAAAATCGAAATATGGAACAGTAATCATTGGGGTGTCCACGGGTCGGTCGGTTCGATTTTGAAGGGTATTTTTCAGCCAAACCAATCAAGTTAATTGTTTGTAATTTTAAACTGAAATTGAACCAGGTCAATTTTTCAATCGAATCGAGCAGGGTTGATTGTATTCAAGGTCAGTTTGATTTCACCGTCGAATTTTGATAGGGCTAGTTCAGTTTGATAAGGTCAATTTTTTGATAGGGCCAGTTTGGTTTGACACGATCGGGTTTTTATGTTCAATTTGACATTTTTTTAACATTTCATAATTGTTTTGGTTTGGGGAGTTTTATGAATGGGTTGGTTTCTTTGTGTGAATCAATATGTTAGTTATGGTATATACTAAGGTGGCACCATTTAAATACATATGATATGACATAATATGATACGATATGAAGGAAAATAAGAAAACATATGCATGTCATCTCGATTCAAACTGAACCTTATTATCCCTAAACCAAACCTTATTGGCCCTAAATACAAATTGAACCGCTCCCAGAGTCAATAATGCACAACCTCCTTAACCAACTTTTTCTAACTTATAGTAGCAAGAGCGACCACCTTCCACATTGTCGGTGTCAACATTCATTGATAATGTCATATTAAAACCTTTCAACAAATCTCCTTCTGAAGTTGAAGACAAACTTTAATCCAAGTAAATTGGAATCAAAAGCCAAGGACTAGCACCTAGAATATATGAAGATATCCTATTCGTTTGATGGATTACAAAATGTTTGGACTTAACTAAAATATTTTCACATCTTAAAGATATATCATACTTAAGAACACAACATTTTGGAAAATAGTTTTGTTCAAAATTAACTTAATTATGAAAGTATTACTTTATAGATTCAACAATGAATCAAACGACTTGACGAACACTGAAGGAAGGAATGTTATTTTTTCTCTTAAAAGTTGTAAGTATGTCCTCTCAATATACTTCTCTTCTTCCTTCGCTTAAGTTGGAAGAGTGTTGGGCTTACGAGTTATATGGCCAAGTGGAGAACACTATTGTGGATTATAGCTCATGTGTAAAACTCACAAAGCTTTAGGAGATTAATCTATGGTTGATAAACAAAATATTTTTCCTTAAAATTATTTCCAACAAGATCTTATGGAAAGGTCGCTAGATAAGTGCAATATGAGAAAAAGTACTAGTCCATTCGCTGCAGTGAAGCTATGCTTCAATGTAGCACTCCTATGGCGCACATACCAAACTAGGAAACGATGAGGCTTCTATCACAGAGAGTAGCATTATACGTAATAAAGATCACAATAGAATATTTCAATTAAACGCGATAAATAAAAATCACTAAATACCCGTAGAAATCCCCAATTTAAAAGGCACACCAAGTTGATTTTAAATTCCCAAGTCCCCACGATACTAATTTCATTAAATTAACCAAATTTTATTATTTGTTCTCACTTTTTATTATGGCGGTCCTCCCGCCCCGGGTGGTAATCCACCAAAGTGTCACACTTGCCCTTGTCAAATGGCCTCTGATCTGTTTAAACTGTCGCACCCGCCCCATGATAAGGTTCCAAACACGACATGACATAAATCGTCCGCTGACCCGTTTAAATTGTCGGTCCTTGACACATTATGTCTCCACAAATTTTAATACTTGTTTTTATCTTAGGCATTAATTTTCATTTTCACAATTTCAAAAATTATAAATTATCTCACCCTTTTAATCGATGTAAGATCCTCAAAATACCCCTTAGTCCCATACCTAAGGGTCCCCAAGTTATCAATACATCCTACCCTATGTATAGGATGAATTTATAACATAAACCTCGACCTAGTCTCATTCCTAACCTAGCGTAACAACGATAAATTAACAAAAATCAGCCCACCCCCGACATAATAAAGTCGCAATAATCTACCCTCACTAGTCCCATACCTAGAAGGCGTAAATCATCAAAAAGCCTACCCACTAGTCCCATAC
Organism: Sambucus nigra; assembly: GCA_949130495.1. Lineage (NCBI taxonomy): Eukaryota > Viridiplantae > Streptophyta > Magnoliopsida > Dipsacales > Adoxaceae > Sambucus > Sambucus nigra. The sequence continues at coordinate 354,678,206 of OX422219.1, read as the reverse complement.
CTAGAAGGCATCCTATAATATAAGGAGAGCAAAATACCCAACCACCCGTCGTCACAATGGCAATTTAATAAAACCAATATGTCACATAAATAATCACAATTAATCAATGTACCAAACTACGCATGATAGTCCAATTCAATTAAATTTCAATTTTATGATCACACCGCCATAAACACCCAATTAATCCCATATTATTATATTAAATTAAATATCGATATTTCATCATTAATACATCATATTTCTAATTTCATTGTCTCTCCACAATTTACATGAGTTATACATCCCCAAAATCAAATAATTCAAAACTAGGGTTTTTCTACATACAACCTATACCAACAGAACCCAAAATTCACTCTTGAATCATACATACCCAAGGGTTATGAATATTATTCATATTAAAAGATTTCATAAAAACATCCCCGAGTTTTAGTGTCCACTTTCTCTAATTGGATTGCTAATTAATTTTAAGAAAAAACATGAGATTAAGGTTTAGGCAACACTTAAAACGCATAATACTAAAGGAAAGGAACATAATATTCATGCTTGAAATTAGTTGGATAAAAATCTGAGTACAAGGTTTAACTCCTCTTGAGAAAACACTAATTCTATCTTCAAAACTTTGTTAAAAGTTGGGGCTAGGGGTTGAAGATGAGAGAAATATGTTTTGAGAACCTTACTGAAGGAAGTTGAGAGAAAAAGTATTTTTCGATGTCCCAGCCCCGTATAAGTTTAGTATATAAAGGGTTCAAGAGTTAAAATCAGATTAGGACCCTTTCATCCATCCACGCCCCCGCCGCTCAAACGAGGACACTTGTCGTTCGAAGGACATACGTTGTCGTTTGAATGACCCCCAAAATCAAAAATTTAATCTTTTAAAATTTGACTTTAATTATCTGATAAAATTCATTAGCCGAACAAATACGCACTTTTCAGTTAAATATTTAAATAAAAACCTTATAACATTTTTGTAAAAGACCCGAATTAATTCCCGATTGAAAAATTTACTAATAAAACCGAGCTAAATTATTAAAGACCATTGAATCCAAAATTTTATTTTTCTTGAAAATAATTAAAGTCAATTAATTAAAACACGGGGTGTTACACTCCAACCAAGTGAGATTCATATTTTTAAATACACTAAATATGAATTTTTTATGAAATAAATTCATCTTCATCTTCACTAGGAAGCTTCCACGTCTGATCAAAAACTGTTCCCATAGAACAGTACCATTACCATATTGCTCCAAATACTGGGTTTATAGTGGATATGAAGTGTGATGGATGTGTTAATTCTGTCAAGAATAAACTCTAAAGTGTGGATGGAGTTAAAGGCATTGATGTGGACTTGAGCCTTAAGGATAAGTTTTCATCAATTGGGTCATTTTTTTTCCTTTTATTCTTTTTATTGTAGACATTTATTTGTTCCCATACATTTATTTTATGTTTGGGTGAGATTATAAATTTTTAGTGAGAGTATTTATTCATATATTTATTTTTTATAATAATGATATACATATTTTTTTTCTTTTATGTACCTTTGGCTTTGTTATGTATCATCATTTTTTCCGGATAGTAATCCATGGTGTTTTAAAAAATGTTTTGTTAGCACAAGTTATAACTAGATAGAGACAAATGGACATGTAAACCAAGTCCTCTTTCTTAACTTCATATTATCCATTTATTGTTTGAATAATGTCTCAAAGATGGTGGCAAAAAAAATCTAATTGATCCAAAAAAATTATACTTGTTTTTTTATTACTTACGTTTCGCACATTACGTCTCACCCACGTATCGCGTGGGTGTAGAACTAGTATTATGTAAAAATTAGTTCATATTACCTTAAAACGAGATGCTTATATAATGGGGTAAGAATGTAAAATTATCCAAAATACCCTTCGTTAATATTGATTTCACCAATTTGTGGCTCATTAGATGTAGCCAACACATACATAACAAGATCTTCGTTGCAGCGCAACAAAAACTTGTCTTAACTACATACTTTACTAAAGTGCAACGAAGATCGTGAGAAATCCATAACCAATGTTTTTTAGGTTTCGGCCCACCTTACATGGTAGATAACAACAGTGAAATCCCACATCAAAAGAAGCCTAGTTAATGAATTTTGAGGAAAATATCCACGGATGAACCACTCGAGTTGAACTTTATAGGATAAACTAATTTTTCTTATAAATCATACACTTTTAGCACTTAAAATAATATTGGTCATGAATATAAAACATTGATTTTCTATTTTTAGATATAGTCCTTACTTTTTATTGAGTTAATTTCATGTTTTTAAAAATACCAATTTACTCTTAAATAAAATTGGTCTATAATATGACTTTCGATTAATCAAATTTTTATTTATAAAAGCGGTCCCTATTGTGATTTTAAGATAATCAATTTTTGCTTTATAAAATGGACTCCATTATTTTTCCCTTGATAAAAAATATATATTTATGTTTAAACTTCTATTGTAATTTTATAACAATTAACATCTATTTTATAAAAGTGGTCCATATTTCCCGTGTCCTTAATATTTTTTTTTAAATAGAGTTTCTATAAGTATTTTTTTTAAATCTAGTTCACATTTATTTTCTTAAAATGATTTATTTTATTAAAAAAATACAAACTCTAGAGTCTTTTCAAACATTAGACAATGGATGTTGTCGTACTTTTGGTCATTAGAGTACAATCACTAATGCTCTTTTGTCGAAATGCAAAATTAAATTTTCACTGCTATATTTTGTTGCTTTATCAATCATTTCTAATGATTATATTCTCCATTTTCTCCTTTCATAAAAAATATATATAATGCTAGAGATTTTTCAAATATTAGACCATGGATGTCATTGTACTTCCAGTCATTAGAGTACAGCCATTGATGTTCCTTCATCAAAACGCAAAGTTAAATTTGCAATGTCATTTTTTGTTGTTGCATCAATCGTTTTTTATGTTTATATCATAGATTTTCCTTTTTCATAAAAAATATAATTACATTGGATACTAAATTTTTAGTCTTATATTGTAAAATAAGTTTGTTGTATTAATACTGTAAATCTAATTTTGCAGTGAAAATAATGCAAATATAATTTTGTAATCAAGAGGTCGTGTGACGATAATAAGGCGATGAAGAGTGGCTCAATGGCATTACATTTAAAACATCTAAAATCAAATAGAAAATATAAAAATTGATGCTGCAAAATTAATTTTGCACTTTGACGAAGAAGTAATGGTGGCGAAAATTTTGATGATAAGAAATTCGGTGACAATCTTAATTAAATGTTTGAAAAGAAAGAAAATTTAGTATTTCTAAAAGGAAATAAGGTACCTCTTTCTAAAAAAATAGGGCCTAGATTTGCAAAGAAGAAAAAGAGAAAATAAACTGATTTTTTAAGTAAAAACTTTAATTAAGTACATACAAATAGGGATTATTTTCTATATTAAAAAATTGATTTTTCTTTCATGGGGTAGGCTATGGGTGCAAGAAAATGAAGGAGATATTAAAATATTTGTATTTTAAGATGGTAAAAGGATATTTTTCGTATTTAATACAAAATTATTGTGTGTAGTATAAATGTAATAAAACTATTACCAAGTCATTTCTTACAAAAACAAACAACTTTAATTAAAGATAATTAAAATAGGAATTATTTTTATAAAAGAAAAGTTTTTTTTTGTCAAAGCAGTAAATTTATTTAAGTATGGGAATTTTACAAGTAATATTACATAATGCATATCGTACCTTCGTGATATGACACATATCACGAATCAACTCCTAAAGTATAAAACGTGGAATCTGAACATACACTGTAAAAGAAAATAATTTAGAGACTGAGTGAGCGGCGAGAACATCAACACATGCATTAGATTCCCTGAAACATAGGCATAAGGTAACATGGTGAAATCTCCTGAAGCCGTCACGTATGGGCTGCATCAAATTCAAGTGATATGGATGCTGGGCATTATGCCAGTGAATCATATGGACGACAATTTGACTATCGATTTACAACTCAATGCAAGTAATACCTTGAGTAAAGGCAAGGTCGATCCCAAGTTTAATGGCCCAGGTCTCCGCTAGGACTGATGATGCAAATCCAAGATGTTTGGAGAAATCACAGACAAACTCCCCTTGAGAATTTCGAATAATCCCACCAATTGCAGCATGACCCGTAGTATGTGATTTTGCCCTATTCGTATTACACTTGAAGAATGAAGGCGCCGGTGTTGACCAAGCAATAGGAAAAGAAAAGGAGTGGGGGATATACGTGGTTGTACTAATTGACGCACCTGGTAATATTTTCGAATGCGAAGAGACAAGGTGGACTTGAAAGAAGACAAAGTTATGGGTGTATGTCAAAAAATTGCCTCATTGCATGTGAGCCATAACAACCAACGAAGGAAAAAAGGTTAGAGCTGGTTGAATGCGACCCGAGCCGAGGACTGTATGTGAGAGAGCCGAGTAAAGATAGTTGTAGGACTAAGGTTAAATAGATGCAGTGATTATCGGAGTTAGAAAAATGTAAGACAACCGGAGTAAATATGTGTGATGCAATCATCCAGTTCACAAAGACTACACAGAGGAGACGGTGCTTTATGGTAATGAAAGAGTAGGTCCGTCGTTGGTTAGGCCCTATGAATTAGAAACCACGGGAAAAATTGCACTTTAAGGGGCAAAGCACTTTGCCATAAATACCTCCAAGGAAGCGCGGGAAGGTTCTGGGCATATAGTTGGCATTGAAGCCAATGATAGACTGATTTAAGAGTAAAAGTACCATCAGGACTAGGCCACTAATACAAAAAATCCGGCAATGTTTGGGATAGGACATATAGGGCATGATTATGTTGAATTACATCCAGCGGCAGCCACTGCGCTAAAACCGGAATGTCCCACTGCCCATGAGATATGAAAGTGTTAAGGGGGCATTTAAAATATGAGTAGGAATATGCGAGTAGATGTTATTGAAAGATTCCTATAGGATCCAAATGTTATTGCCAAACGAAATAGAAGACGAACCAAGTCGCAATTTAATTCCATTAGCTAAGGAAGGGATTAAAGCGGAGACTTTTCTCCAGAACCACGAGTCCCTGGCCTTACTATTAGCTGCCAATAAATGTGTGTCATAGTTTTAGTCCAAAGGTTGTGGGGATCAGTAAAATGTTTTCAAAGAATTTGATCATATAGGCTTTATTTAACAAGTGTAAATTTTTTATGCCCAAACTACCAAATTGTTTGGGAAGGGTGATCATATGCCAGGGTATTGTAGCTGTTTTATGAGAAACTTTGGAATCATTTCTATAAAAATGATTTAATTTTATTGGATAACATAGTAAGAATATGTGGAGGAATTGGATATGCAGACATGTAATAAGATGGAAGTTAAGTACACACTGCATTAATTAAAGTGGTATGACTCGCATAAGATAAAAAATTATTATACCAGACATGTAATCGCCTGTCGAGAGTTTTTGTAAGCTCAGATAACATTTGGCGCGTAAACCTACCCGTAATAAGAGGTAATCCAAGAGATTTATCAGGTCTATGAGACCCATGAATTCCCAGTTGGCGTAAAGTAGCTTATTTAATAGCACGAGTAGTAGAAGGGCCAAAAGTAATGGTAGATTTATCCTTGTTAACGGTCTAACCCAAAATACGGCCAAATGTAGTTAATATATGATGGAATCCAGTCATAGAAGCTGGCATAGGTTGGAGGGAAAAAATGCAATCATCAGCAAAAGCAAGCCCAGGAATAGGGGTCCCTTGTAAGAGGGTCGGAGAGGCATTATATGTTTTAGATTACAAGATGACTCCACACACCGTAGCAGGATGTCTAATGCCAATGTAAATAAGTAAGCTGAGAGGGGATCCCCTTGGCGGAGTCCTCGAGTTGGAGACAAATTGGTCCACATATGGCCATTAATGAGAGTGGTGAACGATGTAGAAGAAATACATTCCATAAGGTATCCAATCCAAACGTGGGGAAACCCATGGCTTCGGAGAAACCATTGGATAAATGGACATTCCATTTGATTGAAGGCCTTATGCATGGTATGTAAAATATCATGGGTGATCAGGATATTATCCTAGATATGACGGTTGGCAATAAATGCATTTTGATAAGGAGACCCAAGATACTGAAGGATGGGTCTCATGCGAGCAACCAGGATCGTAGAAATAAGTTTATAAATAACATTACATAGACTGATAGGTCAAAAGTGCTTAACTTGAGTAGGGTGCGGAATTTTGGGGATAAATATTAGAAGGATCTTATTAAGGGCAGGAAGGAGTCGACCAGCGGTGAAAAAAAAGTTGATTGCCCTATAAATGAAAGTGATATAAAATTAACTGTATATTAAGATGGTAAAAGGGTATTTACAATATTGAATCATTTCAAGGATTGATTTTACAATAAAATTATTGTGTGTCCTATACGCATAATGAAAATCTTAACGAAAATCTTAATTAATCATTTTTCCACATTGCCCCCCTTTTTCTTAACCTAATGGAGCTTAACATAAATGTCTATATATTTTATTTGTTGAAGTGCAACTTTTTAAAGACCAAGAGTGGAATGTTTTCTGATTGTTTGATGTATAAAGTATTTTAAATAAATAAATAAATAAAGATTGATTTTGAAATTAAGATGTGAGAAAATAGCATATCTTAGTTATAGATGGAATGGGCGGAACAGAAGTGAACACAAATCATTGAATTCTACATTGTTTTATTGAAGGTGACATAAACCCATCTTCTGCGCATTATATTTAAATCCCCAAATCATGTTTGGACGATGATAGAATTGGGTAATTTCTGATATTTTAGAGACACAAACAAACTAACACAAAAATAGACATTTAATTACAAAAACAACTCATCACAACACTACTGTTTTCAGTCTCAACATATTTTGATTTGGTCGCAATTTTCTATGACATAATGTAATTTTTGCCAAGCTTTTGCAAAGAAATTTAAACTTTCATTGCATAAGGCTAGGATTTGGTGATGGCCTATTCTTTTAGCCAAAATTTCTCACTTACAAATCATGTTTTAGTTGTAAATCTGTGTCTTCACTTTTGCTCACCATCGAATTATTTGTATTTTATTTTTTGTCTTTATTTTTTACATTAATATAAAACCATGCAATGCTAATTCTAAGGGAAACAATTTTGCATGGAAAACATATAAGCCAAGTCCCCCCTTGATCCCAAGTTCAGACGAATAATCACATTTAGCTATACAGAAGAAATGCATGTCAATAGAGACATTCCTTTCCAATATAGAAGTTACATACCATTGACTATTTTTTTCCCTTTCCTTTACTTTTTCTACAAATATTAGTGCACGCCCAAATCGTCATGGTTTTTGTTAGTGTAAAAATATGATTCTCACACAACACAATAAATTTACAATGTTGAATAAAAATGGAAGGAGGTAAGAGACAAAGAAGAACAGTGTATATACGTGGTTCGGACTTGGCCTAAGTCCACGAGTGAAGGAGAGACGGATCCTTTATTTTTATCAATGGAGGATTAATACAAAGTTGCACAGTAATATCTCCATTATCAGTACATGAGGCTTTATATACACGACCTAGTACAGAATTCTCCATTATTCTTAGCTTGCACATTTGAAACATTTAAACTTGGGCGAGATACGTATTTTTGATCCCCCAAGATACTTGTCTGCAACAACAGTGGTCGTTCTATCCGTTGAGAGGACATATTGATTAAGTCTTCAAATATTCAAATATGCATGAACACTAAAGGATGAGTCTTCGACTGAACCCGAAGAATGCTTCGATTATTGATGGTTCGCTGACAAGGTCCTTGCAGTCTCTAATTTAGTGGGTCGATCGGGATAGACCGTTTGTATATCCATCTTGGGGTCTGGGGGCTTTGGCGGCGATTGGAATTTAATACTCATATACCAGTCGTCTTTCCATTTGGCTGATCAATGGGCAGTAAACACCGTTGTAAAGTGCGAATATGTGATAATTGATTAAATTCGTAAATATCCAATTAAACCTTATTTAATTAGGGTCTACTTTTAAATCAAATAAATTCAGCCCTTAAACATGCATCTAAATCAACCCATCAAATATAAATCATGCGACACAGTAAATATGTTGAGAGACAGATTACAGGAAAAAAACCTTTCGGGTAAAACTTTTATGTCACTATTAATCAATAAATCGCAACTTACAATTACATAGAGAAATCTGCAATGGATCAACGCGCAGCCAACCCCTAAAGACACGCAGTCTTGAACTCAGCAAGAGAATACACGCAGCCCCCTCCAAGGACTCGCAACCCAATCTTCAGCAAAGAATCTTCACGCGGTAAGATCCTCAATGACATGCAGCCATATGTTGTAGAGATGCACTCCACGAAAGATGAAAAACAACAAAGTGTTCTTGGGTTCTAAAAGATTCACAAAAGTATATGAGAATTTTGTGTGAATCAAAACATGAGTCTTGGGACTCAAAAATATGAAGACTAGAGCAATTAGGACTCTCAAAATCGTCTCTCAAAGTCTTTCAAAATAACTCCCCCGAAGTTGGCTTTTATAAGGAAACCAAAGAGAGTTTTAAAATTCTGGAACTCTATCGAGCGTCAGGTACCCCGAACCGGTTCGGGTGTACCACGAATCGGTTCGCCCCCCGAACCGATTTGGCTTTCGGTTCACAAAAAATCACTGGAACTGGGGCTTAAACACGTAGCATTTTTCTAATGTTTTTTCTTGGAATTATCTCCATTTTCAAAGGGCCATAACTTCTTCACCGTAGCTCGGATTGAGGTGCCGTTTCTTTCAGTCTCTTCATTGCGGCGAGATATTCAACTTTTCGGTTAACCTGTACTCCGAATGGTGGTTGTAAAATTACCAAAATTCCCTTGAACTTTCATATCTTTCCTTCTTTCACTATTTTAACTTCTCTTGCGTACCACTTGCATAAAGTCCCCAAAATCATGGAACGTGAAGTTGTTGAAGCAGATGTGGGACACATGATGGAGATGTTGAATGCTTGATTCCTAGAATTTAGATTGAGGCCATCGTGTGAGATCGTGAAGTGACGTGCCTTTTGTAATGGCGTATGACATACACAAATGTAACATGTTGGACATAAGAAAAATGTCTCCCCCTATGTGTATGTCGGTACATACATAAAAAATCTGAATTATCAAATATGAAATTTCCTATACAAATCTACCCTTCCATGAACCCAAAACTGGAAAGATACAAATGAATAAGACTTTATCGTTTGTTCTTCAAATCTTCAAAACTTTTCTCATCAGGGTGTGCAATTCAGTAATCATCAATGTAGTACCTACACACATGAGATAAAGAAAATACCAAGTGACGTATCGAGTTTGAAATGAGATAAACATGAATACCAATTTATGATGAAAGCATAAGTCAAATCTCAAAACACCCCCAAAATTTAAACTCCCCCACAAAATGATAATTCTTTCTCCCCCTTTTTATTATGTTCCTAAATAGACAAATGAGAAGAATAAATCAAATAAGCAAAGTTGGGGTGACACGGTATTCAAAACAAAGGATCAACCAAATGGCAAACGTGCTCTTTCAAGGATATGGTCAAATAAATCTTCACAAACTATTTTTTTATTTTTCAAAATTTTCATACAAAAATAAGATTTAATATGTAAAACATGTAAAACATGATACAAAATCACACCATGGATTTAAACTCAAACAATCAAGTCATGAAAACGAAATGTATGGGTGTGAACACATTCGATAGGCAAATCAACTCAGTCAATCATATGTGCACGATGCACATGTGTACCCCTAACGAATGAACATCAAAAGTATCCTTAGGTGAAAAAATAGTTAATTTAGATGACATTGTCTTATTCAAATCAACAAATCAAAGCAAAGTGATTTACACCCCAATAACGTTCAAAACTATGTAGCGCATTTTCAAAAATTTCAAGGACGTGCAAACCCATTTTAAAATCTCCAACCAAACTCCCTCATATATATTTTCTTTTAGAGGTAATCTCAATTCTCCAACATTGGAGAATTGGTGCAAAAACCTAAATGGCCCATAATTAGCATGAATTTTATTTTATTGCCATTAAATTTTTTTCGGGCTCTTTTAAACCTCTGTGGCCCCCGGATAATAAAATTCCTCAATTATTTAGGTTAAAATTAAATGGCGTCTTAATCGCAACGGATAAATAATAATCTTTCATAGACCTTCACCGTTTTTAAACAAAGCACACAAACTCACAAACGGCTCTTACCTGCATAACTTTGTTATCAAGTTTTATCGCGCTTGGTTCGTTTTGAAGGACAGGATTAAAGTGAAAACACCCAACCAACATGTGATAAGACAAGCACAGCAATCAAACAAATTCGTGCATGTGTTCAATAAAGAAAATCATGAGTCAAACACGTAGGAAGTAACACTTAATTACATCTTAATGACTCCAAACATTATAAAACACATGGATGAATTGACATATTATCTCAAAACACTATCAAATAATCACATGAAAAATGAAATGATGTTGTGACTCGGTCAACCTAAGTGTCCATCCATAAACGGTGCAAACAAAATACAAAAATCTTTTTCGATTTTTCAAAAATTTTATCAAAATAAAATCTTTTTGTATTTTTCAAATACAAAAATCTATACAAAAAGTACATGTCACAACGCTAGCAAACATAAATATCATCAAACAAAAAACTAGCCTATCATAAACATGCAAACACAATTATCTATATGATATGGCAAGAGAAGAATCATGTGCAAGCAAATGAGAATCAACTTGTCTAAAATCTAGTGCCTCTAAAAGTGATTTCCTAACCCAAATAGATGTGAAACATCGTGTGGGGGCTTTGAGAACCATGGGAACACTAGACATAAACTTCCTAGGACATTTTCGAAGATCAAAACAAAAATTCCTAAGGTGACCTGTCCTACCACAATATGAACATGTGTAAACGGGTGGAACTACACCTATGGGTTGACCTTTTCTAATATCCTCGGAATTAGTTGACCCTCTAAAACAAATAATGGTTTTGGCTATAGCATTAGAAGTATGAGAACACGGTGAGCCATTACCATCACTATCAAACCTACTCGAGTCTGTCAAATCATTTTTTAACTTCAAATTTTTTTACTCAAGCAAAGAATTAGACTCTTCCAAAGACAGGGATTTCTTTTTCAAATTTTCAATTAAACATAACAGTTTATCGCGCTCCCCCTCAATTAAAACAAACTTATCCCTAAGAGTCTTTTCATGTGCCGTAAAATCATCGATTAATTTTTTATCCTCGACGGCACAAACGGGAACCCTAGAATTTTTTAAGTCCTCTAATTCCTTCTCTAAAACTAGGACTCTCTCATCGCTCTCCTTTTTGGCAATTTTAAAAAAATCAAAGTCCATACACAAATTACCAAAGTGCTCACGACAAGTATCACTTTGAGTTTGAAATGCTTGCAAATATTCAATTTTACTTTTAAAGAGAGAATTTTCTTTTTCCAAAACTTTAATTCTTTTATAAAGTTTCAAATTCAAACTTTTTGAATTTTCATCATGGTCGTGAACTTTTTCAAAAATAGGCTCCTCATTAAATGGGCGTTCCATTGGAAAAATTGCGATTTTTCACGAAATTGATTTTAAAAAAATCCATATCACACAAATTTTTACGGAAAACAACTATCGCGTGATAAATTAGCGCAACCCGCTCTGATACCAATTTGTAAAACCGTGTAAATGCGGTATGTGATAATTGATTAAATAGATTTGCAAGATTCCAATAAACCCTTATTTAATTAGGGTCTACTTTTAAATCAAATAAATTCAGCCCTTAAACATGCATCTAAATCAACCCATCAAATATAAAGCATACGACACAGTAAATATGCTGAGACACAGATTTCAGGAAAAAACCCTTCCGGGTAAAACCTTTAATTCACTATGAATTTATAAATCGCAACTTATAATTACATAGAGAAATCTGCAATGGATCAACGCGCTGCCAACCCATAAAGACACGCAGTCTTGAACTCAGTATGAGAATACACGCAGTACCCTCCAAGGACTCACAGCCCAATCTTCAGCAAAGAATCTTCACGTAACAAGATCCTCAATGACACGCAACCATATGATGTAGAGATGCACTCCACGAAAGATGAACAACAACAAAGTGTTCATGGGTTCCAAAAGATTCACAAAAGTATATGAGAATTTTGTGTGAATCAAAACATGAGTCTTGGGACTCAAAAATATGAAGACTAGAGAAATTAGAACGCTCAAAATCGTCTCTCAAAGTCTTGTAAAATAACTCCCCCGAAGTTGGCTTTTATAAGGAAACCAAAGAGAGTTTTAAAATTATGGAACTCTATCCAGCGCCAGGTACCCCGAACCGGTTCGGGTGTACCGTGAACCGGTTCACCCCACGAACCGGTTTGGCTTTCGGTTCGCAAAAAATCGCTAGAACTGGGGCTTAAACACAGCATTTTTGCAATGCTTTTTCTTGGAATTATCTCTATTTTCAAAGGGCCATAACTTCTTCACCGTAGCTCGAATTGAGGTGTCATTTCTTTCGCTCTCTTCATTGCGGAGATATCTTCAACTTTCTAGTTGACATGTCCTCCGGACGATGGCTATAAAATTACCAAGATGCCCTCAAACTTTCATATCTTGCCTTCTTTCACTGTTTTGACTTCTCTTGCATACCACTTGCATAAAGTCCCTAAAATCATGGAATGTGAAGTCGTTGAAACAGATGTGGGACACATGATGGAGATGTTGAATGCTTGATTCCCGAAATTCGGATTGAGGTCATCGTGTGAGATCATGAAGTGACTTGCCTTTTGTAATGGCGTATCAGATACACAAATGTAACATGTTGGGCATAAGAAAAATATCCTTACAACCGCATGTCCCACATCATTCAGATGTCATTCGAAAATCCCCCTCATTAGTTACCCCCGTACTTTTTGTGATCATTGGGTCGAGCCAAAAAAGTCCTGCAGATAGACGCACGCTGCTCATGCCATGTGATCACTGGCTGGTATCACCCCAAGGTGATTATGACAACTGGATATTTGCCTAACGGCATGAACTGTCTTTCTAAGCAAAATGTCATTTGGTGGATAACTTACAATCATCACTGTCTGGCGACGTGTGTGTTTTTGAGGCACCGGTGGGCATTCTTATCCACCTAATGTGCCCCCAAGGTGCGCTCCTTTCAGAAGATGCTTGTATGACATTTTATTTGTCAAGATTCAGCCCTTGAATTCGAAGTCTCTTCAACCCCCATCTAAAAGGATTTTCAATTGGTTTATTTCAGTTCCTTTAACTTTCAACTAGAACTTTCCACTTCACCATTTTTTCTCTGTTATTATTAAGAATTCCATTAACCGCAACTTTGTTTCGAACTAGGAGTGGCAATTCGTGTACTTGGGTAGTGTTTCGGGTTGACACGACATGACACGACAAGGGTTTTTTGGACACGAACACGATAAAAATTAGTGTTTTTTTAGTGGACACGAACACGACCTAAATAAAAACAACATAACATGACACAAAACGAATAACATGATTTCTTAAAATTTCATGCTAAATTAAAAATAAATAAACATGATAACCTGAATAAAAATATGATTAAGATGACATGACACAATAACACGACTCATAATTTTGACACGAACACGACTAGACACGACTTCGTGTCAAAAAAAACTAAGACGAACATGACACATCATGTCAATTTCGAGTCAATTTCGTGTCATTCGGTGTCGTGTTTTCGTGTTGTTTCTCAAATTTCCACCCTTATTTTTAATTAATACGCTTCTGCTCTTTTTCTTTTCTTTTCTCATTCTGGATTCAATTTCCATTTCACTAGGATTAGTAATTTTATCTCCCAAATCCTAAAGAGAAATACTCATATTTTAGACTTCGTATTTCCCCATTCACCATTATTCCAATTTTCTAGAGTGGCTTCAGCCATTCGGTCAATCTTTACACCAGGCCTCACAAGTAAGGCTTCAGCGTCAAAGATCTCTAGCAAACATGGTTAAAATGCCTTTGGGCCTGAGCATAATGAGTGAAAGGCCTCTATCTGAGGGTCTTCCTCATTGCATTCCCCTAGGCCCAATCTTCTATCTAGCACTCGTAACTTTCCCCCTTATAGAGCTCCTAGTGATGGCCCACCTAGTCCTTCTTGGGCCACTCCTACCAGAGGAAGCCCAAGGGGGCCTTATGAATCCATTAGTTATATATATGAGGAAACGGCTAATGAATGGGTAGCCCTTCCAAGGGTCTTCTCTGTCCGTGTTGTTGATGAGACCGATCGGGCCCTGTTCGTATATGAGGGCAAAATTGGTTTCTATGAGCACTCTTTCCAGGATGAACTTGGTATTCCCCTCCCGAGTCCAATTCATGAAGTCCTTGTCTTTATAAATCTTGCCCCATCCCAATTGATCCCAAATGCCTGGAGGATCCTGATCGCTCCATGGTTCAATTTTATGATCTTTTTTATGATATTTTCAGAGTTGATCACCCTCTATCAGTTGGTGAATTTTTTACCATTTAGAAACCTACATCATCTTAAGGAGGTTGGTACACCTTCACTTGTTGGCATAAAGGCGAGGATTTTATCCAATGACTTCCCTCATCTAATCATGATTATAGACACTAATTTTATTATATCCGAGGGGAGGGGTGGGAATATGACGAGAAGAATGACCTTATGGGGAATTTGTTCATGATCCCTCTGACCTATACTAAGTCAGACATAAATGAGATTTTGCTTCCCTTAGTAATCTAATGATGATTTTCCCTTCTTCGTGATACCAATTTTCTTCTCTTTATTAACTTGGATGGATTTTCAACGGGCTTCCGGATATTTCTACTGATCGGGGGAGGAGGGTGAAAGAAGATTTAAGAAAAGCTCACCCTTTCAAAGATCTTTGTGATTCAAAATGCTTAAAGGATCTCGGTTTTATAGAAAGATGGAAGGAAGTGCGTGATCACGACATTCTTCAGCTTTGGGTAGATACCGAGGAAGCTCAGCTCTTTCTCATTTGGTTTCAGCGTGTGTATTTCTCCCATTCATTACTATATTTATATGATGCCAATCAGTTTGATCCTCAGTTCGGATGCCAAGTGTTATACTTACAATTTTAATCTTCTTTTGTTCTTATAACTTTTGAAACCATGGCTCATCCCGGATATTAATTTGCGCTTCAAAAGTTGGCCTAGAATTCAGTAGTCAATTTGTCTATTTTTCCTTAACCAATCCCTTAGGTGGCCGATGCTAACCCCCAGTCGATGGGGTTAGAGTTAATGCGCCTGCGATCTCCCTCAACGTAATTGAGAAGGAAAATTCATTTATTCAATTGATGGAGGAAGGAGACTTATAGAGAAAGTGAGAAAAGAGGGCTATATAGGGTGGGATCACTCCTACTTCCATTCATCGAAGGATGATCATCGATGAAGGGGAGGATGACACTGAAGGGGGGGATTAATCGGGAAGAAGGGAGCACTAAGGTGCCTTATTTTAAATATGAAAACTCATATGAGAGATACATGGTGTTCCATAATGCCAATCATCTTGAGTACCTTGATCGACTGAATAAGGGGCTAATCGATAGTGCTAAAGAGATGATTCAACTAGCGACTAAGGTAAGTGCTTATATTTAATTTCCTGAATGTAATTTTAACTCGTCTGCTATTCTGAATTGAATTTTTTTTGGCTTGTACGCATGTGAGATACTTGGGTTTTTTTTATATCCCATAAATCGCAGAACCAAAGGGATGAGGTAAGGGCGATACCAAGATTGAAGGAAGAGATATATACTCTAAAAAGGGCCAAGGCTGAAGTGGATGATTCCCTGGTAAGCGATCTGAGGGAATGAGATTCGGATAAGGACGCCAAGGAGGTTACCCAACAAGAGGCAACTATCTTGAAAACTCAAATGGTGGCTGACGTTGTTGAGGTGATACATATTTTGAACCTCGAAGTAAGAGAAGGAGGAATCTATCTATACGGAAAGAGTCCTAGTCCCACTGATTAGGTACAATTACTTGAGGTCCTTTCTTTCTTTGGATTACGATGGACTGATTAAGAATAAGTCCTTTATCAATGGCAATAATGAGCTGATCGATTGAGTGACGATCGTTCACCCCAACTAGGAACTATCGGCCTTCAATCCGAATGATGTAGATATTAAGGGACGAGCTGATGATATCTCCCTCTTACTAAGACGAGACAGATTATGTTCATATCATAAATTCTTGACTGCCCCATGGCCCCCAGCCAGTTCTGAGGGTGAGGACTTTTATCATCTATGAGTGAGGAGATGGGTCAAATCCTTAATATCATTCCTCATCCTGCCCCCTATTCCAGGATTACTCCAGCTCTCTCCCTTCATTTATTATTCCCTTTATTGGCTTCAACCTATAAATATGTAATTTTGTTGGCTTCGGCCAATTTCTTAAATGCACTCCTTTTGTCTAGTTTTTATTTTTTCCGCCTGTATTGTGTATGCTTCAAAACACTTATTTGAGGATGATGACTTGTTCATCCATACACTACACCAAATCTTGAGAATGTTCACCCCCCCCCCCCCCCAATGGGGTCAAGGACCAAAGTCGTGACCACATCAACGTTTGGCGTGACCATATCCATAACCTATTTTAGTCATGGATGCTCTTGGGCATGGTCACGGACCAAATCCCTGACCAATATGGATCACGGACATAGGCTGTGACCAGGTCGTGACCCTTATGGTGCCAAATTCGCGCCAAAGTTCCCATCAAGTTTGGTTACGGCAGGGTCATGGATAAGGGCTGTGACCAAATCCAAAATTCCAACCCATAAGGTCACGAATTTAGGCCGTGACCATATCAATTTGTTCAAGTTTGTGAGTCATGGCCCTTAGCCATGACCACATGGTTGCCTACGCGCTGATGTGAAAAAAATTTCAGGGTCATGGAAATGGGTCACGGCTCTATGTCGTGACTACTCTCCTTATAAAAAAAACACCTTTATTTCATTTCTTCCCGCGTCAATATCTCTCTCTCTCTTTCGGCGATTCTCGAACCCTAATTTCGGTGATCGAAATCGCTTAATCTCAATCTCAATCTCAATCTCAATCTCAATCTCAATCTCAAAGGTGAACCCTAATTTTTTTTTCTTTCTGTGTTAAACCCTAATGTATATTTGTATACAAGTATATGAATGTGTGTGTTAAACCTTAATGTATATTTGTCTATTTCTTTGTATGTGTGTGTCCGTGTGTAGATGTGTATGTGTGTGTGTGTATTTCTATGAATGTGTATGTGTATCTGTGTATGTGTGTGTACGTCTGTATATGTGTGTTTATGTGTGTGTATATGTAAGAATATGTGTGTATACGTTTGTATACTTTTTTTCAAGAAAAGGGATGTTATATTTAGGGATTATAATTTATTGCATTATTTGTTGGGTAATTAATGAGTATGGTTAACATTAATTGGGAATTGTTATTTAGAGTTTGAAATTAACTTCATTATTTAAGGATATTGTCATTATTAGTATTGATTGAATGGTTACTTAGGGATTAAAATAAATTGCGAAATTTAAGGGTATTATCATTTAGGGCTTGAAATTTATTTAGAGTTTGAAATTAATTGAGTATTATTAGTATTGACTGAATGTGGTTACTTAGGGATTAAAATAAATTACATTATTTAAGAGTATTGTCATTTAGGGCTTGGTATTTATTTAGATTTTGAAATTAATTGAGTGTTTTAGGTTCCACACCCTAATTAAACTAATATACTCAAAATCCTTTCTTTATTATCAAAACCATAATCAAACTAATATACCTTTACACCTTAACCGTAGGACTCATATTCACGACCTTATGTACTTTTCTTAAGAAAAATGAGGTACAGTGATAATCATTGGCAACAACAATGGGAGAGGTTGCAATTGGACCACAAACGTAACTATTTTATTAATTAGCGTCATATAGAGGGTACTCCTATTCATAGGTATGGAAATAAAAAGACTGAACAATTTAACTACCTTGTAAATCGTGGAGTTAATTTCTAGCAAGATTACCTATTCGATCGTATTCTATTTTTCCTACAAGAAAACTGGGATGACGTTATACAAAATATATTTCACACACATAATCCCGATGAAGACCTCACCTTGGTAACATTGTTGGAGAAGGCGGAAAAAAAATCCACCCATTATGGATACAACTGCGTACAGAGAGCTTTGACATAGACCGTGATGTCTCGCGTCATATGCACGCTAAATTGAATATTTTTAACAAGTTGAAAATGATGGGATTCCGAGTTCATGTCGCGGATATCTACATATCAAGTATGGATACCCTTCCTCCTAGTTGGCCACATGCAACAATTCATAGGTTCTTAAAAACTAATACCGAATGGATGGAGATCAAGCACATTGAACATATTCTAAAGTCTTACTTTGAAAAGGTGTATATATATATATATATATGTATATATATAGTTTAATTAATTATAATTTATTATTATAATTTTTTAGTCACTTATGGTTTTTCAGTTTTGTAGATAAGGTCGGGAGGAAACAACCCAAGGGAACAAAGTTTCGAGGGGACACAGCAACGTGGTTAACCATCTCGTGCACAACCCGAATTCTCAACATCAATTGGTGAGCAATACACGACACCACCAATGGTTCCCTCCTCACCAAGTCCAAATGCTACAGCGCCCTCATCTAGCACTCTCATTGCTCTACTGCCCCCATCCAACGTTGTCGACGCCTCCCACTCAACCAAAAAGAAGCCCATTAGATTCTCCCTTATCGGGAATAACCCGACGGGTGTTCAGAATGACATGCTGAACTTTAAAGCCCGGTGTTTGGCTTGAGGAAAAATCAATGTAGGGGTTAGTGGACCATACAACTGGAACCTAGTTGATCAAGTCGTCAAATATGACATATGCGAACAACTCTATAAGTATTTCTCATTTCCCGATCGTTCCAAGAATAAGGTAGTATCTCGAGTTGCTGAATCATTGAGGACATACAGGAGAAACCTTCAAACAAAACAGTTCCTGAAGGAGGTAGCGAGCTCCGATATTTTATCTTTGAAAGAGAGAGTGGCTCCCAATGTTCAAATTCTGGTGGAGCAGTGGAATAAGTTTTTAGAGAATGAGGAGACAGAGAAAAAGTTGGTCCAAAGGAAGAAAAACAAAAAACATAGGGAACAAAAGACTGATATCTACAAGTTGGGATCCAAATCCTATGAGGATTTGAAGAATTAATGGGCGATTAGGACAAAGGATGGTCCAAATGCAGGTAAAAAATAAAATCGGTCCAATTGATTCGTTCATGCTCGATGGGGAAAAAATTATAAATTCCTGCCGCACTTGGCAGAGATCCTAGAATCAATAGAGGCCATCCACCATCAGTCAGGTTCGAGCCTTAATGATGATTTTGACCTTAAAAATGATGCCCTAACCCGGACCTCTCTAAAGAAAAAAAGGGGGAGGACGAGAGGTGTTGGCTCACTTATGCAAAAAAGAAAATTTCAACAGATCGCACCTCTCACGGACGAGTTTTCTTCGATTAATACTTGTTTCTTGTACAATGAGGAATGACAGTTGAAGACCGATGGGGATGTACGGGGTATCAAAAATAACCTCAGAATGTTGACGAATCAAATTGCGTAACTTGTATCCCTTTTTCAAAATTATGGGATCCAAATGCCCCCTCTTTAATGTTACCCTTACACTCACCCTCCTCCTCTAGGTTTTCCATATCCTGCCCCTTCAAGTTTCCCTTCCCGAATTCCGCCTTCGACATTCCCCTCCCAAATTCCGCCTCATCCACACTTAGGCTTGAAAATGTGCCGTTAGAAGGTGAAACCGCATAACACCCATCAAACGGCCTCGTGAGCGACACCAACACCTTCCACGGGACCAATGTAACTCCTTAGAACTGATCGCATGGTCACATAACCCCCGGTTTTAGAGCACGACCCAGTTATGAGAATATCCACATTTAGGCTTGAAAACGTGTTGTTAGAGGGCGAGCTCGTAACTCCCCCCAAAATTCCCCTTGAGTGGTACCAACACCTCACACGGGATCAATGTAACTCGTTATAATTGATCGTGTGGCCACAGGACTCCCGGTTTGAGAGCACGACCCAATTCTGAAAATATCCACACTTAGGCTTGAAAACCTGCTATTGGAGAGCAAAACCACATAACGCCCCCCAAACGGCCCCGTGAGCAGCGCCCACACCTCTCACATGACCAATATAACTCGTAGGAACCAACCCCATGGTCACGGAACCCCTATCTTAAGAGCACAACCCAATTCCAAGAATATCCACACTTAGGCTTGAAAACATGTTGTTAGAGGGCAAAATCCCGTAAAACCCCCCCAATGGCCCCGTGAGCATTGCCAGGACCTCACGTGGGACCAATGTAACTCATTGGAACCGATCACGTAGTGTCGTGACCATTGATTTGAGAGCATGGCCCAATTTTGAGAATATACACACTTAGGCTTGAAAATGTGCAGTTATAGGGCGAAACCCCGTACCCCCCCCCCAAAAAAAAAAACGGTCCCGTGAGTGGTTCCAACACTTCACATGGGACCAATGTAACTCTTTGGAACCGACCACGTGGTCATGGGACCCCTGGTTTGAGATTACGACCCAATTATGTGAATATCCACACTTAAGCATAAAAACGTGTCGTTAGAGGGAGAAACCCCGTAACGCCCCACAAACTGCCCCATGAGCGGTGCCAACACCTCGAACAGGACCAATGTAAAGCATAGGAACCGACTATGTGGTCACGGGATCCCCGGTTTGATAGCACGGCCCAATTATGAGAATATGCACACTTAGGATTGAAAATGTGTCATTAGAGGGCACTACCCCGTAATGCCTCCCAAAAGTCCCCACGAGCGGAGCCAACACCTTGTACTGGACCAATGTAACTCATTAGAATCGACCTCATGGTGTCCCCGGTTTGAGAGCACGGACCAATTTTGAGAACATCTACACTTATGTTTGAAAATGTGAACTTAGAGAGAAAAACCTTGTAACACCCCACAAACGGCCCCGTGAGCGGTGCCAACATCTCGCATGGGACCAATGTAACTCGTTGGAATCGACCGCGTGGTCTCGAGATCCCCAATTTAAGAGCACGAACCAATTTTGAGAATATCCATACTTAGGACTCAAAACATGCCATTAGAGGGCGAAACCCCGTAATTCCCCCCCAAACGGCCTCATGAACGATGCCTACACCTCTCCCGGGACAAATGTAATCCATTGGAACTGACTGCGTGGTCGTAGGACCCCCGATTTGAGAGCACGGATCAATTCTAGGAATATCCACAATTAGGCTTGAAAACGTGCCATTAGAGGGTGAAACCCCGTAATGCCTCTCAAACGTCCCCGTGAGCAGTACTAACTTCTTGCATGGGATCAATGTAACTCATTAGAACCGATCGCGTAGTCACGGGACCCCCAATTTGAGAGCACGACCCAATTCTAAAAATATCCACACTTAGGCTTGAAAACGTGTCGTTAGAAGGCGAAACCCTGTAATGTTCCCCAAACGGCCGCATGAGCAGTGCCTTTCACAGGACTAATATAACTCGTTGGAACTGACCTCATGGTCACGGTACCCCTGGTTTGAGATCACGACCTAATTATGAGAATATCCGCACTCAGGCTTCAAAATGAGCCATTAGAGGACGAAAACCCGTAATGCCCACCAAATAGCCCCATGAGCGGTTCCAACACCTCACACGGGACCAATGTAACTCATTAGAACCGAACCCATGGTCACGGGACCCCCAGTTTGAGAGCACGGCCCAATTATGAGAATATTCACACTTAGGCTTGAAAACGTGTTGTTAGAGGGCGAAACCATGTAATGCCCTCCAAACGGCCCCATGAGAGGTGCCAACGCCTCTCACGGGATCATTATAACTCATTAGAACCGACCGCATGGTCACGAGACCCATGGTATGAGGGAATGACCCAATTCTAAGAATATCCACAGTTAGGCTTAAAAATGTTCCATTAGAGGGGAAACCCCTTAACGCCCCCCAAACGGACCCATAAGCAATGCCAACAGCTCGCACGGAACCAATGTAACTCGTTGGAACCGACCGTGGAGTCATGGGACTCCTGGTTTGAGAGCACAACCCAATTCTAAGAATATCCACACTTAGGATTGAAAACATGTCGTTAGAGGGAGAAACCCCGTAATGCCCCCCAAAGGGCCCCGTAAGCGACGCCAACACCTTGTACGGGACCAGTGTAACTCATAAGAACCGATCCCATGGTCACGGGACCCCCAGTTTGAGATCACGTACCAATTATGCCCAAATGTTTTTTAATATAGTTAAAAATGTCATAAACTTTCGCCATGACCATTTTTTTGTCATGTATAAACAGGGTCACGGATGTGAGTTGTGACCAGGAACTTCACCATCATAATATTAAAATGTTTGGGTTAAGACCTTAGGCCTTGACCAGTGGCATGACTAGTCACATAAATTGATGGATAGGTCACGATCTAAGGCCATGACTAGTCGAAGAAATTGAAGGTTGGGTCACGGCCTTAGCCGTGACTAGTGACATGAAAAGTTGCATAAATTGAAGGATGGGTCATGGCCTTAGGCCGTGACCAGTTGTGTGTATGGGTCATGACTATAGTCTGTGACCATGTGTCGTGACCCCCATGGTCCATGACCCTTAGTTTGGTTAGGGATTTAGGACGTGACCCACCAAAATGGTCACACCAAAAGTGGTCACGGCCTTTAGCCATGACCCATAATCTTGGCCAGGGACTTTGGTCGTGACCATTCTCCCAATATAGCGTAGTGATAGGTTGACTGATGGTGATAACATTTCTTTGTATGCACGCTGGATCATTTATTTATACACGGTGAACGGTTCATGTTATTCCCACTTAGTTATTTGAAATCAAATTTATGTGGATATTCAGCAAGGGTCTTCTGTGACGTTAGCTATTGCACTCGATTGAATTGGTTATTCAAACTCGATTGATGAGTTGAGTTGTTCATATTTGATCGAAAAACTGAGTTATGGTGATTCATTTTATAAAACACGGCTAACGAACCGTATTACCCCTAACGATTGTGTTGAGACCATGTTTGTGTTTGTGGGGGTTTACGAGTTGCTTAATGTTATTTAGTTTATATAAGGCTAATGAACCGTGTTATTTATACTCCAAAAGTAAATTGGTGAAGGGTGGTGGAAATGACCATTTATGTTTCGATCACTAGTCTTTTTTAAATAAAAATTTAAATGAGAATTTGCACCATATAACAACACTCCAACCTTATTTCTCTCCATATTCAGTGAAAACATTTCTTGACTCATAGTTGACCCTCTTATACTCGAATGCCCTGGCTTTACAGATTGGATCGAATCTGGGGGGGTCTTGAGTTAACTTAAGGATTAACCAAGTTTCTTTTTTTGAAGGCTAGGAGCCTGGGCAAGGAATAACGAAACATCGACTAGTGTTATCATTCTTGCTCTAGTGGCTAGTTCATATTTTGGTACGAAACGAATGCTTAGGTGGGTAGGATAAGTGTAATTCACAGGAGATTTAGCATATGGAGAAACAAACGTCCGGGAAAACCTTTCTTTATTGATAATGTTGTTATTCAGATTTATATTACAGATAACACAAGAAACAGAAAGAGATTCATAATAAAGTCTACTAAGAACTACAATTAGATATTAAGAGAAATAAGGAATAAAAGATATATCTCAGTTACTAGGTGGACACTGCCATTACCCTACGACTGTCCTCTACTGACGGTAACGCTAAAAATTCTCAAAGTTTAATGGGGGCGAAAGGGCTCTCCCTTCATGATCTCAAATCCCATAGGACCCTAGTCTAAGGATGCGATCCATTACATTTGTCCCGTCCCACTTGTCTGCCAACTTTCCATGGTTGGGATTCCTGGTCGACTGTGTCATTTTTTCTGAGCACTAGGTCGTCGACTTGGAACATACGGTTCTTGACACTTCGGTTATAGTAGAGGGATGCTTTATGCGGCATCATTGCAACATGTGGCCATCCTGGATCCCCACCGCGGAGGGAGAAAGGATCCTTCGGGTACCGCGCGTCCCCTCTCGGGAGAGCGCTTCGGCCGGCGTCGATTTGTGAGGTGTGAAAATGTAGAGAGATTTAGAGTCGCCAGTCTATTTTACTCAAAATAGACAAAAGAAAAAGGGGAAGCCACCCCGAAGGATGGCATCCAAAGACATATTGGTGCGTGCGAAACCAAAATGATTCGAGAAGGGTTCAGAGGCTTAGTTACGAAATGGGAAGGTGTTAGGCACCCATTCCGCCCTTTCGGTCTCTCATGAATATTTGCTATTTTCCTTTATATTTCCACCCGTGATATGTGTACATGTGTATATATAGAATGGAGGTAGGAATCCACGACTTGTATCATGGAAAAGACAAAGCGAGTCATCCATAGGAATGTGAGATTAGTGTAGAAAATAAGATTTACGTGATTACCCCTACGTTGATCGTTATAAGGGAGCGATAATGCATATGGAATAATACGTTACTAAGAACAAGTATATATAATATAATGGAAAATGAGATAAAGAGAAGATAGAAAGTAAGAGAAAAAGTGAGAAAAGGTCTCGAGTCTCGAGTTTTATCCCGAGACGCCTACGTAGCCTATAAATGCATCAAAGTCCACGTAGTTCGCATGTAAAGTGAGGGGTGGGGTTTAAATCATAAATCCAAATGGAGAAATCTCTTATTTATAAGTGTGTGTGTGTGTGTGTGTAGAAAAAGTTTTTTAGTTGTGAGAAAAGTGTGGAAAAAGTGTGAGAATCCCCACTTGGAATTTATGAGCAAACCCTCTTTTTCTTATTTTTTGGGTTTTTATTTATATGAAAATAGGAGATGTGCAATAATACTAGATAAAAAGTGTATTTATGGCGTGTGTGATGAGATAGTAAAAGTGCTAAGTAAGAAAACAAGTTATTGCAAATTTAAGAGAATTTAGGAGAGAGTTTTGAGAAAGTTGGACCTTCTTGGAGACCTTGAGCTTGAGCTTGATCTTGAATGTTGAAAAGCAACCCTTGCACTTGGATGATGATGGGGAGTGGTTAATTCATCAAGTTTGATGAAAGGGATGATGAAAAGTGGAAGTGAAAAGGGGATTTGGAAGTTGAAATCACGCTGCCTTCGAGAGAGGTTTCTGGGGGTTTGCTGAGAGTGATTTGCTTCTCATCTGAGCTCCCCCTGTAAATGAGGCCAAGGCCTACTTTTATAGGCCCAAGGGTCTGCCGATCGGCATTTCCATGGCACTACCTATCGACAGGTGCCGATAGGTAGGGTCTGGGACCTGCCATTTGGCAGTGCGCCTCAGCCTTTTTTGGAAAATTGGCCGCTGAGGGCAAATCGTTGGTCAGAATCGCGCACTGGGCATACCGCTGGAAAGTTATTTCAGAGACCTTCTAAAGTCCTTTGAACCGCTCCCGAGTTCGAGAGTTGACTTTGGGTCAAATGTGGCTCGGAAGCGTTTGTCGGTCCATTGGACGGGGAATCGTGCGGACGCAAAAGGATCGTTTGTCCGCATGGTAAGTCCGAATCGATCATGGGGCATACCATTAGAAAGGTTAGGATATGTACTTTGACATTCCAAAGAGTTTGGCCCAGTTCGGGAAGTTGACTTTGGTCAACCGGACCCGAGAAGCATTCGGTGACCTCTCGGAGTCAAACAGATCGTCCGTCCGCATGGAAAGTCAGAATTGCATACGGGACGGACATTTGAAAAGGGTATTCAGTGCCCTTCGAAGATTCATTTATCCTCGGTCGAGCTGAAGGGTTGTCTTAGGTCAACAGAGCCCGGGAGCGCCCGGGAGCCTCTAGGTTGGGGTTTCGGACACAAACGGATCGTTCGTCCGCATGGTAAGTCGACATTGCACACGGGACGGACCGTTGAAAAGGGTATTCAGTGCCCTTCGAAGATTCATTGAGTCTCGATCAAGACGAAGAGTTTGATTTTTGGTTAAATTGAGCCGGGGGTGCCCGATGGCTTCCAGGTCAGTGCTCGGGACATGACCTGGGTTTGCGGTGATGAGTGGAGGTACTAGGGACCTAAGGAGAGTTAGGGGGTAACAGAATGAGGTGTCTACACAACCCTTAGTGACTGATCCTCGTTTCTTTTGTCGAAGAGGTCCAAAATTCATCTCGAGATGTTCTTCATTTTGCTCTTCTAAGAAACATTGTATCCTCAACTTTGGACTTCTAAGTCTATAGTGTAAGGTCACAAATTTCCAATTGAGTCTTATGTAGTGTTAGCTCAATTCCAGACAAAACCATTTGAGTCATAGGATAGAAGGTTTCCCTATCAAGCCTATGATGTGTTTGAGGAGTTGAAGACGTAGCGGCCCAGAATTTAAAGCTTCATCATTGTCGATTTTCATGCATGTTTCATATCAGCAACATGTGGATTACAATGTCCCCTAAATGTATGAATGCATTAATATATATATATATATATATATATATATATATATATAGAGAGAGAGAGAGAGAGAGAGGCCCTCTCTTGCAAGGACTCCATATGTTGTAGACCCCAGTACATACCATTTTTTTAAAATAGTAAAAAAATGAATTTTTGGATGAAACTTAACGGATATAATTTCCATGATGAGAAGATTGTCTCCAATTTTTTTCATCAAAAAATTCAATAAAAAAATTGTTGAGATGAGGTGATATGTAAAAAAATGGAATAAATATGCATTTTCGACCGTTGAAATGTTGGCGATCATCCCACCCACTTTTTCATTGAATTTTTTTAAGAAACTTCGTGGATATGATATCGATAGTGAGAAGATCATATCCATGAAGTTTCACCAAAAAATTCAATCAATAAGGTGGCTGGCGCCGACCCAACATTTCAACGGTTGAAAATGCATATTTGTTTCATTTTTTTACATATCACCTCATCTCAACGATTTTTTTATTGAATTTTCTGACGAAAAAATTTGGACATGGTCTTCTCACCCTAGAGATCATATCCAAAAAGTTTTATCAAAAAATTAATTTTTTTACTATTTTAAAAAAATGGTATGTAATGGGGTCTACACAATAAGGAGTCCTTACATGAGACTTTCTGTATGTATATAGGAGCTTGGAAATTTAATTTGGGTGTTAATATTTTTTTGTTAAATTTTTTTGAATTCATAGCTCTAAAGATTTTGTTCTCGGACACCTTTTCGTAGAAAAATCATATCAAATCCAAAAAAATCAGAAAAATATGAAACTGGTGGTCACGCGTTCGTATCGAAATTCTCTAGAATCATGGCCTAAAATCTCATTCGAAATGTCGTTCAAACGACATTTCAAACGAGATTTTAGATTTGAATTGAACTTTAGTTTGAAATTTCATTTGAACCATCACCTTAAATGTTAGAATCTTAAAATTTTGGGGCCTCGTGTTTCAACAAGTGGTATCAGAGCTAGAAGCACTAATTCATTGAGTTAAGATCCTTAATTTTGTTTTTTTTAAATGGAATTTTTTCCGTTCTCAAAATTTCCAGTTTTTATGGCTCTAATTACACGTACTAGAAAGAGCGTATGGCTTCGGCAATAAAGTCCATAGATGAGAGGGTTTGGATGTCTGTCGTTATCGGGTGGTCTCCACCTACATGTTTAGTAAAAAATGAACGTGTCCCCAAACCCGTATAGAGATGGACTGAGAATCAATTGAAATTAGCAAATTTTAATTCCCGAGGCTTGAATGCTTTGTTTATTGCTGTCACACCGGATAAATTCCGACGTATCATGACGTGTGAAACCGCTAAAGAAATTTGAGATATTTTGTAGCTCACCCATGAAGGAACTATAGTGTCGTAAAAGCATCGAAACTCCAAAACCTCACCACTCAATTCGAGACGATAAAAATGCTTGAAAATGAAGTGTTAAAATTTTGCAATCAAATGAGAACTCCGTTAACATGTATTAAGTGATTGGTTCGAAATTTAATTGTTACTAGCTCACAACCCTACACTTTCAATGTATTTGGACACATTTTTTCCATACAAGTGTGAAAAGATAAATGCATTTTGTGTCATATGTAGTGTTTATACCTATGTAAATGAGCATGTACGTTAGTAATATTCATTATGTATACATATATGTGGTATATTTTGTTAGTCTTTGCCTTGTTTTCTAGTCCATATATGCTTTGAAGTCATAATTGGTACCTATATTCTTGCGAATTTTAGTTGATATCCCATGATTATGTGTAATACATTTTAGTTGTTATCATTTTTTGTATTTATGTTTTCTTGATTGTGGATTAGTTTCTTGTTATTTGTTGCCCATATGCGTAATTGTTGCTATCACCTTAGTCACCATTGCATGTTTAACTTGTTTTTCCTTAATTCATATTCCATGTGTAGATTTAAGGGGGAGAAATGAGTTATTTATTTATTCTTTAACCTTTATCTATTCTTGAACAAAAAGGGGGAGAAATGGTATCTAAACCTTTAGTTTATGGTATCTAACTTAGGGGGAGAGCGCTATCTTTCTAGGAAGATTTTTGTTAGATAAAAAGGGAGAATTTAATTTTATGCACTTTATATTTTTTATATTACCTATTCGTTTAATGGTTTGCTTAAGTGTGGATGAAATTTCTTTTAGCGGAATCTTTAAAGCAGCAAAGGAGTTTATCCTAGGGTGGACTCATCGTGTCTATATTTTTTTTATTATCTTGGGTGGGATGTTGTATCTAGATGAGCTTGACGGCCCTTTAGGATTTTTGGTTAGGTTTTATCCCGAAATAGCCAAAGTGGGAGATTAGTAAGGTCACAAATTTCCAATTGAGTCTTATGTAGTGTTGGCTCAATTACAGACAAAACCATTTGAGTCATAGAATAGAAGGTTTTCCTATCAAGACTATGCCGTGTTTGAGGAGTTGAAGACGTAGCAGCTCAGAATTTAAAGCTTCATCATTGCCGATTTTCGTGCCATGTTTCATGTCATCAACATGTGAATTCCAATGTTTCCTAAAGGTATGAATGCATTAACATATATATATATATATATATGAGCTTGGAAATTTAATTTGGGTGTTAGTATTTTTTTTGTTAATTTTTTTTAATTCATAGTTCTAAGGATTTTGTTCTCGGACTCCTTTCGGTAAAAAAATCATATAAATTTCAAAATAAATCAAAAAAATATGAAACTGACAGCCATGCGTTCGTATCGAAATTCTCTAGAATCATGGCCTAAAATCTCATTAGAAAGATCGTTCAAACGACCTCATTCTAATGAGATTTCAAACGAGATTTCAAATTTTGTTTTCTGAATTCTCGTTTGAAATGTCGTTCGAACGAACTTCTAACGAAAATGCAGTTTTTGTTCATTTTTTGGCAGTTTTCATTTTTAACCCCTCACTTCTCCATTACTTTGTACCAGTTATAATATGTGCGGGAAGACACTTTTTTCTTGGACTTTTGGTGAGTTTACAAAACACTTTAGAGCAAAAATTCCTCGAATAAAAAGGTCCTTCTGTGTTCTTAAACTTAAATGTTTTAATTCCAAAAAAAACACAAATTTTACACCTAATGTTTTAGTTTAAATCCAAGTTCCTATATATATATATATATATATATATATATATATATATATATATATATGTATATATCTTGCTTGGAGATTTGTTTGGCACCGGATTTATCTCTACCCTAACAAGGAGAAGTTTGGTTTTCATTATCTACCCACAAAGAAGAAGTATTTTGTTTGCCGCGGTGTTCCCATACGGAGATAAAGTTCGTGTGTGGGTTGACGGAGATCAAATCCCCATAGGTGGATTTCGAAACTGCGGTGGAGTCCGTGGTTGTGAACTAAGCGGAGGTTGGTACAAGAAGATGCGTCAAGGCTTGGAGGGAGTCTAGTTGATAAAGTAAGTCGTTTGTATTGTATTTGTAATTACCATACCTAGTGAACTTGTAGGCAAGGGCCCTCTGATGTTTTTCCTATTTGGGTTTTTCTCGTACGTCGCACCTCGTGTGATTGTGATTTATTTTATCTTGCAAAACTCACTTAAAAATACATGCTTAGGTCTAATCATGATAAAATTTGGTTTAATCACAATCTTGTTTAATTTAGTGCAAAAAATTAGTTTGGGTAAGTTTATGTCAAAATTAATTCAAGTCCAGAATTTAATTTGATAAAATTTGGTTTGGCCAATATGAAAAAAAATGAATTAAATGCTGTTAGGAAACTTGTAGGACTTGATTTGAGTGAACTTTTATGTTTAAGTGAAAATTAATGATTAAGTAGTTTTTCTTTCACTTCTAGCTTAATTTAATTTTAATTTGGAGAAATTAAATTTTGAAGTTTGTTTATGTTTTAAAAGTTGAATTGAATTTTAGTTTGAAATTTCGTTTTAACCATCACCTTAGTTTTTAGAATATTAAAATTTTGGGGCCTCGTGTTTCAACATATAGGTACAATGGCTTTGGTACCATAGATAAGGTCTAACAGGGTAGACCCTCGATGTCCCTTTGTTGTTGTTGGTATGCCCATAATACTGAGGCAAGTTTGCCTGCCCAGAGGCCTTTGGAGTTGTTGAGTTCAATCTTGATCCCATGGAGGAGCATTTGATTCCTGATTTCAACATGCCTTTCCATCTGGGGTGTCTTGGTGCCAAGTAGTAGTGTTTAATTTTGAATTATTTTTTTAACTTGTTGATGCAGATGCTATCGAACTATATTTTGTTGTCTGTGATGATATTACTGGGTATGCTGAACCGACTGATGATGAATTTCTATAGGAAATAATAAACTTTCTAGTGGGTAATCTCAGACAATGTCTCTTCTTCCACCCACTTTATGAAATAATTAATTGTTACCAGCAGTAACTTGCATTGACCTTTTCCCAATTAAAAATGGGCCGAAAAATCGACGTCCCCCATAATACGAAAGACCAGGGGGAGACGATTGTTGTCAATTCTTCGACCGCTTGGTGAATATTTTTGGCAGTTCTTTGGCATCTATCATAGGTACTCACATAGTCTTCGGTATCCATTTGCATCATCGTCCAGTAGTATCCATGTGTGAGGGCTCTTTGGGCAGGGCAGCTTCCCCTAGGATGCCCCCCGCAAGCTCCTTTGTGAAATTTAGACAGGATAGTTCTTATTTCGATGGGGTGGACACCTCGGAGTATCGGCCCCGACTATCCTCTATGGTATATTACCCCCTCATAGATTAGATATTTTATGGCCTTAATGCGCACCTTTTGTGCCTCTGTCGGATTGTCTAAGAGTATCCCCTCATTAATGAACATCATGTACTTATCCATCCAGGTAGGGCCTAGCTTTATGAGGCCCGTGACGATTTCCTCTTAAATGTGGATACTTGGCTTGTCCATGATTTCCACCAGCGGATTCCAATGTTGGGTTAAGGCTAACTTCACGAGGTAGTCGGATTTGGTGTTCTCTTCCCTAGGGATGTGCTTGATGTTGAAGGCCTAGAATTTTTTTTTCTATCTCTTGAAATTTCTTCCAATAGGATATCATATTATTTCCATTCCCCATATAGTACCCTATCACCTGCTGGACCACTATGTTCGAATCACTTAAAAATTCCACCAGATCGGCGTTAATGGAGATTGAGAGTCGCACATCTTCAACTAGTGCTTCGTACTCGGCTTCGGTGTTGAAACTCGTGAAGTTAAATCACAGTGCGTATTCCACGTTGGCACTATTGGGTGTTTTGATAACCAATAATGCCCCATATCCTTCCTTGTTTGATGATCCGTCCATATGGATAGTCCAAATTGGTTTTCCTTCTTTAATTTATTGGATCGTGTCTTGAATCCTTTTATCCAAGAATTCCGCAATGAAATCAGCAACGACTTGCCCCTTTACTACCAGCTTCGGCTTGTATCATTTGTCATATTCACCCAATTCCACTGACCATATCATGATCCTTCTGGATACTTTTGGTTTGCGAAGAGCTTGTCTTAGAGGAAAATTTGTCTCAACCATTATTGTGTGAGCTTGAAAATACGGACATAACTTTCGGGGTTATGATCAAGGCGAATGCTAGTTTTTTTAAAATCAAGTATCTTGCCTGCGCTCCCAAGAATTCCCTTACTTTCATAGTATACCGTAAGTTGGGTCCTTTCATCTTCTCTGATGAGAACTGAGCTGACCGTCGTTGAGAAAATGATGAGGTAGATGTACAACTCCGCTCTGGCTTTAGTTTCGAAACTTTGGGAACGTCCGTTAAGTAGGTTTTCAGGTCCTAAAAAGCACGTTTGGACTCTTCCATCCAGACAAATGCCATTTTTTAATGTTAGAAAGAAAGGATGCACTTGTCGTGGACCCTCTCACGAATCATTTCAGCTCAACCACCCTTCATGTCAGGGATTGCACTCCTGTATGGCTCTTGGGATCCTTATGCTCAGAACTGCTTGGATATTTTTGGGATTATCCTCTATCCGCCCTTGTGTCACAATGAACCCTTGAAACTTTCCCGAAACTACATCAAATGCGCATTTTTTGGAGTTTAACTTCATCTCGTACTCGTCGAGGATCTTGTACGTCCCTTTCAGGTCTAGCACGTGTTCTTCCACCTTTAAACTTTTTATTATCATGCCATCAACGTAGACATCCATCGTCATGCCTATTTTATCTTCAAACTCCCGGTTAACCAACTGTTG
Organism: Sambucus nigra; assembly: GCA_949130495.1. Lineage (NCBI taxonomy): Eukaryota > Viridiplantae > Streptophyta > Magnoliopsida > Dipsacales > Adoxaceae > Sambucus > Sambucus nigra. The sequence goes on along the minus strand of OX422219.1, from coordinate 354,645,467 downwards.
GTAAGTTACCCAGGTGTTTTTCAATACAAACAGCATTAACTTATTGCAATAGGTTCCCAGATCGATCACTAATGAAATCTTTTCCTCGTCCCATGGGTGCATCTTGATCTGGTTTCACCTGGAGTATGCGTCCATAAAGGAGAGTGTTTCATGTCTTGCCATAGCGTTTACAGAGGAATCAATTCTCGGGAGAGGATATGAATCCTTTGGGCATGCATCGTTCAAATCGGAGTATTCCACTCAAAGTATCTATTTTCTATTTGGCTTCCTCACTATCACCACATTAGACAACCACTCGGAGTATTTGATGCCTCGAACAAACTTTGCATCCAACAAATTTCCCACTTCCACATGCACCGTTTGATTCCTCTCTGATGCGAACGTCCTCCTCTTTTGCCGAACAGGCCGCTTGGCTAGATCACCTTTAATTGGCGGGTCATTATTAAGGCGTTAATGCCCAACATCTCATCATGGATCCACACAAACATCATATGGTGTTCTTTAAAAACCCAAATCAATCTCTCTCTTGTCTTATGGTTGCAACGAACAACCTCAGCTCGGAAGATGAAGAGGTTACCCGTTATCAGCATCAATCTCGGCTAAGGATTGATCGATGTTGTTGCTTTGCCACCACTACCTCGGCCCAAGCAGACGTCACAGCGAAACATGTCGTACTTTGGCTCTCCCACTGAACCAAGGTCACCACCTCGTCCTCTTCCAGGCTGAGGTTGTGACCAATGACAGATGGCCGAGCTCTTCTGCGCATATGTGGGGCTAGGAACACGTGTACACAAATAAGTTATAACCGAATCATTCCCCCCACGTGAGGGAATATTGAGGTCATCATTCTCTATATGAGATCAGCCAGGTGTCATTATCATACTGGTTCGATCCTCATGCACATACTCATTGCATGCTTGGGGGGTACACTACACCCCCAGGCACTATATATAGAGGTCATCCTCTACCTTGAAAAGGATCCGAAATCAGCAACCCTTGCTGAAACTCTGTCTAAATACAGAGCAGAGAGAGAAAGCTTGAGAGTTTGTATCTATGTCCATTAGAGCCCTCATACAGTAATACTAATCCCACACTTGTCGTGGACGTAGGCCTGATTGGCTGAACCACTTATATTCTGGTGTGATTCCTCTTCTCCTCACATCCTTCTACTATATACCTTTATACTCCCATTGTTAACACTGAATTGTGTTTATAAACACCTTGAAGGGTGGTGTTGTTTCCAGCATCATCATTTTGGCACCATCTGTGGGAACTAGAAGCTGTCTCTTCCTCTTTATTCGCTTAACCTCACCGGAGACTCTGGTGGTGAACCAAGCCTCCCCCCTTGTGCGGAGCTGTTTCACCATTGAAAGAGGTCCTATAAGGTATTAAACTCATTTACTACACCAACTTTTTGTGTTAACACATGGGGCCGGAATTACCACCACCTCTTCCGCCGCCTGGTGCGGGAGGACCCAGCTCCAGCTAGGCACCGTCCCAATCCGAAATGGCGGAGGTGGCCGCAGCCTTGAGATCTTTGGTTACGATGCAATAAGAAATGCAGGAGCAATTTGCACAGCTCAGCCAAAATATGATGAGGCCACCTGGAGTCTCATCGGAGATGATCACCTCGGCGGCTGCTCAGCCCCATCCTAATGCCAGGGGACCACCCCAGGCACCGTAGAAAGACCAACCTACACCCTAGCGGAGGAGGGACGTTGCTGATCCTAGGCTCTTGTGCCTGGGGAGGCAAGGAAACCCTTTCCCTGTGGACAGGTATGATGATCTAGAGGCGGAAGACGTCCCAGAAGACTGTTGGGAGCAATATGAAGTTGCGAACAACACAGTTCATCCTGCCAACCGGAGCCAAGGTTGTGGAGGTCGAAGGGGTGACGAAGCCCAATAACGAGGATCAACTTTTGATCGACTGAGCAGAGGGTCAGCCTTTGAAAGGTTGGGCCCAGTAAACGACCTAAGACAAAGGTTGTCAAGGTCGAGAAGTGCAGTAGGCTCAGAAAGGGAAGAGAGGCAACCTCGACCCCAACCGGGACGAGGAAGAGACCAATAAGAGGTCAACAGCAGGCGTTGTGCCATGGCTGGGGAACCCTCAGTCCACCCCTTGGAGGTGGCAGGGGATAACCTCGGCCAAGACGACGTTGAAAGACCATGGAATGACTCCATCCAATGTCTTGAGGACAATATAGGAGACCTCATCAAAAGTCGGGATCCACTGCAAAGAGGTTTCTCAGAGGGCTCCCCGTTCGTGGCTAAGATAGTAAGCTTCCCTACCCCAGTTAAGTTCAAGCCACCTACAGTGACTCCCAAGTATGACGGTAGCACCAACCCTGTACATCACATTGAGATGTATCAGTCGGAGGTGGACATCTATTCGATACCAGATGAGATGAAGTTTCGTGCCTTCTCCGGGACTTTGACAGGAGCAGCGCACATCTGGTTTACGTCTCTTCCGAAGATTCAATTGAGAACTTTAAGGGCTTGGCTAAATGGTTCATTCACAATTTATGCTTTGGGGTAAGGCCTCAAAATAAGACCACCCATCTGTTGTATGTCAAACAAGGCAAGCATGAGAGCCTAAGAGACTACATTGCCAGGCTCAACAAAGAAAAACTTGAGGTTGAAGATTACGAAGAGAATATTGCCATGACCGCCCTCATAGGAGGTCTTCATAAGGGAAAGTTGTTGTGGAAATATTTGCGAAAGACCCTCTAAAGTCCATGGCGGAGCTATTGGCAACTGCGGGGAAGGTTATGAACACTGAAGAGGTCATGGTCTCCAAGTATGAGGACGAGAATGGCGGTGGCAGCAAAAAGTTCCAAAGAAAGAAGGATGGAAAGAAGAGATCAGATGATGATAAGTTTGCGCGTTATACCCCTCTTATGGTTAGCTGCGAACACATCCTCAATGAGATCAAGAATGACCGATCCCTAAGATGGCCAGAGAAGTTGAAGGCTCCTCCACATAAGAGGAACCAGAACTTATGGTGTGAATTCCACCAAGACCATGGCCATATAACAGACAAGTGCTTCGCCTTGAAGGGTGAGATCGAGAAGATGTTGAAGTCAGGAAAGTTAAGGAAATATGTTGATGGTAAAGCTCCCAAAAGGGGAAGGGAAGACCCCAAAAAGAAGAGACACGACAAATGTTGTGAGGACACCACAGCAAGAAGAGATAATGGCACAGATGACGATGATGAGGACGATTCGGACCTCCCACCAAAAGACGATAACACCCTAGTGAAGAGGGTTGGTATGATCTCATTTGGCATTAGCACAATATGCGGAGGAATTGCGGGGGGTGGATCTGAGGTTGCTGACAGAAAAGCTCATGTGGCAGAGGCCAAATCAGTGGCCAAACTTGAAGTGGTAAACCCGACGTCTTCCGAGACTACGCAGAAGAGAAAGAAGGTAGACATGGACACTCTCGTAGTTAGGTTCTCTCGACTCGACTTCAAAGGCATCCTAGCTCCACATGATGACCCTTTGGTGATCACGACAAGAGTTCATGGATGTGAGGTGCAAAGAATTCTTGTAGACGGAGGAAGTTCAGCAGATGTGATGTTCTGGCCTTGCTTCAAAAGCCTAGGTCTGAGCAAAGCTAGGTTGGTACCCTATCATCATCCGTTAATGGGGTTTAGCGGTAAAAAGGTCCATCCGTTGGGCAAGTATGAGATGGACGTACGAATGGGCGATAAGTGGCCTATGAGGTTAACTCGAAAGATCAATTTTTTCGTTATTGACGAAAATGTCTTCTCGGCCTATAACTTCATCATAGGAAGAGTAGCCCTTAAGGAGTTTGAAGCCGTGCCGTCAACGGTCCACCAGATGCTAAAATTCCCGACCCCTTATGGGGTAGGGGAAGTGCAGGGTGACCAGACCATAGCACGAGAATGCTACTTCAACTCAGTTGAAGAGAGAGGCTCATAAGAGAGCAACTACCACTTATAACATCGATATGCTTGACCCTAGAGATGAAACGAAGTTGAAGAAAGGAGAGGTCGCGGAAGAGGTAGAATCAATCGTCCTCAATGAGGACGAGCCGAAAAAAACCGTCCAGGTTGGTAAAGCCTTAAATGCATAAATCAAGGAAGAGCTAGTAGACTTCCTGAGGAAGAGGCAGAGTGTCTTCGCATGGAGTCACGCGGACGTGCCAGGCATCAACCCTGAAGTTATGTGCCACAAGCTGAATGTGACTAAGGATGATAAGCCAATCAAACAGAGACGAAGAGTCTACTCCAGGGAGAGGTATGACATCATCCGGGAAGAGGTTCGAAAGTTGGAAGAGGCTGAATTCATCAGGGAAGTTATATATCCAGAGTGACTATCAAATGCAGTCATTGTGCCCAAAGCCAATGGAAAGTGGAGAATGTGCGTAGATTTTACTGACCTGAACAAGCCTTGCCTAAAAGACAGTTATCCCCTACCCCGAATCGACCAGATGGTAGATGCAACTGCAGGACATGATCTCATGAGCTTCATGGACTCGTATTCAGGCTACAATCAGATCTTCATGGATGCTAAAGACTCAGAAAAGACAGTCTTCATTGCTGACAAAGGAGCATATTGCTACAAGGAGATGCCCTTCGGATTAAAAAATACAAGGGCAACATATCAACGTCTGGTGAATAAGATGTTCGAAGACCAAATAGGCAAGACCATAGAGGTGTATGTAGACAATATGTTGACGAAGAGCTTAAAGGCCTGCACTCACGTGGCAGACTTGGAAAAGACCTTGAATACCATGGACCTGTACAGGATGAAACTCAACCCGACAAAGTGTGTCTTTGGGGTAGGAGCTGGGAAGTTTCTTGGATTCATCGTCAATCAAAGAGGAATAGAGGAGAACCCTGAGAAAATCAAGGCTTTGCTCGACATGAAGATACCTAGGAGTATCAAGGACGTTCAGAGGCTCACTAGAAGAGGGGATGCGCTCAATAGATTTGTTTCCAGGGCAATCGATAAGTGTCTTTCGTTCTTCAAGGTGCTTAGAAAGGCCTTCGAGTGGGACAAAGAGTGTGATGAGGCTTTTGATCAGCTAAAGTCATACCTTGGGTCTCCCTTGCTCTTATCTCGGCCAATAGCGGGAGAGAGGTTTTTTATTTATCTAGCGATCTCTGAATCGGCTATAAGTGCGGCCATTGTACGAGAGGACGTTAGGGTTCAAAGGCCCGTATACTTCAACAGTAAGGACCTTCAGGGATCTGAACAGAATTACCCTCGTATAGAAAAGTTAGCCTACACTTTGATACATGCCTCTAAGAAGATAAAGCCCTACTTTCAAGCCCATTCTATGGTCGTCCTCACGGACTCCCCACTAAGAGACGTCCTCTATAAACCTGAGAAGTCGGGACGATTGATGGCGTGGTCCATTGAACTAGGGGAGTATGACCTTACCTATCAGCCTAGGATGGCCATCAAAGGGCAGGAGCTTACCGACTTTATCGCAGAGTTCCCATGGGAAGAGCTCGTAGTTGAGAATAATCAAGAAACTGCAGAAGGGTCAAACGTGAACGTCTTCCGAGATTCGGAAGAGGTTGTATCCAGGGGGACCAGGAATAGAATGGACAAGAATGAGGAAGACCGGTACCTCTTCAAACAAGGAATAATGTTAGAAGCTGGCTTCTCATCAGATAGAGACATCTAGAGCCTCTTTGTCGATAGGTCCTCTTGCGAAAGTGGGAGCGGTGGGGAGTTGATACTCTCAACCCCGGATGGTACTAACATCGAATATGCCTTAAGGTTTAACTTCAAGGTGTCAAACAACGAATCAGAATACGAGGCCATGATAGTAGGCCTCTCCTTATCAAGGACCATTGGTACAAGGCGAATCCTCCTTCACAGTGACTCAAGGTTGGTTGTTTATCAAGTATTGGGAGTTTACGAGGCCAAGGACGAAAGGATGGACAAATACATGAAGAGGGTGAGAATGATACTGCAAGGCTTCGAAGAGGTAAAGATAAAGGGAATTCCTAGGCAAAACAACAGTCATGCAGATGCATTAGCAAGGCTAGCTTCGACAACGAAGACAGATATCAGAAGGACGGTCCCTATTGAGATCTTGCCCAGAGCAACCATCGAAGAAGAAGAGGTCAGTAACCCTTGCCTCAATTTGAACCTAGGGGACTCATGGATGGACCCCCTTATCAGATACATCAGAGAGGGGGTGCTACCGGAGTAAAGTTAGAGAAGAGGAAACTGAGGTATAGAGCTGCAAAGTTCTCAATAGTAGGAGATGTCCTGTATAGGAAGGGATTCCTAATACCTCTTCTCAGATGCGTTTATCCCACCGAAGTTCCCCACATCCTATAGGAGGTACATGAGGGTTCTTGCTCTAGTCACATCGGAGGGATACCTTTGGCCAAGAGGATTCTCACGCAAGGATATTGGTGGTCGGCCTTGGCAAAAAATGATGCAGCTTACGTGAAGAGGTGCGATAAATGTCAAAGATTCTCCATAATCCCCTATCAACCTCATCAGCCTATGACGTCTATCAGTTCCCCTTGGCTATTCGCAGTATGGGGGATTGACTTAGTAGGTCCCCTGCCAAGGGCAGCAAATAATTATCGATTTCTGATAATTTCCATTGATTACTTATCCAAGTGGATAGAGGTAGAGACGATGATCACGATTACAAAGCAGAAGACCTTCCAATTTATTTGGAAGAACATCATTTGCAGACATGGCCTCCCAAATACCCTCATTTGGGACAACGGAACCCAGTTCAAGAATTCTTCCCTAGAAAAATACTTCGAAAGAGTTGGGATAAAGTAATTTTTCTCTTCTCCTGGCCGACCTCGAGTAAACAGTCAAACCGAAGTCACCAACAGAACAATCATCGACGGGATCAAGAAGAGGTTGGAAGAGTCTAAGGGAAGATGGACTGAAGAGGTTTATATTATTCTGTGGGCCTATAGAACTACGGCTAGGACACCTACGTGGGAGACCCCATTTATGTTATCACATGGCTCAGAGGCCATCATACCCACAGAGGTAGGACTCCCTACTCATAGGGTTTAGACCTACGACCCCGAGAAGAATGGAGAGGAAAGAAGACTCGACCTAGACTTGATTGAAGAGAAAATGGAAGACGCAGAAGTAAGGCAAGCAGCTTACCAACACAGAACAGCAAAGTTCTACAATCAAAGGGTAAAATCAAGGCCCATAGCTGTAGGGGACCTAGTGATGAAGAAGACGTTACAGACGGCGAACAAGCTCCACCCAAATTGGCATGGTCCTTACAAAGTAATTGAGGAGGTTGTACCCGGAACCTACAGGCTAGAAAGCCTCAAGAGGGAACCTTTTTCAAATCTCTGGAATGCTGATCATCTAAAGAAGTATTACATATGATGTTGTAAGAGAGTGTGTAAATGTATCATCTTAGGAAGTGATTATTAATGAGAAGATCAGTTTCCATGTCAATTCTTGGTTCATTGTGCTCTAGTCGTAGAATTTATGAGGATAACATCTTAGGTGATGACCTCATACCTTATAACATCATGATTTGGTGACAAGGTCTGAGGTCAGACATCATACTTAAATGACCTCAGACCTTATAACATCATGATTTGGTGACAAGGTCTGAGGTCAGACATCATACTTGGACGACCTCACACCCTTAAAATCAATAATTTAGTGAAAACTTTATGGGGATAACATCCTAGGTGATGACCCCAGACCTTATTACATCATGATTTGGTGACAAGGTCTGAGGTCAGACATCATACTTGGATGACCTCAGACCCTTAACATCATTAATTTGGTGAAAATTTTATGGGGATAACATCCTAGGTGATGACCTCGGACCTTATAACATCATGGTTTGGTGACAAGGTCTGAGGTCAGACATCATACTTGGATGACCTCAGACCCTTAACATCATTAATTTGGTGAAAATTTTATGGGGATAACATCCTAGGTGATGACCTCGGACCTTATAACATCATGGTTTGGTGACAAGGTCTGAGGTAAGACATCATACTTGGATTACCTCAAACTCTTAACATCATTAATTTGGTAAAAATTTTATGGGGATAACATCCTAGGTGATGACCTCAGACCTTATAACATCATGATTTGGTGACAAGGTGTAAGGTAAGACATCATACTTGGATGACCTCAGACCATTAACATCATTTATTCGGTGAAAATTATTTATGAGGATAGCATCTTAGGTGATGACCTCAGACCTTATAACATCATGATTTGGTGACAAGGTCTGAGGTAAGACATCTTACTTGGATGACCTCAGACCCTTAATATCATTAATTTGGTGAAAATTATTTATGAGGATAACATCTTAGGTGATGACCTCGGACCTTATAACATCATAATTTGGTGACAAGGTCTGAGGTAAGACATCATACTTGGGTGACCTCAGACCTTAAAAACCATTCATTTGGCTCAACAAAGATATCATTGTATCGAGACCTGAGAACTGAACATACATTGTATGAAAAATAAAATCATCTAATAAATAATTCAGCAAGAGAAGAAACAAAAGCCCTCCTCAGAGGTTAACAGATTAAGTTACAAAATGCAAAGATATAAAGTAACAGTGTTTATCAGAGGTTACAATAAAGAGTTACAAAAGATTGCTTAAAGCTTCACAAAAATTTAAGTGTTCACAGCCTCAGGGTTAGTGGTCACGTCTGCATTTCCTTGGCCGAGGGTGTCTACTTTCACCCCATCATCTTGAGCACCAACATCTTCAGTCATGGTGTCTCCTTGAGGGGCAGTCTCGGTGGGTGCAGCACCTCCTTCCTCTTCAACCTCCTGCAGGGCCTGAGCAAACTTGGTGTTGGCATAACCCAGGCTGATAAAGTCAGCGGCTGCAAGGCTTCCTGACTCCTTTTCCTTCATGGAAGCCCATTTACCAGTGGCCTTAACCCCTCTCTACAGATATTCAAAGCCGAAGCTGAAAAACTCGTCAGAGACCTTATACTCCTCAAAGATCTTCTCGGAGGCATCATCCAAGGCAGCCTTGATAGCCACATTGACTTTATACTGAAGAGAGTCAGCTTGAGTCTTCATGGTAGTATTATGATCTTCCCTCTGCTTGTTCATATCCTTTTGCAATCCCTTTACCTTGTTCTCGGCCTTCTTTAGAGCAGCCTTCAGACGTTCCACTTCGGCGTTCAAGGTGGCTTCAGTCTTCTCGGCCTCTTGGCCCTTCTCAATCAAATGAAGTTTTCCCAAGGTCCAGTTGACATAATGATGTATGGTGAGAAGACCCTGCAGAACATATGCAAAGATGTCAGTCTAAGCTCTGATATAGTCCAAAAGACGAGGTCACACATTCAAAAGAAAATAGTTACCTGGATGGTACGGTGAAGAGAGAATTCAACCAGCAGGGGCTTATCCAGGGACCGGCAAAAGCGCTTGTCAGACTCGGTCATGACACCGTCGATAGCATCCAAGGCCTTCAAACTTTGGCCAATGACACTATCACCAATCTTTAATTGCTCAAGACGAGCAATCAAGGCATCCTCAGAAGAAATAGGGATGGCACGATCTTCCCCTTTGTTCTTCTGCCTCTGATCCGCAGGGGCAGGGTCGACGACCTTCCTATTTTGGGTGGCCTCAGCCCTCGAGGTAGAAGGAGGGGGAGGAAGAGCATTCAAACCTGCCTTTTTTACGAGCTTCATTAGACTTGGAGCTGCCATCTCCCACAACGCTTTAGATATTCCTTTTGGGTGCTCTACAGGATGGAAAGGTCTGAGTTAAAGAATCAGATATACATAAATTCAGAGGTATAACTTGTTGTAATAAAAAGACACTTACGAAGCTCTGTCAGAGGACTCCCCCCAAGCCCTGTCACAGAGAGGTAATAGGGGGTCATCAGGTGCTCGAATTTGACAAGAAGATCATGCTCCTCCTGGTCCTGAAGGTCTTTGACCTTCTGAAGATGGTTTTGGCTTAGCCCAGGGTCGTCCCTAGTAGCCATTATAACCTTTCTCCATCTTAGGGGTATTCTCGGCTCTAATAAGGAAGAGGGGGCACATGGACCAAATTCCCATGGCCCTGATGCAAAGAAGTAACGTGGCTTCAAGTTATGGTTTAAGGTTTGGGTAATCTGAAGCATCTTTTTGTTTGAATTTGGAGCTAAGAAATGATAATAGCTCGGATGGTTTCTGGCAGATGAAGGGACATAGCACCCTGTAAAGACTTGGACAGGAAGGTCTGAGTGATGGACAGCCCTTCATGGGATAATGGCTCCAATTATCACCCTCCAAGCATTGGGTAACAACTGGGAAGGAGCCAAGTTGATGTAGGCCAATATAGCCCTGATGATGGGATTGATGGGCAGACGAAATCCCAACTTGAACATCTGCTCATATAGGCAGATCTCCCCATCTCGGCCATCATAAGCCCTCTCTTCCCTCAGAGGTCTCCTGAATTTTATAGAGGGAATTATGGAACATAGATGTCTAAAGGCCAGAAGGTCGACCTCACTGACTGTACTCTCAATCTCGGCCGCCTCAGATGTGTCAACATCACTCTCCACACCATCATCATCATCTAGCTCAATGTCGGCCCGAGCAAATGATGGGGCACCACCTGGAAACCTCTGAGTGAACTCAGCCCCTTTGACTGCCGATAGAGGAACGACTTCAAGAATCGGTGGAATATTCACACTTGGTCCAATAATTTTAACCTCTAAGGAAGAGGTTGATGTGCTTGAACTTTTGTGAGATGAGGCCTGACTGGAAACCTCTGCCTGATCAGGGACCTGATCTTGTTGATTTGAGAAGTCCATGGCCTCTTGGAAGGAGTCCATAGACATAGGGTCAGAGGTGGATGACTCAGACTCCGACATTGGAAAGGGTTCAGCTGGTACCTCTGCTTGGTTAACTAGTTCGATTGGTTCAGGATATATGACCTTCAGGGGTGGTGGAAAGATAGGTCTAAGGGGGAATTCCTCTGCGCTACGAGCTTCCTCTTGCACTCTTTCTATTTGCCTAATTTCTCTAAGGTCTTATCTCTAAGAGAGGGGAATTCCTCTAAGAGTTGGTAAAGGGGTCTGAGCATATGAGACAGACCCTACACTTACAACACTCCTAAATAACATACAGGATTGGGAAATGGGATTAAAGATCAAACTATTAAACTTTGAACAAAAACTACCAAGAACAATAAGAACAGTCATCGAGAAACTAATAATCTCATCGGAAACCTCTTTAAGCTCACCGAAAAATGCAAAAATAAGAAGAAGGTAGGAAAAATGAAGAAGAAAGGATGGTAAAAGATACCTGAAGAAAAGTGGTACGGAGGAAGGAAGAGATTGCAAGGAATGACCACCCAATGCTACTTCAAAACCAGAGCTCTTCTAGAGAGAGAGTTGTAGAAATTTCAAACGAAGAAATGAAGAAGTGGGAAGAAAGAGAAAAGAAATGAGGGTTTAAGCCTCAAACAGCTCCACGCGCTTCCCAAGGACCATCATTGCCTTGGGAGCCCAAGAGTCTACAATCATTACACCTGCTAGGCACGCTAGCCACTTCAGCTGCTGACACTTGTCAAAAAGTAACAACACTTACGAAAATTCAACCTCAGACCAACATACCCCTTAGGCACTTGATCACACAGGTAACTAAGGGCTAGGGTGATTGATATGCCCTGAATATACCCCCTCGGCTCAGAGACATCAACCTCGGCCAATGAGGATGGGCGAGGTTGGAGAGATCCCAGCTCATCAACCAGCGGTCTCGTCCCAAGAAAGGTCGGCAATAGACCAGCTGACGTTCCCGCTACCTCGACAAATGAGGTCATCCATGATCCAGGGGAGGTTATCCACCTGGTCTTCCAAGGATTGCAACCTCATCTCTAAAGATGAAGAGGTTACCCGTCATCAGCCTCAATCTCGGTTAGGGATCGGCCGACGTTGATGCTTTGCCACCACTACCTCATCCCAGGTCGAAGTCATAGCTCAACATTTCATACTTCGGCTCTCCCACTGAACCAAGGTCACCACCTCGTCCTTTTCCAGGCCGAGGTTGTGACCAATCACAGATGGCCGAGCTCTTCTGTGCATATGTGGGGCTAGGAACATGTGTACACAAATCAGTTATAACCGAATCATTCCCCCCACGTGAGGGAATATTGAAGTTATCATTATCTACATGAGATCAGCCAGGTGTCATTCTCATACTGGTTCGATCCTCATGCTCATACTCATTTCACGCTTGGGGGGTACACTGCACCCCGGGCACTATATATAGAGGTCATCCTCTACCTTGAAAAGGATTCGAAATCAGCAACCCTAGCTGAAACTCTGTCTAAATACACCGTAGAGAGAGAAAGCTTGAGAGTTTGTATCTATGGCCATTAGATCCCTCGTACAGTAATACTAATCCCACACTTGCACAGTGGACGTAGTCCTGATTGGCTGAACCACTTATATCCTGGTGTGATTCCTCTTCTCCTCGCCTCCTTCTACTATACACCTTTATACTGCCATTGTTAACACTGAATTAACCTTACAAACACCTTGAAAGGTGGTGCTGTTTCCAGCATCATCACCCGTCAACATTAATGATTTCTGTTTTTTTCTTAAAGGATGAGAAATAGTAATTTTGGCCCATATCTGGCTTTCTAGCACAATCCCTATCCTATTAGGTGTCAGGAACTGAATGGTCAGGAATTTGATCGAGAACACTGCATTGAGGCAGCTGAGGGTCATTCGTCTTATGAGTACATTATAGGATATTAGATATCTGACCATCAGGAATTCAACGTGAAGGATGAACTGAGAGTTTGCCTCTTTGAATGGTGAATGATAATTCCCGCAAGCCCTCCCGGTATACCCGCTTTCTAGAGAAGCCTAATAACTGGCCTTGTACTTACTTCAGGCGTGCTCCTTCTATTTTCATATGCTCAAAGCATTCGTAGCAGATCAGGTCGGCCGATATTCTTGTATCAATCATAATTCTTTCTACTATCCAATTGGATATATTCGCAGTTATTAATAGGGGATCATCGTGGGACATGATGTCCCCCGATTCCTGAGGCGTGAAAAAAATAACTTCATAATCTTTAGTGGGTTTACCGGTTTTCACTTCCAACGGTTCCCTTTTTTAAATTCGATAAGCTTTTCTAGCTGAGGTTGACTCCCCTCTTACTTCTAATCCCCCGTGATATGCCCCAAGTGTCACCTCGGCTCAGAAACTACAACCTCGGCCAAGACATTGTCGAGGTTGGAAATGCCTTGGATCAGTGACAATAGGCCTCGGCCCTAGCAAGGTCGGCCCTGGCCGACACCACTACAAACCTCATCAAGCGGAGACTGCATGAATCATGGGGGTCAGAAGTTCGTCATTTCACCCGGGCATGACAACCTCGGCCAGGAGTAGGTCGATGTTACAAGGAGACTTACCTCTACCAAGGTCAACCCCATCAGTGAATCAGCCAAGGTTCCAAGCACATTCCAACTTAACCTCGGCCCAGGCCTACCTTAACACTATACCTCGGCTTCACTTAAGCCGAGATCATAATGGCTCATCTCGGATTGGATGGGCAGCTAAACCTTACTAACCTCAGACTCTTCCAGGTCGAGGTCATGACCAAACACGAAGGCCGAGCACTTATTAACATGTGTGGATAAGGACACGTGGACACAAATCAGTTATAACAAATCATTCCCCCCACGTGGGGGGAATATTTCATCATCATTCTCTACATGTGACAGGGACAGATGTCCTCATCATATTGGCTAGACCAACACACACATGCTCATTGCATGCATGGGGGTTACTCTATACCCCCTGATACTATATATAGAGGTCATCCTCTACCTTGCGAAAAGGACGAAATGAGCAACCCTTGCTGAAACTCTTTCTAAACACACAGTAGAGAGAGAAAGCTTGAGAGATTGTAACTATGGCCATTAGAGCCCTCATACAGTGATACATGTCATACACTTGCACAGTGGATGTAGGCCTAATTAGCTGAACCACTTATATTCCAGTGTGAATCCTCTTCTCCTCGCCTCATTCTACTATACGTATACGTACCCTTATGTTGCCATTGTTAACATTGAATTGAGCTCACAAACATCTTGAAGGGTGGTTCTGTTTCCAGCATCATCATTTTGGCACCGTCTGTGGGAAGGAGAAGCTATCTCTTCCTCTTTTTCTGTTTAACCTCACCGAAGACTCTGGTGGTGAACTAGCCCTCCCCCCTAGCGCGGAGCTATTTCACCATTGAAAGAGGTCCTATAAGGTATTAAGCTCATTTACTACACCAGCTCTTTTGTGCTAGCATATGGCACCATAGGTACCACCGCCTCTTCCGCCGCCTGGGTGGGAGGACCTAGTTCCAGCCAGTCACCGCCTCAGTCCGAAATCGTGGAGGTGGCTGCAGCCTTGAGGTCTTTGGTTGCAACGCAACAAGCTATGCAGGAGCAATTTTCATAGCTCAGCCAAACTATGATGAGGCCACCTGGAGTTTCACCGGAAATGATCACTTCGGCGGCTGTTCAGCCTCATTCTGATGCCAGGTGACCACCCCAGGCACCAATGAAGGACCAACCTGCCCCCCAGTGGAGGAGGGACATTGCTGACCCTAGGCGTTTACGCCTGAGGAGGCAAGGCAACCCTTGCCCGGAGGACAGGTATGACGATCTGGAGGCGAAAGAGGTCCTAAAAGAATGTTAGGAGCCGTATGAGGTTTTGAATAATACTGTACGTCCTCTTCAGTAGAGTCGAGGCCGTTGCGGCCGAAGAGGTGAAGAGGCCCAGCAGCGAGGATCAGCTTTTGATCGATTGAGCAGAGGGTCAGCCTTTGAGAGGTTGGGCCCAGTAAATGACCTAAGACAGAAATTATCAAGGTCAAGGAGTGCAGTTGCCTCACAAAGAGGGCATGAGAAACGTCGGCCCCACCAAAGCCGACCTCATGCAGGAAGAGGTAGAGATCAGGAAGAGGTCAACAGCCGGCGTTGCGTTGCGGCTGGGGAACCCTCAATCCATCCCTTGGAGGTGGCTGAGGACAACCTCGGCCAGGCCGATGGTAGGAGACCATGGAACGACTTTATCCAAAGTCTTGAGGAGAAGATATGAGACCTCATTAAGAGCCGAGACCCATTGCAGAGAGGTTTCTCGAATGGATCACCCTTTGTGGCAAGGATAGTGAACTTCCCAACTCCTGCTAAGTTCAAGCCACCCGTGGTGTCTCCCAAGTATGACGGTAGCACTAACCCTGTACATCACATTGAGATGTATCAGTCAGTAGCGGACATCTACTCGATACCTGATGAGATGAGGTGTAGGGCCTTCTCTGGGACTTTGACAGGAGCAGCACATAGCTGGTTCACTTCTCTTACGAAGAATTCGATTGAGAACTTCAAGGGCTTGGCTGAACGATTCATTCATAACTTCTGTTTTGGGGTAAGACCTCAAAAGAATACCACTCATCTACTGTATGTCGAGCAAGGCAAGGACGAGAGCCTAAGAGACTACATCTCCAGGTTCAACAAAGAAAAACTTGAGGTCGAAGATTACGAAGAGAATATAGCCATAACCGCCCTCATAGGAGGTCTTCAGAAAGGGAAGTTATTGTGGAAACTCATGAAAGACCCTCCCAGGTCTATAGCCGAGCTACTAGTAACTGCGAGAAAAGTCATGAATGCTGGAAAGGCAATGGCCGCCAAGTATGAGGATGAGAACCGCGGTAGTAGCGGGAAGTCCCAAAGAAAGAAAGATAGAAAGAAGAGGTCACCCGATGACAAGTTCGCTCACTATACTCCTCTAACCGTGAGTTGTGAGCATATCCTCAACGAGATCAAGAATGATAGGACTCTAAGATGGCCAGAGAAACTGAAGGCCCTTCCATATAAGAGGTGTGAGTTCCACCAAGACCATGGCCATGTTACAGACAGATGCTTCGCCTTGAAAGATGAGATTAAAAAGATGTTAAAATCCGAAAAGATGAGGAAGTATGTTGATGGCAAGGCTCCTAAAGGGGGAAGAGATGACCCTAAGAAGAGGAGAAAGGACAGATGCCGTGACGATGCCCCGGCTAGAAGAGACAACGATTCAGAAGGTGATGATGAAGACGATCCGGAACTTCCGCCAAAAGATGACAACACCCCGGTGAAGAGGGTTGGCATGATCTCCTTTGGTATTGACACCATTCGCGAAGGACTCGTGGGAGGTGGCGCTGAAGTGGCTAACAAGAAAGCTCATGTGGCAGAGGCCAAGTCAGTGGTCAAACTTGAAGTTGTAAATCTAACGTCTTCCGATACAGCGCAGAAAAGAAAGAAGGTGGACATGGAAACCCTTATAGTTGGGTTCTCCCAACTCAACTTCAAAGGTATCTTAGCCCCTCATGATGACCCTTTGGTAATAACAACAAGGGTGCATGGATGCGAGTTGCAGAGAATCCTCGTAGATGGGGGGAATTCAGCAGACGTGATGTTTTGGCCCTGCTTCAAGATCCTAGGTCTTAGCAGAGCTAGGCTGGTACCCTATCATCATCCTTTAGTGGGCTTCAACGGTGAAAAGGTCCACCCATTGGGCATGTATGAGATGGACGTACGAATGGATGAGGAGTGGCCTAAGAGGTTGACTCGGAAGATCAACTTTTTTGTTATGGACAAAAACGTCTTCTCAGCCTATAACCTCATCATAGGAAGGGTAGCCCTTAAGGAGTTTGAGGCCGTGCCGTCACCGGTCCACCAGATGCTAAAATTCCCAACCCCGTACGGGGTAGGAGAAGTGCAAGGTGACCAGACCATAACACGAGAATGTTACTTCAACTCGGCTGAAGAGAGAGAGGACCATAAGAGGGAAACCACCACTTATAGCATTGATACACTTGACCCAAGAGATGAAACAAAATTGAAGAAGGGAGAGGCCGCGGAAGAGGTAGAATCCATTGTCCTCAATGAGGATGAACCGGAAAAAACCATCCAGGTCGGTAAAGACTTAAAAGCGGAATAAAGGAAGAGCTGATAAAATTCCTCAGGAAGAGGCAGAGTGTCTTCGCTTGGAGTCACGCGGACATGCCCGGCATCAACCCTGAGGTTATGAGTCACAAGCTCAACGTGACCAAAGATGCCAGGCCTATCAAACAAAGATGAAGAGTTTACTCCAGGGAGAAGAGTTTACTCCGAGAAGAAGTCAAAAAATTGGAAGAGGCTGAGTTTATTAGAGAAGTCATATATCCGAAGTGGCTATCAAATGCAGTCATCGTGCCCAAGGCTAATGGAAAGTGGAGAATGTGCGTTGATTTCACTGACCTGAACAAGTCTTGCCCAAAAGACAGCTACCCCTTACCCAGAATAGATCAGATGGTAGATGTTACTGCGGGGCACGAGCTCATGAGCTTCATGGACGCGTATTCAGGATATAATCATATCTTTATGGACACGGAAGACTAGGAGAAGACATCCTTCATTATCGACAAAGGGACGTACTGCTACAAAGTGATGCCCTTCGGTCTAAAAAATACGGGGGCAATATACCAACGTCTTGTGAATAAGATGTTCGAAGATCAAATAGGTAAGACTATGGAGGTGTATGTCGATGATATGCTAATGAAGAGCTTGAAGGCCTGCACTCATGTGGCAGATCTTGAAAAGACCATCGATACTATGGACTTGTATGGAATGAAACTCAACCCCGCGAAGTGTGTCTTCGGGGTATAAGCTGGTAAGTATCTTGGATTTATCATCAATCAAAGAGGAATCGAGGCAAACCCTGAGAAATCAAGGCTTTTCTTGATATGAAGACACCGAGGAGTATCAAGGATGTCCAAAGACTAACGGGGAGAGTGGCCGCACTCAACAGGTTTGTCTCCAGAGTAACGGACAAGTGTCTTCCATTCTTCAAAGTGCTTAGAAAAGCCTTCCTGTGGGACGAAGAGTGTAAAGAGGTTTTTAACCAACTCAAATCCTACCTTGGGTCTCCCTTGTTGTTATCTCGGCCCATAGTAGGAGAGAAATTGTATGTGTATCTAGCAGTCTCTGAATCGGCTATCAGTGCAGCCATAGTGCGGGAAGACATTAGAATCCAGAGGCCTGTGTATTTCAACAGTAAATCACTTCAAGGGTCTGAACAAAATTAAAGTGAGCCTATTCCCTGATACATGCCTCAAGGAAGATGAAGCCCTACTTCCAAGCCCATTCTATGGTCGTCCTCACTGATTCCCCACTAAGACAGGTTCTACATAAACCTGAGAAGTCTGGAAGATTGATGACCTGGGCCATTGAGTTGGGGGAGTATGACCTTACCTACCAACCTAAGGCAGCCATCAAAGGGTAAGCCCTTGCAGACTTTATTGCTGAGTTCACATGGGAAGAGGCCGAGACAGAAAATGACCAAGTGGGCGCTGAAGGGTCAAACAACAATGTCTTCCGAGTACAAGAAGAGGTCGCACCAAACGTCTTCCGAAACCAGGAAGAGGTCGCATCCAAAAATATCAGAAGCGGAGTATAGGATAATGAGGAGGATCGATACCTCTTCAGGCAAGGAATCGTGTCAGAAGAGGCCTTCTCATCGGATATGGACATTTGGAATCTCTTCATTGATGGTTCTTCCTGTGACAGTGGAAGCGGTGCGGGGCTGATACTTTCAACTCCAGACGGTGCCAACATTGAATACGCTCTGAGATTTAACTTTAAGGCATCTAACAACGAGTCAGAATATGAGGCCATGATAGCAGGCCTCTCATTGGCAAAAACTCTAGGTGTAAGATGACTCCTACTTCATAGCGATTCAAGGTTAGTTGTCAATCAAGTATTGGGAGTCTATGAGGCCAAAGATGAAAGAATGGCTAAGTATCTGAAGAGGGTGAGAATGATGTTAGAACATTTCGAAGAGACAAAAGTGAAGAGAGTACCTCGACAAAATAACAGCCACGCAGAGGCACTGGCAAGGTTAGCCTCGGCGACGAAGACAGACATCAGAAGGACAGTTCCGATCGAGGTCTTAGCAAAGGCGACCATTGAGGAAGAAGAGGTATCCAACCCTTGTCTCAATTTGAACCTAGGGGACTCATGGATGGACCCCCTCATCAGATACATCAAAGAGGGAGAACTATCGGAGTCCAAGTTAGAAAGGAGGAAGTTAAGATACAAGTTCTCCATAATAGGAGACGTCTTATATAAGAAGGAATTTATGTTGCCTCTCCTCAGGTGTGTGCATCCCACCGAAGTTCTCCACATCTTACAGGAAGTTCATGAGGGTTCTTGCTCCAGTTACATAAGGGGAAGACCCTTGGCCAAGAGGATTATTACACATGGATATTAGTGGTCAACCTTGGCCAAAGATGATGCAGCTTACGTAAAAAGGTGCGATAAATGTCAGAGATTCTCCACTATTCCTCATCAACCTCATTAACCTATGATGTCAATCACCTCTCCAAGACCATTTGCAGTATGGGGAATTGACTTAGTAGGACCCCTACCAAGAGCTACCAATAATTACTGATTTCTGATAGTTTCCATTGACTACTTCTCAAAGTGGATGGAGGCAGAGCCGATGATAACGATCACATAACAGAAGATCTTCTAATTTATTTGGAAGAACATCATATGCAGACATGGCCTCCCCAACACACTCATCTCGGATAATGGAACCCAGTTCAAGAAATCCTCTTTAGAAAAGTATTGCGAAAGAGTGGGGATAAAGCAGTTCTTCTCATCTCCTGGCCAACCTCAGGCAAACGGTCAGACGGAAGTCACAAATAGGACAATCCTCGATGGAATCAAGAAAATGTTAGAAGAAGCGAAGGGGAGATGGACTGAATAGGTCTACGCTGTGTTATGGGCCCACAGAACCACGGCAAGGACACCAACAGGAGAAACCACGTTCATGCGAGAACATGGCTCAGAGGCCGTCATACCAACAGAAGTGGGGCTCCCAACTCATAGGGTTCGGACCTACGACCCTGATAAAAATGGGTAAGAGAGGAGACTAAACCTAGATTTGATTGAAGAGAGAAGGGAACATGCAGAAATTCGATAAGAAGCTTACCAACAGAGAGCAGCAAAATTCTACAATCAGAGGGTGAAGTCAAGACCCATCGTTATGGCAAACTTAGTACTGAAGAAGACCTTATAGAAAATAAACAAGCTCCACCCAAACTGGCATGGTCCCTACAAAGTGACAGAAGAGGTTGTGCCCGGGACCTACAGGCTAGAAAATTGTGAAGGGGAACCTTTCGCTAACCCTTGGAATGCTGATCACCTAAAGAAGTATTACATATGATGTTGCAAAAAGTTATGTAAATGTACCATCTTATGAAGAGGTTATTAATAAAAGATCAGTTTCTATGTCGACTCTTGCTTCATTTTGCTCTAATGATAGAAAGTATGAGGATAACACGTTGGTTGATGACCTCAGTCCCTTACAACATCATTAAGTCGTGACAAGGTTTGAGGTCAGACACCATCTTGGATGACCTCAGACCCTTAACATCATTAATTTGGTGAAATTAATTATGAGGATAACATCTTAGGTGATAACCTCAAACCCTTATAACATCATTCAGTGGTGACAAGGTCTGAGGTCAGACACCATACTTGGATGACCTCAGACCCTTAACATCATTAATTTGGTGAAATTAATTATGAGGATAACACGTTGGTTGATGACCTCAGACCCTTACAAGATCATTAAGTGGTGACAAGGTCTGAGGTCAGACACCATACTTGGATGACCTCAGAACCTTAACATCATTAATTTGGTGAAATTAATTATGAGGATAACATCTTAGTTGATGACCTCAGACCCTTATAACATCATTCAGTGGTGACAAGGTCTGAGGTCAGATACCATACTTGGATGACCTCAGACCCTTAACATCATTAGTTTGGTGATATTAATTATAAGGATAACATCTTAGTTGATGACCTCAGACCTTTACAACATCATTAAGTGGTGATAAGGTCTGAGGTACACCATACTTGGATGACCTCAGATCCTTAACATCATTAGTTTGGTGATAGTAATTATGAGGATAACATCTTATTTGATGACCTCAGATCTTTACAACATCATTAAGTGGTGACAAGGTCTGAGGTCAGACACTATACTTGGATGACCTCAGACCCTTAACATCATTAATTTGGTGAAATTAATTATGAGGATAACACGTTGGTTGATGACCTCAGACCCTTAAAACATCATTAAGTGGTGATAAGGTCTGAGGTCAGACACCATACTTGGATGACCTCAGAACCTTAACATCATTAATTTGGTGAAATTAATTATGAGGATAACATCTTAGTTGATGACCTCAGACCCTTATAACATCATTCAGTGGTGACAAGGTCTGAGGTCAGACACCATACTTGGATGACCTCAAACCCTTAACATCATTAGTTTGGTGATAGTAATATTAAGTGGTGACAAGGTCTGAGGTCAGACACCTTACTTGGATGACCTCAGACCCTTAACATCATTAATTTGGTGAAATTAATTATGAGGATAACATCTTAGTTGATGACCTCAGACCTTTACAACATCATTAAGTGGTGACAAGGTCTGAGGTCAGACACCATACTTGGATGACCTCAGACCCTTAACATAATTAATTTTGTGAAATTAATTATGAGAATAACATCTTAGTTTATGACCTCAGACCTTTACAACATCATTCAGTGGTGACAAGGTCTGAGGTCAGACACCATACTTGGATGACCTCAAACCCTTAACATCATTAATTTGGTGATAGTATTTATGAGGATGACCTCTTAGCTGATGGCCTCAGACCCTTATAACATCACTCTGGTGAAAAGGTTTGAGATAAAACTATTGATTTAGTTTAAACATACATCATTGCAACAAGACTTCAGAGCTAAAAGGTCGCGTGACACAGGAATTCAACAAGCAAATCAACAAACGAAGAAATAAAAACCCTCCTCAGAGGTTGTCATCCAATTGTGATTCAAAAATATATGCTGATAATATTCTTCAGAGATTACAACTAACGGCTTATAAAAGTATAAAAAGATTCACAAAAGAGCCTAAGGATTCGAAAGAAGAGTGCTGGTATCCTCGGCCTGATTCTCCTGGACCACGTTGGTCACCTCAGCCTCATCTTCTCTGTGGTCAGCTCCCTCAATCTCCGTACCGTCCAGAGTGGTAGTCTCTGCAGGGGCAGTGACCTCCTCCTCAACTTCTTTAAGGGCTTGGTCAAGCTGAGGGTTAGCAAAACCCAGACCTATGAAGTCAGAGGCCTTTAAACTTCCTGCCTCCTTCTCTTTAGCAGCCACCCATTTGATAGTAGCCTTAATACCTATTTTGAGGTACTCGAAGCTGAAGCTCATGAATTCATCAAAGACTTTATAATCAGCTAATATCCCCTCAGAGGCATCTTCAAGGGCTGCCTTCACTGCAGAGTCGACCTCTTTCTGGAAAACATCATCCTTGGCCTTCAGAGCCACAGCATGGTCCTTTTTAAGCTTGGAGATCTCTTTCTCCAGCTCCTTCACCTTCTTATCAGACCCATCAAATGCAGACTTCAGGCGGTCGACCTCTGCATTCAGAGATTTTTGCACCTTCTCGGCCTCTTGACCCTTCTGGATGAGGGGTAACTTGCTCAGAGTCCAATTGGCAAGATGATGCATAACAGCCAGGCCCTGCAAATCATGTGGTCGTATATATGAGGTGAAATCCAAATAAGAGGTTACACTTTAAAGCTATACATAAATCTGAAGTCATACCTGAATGGACCTGTGGAGGCCGAACTCAATTAGTAGAGGTGAGTCCATAGACCTGCAAAAACGTTTGTCAACCTCGGTCATGGCAGAGCCGATGGCATCCAGTGCCTGTAGACTGTGGCCTGTGATGTTGTCATTGATTTTTAGTTGCTCTATGCGAGCAACCAATGCGTCAGCAGAGGATATTGGGATGGCAGAGTCCCCTCCATTTTTCTTCTGCCTCTGATCCTCAGGGGCATGGTCACAAGCACTTCTCTTCTTAGTGGCCTGGGCCTTAGATATTGAGGGAGGGGGAGGAAGAGCATTCATACCTGCCTTCTTTGCAAGCTTTGTCAAACTCGGTGCTGCCATCTTCCAAAGCTCGTCTGATATTCCCTTCGGACGCTCTACAAAATAGAAAGGTCTGAGTTAGTGGGTCAGACATGCATAAATTCAGAGGTATAACTTGGAATAAAAAACACTTACCAAGTTCTATAAGAGGACTTCCCCCTAAACTAGTCTCAGAGAGGTAGTGGGGGGTCATCAGGTGTTCAAATTTTACGAGCAGACCATGCATCCCCTGATCCTGAAGGTCTTTGACCTTCTGAAGATTTTGCAGGCTCGGACCAGGGTCGGCCTTAGCAGACTTTGTGACCTTACCCCATCTAATAGGCATTCGCGGCTCTAGTAGGGTAGAGGGGGCACATGGTCCAAATTCCCATGGCCCTGAGGCAAAGAAATAACGGGGCTTCCAGCTATGATTAGAAGTCTGAGTTATTTGGAGCATCTTCTTCTCAGGTTTCCTAGCTACAAAATGGTAATAGCTCGGATGGTTTTTAGCAGACAAAGGGACATAGAAACCTACAAAAACTTGGACTGGAAGGTGTGAATGATGAACATCCCTCCATAGGAACGTGGCCCCAATGATTACCCTTCAAGCATTGGGTGACAACTGGGAAGGGGCCAAGTTAATTAGGCTAGTATAGACCTAATAATGGGGTGGATGGGCAAACGAAAGCCCAACTTGAACATCTGCTCATACAAACAGATCTCACCTTCTCGGCCGTGGTAGGCCCTCTCTTACCTCAGAGGTCTACTGAGCTTTATGGAGGGGCTGATGGAGTATAGGTATCTGAAGCAAAGAAGGTCGACCTCACTAACTGAACTCTCAATATTGGATGCCTCAGAGACGTCGACATCACTCTCAGCATCATCATCATCATCATCATCATCATCATTATCTAGCTCAACGTCGGCCGGAGCAGACGTTGGAGGGTTACTTGGGAACCTCTGAGCAAACTCAACCCCTGTGACGTTCGACAGAGGAATGGCGTCAAATATTGGTGGAATAGCCACGCTTGGTGCGATAATCTCAACCTCTGAGGAAGAGGACGATGTGCTTGAATTGCTATGAGACGAGACCCGACTGGAGACCTCTGCTTGATCAGGGACCTGATCTTGCTGATTTGAGAAATCCATGGCCTCTTGGAAAGATTCCACAGATATAGGGTCTGATGTGGAAGACTCAGACTCAGACATTGGTGAGGGTTCAGCAGGTAACTCGGCTTGGTTAGCGGGTTCTGATGGTTCAGGGTATACTACTTTCAGAGGTGGGGGAAAGATAGGTCTGCGGGGGAATTCCTCTGACCTACGAGCTTCCTCCTGTGCTCTTTCTATTTGCCTAATTTTCTCCAAAGTCTTCTCTCTGATAGAAGGGAACTCCTCTAAGAGTTGATAGAGGGGTCTGAGCATAAGAGGCAGACACTACACTTACAACTCTAATAAACAGCAAACAAGACTGGCTAATGGAATAATGCAATTTAAAGATCAAATGACCAAACCTAGAGCAAGAACAATTCGCCAAAAAAAATGGAACCCTCGCCGAAAAATAGATCCCTCGCCAAAAAATGCAAAAGTAAGAAAACTCATAGGGAAAATGAAGGAAAAAGAATGGAAGAGGATACCTGAAAATGAAATGGTAAGGGAGAAGGGAGAAAATGTGAGGAATCACCACCAAAAGCTCCAAGCCAATGCCTTTCATGAGAGAGAAAGCTGCAGACGCGATTCGCACCAGGAAAAGAGAGAAATGAGAAGGAAGGAGGGAAAATAGGGTTTAAACCCTTAATATGATTGCACGCTTCCCAAGTCCCATCATTGCCTTGGGAGCCCCAAAGGACGGATGACATCACATGCTTGCCAAGCACGCCACACACTTCAGTGATGGACAACTGTCAAATGGTCATTGGCACAAGAGAGACCTCAGAGATGTAGAGACCCCACAGTCACCTACTCTCACATGTAACTAAGGGCTGGGGGGTGATTGATATGCCCCAAGTGTCACCTCGTCTCGGAAACTACAACCTCGTCCAAGACATTGCCGAGGTTGGAAATGCCTTGGATCAGTGACAATAGGCCTCAGCCCTAGCAAGGTCGTCCCTGGCCGACACCACTACAAACCTCATCAAGGGGATATTTCATGAATCATGGGGTCAGAAGTTCGTCATTTCACCCGGGAATGACAACCTCGGCCAGGGGTAGGCCGAGGTTACAATGAGACTTACATCTACCAAGGTCAACCCCATCAGTGAATCGGCCAAGGTTCCAAGCACATTCCAACTTAATCTCGGCCCAGGCCGACCTTAACACCATACCTCGGCTTCACTTAAGCCGAGACCATAATGGCTCATCTCGAATTAGATGGGCAGCTAAACCTTACTAACCTCGGACTCTTCCAGGCCGAGGTCATGACCAAACACGGAGGCCGAGCTCTTATTATCATGTGTGGACAAGGACACATGGACACAAATTAGTTATAACAAATCATTCCCCCCACATGGGGGGAATATTTCATCATCATTCTCTACATGTGACAGGGACAGATGTCCTCATCATATTGGCTAGACCAACACACACATGCTCATTGCATGCATGGGGGGTGCACTACACCCCCCTGATACGATATATAGAGGTCATCCTCTACCTTCCAAAAGGGACGAAATGAGCAACCCTAGTTGAAACTCTGTCTAAACACACAGTAGAGAGAGAAAGCTTGAGAGATTGTAATTATGGCCATTAGAGCCCTCAAACAGTGATACATGTCATACACTTTCACAGTGGATGTAGGCCTAATTGGCTGAACCACTTATATTCCAGTGTGAATCCTCTTCTCTCACCTCATTCTACTATACGTATATGTACCCTTATGCTGCCATTGTTAACATTGAATTGAGCTCACAAACATCTTGAAGGGTGGTGATGTTTCCAGCATCATCACCCCGGATATCATGTTGATCCGCCTTCCCTCCTCGACCGCAGCTACATCCCTTTTGTCTTCCCTCCTTGGATCTATTTCTTTGGACCGAATCCTTATTCTCTCATCTTAACTCTCTCCACTTCATTCTTCCTAACGATGGACCCCATTTATACAAATTCCCTCAAGTATCCTCTTTGTACCAGTGCCTCGATCTCGCTCTTGAGATGAAGGCAATAACTGGTTTCGTGGACATAGTCCCCATAGAAGTGGCAGTACAGTTTGGACTTGGGATTTATAGGGCGGTCCTTCGGCTTATTCAACCATTTCAACTTTCTTAGATCCACTATGATGTTTAAAACCCTCCGTACGGTGGTGTTGAGAGGAGTGAACTGCTTAGAACTAGTTAGATGCATTGGGGGGGATCCTCTCGGAGCCAATGAACTTTTTTCTCTTATCGTCTCTTCCCACACTCCTCTTCATACCTTTTCTATCCACGCTCCTCTTCGTACCTCCCATATCCTACATCTTTGGAAGGGTGGCCTGATTGCCGACTGCTGAGCATGTCTTTGGAAGTAATATGCTTATCCGCCTTCCTCATGATCTCTCTCATGTTTGCAGGTGGATTATTGGATAATGAATAAATTAGGTTACCACTAGATAATCCTCTAAAGAAGGCCGATGTAACCACCTTTTCATTGGGATGACCTATGCGGAGTAGTTCGCTATTGAACCATTTGACATATTCCCTCAGACTCTCATCCTTTGTCTGTAGAACATTAAATAGATAATTTCTTGTCTTCTGATGGATTCTGCTCCCGATAAAATGCCGAACAAAACCTTCCTGAGATCTCCTTAAAACAGGTGATGAAGTGTAGAGACAGTCAGTTAAAACATGTCCTCTCTAACCCCTTCAGCGTGGTGGCAAACTCTCTACACCTTATTTCATCGGGGTTGGCCCCAAAGTAAATATGCACCTCGTAGTGGTCAATGTGGTCCCTCGGATCGGAGGTACTATCGAATGAGTCCATGATGAGAAGATCGTCTCCAATTTTTTTCATCAAAAAATTCAATAAAAAAATTGTTGAGATGAGGTGATATGTAAAAAAAATGGAATAAATATGCATTTCGACCGTTGAAATGTTGGCGATCATCCCATCCACTTTTTGATTGAATTTTTTTATGAAACTTCGTGGATATGATCTTGATAGTGAGAAGATTATATACATGAAGTTTCACCAAAAAATTCAATCAATAAGGTGGTTGGTGCCGACCCAATATTTCAACGGTTGAAAATGCATATTTATATCATTTTTTTACATATCACCTCACCTCACCTCAACGATTTTTTTATTGAATTTTCTGACGAAAAAATTTCGAGATGATCTTCTCACCTTAGAGATCATATCCAAAAAGTTTTATCAAAAAATTATTTTTTTTACTATTTTAAAAAAATGGTATGTAATGAGGTCTACAATATAAGGAGTCCTTACATGAGACTTTCTGTATATATATATATATATATATAGGAGCTTGAAAATTTAATTTGGGTGTTAATATTTTTTGTTAAATTTTTTTGAATTCATAGTTCTAAAGATTTTGTTCTCAGACACCTTTTCGTAGAAAAATCATATCAAATCCAAAAAAATCAGAAAAATATGAAACTGGTGGTCACGCGTTCGTATCGAAATTCTCTAGAATCATGGCCTAAAATCCCATTCGAAATGTCGTTCAAACGACCTCGTTCAAACGAGATTTCAAACGAGATTTTAGATTTGAATTGAACATTAATTTGAAATTTCATTTGAACCATCACCTTAATTTTTAGAATCTTAAAATTTTGGGGCCTCGTGTTTCAACAAGTGGTATCAGAGCTATAAGCACTAATTCATTGCGTTAAGATCCTTAATTTTGTTTTTTTTTTAAATGGAATTTTTTTCGTGCTCAAAATTTCTAGTTTTTATGGCTCTAATTACACGTACTAGAAAGAGCGTATGGCTTCGGCAATAAAGTCCATAGATGAGAGGGTTTGGATGTCTGTCATTATCGGGTGGTCTCCACCTACATGTTTATTAGAAAACGAATGTGTCCCCAAACCCGTATAGAGATGGACTGAGAATTAACTGAAATTAGCAAATTTTAATTCCCGAGGCTTGAATGCTTTGTTTATTGCTGTCACACCGGATAAATTCCGACGTATCATGACGTGTGAAACCGCTAAAGAAGTTTGAGATATTTTGTAGCTCACCCATGAAGGAACTATAGTGTCGTAAAAGCATCGAAACTCCAAAACATCACCACTCAATTCGAGACCATAAAAATGCTTAAAAATGAAGTGATAATGTTTTATAATCAAATGAGAACTCCGTAAACATGTATTAAGTGATTGGTTCGAAATTTAATTGTTACTAGCTCACACCCCTACACTTTCGATGTATTTGGACACATTTTTTCCATCCGAGTGTGAAAAGCTAAATTTATTTTGTGTCATATGTAGTGTTTATACCTATGTAAATGAGCGTGTACGTTAGTAATATTCATTATGTATACATATATGTGGTATATTTTTGAGTCTTTGCCTTGTTTGCTAGTCCATATATGCTTTGAAGTTATAATTGGTACCTATATTGTTGCGAATTTTGGTTGATATCCCATGCTTATGTGTAATACATTTTAGTTGGTATCATTTTTTGTATTTATTTTTTCTTGATTGTGGATTAGTTGCTTGTTATTTGTTGCCCATATGCTTAATTATTGCCATCACCTTAGTCACCATTGCATGTTTAACTTGTTTTTCCTTATTTCATATTCCTTATGTAGATTTAAGGGAGAGAAATGGTATTTGCATTAAATTTAGGGAGAAATGAGTTATTTATTTATTCTTTAATCTTTGTCTATTCTTGAACAAAAAGGGGGAGAAATGGTATCTAAACCTTTAGTTTAGGATATCTAACTTAGGGGGAGAGCTCTATCTTTCTAGGAAGATTTTTGTTAGATAAAAAGGGAGAATTTAATTTAGGCACTTTATATTTTTTATATTACCTATGCGTTTAATGGTTTGCTTAAGTGTGTAGGAAATTTCTTTTAGCGGAATCCTTAAAGCAGCAAAGCAGTTTATCCTTGGGTCAACTAATCGCATCTATATTTTTTTTGTTGTCTTGGGTGGGATGTTGTATCTAGATGAGCTTGACAGCCCTTTAGGATTTTTGGTTAGGTTTTGTCCCGAAATAGCCAAAGGGGGAGATTAGTAAGGTCATAAATTTCCAATTGAGTCTTATGTAGTGTTGGCTCAATTCCAGACAAAACCATTTGAGTCATAGGATAGAAGGTTTCCCTATCAAGACTATGATGTGTTTGAGGAGTTGAAGACGTAGCGGCTCAGAATTTAAAGCTTCATCATTGTCGATTTTCGTGCCATGTTTCATGTCATCAACATGTGAATTCTAATGTCTCCTAAAGGTATGAATGCATTAACATATATATATATATATATGTGTGTGTGTGTGTGTGTGAGCTTGGAAATTTAATTTGGGTGTTAGTATTTTTTTTATTAATTTTTTTTTTAATTCATACTTCTAAAGATTTTGTTCACGGACTCCTTTTTGTAAAAAAAATCATATCAAATTCAAAATAAATCAGAAAAATACGAAACTGGCGGCCACGCGTTCGTATCGAAATTCTCTAGAATTATGGCATGAAATCTCGTTAGAAAGATCGTTTGAACGACCTCATCCTGATGAGATTTCAAACGAGATTTCAGATTTTGTTTTCTGAATTCTCGTTTGAAATGTCGTTCGAACGAACTTATAACGAAAATGCAATTTTTGTTCGTTTTTTGGCAGTTTTCATTTTTAACCCCTCACTTCTCCATTACTTTGTACCAGTTATAATATGTGCGATAAGACACTTTTTTCCTGGACTTTTGGTGAATTTACAAAACACTTTAGAGTAAAAATTCCTCCAATAAAAAGGTCCTTTTGTGTTCTTGAACTTAAATGTTTTAATTCCAAAAAAACACAAATGTTACACCTAATGTTTTTGTTTAAATCCAAGTTCCTATATATATATATATATCTTGCTTGAATATTTGTTTGGCACCGGATTTATCTCTACCCTAACAAGGAGAAGTTTGGTTTTCATTATCTACCCACAAAGAAGAAGTATTTTGTCTGCTGCAGTGTTCCCATACGGAGATAAAGTTTGTGTATGGGTTGACGGAGATCAAATCCCCATAGGTGGATTTCGAGACTGTGGTGGACTCTATGGTTGTCAACTAAGCGGAGGTTGGTACAAGAAGATGCGTCAAGGCTTGTAGGGAGTCTAGTTGAGAAAGTAAGTCGTTTGTATTATTTTTGTAATTACCATACCTAGTGAACTTGTAGGCAAGGGCCTTCTGAGGTTTTTCCTATTTGGGTTTTCCTCGTACGTCGCACCTCGTGTGATTGTGATTTATTTTATCTTGCAAAACTGACTTAAAATACATGTTTAGGTCTAATCAAGATAAAATTTGGATTAATCACAATCTTGTTTAATTTAGTGCAAAAAATTAGTTTGGGTAAGTTTATGTCTAAATTAATTCAAGTCCAGAATTTAATTTGATAAAATTTGGTTTGGCCTATATGAAAAAAAATGAACTAAATGGTGTTAGGCAACTTGTAAGACTTGATTTGAGTGAACTTTTGTGTTTAAGTGAAAATTAATGTTTAAGTAGTTTTTCTTTCACTTCTAGCTTAATTTAATTCTAATTTGGAGAAATTAAATTTTGAAGTTTGTTTATGTTTTAAAAGTTGAATTGAATTTTAGTTTGAAATTTCATTTTAACCATCACCTTAGTTTATTAGAATCTTAAAATTTAGGGGCCTCGTGTTTCAACATATAGGTACAATGGCTTTGGTACCATAGATAAGGTCTAACACGGTAGACCCTCGTTGTCCCTTCATTGTTGTTTGGTACGCCCATAATACTAAGGCAAGTTCGCCTGTTCAGAGGCCTTTGGAGTTGTTGAGCTCAATCTTGATCCCATGGAGGACCATTCGATTCCTAATTTCAACATGCCTTTCCATCTGGGGTGTCTTGGTGCCAAGTAGTAGTGTTTAATTTTGAATTATTTGTGTAACTTGTCAATGCAGATGCTATTGAACTATCTTTTGTTGTCTGTGATGATAGCATTGGGTTTCCTGAACTGACTGATGATGAATTTCTATAGGAACGAATAAACTTTCTAGTGGGTAATGTCAGGCAATGTCTCTTCTTCCACCCACTTTGTGAAATAATTAATTGTTACCATCAGTAACTTGCATTGACCTTTTTCCCCATTAACAATGGGCCGAGTATCTCCATCCCCCACCATAGGAACAACTAGGGGGAGACGATTGTTGTAAATTCTTCGACCGCGTGGTGAATATTTTTGGCAGTTCTTTGGCATCTATCATAGGTACTCACATAGTCTTCGGCATCCATTTTCATCATCGTCCAGTAGTATCCATGTGTGAGGGCTCTTTAGGCAGGGCAGCTTCCCCTAGGATGCCCCCCGCAGGCTCCTTTGTGAAATTTAGATAGGATAGTTCTTATTTCGATGGGGTGGACACCTCGGAGTATCAGCCCCGACTATCCTCTATGGTATATTACCCCCTCATAGATTAGATATTTTATGGCCTTAATGCGCACCTTTTGTGCCTCTGTCGGATTGTCTAAGAGTATCCCCTCATTAATGAACATCATGTACTTATCCATCCAGGTAGGGCCTAGCTTTATGAGGCCCGTGACGATTTCCTCTTCAATGTGGATACTTGGCTTGTCCATGATTTCCACCAGCGGATTCCAATGTTGGGTTAAGGCTAACTTCACAAGGTAGTCGGATTTGGTGTTCTCTTCCCTAGGGATGTTCTTGATGTTGAAGGCCTAGAATTTTTTTTTCTATCTCTTGAAATTTCTTCCAATAGGATATCATATTCTTTCCATTCCGCATATAGTACCCTATCACCTGCTGGACCACTATGTTCAAATCACTTAAAAATTCCACCATATCGGCGTTGATGGAGATTGAGAGTCGCACATCTTCAACTAGTGCTTCGTACTCGGCTTCGGTGTTGAAACTCGTAAAGTTAAATCGCAGTGCGTATTCCACGTTGGCACTATTGGGTGTTTCGATAACCAATAATGCCCCATATCCTTCCTTGTTTGATGATTCGTCCACATGGATAGTCCAAATTGGTTTTCCTTCTTCAATTTATTGGATAGTGTCTTGAATCCTTTCATCTAATAATTCCGCAATGAAATCAGCAACGACCTGCCCCTTTACTACCAGTTTCGGCTTGTATCATTCGTCATATTCACCCAATTCCACTAACCATTTCATGAGCCTTCTGGATAATTTTGGTTTGCGAAGAGCTTGTCTTAGAGGAAAATTTGTCTTAACCACTATTGTGTGAGCTTGAAGATACGGACATAGGTTTCGGGGTTATGATCAAGGCGAATGCTAGTTTTTTTAAAATCAAGTATCTTGCCTCCGCTCCCAAGAATTCCCTTACTTGCATAGTATACCGTAAGTTGGGACCTTTCATCTTCTCTGATGAGAACTGAGCTGACCGGCGTTGAGAAAATGACGAGGTAGATGTACAACTCCGCTCTGGCTTCAGTTTTGAAACTATGGGAATGTCCGTTAAGTAGGTTTTCAAGTCATAAAAAGCACGTTTGGACTCTTCCATCCAGACAAATGCCATTTTTTAATGTTAGAAAGAAAGGTATGCACTTGTCGTGGCCCTTCTCACGAATCAGTTCAGCTCAACCACCCTTCATGTCAGGGATTGCACCTCCTTTATGGATCTTGGGATCCTTATGCTCAGAACTACTTGGATATTTTTGGGATTCTCCTCTATCCGCCCTTGTGTCACAATGAACCCTTGAAACTTTCCCGAAACTACATCAAATGCACATTTTTTGGAGTTCAACTTCATCTCGTACTCATCGAGGATCTTGTACGTCCCTTTCAGGTCTAGCACGTGTTCTTCCACCTTTAAACTTTTTACTATCATGCCATCAACGTAGACATCCATCGTCATGCCTATTTTATCTTCAAACTCCCGGTTAACCAACTGTTGGTAAGTTACCCAGGTGTTTTTCAATACAAACAGCATTAACTTATTGCAATAGGTTCCCAGATCGATCACTAATGAAATATTTTCCTCTTCCCATGGGTGCATCTTGATCTGGTTGCACCGGGAGTATGCGTGCATAAAGGAGAGTGTTTCATATCTTGCCATAACATTTACAAAGGAATCAATTCTCGGGAGAGGATATGAATCCTTTGGGAATGCATCGTTTAAATCGGAGTATTCCACTCATAGTCTCTATTTTCTATTTGGCTTCCTCACTATCACCACATTAGACAACCACTCGGAGTATTTGATGCCTCGGACAAACTTTGCATCCAACAAATTTCCCACTTCCACATGGGCTGTTTGATTCCTCTCTGATGCGAATGTCCTCCTCTTTTGTCGAACAGGCCGCTTGTCTAGATCACCTCTAATTGGTAGGTCATTACCAAGGCGTTAATGCCCAACATCTCATCGTGGATCCACACAAACATCATATGGTGTTCTTTAGAAACCCAAATCAATCTCTCTCTCTTGTCTTATGGTTGCAATGAACCCACATATACTAACCTCTCTAGGCGGACCTTGTCTAGAAGGATTGGTATCAAATCCTCCACCGGAGACCCTACCATAGTCTCTTCCCTTGGCTCTTACCCGTTAACATTAATGATTTCTGTTTTTTTCTTAAAGGATGAGAAATAGCAATTTTGGCCCATATCTGTCTTTCTAGCACCATCCCTATCCTATTAGGTGTCAGGAACTGAATGGTCAGGAATTTGACCGATAAGACTGCATTGAGGCAGCTGAGGGTCGTTCGTCTTATGAGTACATTATATGATATTAGAGATCTGACCATCAGGAATTCAACGTGAAGGATAACTGAGAGTTCGCCTCTTCGAATGGTGAATGATAATTCCCGCAAGCCCTCCCTGTATACCCACTTTCTAGAAAAGCCCAATAACCGGCCTTATACTTACTTCAGGCGTGCTCCTTCTATTTTCATCCTCTCAAAGCATTCATAGTAGATCAGGTTGGTTGATATTCTTGTATCAATCATAATTCTTTCTACTATCCAATTGGAAATTTTTGCAGTTATTAATAGGGGATCATCGTGGGGCATGATGTCCCCGGATTCCTGAGGCATGAAAACAATAACTTCCTTATCTTTAGTGGGTTTACCGATTTTCACTTCCAACGGTTACCTTTTTTAAATCCGATAAGCCTTTCTAGCTGAGGCTGACTCCCCTCTTACTTCAAATCCCCCAGATATCATGTTGATCCTCCTTCCGTCCTCGACCGCAGCTACATCCCTTTTATCTTCCCTCCTTGGATCTATTTCTTTGGACCGAATCCTTATTCTCTCATCTTCACTCTCTCCACTTCATTCTTCCTAACGATGGACCCCCTTTGGACAAATTCCCTCAAGTATCCTCTTTGTACCAGTGCCTCGATCTCGCTCTTGAGATGAAGGCAATAACTGGTTTCGTGGACATAGTCCCCGTAGAAGTGGCAGTACAGGTTGGACTTGGGATTTATAGGGCAGTCCTTCAGCTTGTTCGACCATTTCAACATTCTTAGATCCACTATGATGTTTAAAACCCTCCGTACGGTGGTGTTAAGAGGTGTGAACTGCTTAAAACTAGTTAAATGCACTCGGGGGACTCCTCTCGGAGCCAATGACCTTTTTTCTCTTATCGTCTCTTCCCACACTCCTCTTCATACCTTTTCTATCCATGCTCCTCTTTGTACCTCCCATCTCCTACATCTTTGGAAGGGTGGCCCGATTGCCGACTGCTGAGCATGTCTTTGGCAGTAATATGCTTCTCCGCCTTCCCCATGATATCTCTCATGTTTGCAGGTGGATTATTGGATAATGAATAAATTAGGCTACCATTAGATAATCCTCTAAAGAAGGCCAATGTAACCACATTTTCATTGGGATGACCTATGCGGAGTAGTTCGCCATTGAACCATTTGACATATTCCCTCAGACTCTCATCCCTTGTCTGTAGAACATTAAATCGATAATTTTTGGTCTTCTGATGGATTCTACTCCCGATAAAATGCTGAACAAAATGTTCCGAGATTTCCTTAAAACATGTGATGAAGTGTAGAGACAGTAAGTTAAAACATGTCCTCTCTGACCCCTTCAGCGAGGTGGCAAACTCTCGAAACCTTATTTCTTCGAGGTTGGCCCCAAAGTAAATATGCACCCTGTAGTGGTCAATGTAGTCCCTCGGATCGGAGGTACCATCGAAAGAGTCCATCCTAGGGAGCTAAAGGTTTGATGGCACGGGTAAGATCATAACTTCCAGGATGAATGATGATTCTCGATCGGATTCTCTGACAGCTTCATTGGCCGATTGGGGTGGACATCTCGGGGGTGTAAGACTAGGGAGAGTTTTGGGCATGGCAGTGGTGGCACCTGTTCTCCTGACTTTGCTCGTCGTGAGGATATTGGTCAATCTGTTGCTTCGGTGGCTGCTTCCGCTGAGGCAAGCGATTTAGCAGCTCTGCCAATTGATCATAGAAGCCTATTATTATTATTCTCTGAGGCCTTTAATAGCGTATGTGACCTCGTTCTTATCCATGGCTCTGGAAATAATCATTCCCACATAATGTGCCAATTATGTTAGTGCAACAATATAATTCTCACACAACCCAATAAATTTATAATGCGAAATAAAAATAGAAGGAGGAGAGAGACAAAGAAAAACAGTGCATATATGTGGTTCGACTAGACTTGGCCTACGTTCACGAGTGAAGGGAGGGGGACCCTATCTTTTTATCAATGGGAGATTAATATAGAATTATAGAGTACTCTCTCTATTGTGTCCTCCGCTATTACTACGTGAGGCTTTATATGCACAGCCTACTGATGCGACGAAGGAGGTGTACCTGCGTTTAAGTAATACTCGATAAGTCACGGTCGAATCCTCAAGGAATATGGTGAAAATCGTAATGTCGGCGATAAGGTAAGCTTCTAAAAATCTAGGTTGCGACTCTCAAAATAAAATAAAAGATGATTGATTTTTGAAAAAAAATTCTACTTAATTAAGAAAACGTAACTAGCAAGTGTAATTTTAATTTGAAAGAAAACAAAAACAGAAATTGGAAATTTAAAAAACTATTTGCAAAAATGGAGTGGGGATCCAATCCTCCGAACCGTGTGTATTTTTGTTAGATACAAATTTTTTTATAATTATATATTTTATTAAAAGATAACATTGATTAAATCAAAGTACTAAATATGTGAAAATATTACTCCACGCGATATTTAGCGAATAATTAAATTAACGTGAATGATAAGATTGTCGGCATTTATATATATCCTCAAATACTCTGATTGCCTATTACAAACGGAGTTAAGAGACTAACAATATTAGTCTCAACAATATATCAAACCCTAATAATTATATATATGACTACTTTCAATTTTTTATATCTAACTTTCATACCTAGGTTGGGTTCATGTTCCCCTACTCTCTAAAGATTTAGCTGGACATGATGGTAATATCTATGCATGTATCATCACTGTCCATTCATGATGGATGGAGAGAAATCTACTGAGGCTTCGTTCAAGCTTGGAGGGAAGGAGTGGGGTTTGGTCTGTAACACCCCGCCCGCCCGGGGAGAGCAAACGGAGCGCTAATGCGATAAAATAAATCCAAATCCACAAGTGACAAGGTATAGAGCATCTAAATAAACCCACAATAATATAAATCCACTAATCTCAATTCTTCAAATACAACAAGTCTCTCGAATAAATAAAACATCTAACTCGAAAAATAAATACAAATCTTTAATGCCCTATACAAAATAAATAATACAAATCTTCCAAAAATATTCTTCCCAAAATAATCCACGCTAAAATAATCCCAATTGGTCCATAGCGTCCCAATCCACGTTAACCTGCCAACTAAAAGAAAATATGGGGAAGTACACAATACGACAAGAAAGATGTTCAACAATTATATTAACGATGAACAAAGCGAACAACACGAGTACGAATATTCAAATCAAAATGCAAATCTCAATAGCATTTCATCATTATAATTTCTCAACAACACTTTAACCGGGTCACCAGGCCTCACCACATCCATATATGCTTTATCAAGCCATATCCCGGAAAACAGGAATTTTGACGGGTGCCCAGCATCCGTGCCATATTAAAATCTCATGACAACGTGCTCATCAACAATATAATGATACCACATGAATCAAAATAATTCCAACAATTATTTTCCAGATTTCAATGAATTTATCAATTCAAATATGAGTTCAATTAAACAAGAATTCAAAGAGAATGACACTCGCGAGATTTAAGGAGCATATTGTGTAAAACCCCATACCTTAAACCATGATGAGAAAACAACGATCACATCCTCAAGATCAACACAAAAGATCTACAAAAGCTCCTCCAAGAACCTCCAACAAAATAGCCCCAAGAACACCTATAATCTAAGGTTGGTACTCACAAATCTGAAGGGCCAAAATATAATTAAAAAGAATAGGAATATAAAATATATTTGCTGCCAAAATTTGTGCCAAAAGTAGGTTAAAAGGGTTGCACACGACTCCCTTTTATAATGCAAAGAAATGAAGAGTTGGAATCCAAAAGACTCGTTTAAATAAGGCAAAGAAATGAAGAGTTGGAAGTCAAAACAACTCTTGAAAATTACTTAATGTTTGCCAACTTAGAATTCCAAGAGTTAAAAACATTTAAAAATTATTTTAAAATCCGTTTTAACTCCGTTTTCGAAACCGTTTGAAATTGTCGCCTTTAAAAAATAATAACCAACATATTTGAGCAATAAAAATAATTTTATCAAAAACTTTATTTTCCTCCATTTTCAAAAAATTAATTAAGATAGCTCAAAATTACGCGAGTTGTTACATGGTCAAGGAGATATTTGTCTTAAGCTACCAATTTAGGTTCAGGGGTCGTTTGAGAAAGTTTACACTTGAGACGGTCCTTGTGAAAGCTGAGGTGAGATGGTTGAGCACTTGTTTCAAAGAGGCTTGTTTCTGTTCAGGGAGATATTTCAAGATGCGTGAGATTCTGAATAGGAAGGTCATAGTATATACCTGTGTGAGTAGGGGCGTGGTGTGGTTTAATATTGTTGTTAGAAAGGAGAAGGCTAGGGTACATTTTAAGCTTCCCAAAGATGGCGGAGGCAGAAGCTGGGAACTGGCCGGCAGAGTGTTCAAAAGAATGGAGAAGGTGGTACGTTATGTTTATAGTGCACCAAAAATGGATGCGAGAGAGGGGTTGGATAGAGGTCGGGTACAGCATCACAGTGGTAAGGATGTATCATGGCCACTGGCTAAGATTAACATTGCTATCGAAAAATCTCCCAGAGCTGATATTAGTGTTGTAGATGATTCCTGTCTCACTAGAGTTTAGTTCTTTCAACGAGCGGTGATCGAAAGGGTGGGCCATTTCGTTACGGTGCCACCTTCTTTGAAGAAGATGCAACAATGGGCGAGCGACAACTCGAGACATATAGGAGAGGTGGAGGTGAGGAGCTTGAATGCCTCACTGTTTCTTTTTGTTTTTCCATCAGTCCGGGAGGTCGAAACAGTATTAGTTAATAAAAAATGGTCGTTGTTTGGGGATAATTTATGGTTACAAAAATGGCACCCCCTGGCTGGGTATTCTGGGTCGTTAGCAGTCAAGAGTTTTTTTAGATTAGGATTATGGGGCTATCGATCCATTTAGGTGAAGAAGTTTTTTTTGTTATTGGGGAGAGGTGCGGGGGATTTGTAAAAGTGGACGAAGTTACCTTGCGAGGGTAAGAGCTGTAGTGGGCTAGAATGCTTATTAAGAGGGGTGGGGATATTCCTGTTAGAATTAACATAGAAGTAGGGGGTGGGTTTTTGACTTGGTGGTGTGGGAAGAAAACATTAAGTGCCATTTTGGTGATGAGGGTGTCATTTATGGCCTGCATGTAGGAGGTGACAGCGTCGAATGTGGTGAAGATGGCGACGTCTCAAGGGGTACGTATAAAGAAACAGGTGTGATAAGCCAGCCTTTGGAGGTGATTCTGCGACTGAATAGTGGGGTCGAAGCCGAAGTTCCATCTCCTGGTTGCTCCAGCGAACATAAAAGCGGTCCGGATATTGATGATGTCTTGAAAAAGCCGGTGGGTGTTTTCGCGACGCAAGGTTCTTCTGATGGTGCTGGCGTTAGGATAGAAGGGGGGACAAGCGTGCCTTTGGATTTTACTTTTTTTGGGCTCGAGGGGAGTGCTCAAGACAGAGATTTTTTATGTATTTCAGTGAGTGAGGCATGTGGGGTCGACCATAGCGGTGGAAGAATTTTAGAAGTGGCTACATCTGGCTCAGGAAAATATGTTTGTAATGTTCCTTTTGTAGCTAGTGTTGCAGCATCAAGAGGAATGAGTGAAAGTACGGAGAGGTTGGATTTTAATGCTACCTTGGATACTTTTATTAGTGAGGATCCAGCTGTCCTCACGGATGAGATAAGTTGGGATTTGAAGTTACGGCCTCTAAGAGAATTAGAAAAGGTGGGCGGGGTAGATCCGTCAAACTTAATGATGTGAATTTCGATCCTTTTCTTGGTAACAAATTATCATTGGGCCATAAGAAATTTAACAGGGGGAACTCTTTGTTGGGTCTACGGGATTTTAAATATATCATTAAATCGGGAAAAAATAGAAAAAAGGGACAGGAAGAGAGAAGGGTAAGGGATTAAGGAAATCTATTCTTCTGGAGAGTAATTCAGATGCGGATTTCAATGTTGAGAGTAAATACATTGATATGAGACTCGATATCCAGAGATTAGAGGTGGGAGAGGCTAGTGGGCCGAGTGCTCGAAGTAAAGATCACTATTTTGATGATTTTGATAATTCAAAGTTATGGGTTGATATTGGGATCCAGATAATAGAGGAGGGGGTGGACGGGTTTGCTGATGAAGGGTGGGAGGAGGACCCGAAAGGATGGGTGGAAGGTATGGTAGGATTTAGCAAGTTAGTTGGAGTTTCGTTTGCGGGTAATGGAAGAAAAGCTGTTGACTTACTTGAGAGAATAGGCAGGAGGAGTCGGGGAGTATTGGAGTAAAAGTTGAAGTTTTGTGTAGCATTGTGAGTGGGTCCTTGTCTTGGTGAAATACTGGGAATTTTTGTCGTTAGTAGTTTGAGTTAGGGGGTTGTAGAGGTGTTGGGGGAGTTTGAGGTAGTAGTTGTTGGTTTCAGCGTTGTGGTTTTTTCAGGAGTAGGTGTTGTGGGGATTTTGTGGGTGTGGTTTGGCCTGTGGTTATAGGGAGCAATTTCTGGTTTGGGGTGTGAGTAGGTTGTATTGTCCATGTTTTTAGGGGTTCTTTGGTTTTGGTTCCATCTTTTGTATACGGCATGTATACGGGTTCCAACCCTCAAGCAGTTGTGTTTTATATAATATTTATTTATAAAAAAATAACTATGCATGCGATAAATGAATTGCATGAAGACCTGATGATTAAATAATGAGAACAAAGCATATAAGTAATATTACCAAATATGTGAAGAAAGTAGAAAATGCATAAGAACAAGCTTCGGTGTAAAACCGGAAATAAATAAACTCTATATTGAAATTTGAATGCAAGAATCCCTTGAATTTGCTCCTAAATCTTCCTCCTTATTTCTAGCCTTACAATGAATTCTTTTCATGATAAAATACTCCTTATCACTAAATACAAAGGTTAGAAGTCAGTTAGAAGAGTCCATAAACTCTAAACTCCTTTGGCTAAAAGATAAGCAAAATTTTAAAATACCGCATCAGCAAAACCGAACCCATTCGCTTAAGCAAGGTCGTACCCATTTGAAAATTGAACCGGTTATCCCTAGGCAACTGAATGGGTTCACTCTAAGTCTCTACCTAAGGATGTCTTGTGTGCTCGAATTTCTCTTATCTATAATTCTGTCACTATATTTTCTTCTCAACTTTAAACACACACAACGTCTTCACCGTAGCTCGAACTAAGGTATCGTTTTTATCAGTATTCTAGTGATTTAAATATCTTCAACTTTTCAGTTGGCTCCTCCTCCGAATTTTGGCTAAAAAATTATATAATTTTCCTAGGCTTTCCTTTCTTGTGATTCTTTCATCGTTTAGGCGTTTCTCTTTCGTCCACTTGCAGTAATTGCCTATAAGACAAGAGAGCAATACAAAAATACAAAATACTCGTAGAAAAATATTAGTAGCATAAATATAAGATTAATTTGATCTAAATACACTATATGGGACCGTAAATATACCGAAATTAAGGGAATAAATATGAAATATTTATGCCTAATCACCTACTACAACGTTTTCCCTCATTCTAAGCAAGCACGTTTGATATATTTAAACTTGGGCGTGATACGTGTTTGGATACCCCGAGATACTTACTCGCAACAACAGGGGTCGTGTTATCCGTTGAGAGCACATACTTTGATTTAAGTCTTCAAAGATTCAAATATACAGGAACTGTCAAGGATGAGTTTTCGACTAAACTCGAAGAATCCTTCGACTGTTGATGGTTCGCTGACAAGGTCCTCCCAGTCTCTAACTTAGTGGTCCGATCGGAGTAGACCGTTCGTCCATCCATCCTGGGGAGGCATTCGGCTGTGATCGAACCTTAGTACTCATATACCAATCGTCTTTCCTTATCTGATCGTGAGCAGTAAACATCGTGTGTCGCACATTGTTCGAATGTTGTTGGGAAATCACCCTCATCAGTTTTTATTCAGATTTTATAGCGACCAAGAAATCTGAACGGGGAAGGAGAAATAGCAAGGGCCGAAAGGTCATAATCTTAAAATAAATAAATAAATAAACAAAAAGGAAAACACGTATGCCCGATAAGATTCCTAAATCAATCCACAACATTCAGATCATTTATAAATTGTATTTTTTTTTGTACATAAGAGAATCTATGTCACATTTAATTAAATATGTAAGAAATAAATATGCTAATTATATAGGTCTGTTGAAACAAAAAGAAAAAATAAATAATTTCACGTTGAGATTTGGAAATAAAAGTTCCAAAATTGTGAGTTTATAACTAAAGCCTTTTTGAAATTGATACATTCCAACGGCTAAAGAGCACCCACAAAGATTGTGGTCCTCTCACTAGAACCTCTCACTAGAACCTAGGCCTGTAAATGGGTCGGGTCTGGACTCGGACCCGACCTGGACCCGATCCGTAATAGGGTCTGAGCATACTTTTTTAGCGCGAGACCCAAATACCCGTTTATTAAACGGGTAGGGGTCTGAATCTTATACAAGACCCGGACCCAAAGACCCGACCCGAATTGTACAATATTATTTTTTAAATATATAAACATATATAGTAAATTTAAATATATTTTATCAATATAACATGTAAGGGATATATATAAAAATATATATTTATATATATAATAAATATAAATAATATATATTTTATTTATCCTAATAATTTCTATAATACATTGCAAAATATTTTAATTTAAGATTAAAAATAAAGAACGGGGATAATATAAAATAAATGTAAATATTTGGTCAGACCCGAACCCGAACCCGAACGGATCCGGGCTGGATCAAATATTGTAGACCCAATGAAGACCCGGACCCGAACCCGATGAAGATCCGATTACACAAGATCTGGATATCCCTAAACTCGATCCGGCTCCGACCCATTGACAAGCCTACTGGAACCATATACCATATACCATATACCATATACCATATACCAATGCATGAGATTTGTGTGCAGTGAATGTAAAAGAGTTTAATTCCATCCTCAATGGTGGATGCCAACGACGAGAAACTCTATAAACCCACCGACCCAACCTACTGTAGATGAGCTTTGAAGAAACTTCATTTAATCTTATGTTCATGTGATCACATAAAGAGATCCTACAATGTTTAGAGCAAATTCGTGAGAACAAAAATTTGTGGTCGTTTTGCAACTAAACGACTACAAATCAATACAGACATTTCGCAAATGTACAAAAAAAATTACTTTAAAACCACCACAATGATCATTGCCAAGAGAATCCAATTTTCCTTTCTTCCCTTCTCATTGATTTGGGATACAAATTTTACATTAATACATATTCAACCCAATAAAATGTTTACAATTACTCCCAAATTCACCAAATATCATTAAAAATGTCGCAAAAAGTCGTGGGAGCCTAAATGTCTATTATTATAAAATTTGATTCCCAAAGTTACGTAGAACAACGACGAGCGAACTCGTTAAGCCAAAGGTTTAGAGTTCGAAACTCCTCAATGAATACCGAATAGTAATACCGAATAGTAATAAGCGGGTCATGTGTTAAAGCGACTCTGACCCAAGAACACTATTTAGCTTGCATGAAAAAAATCCAATTGTGGCTCGTTTGTGTGAAAGATTAGCATTATCAAAAATAAAAATAAAAAGTATATTTAAGTCTAAATACGTCACAAGCTCCAAATGACATGCACGCACATTGTTGGTCATAATAGATATAGATCAAGTTAATAGAAAATTTTACTTTAACATTACATAGAATTGCAACCATTAGAGGCACCATTTAAGCATATATACTAGTTAGTAGTTACATATTAATTATCTGAGTAAGCAGTGATTTAGCGAGAGTCCATTGACCAGGTAGTGTAGGAGTTAAGGCTGAGCTCAAGAGAAGCACGTGCACCAAGCATGCCATTGTCATACCAGCCATTGCTGCTATTACAGTAACCACCAGACTGATCAAATTGAAAGCCAGAGATGTCTTCCCCGTGCATGGGAAATAGAGGTAGGGTTTCTATCTCAGGGGCTGCAAGTTCTTCTTCATCTTCTTGTTCATCCTCCTCTTGCTCTAGGATTTGATGATGATTACTTAATTTTTTCTTTTCAAGAAAAGGGTTGGGGGGATGTGAATATGGGTCTACAGCAACCCATCCGAAATTATGGCCTCTATTTCCACCACTTCCATCTCTTGGTGATATTGAACAGTCCTGGTCCAAACATACAGTTAACGAATTTAGGATGTGCTTGATTGTGTGAAAAGAAATCAAACTAATTTACGTATAAAAGATTTAATATTTAGAATTTTTATTGAAAATAATTCAACTTTTGGTGCTATTGTTGTTGTGAAAATGGTGCAAGTATTAAAGCCTAAGCGAGTCGTTTTTATTTTCTCATAGGGTGGCTTAAAAATAATCATAAAAATTAAAAATCAAAAGA
The DNA here is from genome assembly GCA_949130495.1 of Sambucus nigra. Classification (NCBI taxonomy): domain Eukaryota; kingdom Viridiplantae; phylum Streptophyta; class Magnoliopsida; order Dipsacales; family Adoxaceae; genus Sambucus; species Sambucus nigra. The sequence continues at coordinate 354,601,279 of OX422219.1, read as the reverse complement.
TTAACTAGTTGTATTATATACAACTATATATAAGAGAGGATTTCTAATTTATTGGTTTAAATCTTTACGGTGTAAAAAATAAAAATAAAAAAATAAATAAAAAAATAAAAAAAATAAGAGAGGATGAAATAATTTAATAAAAAATATGAGCTATATATCAAACACTAAAAAAAGTTCGAAAATAAGATATTTTGCTCATTCCATCTACCAACAAAAATGGGTATGTGACAGTGATTCTACCGTAAAGATTTAAACCAATAAATTAGAGAAAAACTCTCTCACCATTACATCAGTAACGCTGGGCTTACAAAGCAGTCAAAGATCGCAATGGTTTACGTACACTTTCAATATTACTAGAAAATTGGTTGGTCACTTTCAAACAGTTTAAACGCGAGTAGATAAACAAGAATAAGAAGAGGTACAAAACCTCAAAATCATCCAGGAAGCTCTTTATTTTGTTTAGTTAAAAGAGAAAATGAATTCTTCTCATGAAGTTTGAAACAAGAAAAAGATGCTTCTTATTTTTTAAGCCACCCAAAAAAGTAGTATTTCCGTTAACTTACCTATTTCATTTTCCTGGAATATTAAACTTAGTATTTCTAAATGACAGTATAGTTTAAAATCTGTAGAAGTTGAAACAAAAATCTTACCCTAAAACTCTTCTCCATGGCCACTGATCCATATCCATAGCTTCCCAACTGACCAACCGCAAACACTCCAGGTGATGTAGCAGAAGAAGAAGATGGAACCCCTGCAAATCCCCAGAAACCCATTTAGGTGTCGAAAGCCCTAAAATTAATCCAAACAGGATATACATTTATTAATTTAGATGTATGGAGATATGGTGACGTTTCTTTCACTTAACCTGTTGTTGATGCTTTTCAAGATACTTTTAATTACTCATTACCAACTCTAAGATAATTCCAATAATCATGAAACATGGCTTCTACATGTATACAAACAGAGGTATCTCAAGTCATACATAGCCAAATGTTAAAAATATGAAAGCAAAAGAGATAATAACATTTGTTTACCATGAGTGATGTTAGGGTATTTGTTGTAAATGAGGTCCTGATCAGATCTCCAGCCACCGTTAACAACACTTTTTTGGATGTGGATATGATCAGTAGTAGTAGGGGTGGGAGTGGGAGTTAACCTCTTTTTCTGCCTCTCACGAGCTTTATGGTTCTGAAACCAATAAAACACATTCTTGCCTTCAATCTTGCCGTACTGTCTCAACCTGGCTGAGATCCTCTGGATCTGCTCAGCACTTGGAGACCGAACACCATTGTTGTAGTAAAGGTCCTTCAATATTCTTATCTGGTCACTTGTGGGTGTCCACCTTGTACTGGTTTGCCTACTACACATAAATGCACCATTGCTTTTGGACCCATCTTCGTTTTGCTGTTGAGCTTCCATTGATTATATGGACAATATTAATTGAAACAAACAGAAAGGGTAGGTGAGATAGGTTTGTGCATGAGAAGAAGAGAATCGGAGGAGGTTATAAAGAGAGAGCACATGGAAGGGGGGATCAGAGAGAGATCTGGAAGAGAAGGACTGAAGTTGACAGAGTGATGTTAATAAAAAGGAAGGGACAAAAGAGGGACTAGAAAGGTGAGGGGTTCAGAGGAGTTTGCTTGGATGAAAAGGCATGACAATATGTTGCTATGATTACTTACGCTGGCTGTGTGCGCTATCAGATAGTGTGTGGGGACACAAATGTGGATAACGAGGGTGGAAAAGATGGAAGGGAGAAAGCTTATGAAAGAATGAATGAATGAATGTAACAAAGAGATGTGTTAGTGATTTGGAGTTCACGGGGGTAGACCCTACAACTATAGAAGTTCTCCTATTAATGGAGATATGATCCTTCTTGTATCGCCCCCAAACCCTGGCTTTAAAGATAGACTAATGGCAATGGAATTATGGTCTAAATTTGGACCATTTAACCATAACTTCCAATAGCAATGACAATGTACGCATTTTAACCTTTAATTTTATATTAAATGACAATTAGTATACAGGAATCAAGATCTACTATATTCTTTTACAATAATTCAATTTTATAATGTGGGCTTATATATTCTAAGAAGACTTAATAAAATAATTGTGAAGAAAAATGTTATAAGAGTATCGTAATATTACAAGGTAATTATTTTTTTAATAAAGAGATGTATTAATATAGAAATCCAATCCCTAAGGGGCGAAACTTGTATACCCATAAAGGGGAACAACAAACAAAACAACCCTACAACAAGCTTCAATGCAAATCCTCCAAAGACTCAAGCTTAAGAAGACCTTTCGTAGACCTCTCGACAACCAACAATGCAATAGTAAATGGTTGGTCGTCTCTTCCGCCTCCATACACATCCAACACCGACTAGCCAAGGACCTCCTCTGCTTCTATAAACCCTCTGATGTCAAAATCGCCTTTTTTGACGTTGTTCATTCAAAGAACATAATCTTCAGAAGAGCCTTATATTTCCAAATTTGCTTCCATGGGAAGAAAGGGCTTTGGAACCCCTCTCCAATCAAAATGGAATTATACCCTTTTACCGAGAAGACACATTTGGCATCTACTGGCCATATCAGCGTGTCATCATAACTCGTCAACCGAGGAGCCGTTCCAAGACAATCAAAAAATGCTTCCGCCTCCCCTAACCCTCAATCCCATCCTCGTTTTCTGAACTTAGGGTTCTACACGACCCAATCCCCACTCATCATCAGATGATTCCCAACCAACCCATCATTAACCCTCCCTAAGCTGAACATACCCGAAAATTGCTCTTGCAAGGAGTTGTTCTTGCCCCACTTGTCTTTTCAAAACCTTACTCTAGATTCATTTCCCATCTTAAACTCCGTGTGACTAGAGAAATGTTCACATTCCTTCAAGATGTGCTTCTACAATCCCACCCCATAAGCATACCGCCCCACACTAAGGCCCTACCCAAGAGTCAAAATCCCCCCCCCCCCCACCACACCACATCGTTCTCCTCCAAATCCTATTCTCCTTTCAGGGATACCTCCATGTCCACTTCCCTAATAATGCTTTATTAAAGTACTCTAGATTCTTCATTCCTGCTCCCCCCATCTTGAACAACTTACACACCTATTCCCATCCCACTAGACTGTAGTTAAAAATATCACCGTTACCTCTCCATAGAAAATATCTTCTCCATCTTCTCCATCTTCTTACATACTGAACAAGGTAGTGGTATGATGGATAAAAAGTACATGGGAAGAATAGAAAATGTTTTTTTTTATTAGGGACAACCTACCCTCTTTTAAGAGATAACAATTCTTCCAACCTGTCAGTCTCCTTTTCATCCTCTCCAACATTGGGTCCCAAATAGCCTTGGATTTAAACTTAGCCTCTAATGGTAAGCCAAGCTAAATAAAGGAGAATGGTTACAACCAAGTATCTCTATCAAACCCTCAACTCACCTCTCACCTCTCACGCTTGACCTGAATTATCTCGCACTTTCCCGCATCTTACCTAGGAAAAAAAACTCAGGAACCCCGTTGATAAGAACAAAGAACATGGCAGCAAAAATACACCCTTTGATTAAGCGACACCATCTCTCACCAAATATGTGATATCGTTATTATTAACAATGAATCTTACTAGACCATCTATAGAGCACGCCATTTTAATGGAGGTAAATACAACATTGCTTGACCAACCAAAATGAGTTATCAACTCTGGTTCATAAAATTATGAATGTGTTGCATACAATTATTTATAAAAATCAGAATGTTAAAATCTTAAAGCAAATAAAAGTAATATTAAACAACATGAAAAATAATATAGATTTTATTGGACGCCAGGAGGGAGGGGCGGGCTTCTATAGTTTCAAAATAGTTCTAATATCTCTTGATATAAGGTTTCTCCACCCAATTGTGCAACAATCGTAATAACGCATAACAACGTAAGATGTCACATATATTGCGACAAATTTAAGAGCAAAATAGTCTAAGACTTGCCAATTTTTAAAAAAAAATAAAAAATCTTAACCCTATTGGTAGTGTTTTTTTTTTTTGCAAAAATATTGTGTAGAAAAACATCAATCTATTTTTCTTATAATTATTTAAAGATGATCTTAAAGAGCAACTTACATAATATACATTATTAGTATGTAAACTAATACTTTTAAGCATTGTGTAGCATTATGATTTAAGATGGTATTAGAACATTTCATGCATGACCCAATAATCTAAATACTCTAAGTTACTCAATATAATACATCCAAATGTCAGTCTTAAGTCACACCACATGTAAGAGAATATACATAAGATGTGACCCAAAAAATAGTGTTCGGCCATTTAAAATGGTGGTCTTATTTTGTAATATTCTTTCTATTTTATATGTATGATTTTTTAAAAATAATCTTATGTGAATTGACATATTTTTATATTAATAGCAATGTTTAAACAAAAATATCTCCAAACATATCATTCATAAAAGAGCATGATTCCTTTCAGATTTGAGAATATATGGCTCAAAGAGCAGGATTTTGTTGAGTGGGTGAGTAATTGGTGGGCAGGGTATGAAGTGAAGGAGAATGCCAGTTTTCGATTAGAAACAAAGTTGGTTCTGATTAAAGAAGATATTAAAAAATGGAATATAGAGGTCTTTGGTCAACTGTGCCTGGTCACAGCGAGGTATATGGAAGAGGTAAGGAGATTAGACGAGAAAGAAGGGAGAGTAGGGCTCTCTGAGGAGGAAAGGAGAGGGAGGGAGGGAGGTTAAAAAATAGGAGTTGGGGAAGAGGTTAATCCAAGAAGAAATTAGTTGGAGACAGAAATCGAGGATTTTGTGACTGAGGGAAGGGGACTCGAATACCAAGTTTTTCCATTCGGTGGCAAACTCGCACGGGCGGGGCAACCACAATGGGAAAATCTCTGCGGGGGGTGAGGTATTCGAAGAAGAGAGAGGGGTGAGGGGGGCCATTGCTCAGTATTATGAGAATTTGTTCAAGGAAGAAGAGGAGTGGCGCCCTTCTCTAGATGGGGCTGAGTTGGGGAGAATTCCGGCATCCGAGGCTGATGGTATTGAGGCTCCATTCACTGAAGAGGAAGTGGTTCAGGTGTTGAAGTCAATGAGCGGGGATAAAGCATCGGGGCCAGATGGTTTCACGATGGCTTTTTTTCAGCAAATGTGGTCGGTGATCAGGAATGATGTGATGGATTTCTTTAATGAGTTTCATGATCGGGGGTACTTTTTGCCGAGGTTAAATGCGACTTTTATCACCCTAATTTTTAAGAAGGGGGGCTCGATTGACATAAGAGACTATAGATCGATTAGTTTAATTGGGAGCATTTATAAGCTTCTAGCCAAAGTCTAATCGGTGAGGCTCAGGAAGGTTATTGACCCTTTGATTTCGGAGTCTCAAAATGCCTTCGTAGCGGGGAGGCAGATTCTCGACGCTGTATTAGTGGCTAATGAGTGTGTGGAGGGATGGAATAAAAGTGGGATTCCTGGTATTTCTTGTAAGCTCGACATTGAGAAGGCATATGATCACATGAACTGTAAGTTTCTCCTTTACTTATTAAGAAGGATGGGTTTTGGCGATCGGTGGTGCCGTTGGATTAAGAGGTGTGTTTCTACGGCTAGATTCTCGGTGCTGATTAACGGGGTACCAGAGGGTTTTTTCCCTAGTTCGCGCGGTCTTCGTCAAGGTGATCCGTTATCCCCATTTTTATTCATCTTGGTTATGGGGGCGTTTAGTAGGATGATGGGGCGAGTGGTCGCGACTGGATGTATCAGGGGATTCGGATTAAGGTCTTCGAGTACAGGTTTGATTACGGTTTCTCACCTATTGTTTGCTGATGATGCGATTATTTTTTATGATGTTGACCGTAGCCAAATTCGTGCTCTGAGGATTTTTCTGATTTGTTTTGAGGCGGTATCAGGGCTTAAGATCAATGCAGGGAAGTGTGAGTTCATCCCGATTGGGGGACCGGGTAATGTGGATAATCTGGTCGGTATACTTGGTGGCAGGAGGGGGTCCTTTCCGAATACTTATCTTGGTTTGCCTCTGGGAGACAAGTATAAGTCTAAGGTGATTTGGGACCCGGTTTTGGAAAGAATAAGAAAGAGGCTGGCAGGATGGAAGAACGATTTTTTATCGAAAGGGGGAAGGCTTACCCTTATCAAGAGTTGCTTGTCTAGTTTTCCAACTTATTACATGTCCATTTTACCTTTACCGGCAGTCGTGCGTAAAAAACAATGGAGAAGCTCATGAGAGACTTCTTGTGGAGAGGCGCTGAAGATGGATTTAAGCACAGCTTAGTTGGATGGGAGGAGGTTTGCAAACCCATTAAGGAGGGCGGAGCGGGGTGAGGAACTTGAGTTGTTTCAATAGAGCCCTTCTAGGGAAGTGGCTGTGGCGTTTCCCTTGGGAGGAAAATAGAATGTGGATAAGGGTAGTAGGAGAGAGGTGGGGAGATTCGCAAATGGGATGGAGGCCGAATGTGGGGTCTTTAGCCCATGGAGTGGGTTTTTGGAAGCATATTGCGATGGAGTGGGAGGATTATTCAAGAAATACGGAGTTTATATTAGGAAAAGGGGATAGGATTAGATTCTAGTTAGACAAATGGGGTAAGAATGGGTCTATTAAAGATCTTTTTCCCGGTATCTATAATCTTGGGGTGAATCAGGATGGTATGGTAGTAGATCACGTGAATGTCAGCGGTGAAGGTTTCACGTGGAGTCCTCAGCTTAGGAGAAGGCTATGAGACTGGGAACTCCAAGAGGCGGATTTGTTCTTTGAATGGCTAAGCTCGGCTCCACATCCTACGGTAAGGGAGGATTCTTTGAGATGGAGGAGGGTGGAATGGGGCTTTCACGGTGAGGGGGTACTACGTTATTTTGAGTGACAGGGGTATCCCTAGGGCTCGTTTTCCCTGGAAGAAGATTTGGAAGGTTAAGGCCCCTCCAAAGGTTAGATTCTTCGTTTGGACGTCGGCTAGACAAGCCATTTTGATAATGGAAGGTCTGCAGAAGAGAAGATATCGCATGTCTATTCAGTGTTGGTTATGTAAGGAGGAAGAGGAGAAGACCAACCACCTGCTCTTGCACTGCAGGGTGACGAGAGGATTGTGGGATATTTTTCTGGGCATATCAAAGACCGTATGGGTTTTCCTGGATCGGTGAAGGCTCTTTTAGAGGCATGGAACCCCCCTTGGGGGTGGATGGGAGACAGACGAGTTTGGCATATGGTTCCTCACTGCATTATGTGGACAATATGGAAGGAGAGGAATGCTCGTTGTTTCGAAGGTATTGAGATGGCGCCTTCAAGACTTCACTATCTATTTTTAAGCACCCTTCTTAGCTGGTCAAAGGGGAAGATCTCTGTCACGACACAGGATTTTTGTTGAGTTCATTGCAGAGATCAGCTCTGGGTTGTAATTGGTCGTATGTGAGCCATGTGTTTGTTTCTTTTCTGGTTATTCTTGTTTTTTATTTTGCTTTGTATACATCATGTATATGGGTTTGCTCCCTTAGCGTTTGGTATCTAATACAATCAGTTATTTATCAAAAAAAAACTTTTTTTATTATGTATTAGAACATCTTAAAAAGTGTGTAGGGAAATTATTATTTTTTTATGACATAGATAAATTTTCATTTAAAATTTTCATAAGTAAGATGACCTCATAGAGTTAAAAAAAATTCTAATTAAAAAAGATATTTTACATCTTATATTAATATTATAAAATTTAATGTTAGTAGAAATATCCTTATCATACCTCTAATACGATAGTATTAAATGTGTAAATTGTAATTAATACCATTGACAACCCACTCTAATGATAATTACTGTAGTTCATTTACCAATAGAATATCAACCATACCATTTATCTATAACAACTCAAAGAACAAAAAAAATTAAAGTGAGACATTCCTAAACATCTCAAGTTTATCATCTCTCTCATTGACGAATCCCATTCCCCGCTCTACACCCTCCATTATGTTGGTGATGATTCCCTCCACCAACTACCTCTCACATGAATCTCCTTCACCGTTATTCCCTCTCATCACATCTTGAAATACCATCACCTTAAAAACTAGTAAGTTTTGTCTCTCAACAACTAAAAAAACATGTCAGTGGGTTGCGGGGTCAAGTGTGTATTGATAGTAGGTTATTTTCGGTGGGGTTGGAAACGGTGCACCTATATCGAGTCTGACGAAAGTGCCACCTAGCCCATCGCCACCCCAGATGAATTATCCCCCGTCTATTACATCTTTCGTGTCATCCTCACTATCTAGGAAGAAGACCACCACTCCAAATTCGCACCCCACAGCGGCTTCTGCCTCAACCCAGACTGGGTCATCAAGCGTGTCACCTACTAATAAACCCAAGGCCACGCGCCACCCTACATCATCTACACCGACCACAAACATCATGAAATCGTTCTCTCCGTCTGAGATCTTAATTTAGTCAAAGAGGGTGATTTAAACTCTTACTTGATAACAATATTGGGATGTAAATGTTTGATGGGGGGGTATGTTCATCATGGGCTTTTAAAGTCAGCCATTTGGATGTTGGATCAGGAGTCTGAGAATTTGAAGAGGCTTTGGCTGGAAAATGGGTCCACTTATAGGATGGTCATTGTGGGGCATTCTTTGGGGTCGGGTATGGAGGCGTTGATGACGGTCATGGTGGTTAACCACATGGATCTTATTAGTGGGGTACCCTGGAGCTTGGTGAGGTGTTATACAATTATGTCTGCTAGGTGTATGTCGTTTAATTTTACGGTAAAGTATTTGGATGTCATATACTCGGTCATCTTGTAGGTATTAAATTTCCTCACTCAATTTCATTTTCTTCCCTATTTTCTAAATTGACAATGCCACCATAATTTCTTGTCCAGGATAATTTCTTATCAAGAACACCCACCCCATTGGAAGATATATTTAAGTCAATCTTCTGGTTCATTGTCTAAACCCTTTGGTCCATTCACACTTTTCTTTTTAATTCTCTTCTTTTTTAGGAATGAATTGCTATTATTATCTCATCAACCAAGTCTTGATGCTTTGGACAACTTGCTTTGCTTGTTGTTTTTAGTTTGTTTGAAGGACACCTTCATACTAGAAGGTAGGAAGCTCAGAGATCCAAGAAGACTGTATTCACCTGGGCGAATGTATCATATTTTTTAGAGGAAGTTTTGTATGTAATATTACATTTATGCTAATGCCATTATTTCATGACAACATTTTAGTGTTTAGTTTTTAGTCTTTTTGTTGTTCATCTCTAACAATATCTATTTCATCTACAATTGAAATGTACCTACGTATATGTTAGGATTTATTGTGTGATTGTCAGATCATTTCTAATGTTTGTTTGAGTTGCACAAGTGCCACCTTATATAATACTACATATGATTTTTCACATATGTCCGATGGGTTTTGCGAAATTTGTTATTTTAACTACCCCCTTTGTTTTGCCAGTGCACGCAATGCCATAGAAAAGTAAGTAGAAATATCATTCAATTTATATCTGTAAAATGTAAATGTCTATTGACTGTCTTTTCCACTTGGTATTCTCTGATCTATTCTAGCAGTAAAAAACATTGTTATCTAACATTAATCACATATATTCTCTCAAGAGCAATATGTGTTATGGTCTTTATTTTTTTCTGTTTCTCCTCAAATCAAAATTCATATGCTCAGTTTGCATTAAATTCTCCAATCAATTAAGGTACTATTTTTCCCTTTTACTGTTATGGAAAAAACATGTTATTATGAATTGTTTCTTTCATTTCATTTTCATATAATCTATAGGGTGTGATTTTTACCCATTTGTTGTTATGAAGAAAATGGTATTTATCTTTTTTATTTATGATTTACTTTTAATACCATCTACATCGTTATGTTTAATACAATTTATAAAATACACTTTAGCTTATGCTTATATGTATATATGATTTTTTTCATATGTTTGATAAAATGTTCAAGTGATAGTTGTGTATGTATAATTTGGCAGAAATATGTATACGAGAATATGGATTGTCATGAGATTAATACAATTTATAAACTATAGTTTGGTGTATTAAATACATTACACAAACTCTTTTTACTCTTATTTTAGGATTTATCAATTTGCACAAACTCTTCTTCCTTCTGATGTTAAACGCGCGCGACTGGCTCTTTTTACACCTACCCAACTCTTCCTATATTTCTTCACTCCAATAAGCAAATCATCCAAATGAATGACACATTCCCTTACTTTTGGATTTCAAATGCCACCCACCACCCTCTCATTTAAAATAAATTATAAACAGTATGTAAACACATTTTTCAAGCAGTTCCTAAAAATAGTGACAAATATAGGGCTTGATATCTTTAAAATCTTTAGTCATCTTAATAGTTTTTCATTTTGTATTGGATGGTTTATTTTTAGTGCTATGTTAGATTTGTGTTATGTATTTAGGTTTTTATAGCCTTCTAGTCACTTGAACTTGTTATTTACAAATTGTTTAATGACATCTTATTTGATATCATGTAAATGATCTATTAAACAACACCTAACCAAACACAAAGATATATTCATTTTTCTACGTTTTCTCTGTGATTACTTTAGTTTTAGTATAGGACTTGAATTTGAAATATTAAAATGGAGGGTTTAGTTGTGTTTGTCAAAAATAACAAATGACTCATTTTTTTTCCTGCCCGGCCCTATATTTTATCGCAGTAAATATTGAAATATGGGAGGAGGGACAATTTTACTTATGTAAGCATTTAAAGGTGTATTATATTGTGATTTTTTTCTTATGTAGCTCTATATTTATTCATTAAAAAATCTGATATAGGGCTTGATAGCTTTAAACTCTTTAGTCATGTTAATAGTTTTGATTTTGTGTTGGTTCGTTTTCTGTCCTCTGTGAGACTTAGATGTTGAATATAATGTAAAGTATGTTTGTTTGATGAAATAAAAAACTAAACAGGAGTTTAATGAATTTCATTAACCTAAGCAAGAGTTATATGTTATTTTATAATTAAAACAGGTTGATTCAATTGTCGTTACGCTATTACCTAAAGAAGATTAGTTATTTAAAACCATCGTGATATTGATTGATATCCATATATATTTTTTATATCAACTTTGCACTCTTTTTATATAATTAGGGAAGGGAATAAAGAAAAAGAAATGGAGGAAACTTATATTACCCTGTTCATTTTTAACAGAAAATGTTTTAATGTATAAATATCAATTTTATGATGACTATATTTTACCCAAACATTTAAACATCTTGGGTACAAGTCTTACCTTAATGTGCCAACCCTTTTGCATTCTACTTTGGGGAATTTTAAATGCACCCACCCAAAACTTTTCCCTTACCCCTATTTTAACAAACTTGGGGTGGAATAGTGGGATTGATTATAAGATACAAAAAATGGATTATCTTGAGAAAATTGAACAGCCTACATAACTAGTAGATCTGCAATATCAAATTCTTCATCATTTACTGGTTGTTCACTTGAGTTCAACTCTATTAGAATAACAGGAGGCAACTGAGAGGCCTCATTTTCTATCTAATCAACACCATGAATGTTGAAGTTGTGGTTTACTCCACAATATTCCAAAAATCATTGGTGGAAACATTAATAAGGTCCATGATTTGTTATATACTTTTTTATTAAAGTTGATTTTGACATTTTTTTAAGGTACCACTAATAAGGGTTAGCCTTTGTTTTAGTTTATAGCCAATTAAACTGATGTTCCATGGTGTTGACTTAACAAAATAACTTAAACAACTTGAAATAGTTCAATGGTACAAATAGTAGCACAAGGAAGAAAATGCTAAGGACTGTTCATGCATGGGTTTGCTGAGATGATGACTCTATTATAATGTTATGATTTTCATTCACATTTTTATTGAGTCTAAACAAAAAATAAATTGATGCGTGATAAGTCCGTAATATTTTTATTTTATGACATAGATTTTATTTCATAATACTAACTTAAAAGGAAATAATTTGTCTACATGATATATGTAGGACAACAACAGTTCAACTAATGAAAGTGGAGCTACTCTCAAACAAGTTAGGGAGGCATCACTGTAAATTCAGTTGACATAACATTCGAAGTCTCAATCTTCAGACATTAAAGATACCGAGGATGGAAAACATAATCGAGCGTCCAAAAGAATAAAATCAACATGGTACTATTACCTAATTACTATCCAAAATATTAATCGATCATATACTCAAAAGGTTTAATTTCATATTCCAACATCTACATTTTTTTAAACTACAAGATCTCTGCGCACTTCACGGGAAAACAAATTTATTCTTACTTTTCTTCAGCAATGAGTATGCAAAAATGTAATTAGAAATTCAAAACGAAAAGTTTTTTTTATTACATCAAATTCTTGGTTTAAGTATTCATATATGACGATAAAAAAACACTCATTAATATCAATAGAAAGTTAGTAACTAAATATCTTTATCTTTTTACATAAAATAACGTTATTTTTGCAGGAGTAGAGTAATCGACATTAGGGATTGATTGAGCAAATTAAAACTTCAAATACTGTAGACATATTTAAAATTTATCATGCATATTTTTTTCGGATTTCGGAAATAAAATACATTTTTTAGGAAACATTTTTACATGTTTCTCATTACTCTTTGAACACATATATGGTTTGAATAAAATGAAATGCTATAATTGTATTCAAACCTATTCATATTATACATTGACTCGCACGCATTACGCGGATTCATGTTAATTACTTGTTGGTGATTTCCATCACTCTTATTAAACCGACCACTACTACACTAAAAACAACAACCTGGCACGATTTTGAACTATGCCAGAATCGGGTGTTCCAAAATGACCATTTTTTTCTTGCACAATTTAAAAGTGTGTCAAATTTGACCAAACAGGAATACTTCAAGCACACTTTAAAACTGTGCCAGAGTTTGATATTTCTTGCACATTTTATGCACACTTTATAACTATGTTAGATTGAGTACATTTTGGTACACTTTTAACACAGTTCAAAACCGTGCCAAATTTGACACTTTTGGCACGATTTTGAATTGTGCCAAATTTTTGGATCAAAGAAAAAAATTAATTATAAATAATATTACCTAAAAATCAACAACATTTCCACTATTTTTCGTTCTTGTTTAGAATAACAAAAAATTCAATAATAATATAAAATCAGCATGGCAAAAATAGTACAACAACAATACAAATAGTCTGCAACATCACTAACATGCATCCAGATAATAAGCCTACTAAAAATTAGCTCAAATTCCATTAATAGAAAATTCATGTCAATACATATGAAATTCATCTCAATACATGAGGAAATTTAAGTTTTATCTCAATTCAAGTGAATACATATGAAATTCATCTAAAATTTCGCGGTCTTCTCTTCAAGCATCACTAACGTGTTTAAGTCCTCATTTATCAAGCAGCACTGGGTCGCCTCTACATGCACAACCATCGAACTTTCAATGGGTTTTAAGCTATAAAAAAGCAAACAAAAAAGAGTAATTAATTCTTATCATTTAACAAGATTGAAGGCCTCCTACATCACGCCATGAGATTTATTTAGTGTCAGTTGCCTTAAATAAAGAAGTAATCTTTTTTAATTGTTCCTATACATGAAAATCTTTAAAAACCTTATCAAATTTGTATATCTTCAAATTATTTACTTTTAAAAAGGCTTAATATTTTTAAAAAATCGGTAGAGTCTCCTTGGTTTATTCATGAAAATCAACCTGTTTAAACATAAAAATTAACTCAGAAATAACGAAAGAAATAATCACAACACTATAAACAACTAAGGGCGGAATTTTCACAACATATATCCTACCTAACACTCCATCACATACATATATAGAAATAAAATCAAGATGTTTTATTACCTAGTCGGTATGGGCCATTGAGGTGATGGGAGCATGATGAGGGATAATACTCGGAAACAAACTCTGCATTTCACTTATCATGTCAATTTTTATCTGTAGTAGTGCTTGTTGGTGGAGAAATTCCAATTCTTCGAGCTCTTGTCGATATTGAGTGTCTTGATCTTCAGCGTCTTGTCTATGTTTAGCCTCTCAATCCTCAACGAACCACGCCCTTCTTGTCATATATGAGATAGGTAAGTGTAACAATCGATCATCTATAATTTTCCAAAGATATTGACTCATACATTATATGAGCATACATAAGTGAAGTCATATATAAGATTGGTAAGTTTTTTTTGGTACTCACATTGTTTAAAATTGTTACTTGCCACCGTCGGTTTGAGATGTCGCTATTTGAACCATTTAGATCAGGCGGATGATCATCTGAAGGTGTTCCATTTGTTTCTCTTTTATAATCATACATCTAAAAAAGTAGAAAGAAGTAATTAACAACACATTTGATTAATTATAATAGAATTTGAATATATAAACATAAATGAAACAAGAGATTGTATTCAAATTTATCAGACACGATGGGCCTAAAGATTGAGCCGTGACTACCTTTTGATGAACAAGTTGTATCAACCCTACAATATAAAAAAAAATATACCTAAATAACCAACAATCTCATGAATCAAAACAACATTTAAACAACAAATTTAATGACACAAATGTAATACTAACAGAAAAAATTTAATGCCACAAATGTTTTTATATAAACTGTTATATAACATAACTGTTATATAACAGTTATATAAAAGTGTTATATAACAGTTTATATAAATTGTTATATAACAGTTCAATGTAATAAACATAATTGTCATATGTGAATTGGTTAACAAAAATTAGAGATTTAGATAGAGTGGTACATGTAATACATTATTCAGAATGAAATTTGATGTGGGGAGTAGGAAGAGAAGAAGTGACATTGTGAGATATGGGGAGGCCCTTACTGTTACCAATGTGTAGATTGTCACTACTACCATGACATTCAAAGGGACGTTAGAGATTGTTTAGGTTGGGTCTGACATGGTGAGATGCCCCACCACCAGCAAGGGTGGGGAGTAGACTACGTTGAGAAGATGGAGCATTGGTTAGGTGAGGAGAAGGATAAGTGGGATTAGAGGGATTTAACATGTGAAAGCATAAGGAGGCCGTGTGATTCATGCAAGAGCATATTTAGAAACAAACTCTATTATCACAAGGATATGATAATAGAGATTGGTTAATAATGAACACATACCTTGGGAATAAACCGTAAGGTTTTAAAATTGATAAATTAAATTTGAAGAAATTCTATAAAAAGACAAAACTTAACTATAAGTTTGACAATCAGTTGTTAGTACACAGTAACATTTAGGGGATAATGTTCACTATCTCTTGCAATAGCTAAACGAGTCTTGTTTGTAATATAAGGGAAGCTTACCAAATATAACACTATTATAGTTGATGTTTGACTCTTCAAGCTTTAAAGTGTGAAAGCATAACCCAACTGGTCACACAAATATATATTTCACAACCCAATGATATCAACTAATAGAATGAAGAGAAGATGCAAACTAACCTCCAAATGTATTTAGTATTGAGAACATTTTTCTAAACTCAAGTTCACTGAGGATCAATAACTGGTCACTAATTTAAGAAGTGTTTCCCCTATCTGAACTTGATGAAGACATAGGCAAATAGAATGGGGGAACAGATATCAAATGCTTGAGATCACATAGGACAAAAAGTAATTACAAACTCTATTATTTTTGTATAAATTAAATAAGATATACAAGTAGTTGTACTAGAAAATTATCCCACAAGGCAACAATGGGAAGTGGGAAAGTATAGAGAATTAGGAGATAATGTAAGAATTGCAACATATGAAAAACATATTAATACATATGCCCTTGTATCTAACTTCGGAGTGAAAAGACAAATAATGTTCTCAAAACGTAAGAAAAAAGATCAAAGCCTTATAAAATAAATATAATAAAACAGAGGGAGGCTGAAGAACATAACAAGACAACAATCAACACAAGAGAATACTAGAAAGCCAATATCACGTGCGAATGCAAACAAAAGCCCTTCGGATCAATTTACTTCCATAACACATTGTATAAATAGGGTATTGTTTCTCATCAATCTCTCAGTTTCTGAAATCGTCTTTGAGGAGCGTTCTGAAAATTTATGAATTAGTCGAAAGGTAAAGTCTGATTGAAAAAGAAGGGAAGCGAAAGCAGGTTAAGTTAAGCATACAGTCGAAAAGCGGTCTGCCGACCCAGGTGATAAAGGTAATCAAACCTCTAGCGATGCTAAAAAAATATGCAATATTTGCAAAAATACCATAATTTAACATTAAGAACCGAACACCTGTCCTATAATATTTGATAAAGCTTAAGAAATACACTTGTAAATTTTCACAAAGATGCACCCTAGAGATTCCAATCAACAACTTCAAATCTTACATATTGCAGTTTCAGATGTATAAGAAATATTACTCTACAGCAGAACCGCAGAGTTACATGTTATAGCATGAGCCTAAACCAATAGGAGGACTTCGTAAAATTAATTATGATGTGGTGGGATATTAATCTATTTGGGAGTTTTTACGAATATTAATCAGAAAATATCTATAAAAACATCAACTCATAAATATACACATTGATATAACATTAAGAAAAAAAAAAAGGGACTACCTAAATATCATATATTGGTAAAGAATCACATACCATTACATTTGACGGATATGACAACAAATATAACCGAGTGTAAATCGGTGAGGTAAATGAATAGACTTGACAAGTCGAAACAAAAAAAATTCAAAATCACAAGCATCAAACCTTATTTCATAACCCCAAACACAAACGTAAACGTGAGAAAGAAAGGGCGCTCACTCAATTGATGGCTTCCCAATTTTTCTCTGATTCACAATAGCCGAAGGTTAGATACATTCATACATATTCTTGGGTTCAGTTTAAAATAAAAAAATATAAGTACTAGTAGGCAACACAACTGTTGTTGCTGCTCGTACACAAATATAATCATGATTAGAGCATCATAAATATGATAAAATAGAGAACAAAGTAACTATAATATGATAAAACAAAGAACAAAGTAAAACCCTCCGTACACAAAACATATCCTATTATCATTTTGTGGCATATCATACATCTAAGAAATACCCTTCGTACACAAAACCAAAGTAAAGAGATTAAAATGGTGACTCGCACATTGTGTCAAACAGCTGAGGAGAAAACTATAACTACAACATAGCAGTGAACCCAGCTTACCAGTGAACCCAACTTACCAAACTATAACTACACCGGTGGAAGATGAAACTCAGCTTACCAAATTACAAGAATCCAAAATCCATCAATAGACCAATTGCAAAAAGGCTTAAAAACAAATTAGTTGAAAGAAAGATTAACAAATAATAAATTAGCTGAAAGAAAGATTAACAAACAACAAATCAACAAAGATAAGCACACGAATAGGTCTTTAGAGTTAAATCTTAAACTCTACAACATAGTTTAACCATAAAATGATGAACCCAAAAACCCTAATAGGGAGAGAAAGGTCAGGCACAAATTGGGAAGAAATTCCTCTATTAAGCCATCAGAAGTTGGAGTGCTGAGTAATTTGAAAATGGGATACATGTTCTTTAAAACATACAAATAAATATAATCTGGAATACACAGACATACAAATAGCCAGAGAAGGAGAGGAGAGAGAGAGAGAAGGATACCTGAGAATGGGAGAGGACAGAGAGGGGGAGATCAAAAAATAGGGAGGGTTAGGATTTTTTAGGATATTTATATTTTAGTTAAGTGTCTTCAATTTTGGCACAAATTTAAACAGTGCCAAATTTTGGCACGATCTTAAAGTGTGCCAGATTGTGATAAAATCGTATTAGAATTTGGCACACTTTTGAGCTGTGCTAGATTTTTTATATTAAGGTGTGCCAAATTGATATTTTTGGTGTAGTGCACGTGCTCCATTTGTAGAATAGTATCTCTCTCTCTCTCTCTCTCTCTCTCTCTCTTCATTATAAATTGTTTTCAATCTAGTTGTAACTACACTTTTATTTTCTAGTTCTCATAGTAAAAAAAAAACATGAAGCTGTATTTATGTAACATCCACCAACTTGGTAATTGTAAGAAGTATTATCAATATAATTAGTTTCAATCATCACATGTTCAATATTTTATCCTTATATTATATCCTGAAATGCACAAACAAGATAAAGTAATGTTGGGAATTTCAAACTTTTAATCAAGTGATTGCTCCAAATAATGAAGTAGTAACACATCATCCTCACTACAAATTACTCCAAATGACTTCCACTTGCATCAATTTTCTTTTTAACTTACATCTCACATACATTAAATTTCATAATTGGATTGAAGTTTCAATTTGCAATTTTCAGACACTCACTTCACACCCCTAGATCTATGACTCTATTTTATGATCACCTCTCTCCTAATAACTACTCATGTAGGCATAGTGAAAATGGGATAATTTTTTTTTAAATACTGCAAAGAGTTCGGGAATTTGCACTTGAAATGGTTACATTGAGGGGACCGTTGAATCATAATTTGATTTCACACTTCAATCGTATAACTACAGCAGCTGTGGGATAGCTCATTAACCCTAGAAGTGCTTCGACCTCATTAAACGGAAGATATATAATAATATATAATTCTTTTACTATTGAAATGCGAGACACTCAATGATATATTTTTTCTTTAATATTAAGCTCCTTAATTTTAATTTCTAATAATGATCTTAGCACATGAATAATAACAATAATTATTTGTTCACTTAATGCCAATTTTTATGTAGTAAAGTTACTATAAAACTAAAAATCTTAAAAATATCTTGAAATGTGTAATTTCACAAAAACTCAGGATTGGACTCGTTATTTCTGACACATTTATATGTCGTGTCTACATTGTTTCGTATATGGTGTCTACTAACTTTTATTTAAGTATATGTAATTTATCTTTATATATAACTTATCCTATGAATACGTCATACAAAAAATATATATACTTCCACAAAAATTCTTATACACTCTCATTATTCAAATAATTTTTCGCATTTTACATGTATCATTTTTTTTATTCTACATAAAAATATTCATTTCCTCACTTCATTGGAGTAAAAAAAATATATAATCTTTTACCTATTGTTTTCTAAATTATCCAAGTAAAGGGAAATGTTGGGTTAAACATAATTACATGATAAATAAAATAATGTATTTAGCATTCCGCTTATATATGTTATTTGAAACTTCATCACATTTAATATTATAGAATAATTTAGTCAACTGATATGAGAATTTTCTTATTATAAAAGTACATAGTGTCGTTATATACACACACACATACACACACACACACACACACACACACACATATATATATATATACACACACACACACAGTTAGGCTCTTTAACATATCTCTTAGCAACATACCTATGAACATATTCATTTTAAAAAAAATAGTAAAAAATTGTATTTTTCAACCAAATTTGGTATACCTGATCTACATAGTAAGGCGATCATCTATAAAAAAATCATAAAAAAATTTAACTCGAAAGTGGATAAAATGAGAAGTGGGTATATATGTGCATTTTCTACCGTACAAATTTTTTCCATCCTCTCACCCCCTTCTAGGTTGAATTTTTTAATTATTTTTTTGTAGATGATGTCCTTACTATGTAGATCATGTATAACAATTTTCATTGAAAAATACATTTTTTTACCATTTTTTTAAAATGGCTATGTTCATCAGTATGGTAAGTGAGGTATATTGAAAAGTCTGACTATATATATATATATATATATATATATATATAGAGAGAGAGAGAGAGAGAGAGAGAGAGAGGATATCATGCGGACCACTATTCGTGGGGCAACGTGGACCAATTTTTTTAAAATAGTAAAAATATAATTGTGAGCTTGATTTTTTAGGTTGGACATTTCAGGGTTCCCCTCAAAACAAATTCAACTCAAAGTAATATTTTTTGATATTTTAAAAAAATCGGTCAAAAAACAGTCAGTTTTTTTATAAGCAAATGTTTTACTAAACCAAACCCTCCTAAGGGGGCAGAATCCCGTATATAGGAAGTATATAAAGTAAAAACCAAAGGTTCGAGACCCAAAACAATCTAACCAGTCACCTGGAACTCCTTCAAAAACTCAAGAAAGAGAACCAACGGCGAAACATGCTTTTTCTTATACCAAGTAAGGAGAAGACTCAAAAAACTGTACCGAAGACGTGAAGGATCAAGATCGACCCCCTCGAAGCATATCATATTCTTATCCTGCCTGATGGTCCAAAAGATATAATGAGGGGCCATCATCCAAACCTTCCGCGGACCAAACCAACCCCTAGGCGTCTCCAAGCCGCCAAGACATCGCACACCGTACGAGGCATAACCCAAACACACTGGCCTAAAGAGAAAAACAAATCCCAAAGCCCCCTAGTCACCTGACAGTGAAGAAGCAGATGATTGGACGTCTCCTCTTCCTTCCTACATAACCAACATCTGCTGGCCATCCTTTACGCTGAAGCCTCTCAATGGTCAAGATGACCAGTCAGTTTTTAAAGCCTTCAAAACTGAAAACTTTTTACTGATTTGTTTAACTCATTTTGATCTGAATTTTTTAAAGGTGACCCAAGATGTTTACAACTAAAAAAAATTAGCTCACAATTATTTTTTAATATTTAAAAAAATTAATCCACAAGTCCGCATGGTAAATAGTGATCCGCATGAGATCTATTCTCTCTCTCTCTCTCTCTCTCTCTCTCTCTATATATATATATATATATATATATATATATATATATATGCAAGCTCCTGTGCGTACTAAGTTTGCACATCATTTTTTTTAAATAGTAAAAAAAATATTTTTATACTGATTTTTTTTGTATGACATTTAAACATTTCAAGGGACCCATATAAAAAAAATCAGCGATTTTTTTTTCCTATTTTTAAAAAATCGGTCAAATTTTCACTGCGTTTAAGCACTTCAAATGCGGCAAAAGTCTGCCCGTTTTTTAAAAATAGGAAAAAAAATTGAGTTAATTTTTATAATATGTGTTCATTGAAATGTTTAAATATCACACAAAAAAATCAATTCCAAAACAATTTTTTTAATATTTTAAAAAAATTGGTTGCACAAGCACGTGTGTGTGACACACATGCTAAAATAATTATTAGAGAGGTTTTAATGGGAAAATGAATATAATTTGTTTTGGGTACAAGCAATAGTACACCACTTTAAAACTGTAATACTTCTTGAATATCATCAAAAGTCTCATAAGTGTCTGAAAATTAATTTACAAAGGGACACATGACGTAATTTTATAGTGTTAGGATAAACAATACCCTATGAATTCATAAAATTTCCACTTTTAGTCCGCTCATATATTTTTTAACACTAAGGTATTTCATTCTCAATGCATATATTATTATCATATACACCAACTCAAAACATATACATTTTATAAACTCATGTATACAAGATGAAACTCATGCATATATTACAAAAAAATTCACTTATACATTTCAATGTCCACACTTAAAATGAGCAGAATTATGATGAATTTTATTTTAAATCATTTCACCACTTCCTAAATCTCAAATAAATATTTATTTCTGAAGGAGCAAAACCATTTTTTTAAATAAATCATTGGTGAGATACTCCCTTTATTTTTCTTTTTCATAGAAATTAAACCTTTGGAGGTGGGTAACAATTCAATTAAGCTCGAAAAGTGTGTGGAATTCTTGCAAATATACTTAAATGACTCTTTCACTGTTTTTCTATAATAAAATCGAATTATATATAAACTTTAATTGAACCTTAAATAGTTGAAAGTTTAGTTTATTTCTTTCTTATTCGAATAGGACAAATTTCATATAAAACATGACTGTTTTTTTAGAAATAATTTCCAAGAGAAATAAAACAAAATAGAAAATGTTTTCAAATATCGATTTTTTTTAAATTTAGAAAACCATTTCCCATTTTCAAGTTTTTCAATTATTCAGAAAATTGGGAAAATACGATTAGAATATTTTCCAAAATTTTTCATATGAATTCAAAATTTATTTTAATTCACTACTACAATCTCTACCATGATCATCACCACTGCCGCAACCATTGCCTACATTAGGCCTGTAAACGGATCGGATTCGGACCGGATCAGGTAAATCCAAATCCATATCCGTTTATGTTAAACGGATTCGGATCTGATCCGTTTATTAATCGGATCGGATCAGGCAAATCCAAATCCATATCCGTTAATATTAAACGGATTCGGATCGGATCCGATTATCCGATTATCCATTTATCTTAAACTTGATTTGCAACATTTTTATTTTCAACTCTTATTTCATAAATTTATTTTGCAAATGTTCCAAAAAAATAGATAATGAAATAGAGAACTATTATAATAAATATGTAAAATATGTATATACAATTTTATTAAATACAATATATATTAATGAAAAATATATTATATATAATTTATATATGTATATTAAAAATATTAATCGGATCGGATTATTAACGGATCGGAGCGTATGAATCCAAATCCGCTCCATTTAATAAACGGATAATCGGGTAATCGGATAATCGGATTTTAGGCATGATCCATATCCGCTTAAACGGATCGGATTCGGATTCGGATTCAGATTCGGATAAAATCCGATCCATTGACAGGCCTAGCCTACATCACCACCCGACCAAGGCCAACTCTTAGCATAGTCCAATTAGGTTGTCGCCTAGTGCTCCCGATTAATCGGGCCTCGAAATTTGAAAAAAATCGCATAAAAAAATTACGTATAAAAAAAAATAGAGTTTATCACTTAAAAAGGTCTTCCAAAACATAAACCAACTCTAATACTAAATATTTTTATCAAACCCAGTCTAATACTAGACTCACAAAATTCAAACCCACTCTAATACTGGACTCACAAAACTTAACCCACTTTTAATACACTTACCCATCCACTTTTAACAGACTCACTTACAAAATTTGTTGATTTTTATTATTTGTTGGGTGAAAAAAAACCTTGAAAATAATGTTTAGGTTCAATTAGATTAGAAAAAAGCAGTGAGTATTATAAAGTGATAGTTTTTTTACCAATTTATTTTTAAAATAGCAAAATAATTCATTTTGACCTATTTTTTAAGGGTACCCTGTAATTTTAAGAATCCATAAAAAAATTCAGCTCAAAATTATTTTTTAAACTATTTAAAAAAATCATCTGTTAATTCGTTTTAGTCAAAGATCAAATGATAAAAAAAAATGATGTTATAGTGTTTTGGTAAAGTTTCATATCGGTTGGATGTGAGAATATCCTACCAATCCCTTCTTATTCTTTGAAAGTTTTTTATACTTTTAAACAGTAGTTGAGCAAGCTGTAATGAGCAGATCTAATGTTAATTTTCAAATTTTAGCTTTCAATTATTTTGCTCATGGTTCAGTTTTGTACTTGATGATTTTTTTATTATTTTGGAATTTATTGAAAAAATTGATTGTATCGCAAATTGCATGATTCGATTTTGGCTTACGTTAGATTGTATTGAGCGATACAAATGATAATTTCGATTTTAGTATATTAAAATTGGTTTTTCACCAAACAACGTGAGAAGAATATATTTTCTTTAATTTAATTTCTTTTTTATATCAAAGCGCCCCGATTCTAATTTTTTGCTTAGGGCTCTAAAAATTGTAGAGACGGCGTTGTACCCGACTTTATCCCACCGCTAGGTTACAACCATTGTGAGGTTGCAGTGATAGTATTTTTTTTTATGAAAAAGAGATAAAATGAATTTTAATTTCAACACTTAATGAGTATTCTGATTTTCTTCAATTCCTTACAATAATAAAAAAATCAAAATATAATAGAAAATCAAAAATGTTTTCGCAACCATGTAGAACCTTTAGGTTGCTATCCTACCAATCCATTGCACTTAAATCTGGGTCAGGATGATTACATCGTTCAATAAGTTTATCTAGTTGTTTGGTTTCGAGTAGGTAAACATTTATCTTAGGGGTGGAAGCGGTACGGGTTTTTACGTACCGTTTGGTCCGAAAAAAATGATTTTGGTTTCATATATTAAAATACCAGAAATCGGTCTTATCGAAATCGAAATTACCACAAAAAAGTTGGTTGGTTTTGGTTTTAATATTTAAAAAACCGATTTACCGAAATTACCGTACCGAATTTACCGAAACCAGAAAAACCGTACCAAAATTATTGTATCGAATTTATCAAAACTAGAAAAAAGTTGGTTTTGGTTTTGGTTTTAATATTTAAAAAAGTTGGTTGGTTTTGTTTTTGGTTTTTTGGAGCTTTGAATGTTGTTTAACAAAACTAGAAAAAATCGAAACCAGAAATCAGAAAAAACCAGAATTTATCGAAACCAGAAAAAACCAGAATATACCGAAACCAGAAAAAAACCGAAATTATCGAAAGAACCGAAATACCGGTTGGTTTGATTTTGGTATTGATTTTGGTGTACCGGATGGTAAACTGGTACGACTTGATTTTACCATCCAGAGTTTAATTTTGATATTGATATCTATTATTTACCGATCAAACCATATCGCTTACACCCCTAATTTAGCTTAATGAAAGTTGCAAAAGAAACTAAATTTATTACACTTGCTTTCCTTTTGCACTATCCTACCAATTCATTACCAATGGCAAAAACTTTTACACTAAGGGTCCGTTTGATAGAAATTTGGGAAAATGCAAATGATTCCAGGACATTTGATTCCAGGCCAAACAATTCCAAGGCAAATGAATAATTTCTAACTTGTGTTTGTTTGATACAAGTTGGAAAATCATCAATTTTCCACATTTTCTATCAAACGCAAAAGCTGGAAAATAGATATAAATGTGGAAAATTTGTTTACGGAATATATACATATAATAAATATCTATTATTATATATACAAAATATATGAATATATATTATATTATTTGCGGAATATATATATTTCATAAATTATTATTCATATACTTTGTATATTTAATATATGAATATATATTATATTATTTGCGGAATATATATATTTCGGACATAATATAATATATATTCATATAATTTGTATATATATTCATAATAATTTTTATATTATTAAATGTACAAAATCTATTAAATGTACAAAATCTATGAAAATAATTTTTATATTATTAAATGTACAAAATCTATAAAATGAACAAAATCTATGAAAATATAATATATTATTCACGGAATATATGAATATATATTATATTATATACTAAATATACTAAATATATATTATTTATAGAATATATACATAATATGTAAATAATATATTCTGTAAATATTATGTAAATAATATGTAAATAATATATATATATATATATATATATATATATATATATATATATATATATATATATATATTCTGTAAATAATATATATAATATATATTCTGTAAATAGTATATATATTATTTACAGATATACATATATATACTGAATAATATTAGGGTTTTATACATATATATTAGGGTTTTATACATATATAAATATACTGAATATATATTATTTACAGAATATATATCTGTAAATAATATGTATATATATTATGTATATATGTATTCTGTAAATAATATGTATATATATTATGTATATATGTATATGTATCTGTAAATAATATGTATATATATTATGTATATATGTATATATATCTGTAAATAATATGTATATATATTATGTATATATGTATTCTGTAAATAATATGTATATATATTATGTATATATGTATATATATCTGTAAATAATATGTATATATATGTATATATGTATATATATATAATATGTATATGTATATATATCTGTAAATAATATGTATATATATGTATATATGTATATATGGGGAGAGGTTCACAAGTGGACCAAAAGAATGGACTTTTTAATGGACTTAACAAAAAAGACTAATAAGTCTCGGTTATTGGGTGCCGCTGGCGCGGACCCATTACACCAAGGAATTAAAATTAGTGGGTTATTAGTCTTTTTTCTTAAGTCCATTAAAAAGTCTATTCTTTTGGTCCACTTGTGATCCTTCTCCTGTATATATGTATATATATATAATATGTATATGTATATATTCTGTAAATAATATATATAGTATACATATTATTTACAGAATATATATATGTATATATAATATGTATATATGTATATATTCTGTAAATAATATGAATATATACATATTTATTATGTATATATGAATACATACATATATATAATATACATTATTATGTATATGTATATTATATATATGTATGTATACAGAATATACAGAATAATGTATATATAATATACATTATTCTGTATATATATATATAATATATACATATATATGTATATATTATATATACATATGTATATAATATACATATATATGGAATATATATGATATATATGTATATATTTTGTAAATAATATCTATTAAATATAAGGAATATATTAAATATATTAAATATACAAAATATATAAATATAAAGAATATATGATATATACAAAATTTACGAAATATAAATATATATTAAAATATATGAATTATATAAATTATATAAATGTACGAAATATATAAATATATATAAATATACGAAATATATGCAATATACATATATGTGCTAAAATATATAAATATACGAAATATACGCAATATACATATATGTGCTAAAATATATAAAATATACGAATATATATTAAAATATACGAAATATATATATTTATATATTAATATACGCAGTATACATATATGTGCTAAAATATATAAAATATACGAATATATATTAAAATATACGAAATATATATTTATATATTTATTAACAATATATATTTATATATTTATAAAAATTAATAGAGTTATAAAAAAAATTGGTTTTAAGTGATTTGCCACCCAATGGTGGCAAACAAAAATCTGACCCCCCAAAGAATTGAATTCCACCCTAAGGTGATAAATTGTGCTTAAGGAATGTTGTACATAAAAAACAATTTTCAGGACAAATTAAGACTATCAAACAGTATAAAAATTAAAAAATACTAGAATCTTTCAACTTTTAAAAATTAACCTTGAAATTTTTATACTATTAAACGGACCATAAAAGCTTCATTACTGACATCATCTCAGTCTAAATTTCATCGTAATAAAGAGAGCATGCATTTTAAAATTGCTATTTGTTGATGTCATCTTGTATATACTTAGACATGAATTAAGAATCTTCTTATCATATACTAAACTAAAAAGAGTATCAGAATCTAGTAATTCTATGCTTTGTAAATTAAAGTAGACATAAATTTTAGTCCGAATTAAAAAATCAAAAGCCCTCAAGAATGAATAAATAAATGTTGCTGCTGTCATATCTGTTGTCCTTTGCGCGCGCCCCCAGAAGAAACTCAGGGCCAGAATCACATAATAGTTTCTCTGGTGATTTCATTTCATTTAAAATTCAAAGATCATCGAAAGCTTCATGATTTTCTTGGTGCTTTCTGACGCCGCTTTCTACCTTCGAAACTCTCTGAGTCTACAACTACCTCATGAGCCTTTTTTTGTGTCTCCATTCACTCATGACAAGTACGATGGAAAATACTACACATGCAGTGACTAGGGCTAATCAATACAACCTCCATTTTGGAGAGTGTGTGTCACGCACATTCAAACATTTACCCTGATTGTACTTTACGTATTCCTTTAGGTCTAGTTTAATTGTTCAAAAATTATAAATTAATTTATTAATAAATTAGTTTATTTATAAATTGATTTATTAATTATATTTAATTTTATAAATGAAATAATTTATTAAGGGTAACGCTATTTACACTCCAAAAAAATTCTAAGGCACTCCCTTTTGTGCTCAAACTTCAAAAATGACCATATTGACCTTGCATAATCAAAATGCAATTCCTCCCTTTCAAAGCATTTGACTTTTTTTTAGATAACGAATATTTAGTTATTAAATATTTTTTTTTTGTACAAAAAAAATAAGGTAGTTTCTCAATATAATTCGTGACCAATAAAATATTTTGAGCTCTAGTCCACTAATATATATTTTGACACTAAAGTTCATTTGGCCTTTTTTTTAAATACAAAAATTCCATTACCATATAAAACTCTCACAAATACTTTAAACACTAAATCCTAGACCCCAAAGCATAAAATAAGAGGGGGGGGGGGGGGGGGAGCATGAACCGTAAACCAAAAGAAAACTAAACCTTACATTCTAAACCCGAAACAAAAAAAAATCTTAAATAAACCGAAACCTGAAAAGAAAACAAACATAAACCCTTGAAAATTTATATCTAATACGAACACGATCCAAATAAAAGAGACATGATATGATTTTTTTTATCTAATACGAATACGGTCCAAATAAAAGCAACATGATATGATATTTTATTTATTTTTATCTAATACGAACGCGAACACGATCCAAATAAAAGTAACACGACACAAAATTTTATTTATTTTTATCCAATATGAATACGACCCATAAAAAAGCAACGCGACACTATTTTTTTGTACCAAGCAAACACGCGAACCAATTAAAAGCAACACAATAAGATTTTTTTATCTAATACGAACAAAACTCAAATAAAAGTAACACGACACGAAAGGTTTTTTTTTATCAAATACAAACACGATCCAATTAAAATATGACATGACCCAAAAATATTTCACGCCGTATTTTAATTGAATATTATTTCAGTTTTGTAAAAAAAAAAGAAAAAATAAGATTGCATGTCATGTTGATTTTATTCGGGTCGTGTTTGTACTAGATAAAAAAAATAAGATTGCTTGTTGTGCAGTTTTAATTAGATCATTTTTTTTTAGTAAAAAAAAAAAATTAGTGTCGGATTGATTTTATTTGGGTCGTGTTTGTACTAGGTAAAACAATAAGATTGCATTTCGTGTTTTATTTGGGTCGTGTAGCTTTAATTGGATCGTATTTTTGTTTGGTAAAAAAAATGTTTTACTTCGTGCTGTTTTTATTTGGGTTGTGTTTGTATTAGATAAAAAAAAAATTGTATCGTATCATTTATTTGGATCGTGTTCGTATTAGATAGAAAAAAAAATTATTTCGTATTGCATTTTAATTTGAACGTATATATATATATATATATATATATATATATATATATATATATATATATGGAGCCCTTCAGGAGCGGACTCAAAGAACGGGTTTATTAACGGACCACCCCCAAACGATGTAGTTTTGGGGTTGAAATTACAAGAAAACCCTCACTTCACTCGGTTTTTATGTAATTTCATCCCCAAAACTACGTCGTTTGGGGGTGGTCCGTTAGTAGACCCATTGTTTAGGTCCGCTCCTGATCCGCTATGTATATATATATATATATATATATATAGAGAGAGAGAGAGAGAGAGAGAGAGAGAGAGTAAAGTGTTAATAAATGAATTAAAACCAACACATAAAACAAGGCTTGAAGTCAAGGAATGGACAGGCTTTGAAAGAAATAGATGGTGATATGTGAAGTCAAAGGAGTTCACGGTCATTTTACAAAGTTGGGAAAAACAAATGGAGTGCCTGAGTATCATTTTGGAGCGGGAATAGCGGCATCCTTTATTAATTATTTAATTTTAGTTCATATGTAAAATTTCCAATTAGATCATTTCATAAAAAATTTGAAATGCATTCAATTAAAATAGAAGTAACATAAAGTGCATGTTCATTTATCTCTTTTCCTTCCTTCCTCACTCTCCCTCCTCCTCCCTCTATTTTTCTTAATTTGTTTTTATCTTCTTTCTTCACATAGAACCTTAAACATCAATTTTAAATTACCAAACATTGCTCAAAATTAAATTTAAACTCATTTACAATTCACTAATTCATAATCAACCAATTTACATAATCAAACAATTTGCGCAACCAAACAGGGTCTTAGGGTTCTTTGCATTTAGATCTCTTGAATAATCACTTTTATAATTTACAATTGAATATATCTAAATTTTAAAGTTTTTATCTTTTCACAATCCTAATAAAAAAACTAACCCGTTTTAAATTTAGTGACACAAAGAGCTCAAAATTAGGAATTTAGATAATCAATTTGGGGGTTTTCTAAATCAAGAAATTTGAGCTTTTCACAATGAGTTAGTTTGTTCGATTAAAGGACGATGAATATTTTGGTTCTCCAATATATGGTAAGTGCATTTTTTTTTTAAATTTTGTTGTTTGTTTGATGTTATTTCCTTTGGTTGATACATAATAGTATTAAGGTTATTCCTCCAACAGTTATCTAATATTATGGGTGGACCTATTCTCCAGGAAGTTTAACGTTTGAAGAAGATATTACGAATGTTTATTTTTTAGTTTACGAAGGCAGGTAGGTTCTCCTATAAAGTTGGAGACTACTTAGTCTAAGCAGTTCCTTTTATTTCGCTGTTAGTTATAAAGAAGATTTGCTGTTTATTCTGTAGCTTTCGTTTCCTTTGAATTCAATGAAAACACAATAGTATGAATTCTCCAAATCAGTACATAGAATTCTACATGGTATCAGAGCGATAAAGCTCTCACTGAGTAATTTCGATCCTGGAGTTCCGTCTCTCCGGTGGTGGTAGCCACCATTCATTGTTACCGTCCGTCGGATACAAAATAAGTTACTTCCTCAGGTGTCCAGGCCTAATCAGGCCACTAGCTGTACTGTGAGAAGGGAATGTAGTAGTGTTAGTAATACTAACACTGCCTTCATAAACAAAAGAACATCAAGCAACTTCATATTGCTTGTTTTCAGCCCTATATCACTTCTCTATCTCATTACATTCCACTCCACTATCTCATAACCTTTTTTTAAAAATAACAATGATATCTTTGCGGGTTTTCTCAAGCGTCTTTCATGCCCAAAAAGTGGTGATGGCTTCCACCAAAGTTGTTGTTTTTTTGGGTCCAGCAGCATTTGAGACGTCCTATGTTAACATGTGAACAAGAAATACAAGACTTTCTCGGTTGCCTACCGATGATCCCTAGAACACAAGCCACGAGCACACCGTTCCTTGCATGATTTTTTTGAGATAAACTATTTGGCCCATCTTAGATTTGTGAGAAGACGACTTGAAGGACTGTGAGTGTTAGGTGCATTGTTTATATTTTTGTGAGTCAGTTGGTCCAGAAATGTCAGGTGTTGCCCATGAATTATTTTGGTTCCAACTTTGCCTCAAGGTCGTTAATGTAGCACTAACCAAATCCTTTCCTTTTTTATGAAATAATAAAAATAAAATTATCCAGATTAGTGGGAAGTTAATCCATGTTGAATCATGTACCGGTTCACATGATCCAACAATTCAACAGCACCCTGAATCCATCATGATCAAGCCTAAGAAGCATAGGGCCCCTGAATCCATCGCGATGAAGCCCAAGAATCATAGAGCCTCTAAATTCAACGCGATCAAGTTAATTTTGGCCTAAAAACCCCATTACAGGTGTCGGTCTAGCCAAAATCGATAATTGAGCCCGTGAATCTTTTATGATCAAGCTCATTTTGGTCCAAAACAGCCCATTACAAGTGTTTAAGCCAAAATCATTGATTGAGCCTCTGAATCGAGTTTGATCAAGCTAATTTTGATTTAAGAGACCTTATATTTTCTCTTTCTCGAAATGAATGTTACGCCTTTGCGCCTACCGCAATCGAAATCATATGGGTTATGTCTATTCTCAAGTTTTATTGGTAATAGTGTAGATCTTGTCAATTGATTCGATTGCACTCATAATCAAACCTACATCCATCAGTAATTTCAGAATATACTGTTCCAGCTCGGTGTGTGCCACCCAACCCACCTTCACTTGAGGGGGTGTATTAAGGCTATTCCTCCAACAGTTATCTAATATTATGGGTGGACCTATTCTCCAGGAAGTTTGAAGTTTGAAGAAGATATTACGCATGTTTATTTTTCAGTTTACAATGGCAGGTAGGTTCTCCTATAAAGTTGGAGACTACTTAGTCGAAGCAGTTCCTTTTATTTCGTTGTTAGTTATACAGCAGATTTACTATTTATTATGTAGCTTTCGGTTCCTTTGAATTCAATGAAAACATAATAGTATGAATTCTCCAAATCAGTACATAGAATTCTACATGGTATCAGAGCCGTAAAATTCTCACTGAGTAATTCTGATTCTGGAATTTCGTTTCTCCAGTGGCGGTAGCCACCATTCATTGCTACCGTCCACTGAATACAAAACAAGTTACTTCCTCGGGTGTCCATGCCTAATCCGGCCACTAGCTATACTGTGAGAAGGGACTGTAGTAGTGTTAGTAATATTAACACTGCCTTCATAAACAAAAAGCATCAAGCTGCTGCATATTGCTTGTTTTCAACCCTATATCAGTTCTCTATCTCGTCACATTCCATTCCACTATCTCATAACCTTTTTTTTTTCCCAAAAAAAATAACAAAGATATCTTTGGGAGTTTTCTCAAGCGTCTTTCATGCCCAAAAAGTGGTGATGGCTTCCACCAAAATTGTTTTTTTTGTCCAGCAGCATTTGAGACGTCCTATGTTAACATGCGAACAAGAAAGACTTTATCAGTTGCCTATCGGAGATCGCTAGAACATAAGCCACAGGCACATCATTCGTTGCATGATTTTTTTGAGATCAACTATTTGGCCCAACTTAGCTTTGTGCGAACAAGACTTGAAGGACTGTGAGTGTTGGGTGCATTGTTTATATTTTTGTGAGTCAGCTGGTCCAGAAATGTCAGGTATTGCCCATGAATTATTTTGGTTCCATCTTTGCCTCAAGGTCATTAATGTAGCACTAACCAAAACCTTTTCCTTTTTTTAAATAATAAAAATACAATAAAATAAAATTATCCAGATTAGTGCAAAGTTAATCCATGTTGAATCATGTATCGATTCACATGATCCAACAATTCAACGGGCCCCTGAATCCATCGTGATCAAGCCTAGGAAGCAGAGGGCCCCTGAATCCATCGCGATCAAGCCCAAGAAGCATAGAGCCTCTGAATCCATTATGATCAAGTTAATTTTAGCCTAAAAGGCCCATTAAAGGTGTCGATCTAGCCAAAACCGATAATTGAGCTCGTGAATCTTTTATGATCAAGCTCATTTTGGTCCAAAACGGCCCATTACAGGTGTCGGTCCAGTCAAAACCGTTGATTGAGCCTCTGAATCAATTTTGATCAAGTTAATTTTGATCTAAGAGACCTTATATTTTCTCTTTCTAAAAATGAATGTTACGCCTTTGCGTCTACCGCAACCAAAATCATATGGGTTATGTCTATTCTCAAGGTTTTTTGGTAATGGTGGAGATCTTGTCAATTGATTCGATTGCACTCATAATCAAACCTATGTCCGTCAGTAATTTCAAAATATACCGTTCAAGCTTGGTGTGTGCCACCCAACCCACCTTCACTTGAGGGGGTGTATTATGGCTATTCCTCCAACAGTTATCTAATATTATGGGTGGACCTATTGTCCAGGAAGTTTGAAGTTTGAAGAAGATATTACGCATGATTATTTTTTTGTTTACAAAGGCATGTAGGTTCTCCTATAAAGTTGGAGACTACTTAGTCTAAGCAGTTCCTTTTATTTCGCTATTAGTTATACATCAGATTTGCTATTATTCTGTAGCTTTAGGTTCTTTTGAATTCAATGAAAACACAATAGTATTAATTCTCTAAATCAGTACATAGAATTCTACAAATATGTCTGAGTTCTTCACAATCAAAATGCGTCATGGTTCTAAGGTTACTTTATCTCCAAAATCAGCTTATGTTGGACCCAACAAATATGTATCTTACATTGATTTTCTAGAGTCTGATAAATTATATTTGGTTGAGTTTACGAAAATGTCTAAAGATTTGGGTTATTTTAGAGATAGTGAGTTTTATTATAGATTTCCTATTGATGTTTGTAAAATAGGTGGTGACAGTGATGTGTTGAAAATAGGAGAGTTATTTCCAATGCCAGGAAATAATACTAAGGACATTGAAGTATACATTGATTACAAGAATTATTCTAAGAGATATATAAAAATTCTAAAGTTGGTTCCTCTTCCAAAACTAGTCAAACATATTATATTTATTCTTCTGATTTTGAGAGCTTTCTTGATATTGCATATGAGGGGGATGAAGAATGTAATGTTAAGAATGATGATGATGAATTATTTAAACAATTTGTCGATAAAGATGCAGAGTATGTTAGGGTACATCATTGTGGTGTTGATGAATTGTCTGGGATAATTGCACTAGTTATTAAAGAGAAGGAGTACAATTTATATGATTTACATAGTCTATCAGACTATGATGATGATGATTTTTAGTCAACTAAGTTCCTTGATTTTAATGCCAAAACATAGCTAAGTGATTTGCTTTTTGAATTAGGGATGGTTTCCAGTGATAAAAAAGAGTTTAAGTCATCTGTTAAAAATTACTCAATCAAACATGGCAAAAAAATTAGATTTGTAAAATAGTGAGTCTAGGAGGGTTAAGGTTGTATGCGAGGGGCATGTCCTTGGTCTATTTATGCTTCAACAATATAAGACTCAAAGCGTCGTATAGGTAATTCAAGAATAGTCATGTTAATTCAAAGTGGTTTTCATAAAAATACTTTGAAATTTTTAGATCAATTAAGAAATTATGAAGAAAAATCATATTATTTTAGTGTCTTCATATCAATTTTATAGGACATGAAGAAATCTTTAAAAATCGTTTAAGGGACACATTTAGAGAAATATTCAAAACTGTGGGATTATGTTGAGGAATAATAAAAAAGTAACCCTAATTCAATCGTCACATTGAAAGTTGAAGATGGAACATCGGATTTAGGGGAACCTAGATTTGAGAGGCTTTATATTTTCTTGGAGGGCAATAAAATTGGGTTCAAGGATGGGTGCATGCCAATAATTGGACTTGGTGTGTATCATTTAAAAGGAAAAACTAAGGGTCAAATGCTTTGTGCAGTTGGGATTTATACAAATAACAAAATGTTCCAGCTAGTTTACGACTTTCTTAAAGGAGAGACCAAGAGTGGTCGAAAATGGTTTCTTGAAATTTGCAATAAGATTTGGATATTTAGTATAGAAATTTTTTCCCAACAATTCATAAAAGAATTCAAAAGTTGAAGATGGATATAACTTCTTGTATAGGAACTTAGGCAGGTGGAGAATACTTTCAAGTAACTGGATTGTGGGGTGATCAATATGTTATTGACTTGTCGAATAGGAGTTGTGGTTGTTACAAATGGGATATGAGTGGCAAACTATGTGCTCATGCCTTTTCATGTACTTTTATAGAGGTGAAAAACCATAGTCAAGTGTGGATGAGTGTTACTTAATAAGCACTTACAAGAAGTTATATGAGCTAGTAATTAATCCTATGAATGGACAAAAAATGTGGGACAATTATGACTAAATCCCATTGAAGCCACTGATATACCACCCACTTCCTGGTAA
Source organism: Sambucus nigra (assembly GCA_949130495.1). Taxonomy (NCBI): domain Eukaryota; kingdom Viridiplantae; phylum Streptophyta; class Magnoliopsida; order Dipsacales; family Adoxaceae; genus Sambucus; species Sambucus nigra. The sequence goes on along the minus strand of OX422219.1, from coordinate 354,565,873 downwards.
ACCAAAACTTAAAAGAAAGAAGGCAACATATGATATTGAGGGGGTAAGGGACAAAGAACAAAATTAGGGAACATCAACTGTCTTCGAATTATAGTGTCCGTGGAATTCTTGGCCATAACCTGGAAGAGCAAGGTTTATGATTGCTCATTATGTTTTAGTTTGACATTTTCCACTACACCCCACTTCATTATCATGTACATTCTTAAGAATACAATCGACGACAAGTTAGTGACCGAATGCGATAATTCAAGATCAAAAAGTTGAGATTGTCACTATATTTACTGGAGAAGGTATACGAGGTTGATTTTGTGCAATCAATTTATTCAGGGTTGTTTTAAAAGTGTTTGAAAACATAAATATTTTTCCAAAGTCTTTTTAAATGGTTTTTTAAAAATATTGTGAAGTCGTTAGAACGACATTGGATGTTATTCGAACGAGTTCACGTACCTTGTTAGAACGGCTTCGAATGAACTTCGAACAAGATCGATGTTGGCTATTTTTGGCTCGTTCTGAAATGTCGTTGGATGTGTCGTTTGATGGGTGTTCGAATGAGATCAGGTGATTCGTTTGAACGTGATGTACCTCATTTGAATGAGCTGGACAAAATTTATTTTTTACCAGATTTCAAATGCAATATTTTTAAGTATAACTTCTGGATATTTTTCTCCCTATATATAGAGATATGATGCCACAATTATAATCAAGCCTTTTACACATCTTTTTATGAACAAACACTTTACCTTTTCAAATTCAAACGCATTGGATGTTTTCTGATCACTTTATTAAACTCTGGAGAATACATCACATGTTCTAATCCTTGTGGAGTTAATTTTTCAATACTATAGATTGGAAATGAGTTTTTTAAGGTTGATCGGTGGACACCAATGCAAGTGGAGCTTGCTGTGTGGGTCATATCTACAACATTTTTTGTCAACAACAAGAAAGGAAGATATAATTGCAATACTTAGTCGAGTCTAAGTTTGTCAGTATCATTATGTAATAACTAGTTGTAATGGTGCTAAAAAAATAAATTTCCCAAAAGGGATTTTTTCTTAATATCATGCCTTGTGGCTTGTTTTGATTTGATTTACATTTTTTATCTTAAATGTTTAGATTCACCTAATTAACAAAATTAAAAATGGATTAAAATTGAATTTGGATAGTTTGTGATTTACTCTACGATTTCTACATTTGACCCTATAACCAGACCACCCCATAACCATCATTTTACAAAACTTGTATCAGAACTTATTTTTACAAGTTATTTAGATGAAACCTAGTGGTTATACGGTGAATTTTTTCAATATTCCACATTTGTTTGATGGCACAAATTGTGCCTATTAGAGTGCTCGAATGAGATCGTCTCTGAAATCGATCGATTAGCGCATTTTGCTTGCTAATGAATGGGTATGGACTCCTATTAGTCTCAAGCCAATCGCAAATTAGGCTGAGTATGATTTTAGACTGAGTAGTTTTAACTCTCCTAGTTTGAGTGTTATGTTTAATGCTGTCACTCCCGATAAATTTTATCGTATCATGATGTGTACCACGTTCAAAGAAGCTTGGGATATCCTCCAGATCACACACAAGGGTACCATTGTTATCAAACTTTCTAAGCTTCATATGCTCACCACACAATTTGAAACTACAAGCATGCTTGAAATTGAAAATTTTGATGAATTTTATCCTCGTTTGTATGATATTGTGAATTGTAGTTTTAATTTGGGTGAGAAAATTTTGAAAACGAGAGTTGTTAAGAAAATTTTGAGGTCCCTCGTGTCTCATTTTAATGCAAAAGTTAACGTCTTTCACTCTTTGGGAATTCTAGACACAATTAAGCTAAAGTAGCTCGTTAGGCGATCTTCAAACTTACGAATTAAACATTATCCAAAACCCAAAAGAAGGGGGGGGGGGGGGGGGAGGAAAAGCTTTAAAAAATAAATAAAAGTAAAAGGAGGTTTTTTACTCTGATTCTGATTTTGATCAAGATGATCTTGCCCAGTTTGCGAAATAATTCAAAACGTTTTCAAATTCAAAAATTAAAATTAATCCAAATTGGAAAATAAAACTTTAAAGTGGGTAAGAATTCATATGAGAATGGTCAAAAGAAATCTAGGGGTGAGTATCCTAATAAATATGAATTAGAGATCTATTACAAGTCCGAGGGAAAAGGTCACAAATCTCTAGAGTTTTCCACTAGACTTAAGAGACAGGGCAATGAAAAAGCACCCTGTAATGCGGATCTAAGTGATTGTGATGTTTAGTCGATGGATTCTGAGTATGAGTCACAGCATGGAGGAAACTTCACCACATTCATGCTTAGTCACATTAAAACTTCAAGTACGTCTCATGTCGATAAGGACGTTTTGTAATATAATAACCTGGACAATGAGTCAAATCATTCTGAAGAGTTTTAGGTGATGGTTGGCATAAGGTAGAATGATGTGTTCAATGCGCATAAGCCGAACTTTACACCGAGTCATTAAAAAGTAAAAAAAATGACTCTTAGGTGTTGTCTTTAGAGAAGGAGTTGAAAGTTTTGAGAGAGAGGGATACCTCGGTGAGAATCTCTTTGAGTGAGAAACTTATTTTGATGGGTAGGAAAAAAACAACTTGACCAACAAAGTGTCTATCCTTAAAAGAGATCTTCAAGCATCATTGCATACTCATGAGAAACTTAAAGTCCATGTTTTCCAAATTGAGAGATCTCTAGAACGTGCCCGGGAGGTCAAAGTCACCTTAGAGGATGCATTCAAGAAAGTTGGAAAGATGTTCTGAGGTCCCAAGTTTGGTTTTAAAAAATGGCAAGGGGTAGGTTATGAAGGTGCATCCAGTTCGAATATCGCATTCGAATCGGTTCCTAAGTTTGTAATGGATCGTTACGTACCTCCACCTAACCCACCAAGGAGAACTCGTCCTGAGCGTTTTAACCAAGGTCGACCCAAACAAATCTATATTTGTTCCTGTTGCAAATGAATAGGTCATCTTGGGGAGTTTTGATATAGGCTAGGAAGTGTCTCTCACCCACATCATCCAACACATAGCTATAGAGAACTAGCTAGTATTAAAGAGCAAGTTAAATTTCTAGTCACCACTTCTAAATGACTAATGGAATTTCATAGGATGTCTTCGCCTCATGAGAACACAATGACTAGTGCTAACAATGATAAGGAAAAGTAAAAAGTTACCACCACTTGGGTATCTAAAAGTTAGGAAGAATCCCTTGTTGTTCGTGTTTATCTTAAGGTTTAAAATACTCCTCAATGGTATTTTGATAGTGGGCGCTCTAGGCATATGCCCATGACAAGTCACATTTTTCCAACTTTGTAGGTCACAAGGAAAAAAAAGTCACCTTTGGGGATGGTAGTAGGTCTAGCATATTAGGACAAGGTTGCGTCAAGATTTTCGAATTTCCTAAGCTAGATAATGTGTTGTATGATAAAAGGGTTAAAGTCTAACTTAATAGTCATAAGTCAACTTTGCGATACTAATTTTGTGGTAAAGTTTGAACGGTCGGATTGTAACATTTTTAATCAATCCGTTGAACTTTTGCAACAAGGTGTGATGACTACCGACAATTGCTATGGTATCATTACCAAGTCCTATTTAGTGTTCGATAGTGTTAAGGTATCCACCATAGTCATTTTGCATCAACGATTTTGTCACGTCAGTTTTACAGATCTTACGACGCTCGTTAAGAAAGACCTAGTTCGTGGCTTACCATCACTTGAAGAACTAACTTCCGTGGTTTGTGCTCCTTGCTAAAAAGGAAAACAAATCAAGAGTCCCTCCCATGTTTTAGTATTGATACACGTGGATCTTATGGGTCCCAAGCGTACAAAGAGTATTGGTGTAAGAAGTGTATTCTGGTGATGGTGATGGTTGATGATTCCTTGCCGCACTGTACCGTTTTAATCTAAAAAATTATGATATGGATTTACTATTTTTCATTATCGCAAATCGAAAATATCGAAATCGAAATTAATATAAATTTGTAGTTGGTTTTGATTTATACATATAAAAAACCAATTTATCGTAATTATCGTACCAAAGTTAAATGCCGAAATTAACGTCCAAAATACCAATTTGATATGTCCAAAATATAAATTTTATATTATATTTTTAAATTTATATCATTAGTTGAACTCTTGTATCCCAAAAGTTAGTTTCAAAATAGATGGTACTTGTATTTATAGAAATCACGCAAAATTTTCAAGTTGAGAACAAATGCTTAATCATTTGTTTTTGTCTATGAGATGAGCTATTTTTAGTTCTAACGTGAGTATTCTGGTTTTGCACCTAAGTTATTAAATATACTGTGTGTATGACATATAACATATATTTAGTTTATGTGTTAAATTATATATATATATATTGCTTTTTAAATTAGGAAATACATGAAAAACAATCAATAAAAAATGAGCAAAAAACTAAGAAAATTGAAACTAAAAATACTAAAAAATCGAAAGCAAAATTTACTGAAAACACCGCTTTAATCGAAATAGTAGAAGGTTTGGTATTGGTTAGAGTTTTTGAATAATAAAAAAATAGGGGTGTAAACGGATATTTGAAAATCCGAATTCGTTCGGTATCCGAGTCCAAATTTTGTGGATATTTATTCGAAAAAATGGATATGGATACAAATATGGATATTTTTGTTAAAATATATGAAAAAGCGGATACGGATATGGATAGTATGTGTATCCAATATAAATAATCCATATCCGAGGTGGAGTATCCATATTTATGGATATCTGTACCCGTATTGTATTAAATAATAATTTGTTAGTAATATAAGTTATATATAATAATAATATATAACATTTTTATTTATAATAGTTATAATATGTAATGTTTCAATGTAAAATATAAATATAAATATATAATAATATAATATAATATTAAAATTTTATAAACTTATCATTTTTTACTCATTTGAAAAAATGTTATAAATTTATGTTTTTTTTGCAACATATAAGAAATAGAGAACAAACTAAAAAGAATGAAAAAAACAATGACAAAATAAAAAATGAATTGCGCCTAGTTTTCTTTTCCCCCTTATAAAATGAAAAGAATATAACTCATTTCATTTCCCCCAACAACCATCTCCCTCCCCCCTTATTTCATCTAAAAAAAACTCCTAAGTTCTACTAACCATGAGCATTCGAGGTTAGTATATGATTTCAAACATTCTCTTACGAATTTATATTATTTTTCAGCTATAGAAAATTCTCTTAAACATTAATCATCTAATTTTTATTCAATATGATTTTTTGTTAATAGCAAGGGACAAGCAATGTAAACGGATACAGATATTAGCCGAAACTGAGGTATCCGAGAGGATACGAATATGAATAGTTGTTTTAACTTTCCGGGTGGATGCGGATATGAATAGTGCATCCAAATAGCGAACATGGATATGAAAAATATGGTATCTGCTTTGTATCCGTCCGTTTACCACCCCTACCAAAAAATAAACTAACCGAAAAAAGGTTTGATATTGGTATGCGCCAAATACCGATCAGACCGATCGATAACCCCTATCATAGAACATAGACACTTTTTTATTACATAGATTTTGAGTGGCAACTCATTTCTTCAAATTTTGTCTCACTCCTTTCCAATAAAAAAATAATTTTACGACGAAAAATTATTAAAATATACATTAACTAATTGTATTTTAGTCAAAGACGTAAAAAAGACGACAAATTCTAAAAATTAATTATTTATTTGCATGACATGCTATCAATGAGGACCTTTATAGTCATTGTACCTTTCCCCGAATTGA